>VUYV01000003.1:8531389-8593341 GCA_008711295.1 Anarhynchus alexandrinus
CAGATTGTCAACCACAGGAAAACACCTACAGCGCGATTTCCTACTTTGCTTCTACCGGACTCCTGGTAAACCAAGCCAGCTGCTGGGGAGGAAGAGGATGAGGACAGGGTCCTGACATAAGGGCTACTGCAGCGGCAGTTGTCTCCACCCTCCCTCTGCTGCAGCTGTAGCATGCCCAACACTCCAGCCCTGCTCCTTTTGCCCAAACACACCGCCGGCAGACGTAGAACTTCCCAGTTATGGGAGGAAACATAAACAAAGAGCCTCCCTTGCGTGGCGTGGCAGGAGGCTAAGACAGAGCTGCTCACAGGAGGCCGGGGAGAGGCACGGGGACCCGAGCCCGAAGGCAAGCCAGGCATTGGGAAGGGAGGTTGTTCTCAGACCGACACCAAAATGGCCCCTGGGGAACAGCACATCAAGGAGAGCAGCCAAAGCAGGGCTGGCTCCCTCAGAGGGGAGCCGTGAGACAGGACAAGGCTGGGGGAGTCTGACCAAGGGGTAGGTGCGAGTTCTTTCACCTATGGAGAGAGGCGAAGCCAGAGCAGCCACGTCAGCAGCTGCTGCCCCAGCAAAACCAACTGTGACAGGAGGGCATTTGGTCCTGCTGGGGTGCCACCACTCTGCCACCCACCTCTGCAACGCAGCCTTGGGACTGGGTGTCTGCCTGCAGGCTTTCTTCAGCAACCCCACGCCAAAGGGAATCTGCGTTAATTTAATAGCACACAACTGGTTTGAATTCAACAAGGTCCCTTTCAAGACGTCCCAGGGGAATCCAGCCTTGTTTCAGGCTACATTTTGCTTATTCTAGCTCTTCCTGGAGAGGGAACTCCTAACTAAGCCATTGTAAATTTGCTTTCTTGCCTAGGTACATTAGTACTTCAAACCCAGCCGAAGACAATAATAGGTTAAGAATAGCCTTAAGATTTAGCAGCTGAACTCCACCCAAGTGCTTTTATTTTACTGTGCTACTCAGACCTTATCCATCCCTTGGTCTCTGTGGAGACTTCTCTCTTATCAATATTTGAATACACACAGAAAAAAAAAAGAAAAAGCAAACAAAACAAACATAATTGGAGACAAGAATCTCAGGGTGTAAGTAGAGGAAAACACTTAATTTGAGATAAGTGCTTGGCACAGTGTGCTAATCTGCTGTTCAGTAATACTTACTCATGCTGAGAGTATTTTACTCACCATTAGCCCCGGCGTTTCAAACACCTCTTCTTACAAGGCCTCTTGCTCCATGAGAATAGAGGTGGCAGAACTGGGGCTTCATGATTTATCCAACCTCCTCATAGAGCCACCACAAAAAGCTGCAGGAGTTGCATGGTTCCCCTTATGTAGGCATGACTGGGCCTGGTCAAAAGTGATACATTGGTGCAATTAATGTGCCCATCTGCACCTGTGACCAATTAATTAGGCTGGGGATACGGCTGAGCTGCACAGTAGCTTGGGAGCTGCTTGCATGCCACAGACTATTGTCCTGGCTTTCTAACCAGGGTAGCAATGGATGAAAACATTGGTTTGTTTACTTGTTTACCTGTTTGTGTGTTCTGATTCCCTTGAATATGTCCTAAGTTACAGACCCTTTATTTTATTTTTATTTCTTCACAAATACAGGTAGGATGTGGAGCTGGCTCACTGACTCTGAAGGGGACGTCTCATTTGTTGAAGTCTGGGGATTCTGGTCTGTCCTGAACACCTCCGACTTGTAGACAACACTGAGTATTAGATGCCTCAGCAGCAAGAGCTGTACATAAGGCTGATGAAAGGCTCAAATTAATTCACATGAGTTAGGAGACTTGATATTCTGTGGTAAAAGATAGTGTCAGAGTGAAAACCACTGCATATTCATTGTCAGCCGTGCCACTGTATTTATTCTACTAATACATTTTTCAGACGTGCCAGGGAACACAACCAACACCCTTCTACTCAGTAAGGTTTCCTGAAGGATTAATTTAACCCATTGCATTTTGCAATCAGCCCCTGCCCTGCTGCTCCACAGCTGTCAGCCCATGACAGGTGATAGAAGCACATAGAGAAAAAGAATCTAAGTGATAACCCCAGCTGAGGATAGCACTGGCAATAATCTATGTTGACGAAACCCAGCTCAGAGTGTGTATTCGCCCAACGCTGACAGCAAAGCAAATCAGCTAGTCGGTATTATGCCTTCCAGTTAGGACTTTACAACCTCATTTGCAGCAACTCCTCTGACCTGTTTGCTTCGTTCCCCCTTCCCTAGCGCCGTAGCGAGCCTTACGCTGCATCTTCAAACGCAGACCGCACGGCCTGAAGTACCAACGAAACACCACTGCCTTACTGCTCCTACCACAAGGTCAGCTCGCAAGCATGCCCACTGGAAGGAGCAGAGGGAACTCACTCTAAGGTAGCCGCAAGGGAAATGAATAACAGGCTCTTAGCTGGGTGAGTTGTTACAATATCACCATCAAGCCCAGGGAAAGAAGAAAGCAAAGCAATGAACAGCGTCAAGGTTAGGAAGGCTGTATTCAGGCATTAAACACACAAAGCAATACACTCACCTGGGTGAAGCTTGAAAATGCCACCGATAACAAACAGCAGGCAGCAAATCAGTCCTTCAGAGAGCGAGAGAAACTTTTGAAAAGCAGTCATTAATTTGGCTACCGTGATGAATTCCTCTGTGGTGAAAGCAACAACCCACTTCACTGCTTCACAGATTCATTGCCTAGGAGGCCACGAGGAACACTGTCATAATTTAAGCTGTCTTCCTGCATAAGACTTCAGCTACCAGCAATCTTTTATCATGCCTTCAGCTGGCGGTAAAGGGGTGGCTTTGATGAGACAACATCTTTCATACCTTTGTGAGCAGCTGTTGCTTTGCTCCGCTTCTTGTAGGGAGCCTCCTCCCAACTTCCCGCACAGGCAACGGAGAGAGAAAGCCCAGCAGAGGAAGGGCTACATCTGGGCCCATTTTGCTTTACTTTCATATTCAGAAAAGTATGGAAACATTGCACCAAAAGGCACGCTCAGCTGAGCAAACCTGCACCACACACTCTCCCTACACACCCCTTACGACGGCTGTTACACAAACAGCTGGGCGGGTTACTGCTGGATGGATGTTCATCCACATTATCCGGTGCCATATATGACTCCCACATTGCAGACGCAGCCCTCGATTGCAGAAATGTAGCCTAGGGCAGACACGAGTGCAGGATTCAGGGGCGTCTGGATCTCCTAATGGTTGCCCGACCCCCAGGGAAACCTAGGTCAGTGTTTTTATTTCTTTCTTCCTTCTCATTCTCCATCTGTTTGAAGTAGTAACTGCTGAAACACAGTTTCTGCTCCCCAGATGTGTTTTTAGGGCTTCGCACTCTTTAAGCTATTCTAGTTAGCTTGGTAACATAAGAAAGGCTTTTACTCACTGAAGCAATGCATCAAGTCTTTGAACAAATCTCCCTTATGAGACTTACATCACTAAGAACATCAAATTCCCTTTTTTTCAGCTTTACTCAGAAGCCCTATTCAGCATTACTGAATTTAAAGACACTGGAAATGTCCATTATGCCTGTCTGTTGATGGCATAAGGGAAGAAAAACCATTGCTATTTGAGAATGTTTCCATCTAGCCTAGGAATTAACAGCTGTAGTGGATCCTGAGGTTTCCTCATCTGTGAGACTGGGATCTACTCAATATCAGTATTTCATGCCACATTATAAGTGGCTTTTTCTCCCTTAACCACTTGAAATTTTCACTGGTGAAATTGCCTCTTTCACTCTCTACCTGTTCTGTTTGGCTGAGACCTTTCCTGGCTCTCAATAAAATTTTCGCTCTCCTCCACAGATCGCATATCCCTTACTCTCTCAGTACTCCAACAAAGTGGCATAACTAAGGCAAATTCAGGGCAATTGTCATCTGCCTGTATCTTGTTTTGATGTAGGCTACTCTTATTGCAGGCTTGAAGAAGAGGAGCTTGTGGGCACAAAAACTCATGGTTTTTCCTCAGTTTCTGACTTCATCTAATAAATCATGTCACCTCACCTGACAAACATAATTTAGACTCTTAGTTCATCCCGGCTAAAACAACCATATTTACTAAGCTATCATAAATGATAGAGCACTGTATGGTTTTGCCTTGCTTTTGATACTAAAAAAACAATCAAACGCACCACTACCAGGCATTTCCCTTTGATGATGCTCCTCTACAGTTCTGTCAATTGGTATTTGTCCCACCACAGTGAAACTGGGTGACCCAAGCTTAATTGCTTAAAGTCAATAAATGCAAACTGATGTCATAAAAGTTCTGTCATGGCACTGCTAATGAAGAGATTCAGCCTCTGGCGACTGCAAAACTCCACTTGCCCTAGGCTGTATACAGGCAACCAGTACCACTGTAATTTGTCACTCAAGACTGAAATATATGTATAAAAAGCTAAAAGTGGCTGCATTTCAAAAGAAAAGGAATTAAATGAAGAGAAGCAAAAATAAAACCTAATTTCCTGTGTACTGCTGTCTCACTGTTCACTGCAAGCTGCAATTTAAGTTTTTCTTCTGCTTGAGTCATTCATTGGGGAGCATCTCCCACATGGTCTTTCTAATGTCTAAAAAGATTCAGTCCACACTGTAGCTTTTTCATATGTTTGGCACATACAGGATCTGTCTTTCTCTTCCCTCTACTCTTCTACCTACACATCATCAAAACAGAAATTTAATTATCTTTTAGATGGCTATCACTGTGTTAAATTTGCTTTGAAAGGTCAGTGGAAAGGGACACACAGATGCAGAGCATGAGTGTGCATGTCTCATTTCCATAGGAAACCAGGCTTAAAAATGGAAGATTTACAAGGAAAATGAGCTGTACTTTTGCTCACAGCAATACAGTAATTTGAAACACCAGAGACCAGTGTATATAAAAAATTCTCTCTATCTATTGGTCCTCACCCTGGGTGTTGTAAATCCTGAAGTCATTGCATTTGCATTTATTAATACCAGTAGCCCATTAATTTCATGTTTATAAGGATGTGTACCAGTTAAGGAGGTAAGAAACTATCTCTAGACCTGGACACATGAGCGTAGGCATGGCTGTGCGTGAGCATGTGTACACTCAGGTATCACAGAGCATTCACGGGGAGATGTGACAACAGTTACCATCCCAAAGGACAGAGATTTGCACCCAAGTCAAGGCCAAAGTTGTATCGAACTTGCAGATGCAAAGCTGCCCAGGGAAAGAAGGGGAGTGCAACCCATTCATTTTTCTCCCTCTCTTTCACAAGATCATAAAAGTGACTTTCTGACGGACCACTTGAAAGTCACCTCCACCCATCTGAAACTTGGCTGAGGATCTCAGTCTTCCTTTATTACTGCGCAACTCGATTAAAGCTCTCAGTGGAACCGATGAGTGAATGTCCCAGCCAATTTTACTTTTTGTATTAAAAAAGAAAAGCACACTAGTCTATTGAAAATCATTTTGAAGAATTTTAATCATAGCAAATGTGTCTGAATAGTTCTCATAAAATCAGCGCTTCCACATATACAAAGGACAAGACTCCAGAGATTGGCCTACAAAAATACCATGTATTAAAATGGGGGAGGGGGCGGGTAGAAACTCAGCAATGTTTTAGACGCCTTATGGAACAGACAAAGCAAGCAAAGAATGCTTCTCCAGACATTCAGATTTATCGACAACACTTTGATTTCACCTTTATAAAGTCAATATTTGGCAAGGTTTTGACAGGGCGGCCCAGCAGCTCATGCAGGGGCTGGTTAGCCCTGCACAAGAAAAGAGGGGGAGAGCAATCTAAAACCAAGTTATAGGTGTTCTTGCTTCTGAAACACGTCAAGGACTTCAGTTCACAGCCACTGAACAGTGCCAGCCTGCTTGTTTAGCTAGAATATAATTAACGAGGGGTGGGGAGAGAGCCTAGGGAGGGCAAGGGACCATGTAAAACAGAGTGTAAAACAAGAAGCAGAGACGGTGGTGGAGCTGTAGGACAGCCATGTAATACTGGCATGTGCCCGGGGCTAGACTCAACCTTCCTGCTTCTGGTACAACTATTAACGAGCCTGAAAGTCCGGAGGGGGATGGAGGAGGACATTGGCACTACCAGGCAGAGGGAGGCCATTCTGCCTTCGATTCTTAAAACAAGAGCCAAACCTTCCTTCATTCAGCTCTTGTTTTAATTAATGTACTAAGTGCATGAGTGCATACACGTCTTCAGCGTTGGCACTGAGATAGAGAACATGCTCACACTTCAAAGCTGTGCTGAGGACACTTCAGCTGACATAAAGATTATTCAGGATTTTTCCTTTGCCTTTTTGTTTTAACACCTGTCAAAGTTTATTTGCCTTTACCAAAGGAAAAAAAAAAAGCAAAAACCAAACCATCCAACCATCCCTACTCCTCCCCATCTCTCCAGTAATACAGAAACCTTTGCTAATCGGGACAGTGCAAAGGCAGGCCCTGTGGGATGGGCTTTTTAGGTCCGCTTTAGATTACAGCTCACTTGCAATGCCTTTGGAGCAATTAGGGATACTGTAGCTGAAGTAATCTAAACTGATATCAACTGCAAGTAGCTTGAAATACACGTTGGGAAGCTGACAAGCAGCTCCCCTAGAGAATATGTGTGCGTGTGCAGAGTCGGTCCTGCCCTCCCCGCTGCAGCCCTGTGCCACACCAGCCCTGTGCCACACCAGCCCTGTGCCACACCAGCCTTGTGTCACACCAGCCTTGTGTCACACCAGCCCGCTGCTGCCGAACCACAGGGACCACAGCAGGGAGAATCGCTCCCTTGCAAGGACGGCCACTGCTCCCTCTGTGCTTTCCAGCAACCACTGACTGCATCTGCTGACTCCNCGCAGCCCTCGATTGCAGAAATGTAGCCTAGGGCAGACACGAGTGCAGGATTCAGGGGCGTCTGGATCTCCTAATGGTTGCCCGACCCCCAGGGAAACCTAGGTCAGTGTTTTTATTTCTTTCTTCCTTCTCATTCTCCATCTGTTTGAAATAGTAACTGCTGAAACACAGTTTCTGCTCCTCAGATGTGTTTTTAGGGCTTCGCACTCTTTAAGCTATTCTAGTTAGCTTGGTAACATAAGAAAGGCTTTTACTCACTGAAGCAATGCATCAAGTCTTTGAACAAATCTCCCTTATGAGACTTACATCACTAAGAACATCAAATTCCCTTTTTTTCAGCTTTACTCAGAAGCCCTATTCAGCATTACTGAATTTAAAGACACTGGAAATGTCCATTATGCCTGTCTGTTGATGGCATAAGGGAAGAAAAACCATTGCTATTTGAGAATGTTTCCATCTAGCCTAGGAATTAACAGCTGTAGTGGATCCTGAGGTTTCCTCATCTGTGAGACTGGGATCTACTCAATATCAGTATTTCATGCCACATTATAAGTGGCTTTTTCTCCCTTAACCACTTGAAATTTTCACTGGTGAAATTGCCTCTTTCACTCTCTACCTGTTCTGTTTGGCTGAGACCTTTCCTGGCTCTCAATAAAATTTTCGCTCTCCTCCACAGATCGCATCTCCCTTACTCTCTCAGTACTCCAACAAAGTGGCATAACTAAGGCAAATTCAGGGCAATTGTCATCTGCCTGTATCTTGTTTTGATGTAGGCTACTCTTATTGCAGGCTTGAAGAAGAGGAGCTTGTGGGCACAAAAACTCATGGTTTTTCCTCAGTTTCTGACTTCATCTAATAAATCATGTCACCTCACCTGACAAACATAATTTAGACTCTTAGTTCATCCCGGCTAAAACAACCATATTTACTAAGCTATCATAAATGATAGAGCACTGTATGGTTTTGCCTTGCTTTTGATACTAAAAAAACAATCAAACGCACCACTACCAGGCATTTCCCTTTGATGATGCTCCTCTACAGTTCTGTCAATTGGTATTTGTCCCACCACAGTGAAACTGGGTGACCCAAGCTTAATTGCTTAAAGTCAATAAATGCAAACTGATGTCATAAAAGTTCTGTCATGGCACTGCTAATGAAGAGATTCAGCCTCTGGCGACTGCAAAACTCCACTTGCCCTAGGCTGTATACAGGCAACCAGTACCACTGTAATTTGTCACTCAAGACTGAAATATATGTATAAAAAGCTAAAAGTGGCTGCATTTCAAAAGAAAAGGAATTAAATGAAGAGAAGCAAAAATAAAACCTAATTTCCTGTGTACTGCTGTCTCACTGTTCACTGCAAGCTGCAATTTAAGTTTTTCTTCTGCTTGAGTCATTCATTGGGGAGCATCTCCCACATGGTCTTTCTAATGTCTAAAAAGATTCAGTCCACACTGTAGCTTTTTCATATGTTTGGCACATACAGGATCTGTCTTTCTCTTCCCTCTACTCTTCTACCCACACATCATCAAAACAGAAATTTAATTATCTTTTAGATGGCTATCACTGTGTTAAATTTGCTTTGAAAGGTCAGTGGAAAGGGACACACAGATGCAGAGCATGAGTGTGCATGTCTCATTTCCATAGGAAACCAGGCTTAAAAATGGAAGATTTACAAGGAAAATGAGCTGTACTTTTGCTCACAGCAATACAGTAATTTGAAACACCAGAGACTGGTGTATATAAAAAATTCTCTCTATCTATTGGTCCTCACCCTGGGTGTTGTAAATCCTGAAGTCATTGCATTTGCATTTATTAATACCAGTAGCCCATTAATTTCATGTTTATAAGGATGTGTACCAGTTAAGGAGGTAAGAAACTATCTCTAGACCTGGACACATGAGCGTAGGCATGGCTGTGCGTGAGCATGTGTACACTCAGGTATCACAGAGCATTCACGGGGAGATGTGACAACAGTTACCATCCCAAAGGACAGAGATTTGCACCCAAGTCAAGGCCAAAGTTTTATCGAACTTGCAGATGCAAAGCTGCCCAGGGAAAGAAGGGGAGTGCAACCCATTCATTTTTCTCCCTCTCTTTCACAAGATCATAAAAGTGACTTTCTGACGGACCACTTGAAAGTCACCTCCACCCATCTGAAACTTGGCTGAGGATCTCAGTCTTCCTTTATTACTGCGCAACTCGATTAAAGCTCTCAGTGGAACCGATGAGTGAATGTCCCAGCCAATTTTACTTTTTGTATTAAAAAAGAAAAGCACACACTAGTCTATTGAAAATCATTTTGAAGAATTTTAATCATAGCAAATGTGTCTGAATAGTTCTCAAAAAATCAGCGCTTCCACATATACAAAGGACAAGACTCCAGAGATTGGCCTACAAAAATACCATGTATTAAAATGGGGGAGGGGGCGGGTAGAAACTCAGCAATGTTTTAGACGCCTTATGGAACAGACAAAGCAAGCAAAGAATGCTTCTCCAGACATTCAGATTTATCGACAACACTTTGATTTCACCTTTATAAAGTCAATATTTGGCAAGGTTTTGACAGGGCGGCCCAGCAGCTCATGCAGGGGCTGGTTAGCCCTGCACAAGAAAAGAGGGGGAGAGCAATCTAAAACCAAGTTATAGGTGTTCTTGCTTCTGAAACACGTCAAGGACTTCAGTTCACAGCCACTGAACAGTGCCAGCCTGCTTGTTTAGCTAGAATATAATTAACGAGGGGTGGGGAGAGAGCCTAGGGAGGGCAAGGGACCATGTAAAACAGAGTGTAAAACAAGAAGCAGAGACGGTGGTGGAGCTGTAGGACAGCCATGTAATACTGGCATGTGCCCGGGGCTAGACTCAACCTTCCTGCTTCTGGTACAACTATTAACGAGCCTGAAAGTCCGGAGGGGGATGGAGGAGGACATTGGCACTACCAGGCAGAGGGAGGCCATTCTGCCTTCGATTCTTAAAACAAGAGCCAAACCTTCCTTCATTCAGCTCTTGTTTTAATTAATGTACTAAGTGCATGAGTGCATACACGTCTTCAGCGTTGGCACTGAGATAGAGAACATGCTCACACTTCAAAGCTGTGCTGAGGACACTTCAGCTGACATAAAGATTATTCAGGATTTTTCCTTTGCCTTTTTGTTTTAACACCTGTCAAAGTTTATTTGCCTTTACCAAAGGAAAAAAAAAAAGCAAAAACCAAACCATCCAACCATCCCTACTCCTCCCCATCTCTCCAGTAATACAGAAACCTTTGCTAATCGGGACAGTGCAAAGGCAGGCCCTGTGGGATGGGCTTTTTAGGTCCGCTTTAGATTACAGCTCACTTGCAATGCCTTTGGAGCAATTAGGGATACTGTAGCTGAAGTAATCTAAACTGATATCAACTGCAAGTAGCTTGAAATACACGTTGGGAAGCTGACAAGCAGCTCCCCTAGAGAATATGTGTGCGTGTGCAGAGTCGGTCCTGCCCTCCCCGCTGCAGCCCTGTGCCACACCAGCCTTGTGTCACACCAGCCCCGTGCCACACCAGCCCTGTGTCACACCAGCCTTGTGTCACACCAGCCTGCTGCTGCTGCTGCCGAACCACAGGGACCGCAGCAGGGAGAATCGCTCCCTTGCAAGGACGGCCACTGCTCCCTCTGTGCTTTCCAGCAACCACCGACTGCATCTGCTGACTCCTGGGACTTAAAAATATTTTTTCTTCTCAGAGGTCCTCTGCTTAGCAAGGTTTAGTCTCCGAAACAGAAAGCCTATTGGGATTCATTTGGAGCGTAGCTGAAATTCAGGGGCACCTCTGCTTTCTCTCGACAGAGTTTAAATAGATACGGAACAGATGGTATAAACGTGGCCTGAATGAAGAACAGCTTTACTCTTCTTTTTGTTTTTCCTGGTGCCTGTTTGTGTTTTTCCAAAACAATTATCAGCAAAATGAGGGTAGGGGAGGAGGGGGGAGGGTGAGAAACACTTTTAGAGCCTACCACTTTTTAGAGCATCTAAGCAGCACGCTAACCCTCAGCACAGTGACAGACACAGCGCCCTGTCACGAGGCAGCCTACTTTGGGACCACCTTTCTTGCCTGAAGCTGAATAGAAGGGCAGGTTCTCCAGTTTGCGGGATACTGGGTGGCTGGGAGACCTCTATGTTCATGACAACTTAGAAAGCTGAAGAATCTTACAGAAAGGTTCTCATGTTTCTTTTAAACCTTAAAAGTCATATCTACAACAGAGGAACCGTAAGACCCCCACGCTCTAACTAGAGATGTTATGTTGGACCATTCTGGCAAAGAGAGTATTCACAGTGTGTCCTTGCAGGGCCGTTGTTTCAACAGAGAATTGTGGTGGGTCACATCCATGTTTCACCCGGTTCAACACCCGCCCCAGGACACCTCCTCCCCTTGGGCCACCGAGCAAACGTGGCAGGGGTGAACTGTTCTGGGATGATTTAACCAAATTCCCATCTTCCTTTGGCAAAAGTCGGGTCACTGACCCAAAAGAGGATTTAACAATCTCTTAAGGAGATGGATGATTTGCCCTCAAAATTGGTATGTATCTCCTTATCAAAGACTGCTCGCTTTAGATCTATAAAATGAGGACTGCCGCTGAGTATAGGACATATGACAGAGGTCCTCAGAGGCCAAATCCACTAACGACTTTAAATGAGGCATAAGACCCGAGTTTGATCTCAGAGAACTGACAGTCACAACTAACTCCACGAATAGTGCTCTGTGTGCTCCACATCCAGAAAGTCCAGGCTCTGCACATTTCAGCAGACATTTCAAACTTAATAGGCAGCACGTGACATTTCATTAAGATTTTGGTGCTGTTGCAGTTTTCAGCTGTTAGGAGGTTTAGGAGGTATTACACAACAGAAGCACACACATGCATTTTGAAACTCAGCAGACCTAACCCAAGCATTGAATATAGATTTTCTTCTTCCTTCTTCTTCCTTCCACCGAAGGAAGTGGAATCACAAAATTAATGTCACTGATACTCTGAAAAAAAAAAAAAAAAAAAAAAAAAAACAAAAGACCACAAAAACACAAAACCAAAAAAGCTGTTAATGAATTATCTTATCTTAAAAATCAGATCATGCAAATAATCTCTAGTCTCCGAATTGTTTTCTCTTGTTTTTCTATTGCTTTTTTTCAAAAATATTAGGGCTATAGTAAAGAAACAATAATCCAAAATACTTATTTAGAGAGGACCTATGATAATAACAGCAGACAAAGAGGTATTGCAAATAAGACTCAGTATAGAGCCCTGGAGATGTTCCTGTTTCTGTGGAGACTTGTTAACCATTTTCATCACTGAAAATGCAGTAGAATTTTGCAGTCACTCATATATACAAAGGTAAGTTTCTCCTTGCAAATCTGCAGGGAAACAGGATGGCCAAACAACGGGCTGAAGAAGAGGAAGCAGGAGGTGGCACGCTGGTAAGGAAGCAGTACAAAGTGCTTTTTAAGCTTCTTCATGTAAAGGACAAAAGAAAGAACCCAAACCCAAAGATGTCAGGCATCAGCAATAACAAACACAGACAGTATCTAAGGTATTAAAAAATATCCTCATTTCTCTCGATCCCAGGGGTTTGCTGGAGTTGCTGCATGCTTGTTCTGCCTGGATGGCTGCCGAAAGACATTCAGTGTTGCAGTTCTTTGTTTATCACAAAACCACGCTCCTTGCTGGTAACATTTTACAACTCTTATCACGCTGTTCAATCCAGCTACAGCTGTCCAAATCTTGTCTTCTCTAAACCAGAGGAGGTCAGAAAGGAAAAGAAAGAACACTCTGCGTATCCATTGCAGTTAGCCCGTTTAGCAAATATAATCATTAAGCAGGGATTCAGTTTTATCAACCTGTAGGTTTAGCAAATCCCTCAGCATTTCAGCACAGCAGGAAAGAAGCGATTAGAATTCAATTTATTTCTCCGGAGTTTTTTAAATCATCATCACTCTGGATTCCTAGGGTGGGTTTTGGTGTGGGTTTGAACTGCAGGCACTTTTTCTTTTTTTTTTTTTCGCCATGAGTTAAAAATTCTCAGTTATGTACAATGAGCAATTAAAAACAGGAGTTATTGAAATACAGGTTTATACACTCAAGTGCTTGAAAGCAGCAGCCCTGGAGTATTACAGACCCTCTCCCAGTCAATATGCTTCCAAATTTCAAAATTAAACCTTCCCCAAAGCAAAGCCTATTAATTCAAATATTCATTAAGAATCGTGCAGATTAGCCAAGTATCAAGAAACAAACACCTAAGTGTAAAGTGCACCTCTATTCAAGAATTTAATCATGTGTGACCGAATCCCTTCATCTTCCTCAGATTTAATGCTGTAGTGCTTTCTCAGTTAGCATATTTTCCTGATTCATATCCCAAATATTTCAATACATTCCTTAAGCAAACCTTTGAGAAACATCTGTGACCATTATTCCAAATAATTTAAGCACGAAATTATTCATTTGCAGTTCAGTCACCAAATTGGCCATGCTCGGGAACTGAGCTCCCTTTTACACTCGTAGCCAGCCACACGTGTCCACCACAGGACACATTGCTTTGGAAGTATTGTGAGATTCACCACCGTTCTGAAATACTTCAAAGTGAGATCGCGCCCTTCACAATGTCAACCTGAATTCACAGCATCATGCAGGGAGAAGATTTTTTCAGATCTTGAGGCAGATCCAGATTTCTCTCAAGCAGATGCAAACCCCAACGATTCAGACCTCATCAGTGCATGCAGGCACCTATAGGGCAATGCTTCCAAAACCGATCAGCACGGTGACAATACACACACTTTTTGTAATTCTAAGATAGACAAGTAAACAGCCTTCAGCATGAAACTACTCAGGTTCCTCATTTCTTTTATTCACTCCATCTTGAAAACCAAGCCAGAAAGCTACAGACCCCTAACCTAATCCTACTATTTAAGTTGAGTGCATTAGCTGTACCAAACAGCCACTTCTGTTTTCAGCTTCTCGGATCTAATAGGTTCAATAAATCCTGCCTTTACCTGTTTGGTATTACCAATGTTGTCAACTTCATTATTTGTCCTGGGAGATGGCCACCTGCTTTTGTACCTTCCATCAACACACATGCAAATAAAACAAGTTTTTATTTTAAACAATGTGACACATTTGCACACACCGAGACTTTGCTTTTTTTATCCCAGCTTCTTCCCACTGAATTCCTGTTCAGCTTGTGTCTGAGTCCTGATCTCCAGTGATGATTCAGCACCCTAAAAAATTTCTGCACACCCATCAAGATTTTCAGTTAGGTGGAAAAGTTTTCCTCCTGAAATAGGCAGCTTCCCAGCTCAAAGGTGTTGAAGGAAAAGCGAGATCTGGTGTTTCACTGCCATTCTCAAGATACAATTTGACAGAAATGACATATGCAGGCCACTGCAAACTGTGCCCACTAGATGTTTTTGCACATACAGATCTGAATTTCCAGGCTATTGCCTAATCATTTGCTCATTTCCAGGTGTCCTTCTCCTTCTGCACCCTTTCTTCACTCTTTCAAATCAGTTCAGGCCAAGTCTGTGTGTTGCCTTCAAGCTTTCAGGAGTGGGTTACGCAGCTGTGTTTTGAAAGACCTCCACTTGAACTTACAGATCCCTGATAAACTAAAAGCCCAGGCATCTGGCTGTTCCCTTTTGCATGGACATCCCAGCCTGGAGGCGCAGATCAACGATGCAGCGCCGTCACCTGAACCCCAGATGAGATACCACCTGTGGAGCAGCAAGTCCCATGCAACAGCAGTAGGAGTCGGTTTGCAGGAGGCAGCTCAGAGGGGGCGGCAACTCATCCCACATGAAATCCAGGTAGCGATACCACGGCTTCATGCTACCAAGCTATCTCAGCACCTCATTGTCCCAGCACCATAAAGTACCTGATCTTCCTGAGATATGACAGCTTGAGGCCCTTTTACTAATCTGCTTGGCCTCTCTCTACTACATGTGAGCATGTGCTGTGCGTACACCACCCTTCCCGCACATGGAAACACGTCCCTGTGCTCGTATGTATAGGGGCTTCATGCATGCCCATGACTCCCCATTTTACCCCCATGCTTATGTGCTTCAGTGTGATAGAGCTGAGGAGAGTGAAAACAGACTTGTGTAGATCTGAAGGGGGCTGTGGGATGGATAGGAGGGACAGAAAATAGTTTCTTCTGGCTGTGGATCTCACCTAGTCCCTCAGAATTGCCTCTGATGTTCAGGACCATGCTTAGCACAAAAATTACAGGCATTATTTAGAACTAAAATAAAAATGTATTGAAGCATAAGGAAATACTTGGAAAATGCATTTTCCAAACATTTATTAAGGATTAAATTCCAGTGGACTTGGAAGGTAATTTTTTTTTCATTAGAGTTGCTCAGGGCAACTTAAGAAATGTCTGTGAAATCGTTCAACTTGCGGATGAAGCAAGCAGCTTTGGTTGTTGACACGAGCACGCAAGAGGTAAAGTGACAAAGAGCAAGAACACAACCGCCCCAGCTGTCAGGCCTACCGACAGCGTACAGCACCAGAAAGGTCACTAACATGCTGTAAATCCATTGCAGCATTTCCAGACAATCTTACCCTACTGAAGGTCTTGCACAAAACCTTTGCCTTCAGGGCCAGCAGATCCTTTGACAGCCTCCCAGATGCTGCCGGGACTCATTTGCTGCCGTGTACCTTCTCCTTTCCTCCCTCCCACCCCTCCATCCACCCATAGAAAATGTTTGGAAGAAACAAATCTCAAGCCACGCTTCCTGTGCAACAAGGGTAAGGAATGTTTCGACCCCAACATTGACTTGAGATACATTCACTTGACATGCAAATGTCTACTGCAGTAACTGGCCAAGTGTCTTGTGTGCCAGCAGGCCACGTTCCCGGAGAGCCGGGGTGGGTGTTAGCTGTGGATGGTGGGTACGGCCCCTTTCTATGACTGGGAGGAGGCAACATCCTCCGCTGCGTGGCATTGCTGTGAGAAGATCCAGGGAACACAGAGCCTTGGAGCAGTTTATGTAGCGCCAAGAGCTGTTGATACCGGGACACCTACAGAAGACCTCAAGTCATGTATGAATTGTTTGGGTTTGTTTTAGCCCTGTTGTCAATGTAACAAAATCAGTGCAATGTCAGCTATCTCTACTCCAGAAAAGCATTTGCAGTATCAGAAAGGTTGGCTGCCCAGGGCTCCAGCAATAATAACGTGACTGGGAAGGCGGGCTTGAGCGGACGGGGGAGCCGGCATGCCAGTCTGTACTATACATGTGTTAAGTCAAGGCCAATAATCCCTCGCTTCCATAAGCAAAAAAGTTTACTTAAAATTTTTTAAGTCATCTGATTAAAACAGAAAAAAAAATCTGTTGTGTGGCTCAGTAATCATTGGCTATAATTCTGTATCCACGGTAATTAAAACATGAAAAACCTTTTACTCTTTCCCACAACCCACACTTTACACTTTGCCTTAAAATGCTGAGAGTCGAATTTCAGCCACCCCCTCATAAAATACGGCGGAATTCTGCCAAATTTCCTTCCGTGCTCTTCATTTGATGGCAAAGTAACAGAGGTACCACAATTCACTTGATATCGTTCTTTTCCTGCTAATGTTTTATTCAGACTGAGCTTCATTAATAAAGATGAAACTTCGGACTCATGATTGCTCCATGTTTACAAAACATCCAGGCTCCTTTACATCTTGGTTAAGCATGAACAATCACTGAACACACAATTTCCTAAAAAAGTCCCACATACCAAAATTGCATATTTTGAATTTTTAAAATTCACTAAACAGAATTTCACAGAGTGAACCCTAAAGTCTGTTTGCCAGGAAAGCACAAGCCAAAAATGGAAGTTGGGACCCTCCAGGAAAAAAACAAAGCTGGACCCCAACACACACATCCTTCCCATTAAACAAGCAAATAAATAACACATTCATACAGAGTAATTTGCTCTAAAAATGCAGGTGCTTGAGTAGTTACCCACAAGTTTTAGCATAAATTTTGGTTGCTCAAACAGTACTAGAGTCACAGTAAGTTTCCTTCTTTTTTTTTTTTTTTTTTGTGGAACTGGGCAGCGATTTCTTACTGGACACCAGAGAACAAAAACTAGCCCAGAACCTGATGATTTTGACACAAGTCCAAACGTGTGTCTCCACAGAGAAAAACATAAAAAGACAAGGCTGTTTTTTTTAAAAAAAAAATAATTAAAAAAAAAATTAGAGGTGTATATAGCAGTATCACTTTTTAATGCCAGGTAGTGGACCAAGGCATGGGACAGACTGCACTGCATTTTTAAAGCAGTAGGACTATCGACATACTTGAGAAACATTTTAACACTGTACATTACAACAAACAATTTAGTTCACTTCTATACAAGTCAGCAAAAAAAGCTAGGTGATCCAACATGATATGGCAGCTGCAAATTTAAAATGATAGTCACAGTCTAAAGCCAGAACAAAAACATCTCCAGAACTCCTATTTATAAAAAGGAATGAACGTACACACCGCGCGCACACGCAGAGAAATATCTTGAGGTTTTACTTATTGCTCTTACACAAGGCTGTGAGCAGGCAAATGTCTGGATCAGAAATTAGGTCAAACATGCATTTCAGCAGGCACAAAAAGTACGGAAATTCATATTAACGAAACAATGTACTGCGTTACGTAATACAGGATGGTATTCTGCTAATATAATACTTACGTCATTAATACCGGATAAACTCCAGGTCTGCCTGTTGCATAATGTGTTATGCAGTGTGGTATTTTAACCTAATTTCTGATTTCTCTTTCATACTGCACCCTCCGTGCAGGGACAAAGAGGGGCGCTTTTCAAGACAGCCGTTCTCTGCGATGCCAGAGAAACCTCGGCCTCAAGAGCTTCAGTCGGGCAGGTACGGCCAGAGGGAGGTCAACGTTATCGGCCCTGCATCTCCAGGACCTGCTCTTTGACTGCCTCGCGGTCTCGCGCAGTCATTGACAACTCCGATAAAGAAGTTGGTGCAAAACGCATCAGCGCCCTGTTCTCGGAGCATCTTCCAGCTAGGCTATACGCTCCGGGTACACTCGGCAATTGCTACAGGGGATAAGGCAGTAGAGGGTCGAGTCCTGTTATCTGTTCACTTCCTCAAGAGTCTTATAAAGGCAAGATTATTTTTTTTTGTGAACTGGCTTTCCTTTACACAATAAGCAGTGTAGCGTGGATAGCAGTAGAAATATGGCTACCTACAGGCAACAAGAGACTTGGACGTTCACAAGACGCATTTTTGGAATACCTGCTGTTCTCTACTGCAACCAAATTAAACATGCTGCGGAGAGGTGTCCATGTAATTACAATACTTTCAACTCAGGTTTCAAGGCATCCTGCACATGGGCCTTGCATGAAAAAGGCATTGAATGTGTTATCTGAGGAATTTTTTTTTTTTTTTTTTTTTTTGCTGTGCTATGCATACATATGATAGTAGATAAAAACCAGCACAATGGTTCCTCTCCATACACGACCCAACACACACCATAACAATTAAGCACCTTAAATGCTATTCTTCAGTTAACAGGAGGGAAGAAGATGGCGGTTTGGGAACAGGAAGGGAAAGAAATCCAGCATGAAGTTAGAGGTATGTTCCCGACAGAAGTCCTAGTTGAGTATGTTTATTGTGAACCAGCAACTGGATTTTGAGACATAACCAGCAAACCACCGACGTCTACAGGGCCAACTTGGGCACTGCATAGTCAAAATAATGTTCACTGGTGTTATAACATGGCATTGAGCAATCTCCAATTAACTATTAGAAAGAGCAGTAGGTAGATGACAAGAGGTCACGCTTCAGGGAGGTTATGCTTTGTACTTCCCAAAAGAACCAGTGCAAATCAATAGCTTTTTCTGTCTTATTAAAGGTCTGTCACGTGCCCCTTGATCCGATCCCTAAACCTCACACAAATTTCAGCTTTCAGACTTGCCAAATACCCAAATTCACACCGAGCTCTATTTTACTTACAAGCAGTACTACTAATGCTAGTGGGACTGCTTAGAGCAAGGCACTACTGCAGTGAAGGTTGAGGAATTTGGCTCTTTCCAAGAAGTGAACTAAAAATATGACTGGGATTTCATGACACTCACAGGTGGAAGGAGACACTTCTTGTGGGTTTCTTTTCAAATCTGTCCTTACGAACACCAATGTTTCTTTGTAAGACTGAAATGCGGGAAAAGGCTCCGTTACGCTCACCCAGACATTTTGACACCAGGACAGCCACAATGGTTTGGGAGGGGTAGCCCACCCAGTAGAGGGTTAGGTTGGCCTGGGTTCTCCTCCCAGCTATGTCACTGCCTCTTACTAGATGACTGCACTTAAGGGTCCCTCGTCTCAGTTGGGATGGTGAGGCTTCCTTAGAGCAACTTCTGTGTTACACCATCCCTGGGTGCACAGTTGTGTCTCCTAGGAAAGAGTGGCACAAAATAGGTCTAAAATCTTTTAAAAACAATTAAGAAAACCCAACCTCTAGAAAAAGAACAACAATTTTCTATCACATCATTGGAGGAAGGAGTCCTAGGACTTCTCATGACCCATTTCTTCACTAATGGCTATGAAGGTCAGGTCATCAGGAAACCCTGCTGCCAGATCAGAGGTAAAACAGCGTGTCCAGCATTTACTGTCCAAAGCCATCTTTTGCGTGAAGCTAGTTAGGCAGAAGTGTTTTGGCTGCATTTTTAGGTATTTCTCCTAGCCCACCGAACTTCCCTGCTTGGAAGCTCCTTCAAATAAAAGATGCTGGAAGTGCCACTTCCCCGCAGCTGAAAAAAATGGGGAAAAACAGAGAGGCAAAAAACACACAACACAGAACGAAATGATTGCTTGTAAAACACTTCCTTTTAAAAACTACTGTACAACTTCCTAACTTGGTTTAATTAATGTGCAGTTTAAAACATATAAAATGCCTTACCAGCTAAATGATTTCTTGGTTTTACAAGTCTGTTTCCCTCCCCCCATTAAAAAATAATGCATGTGTGGACTGCTATTGAACACCTTGTACAGAGCCGCGCGCCAATTCTCCTTTAATTCTACATGGAGCAGTTCTGATTTTAATCTACTGTGTTTAGAGAAGAGCTCATACCATATACTTTACAGTATAACCAGCTACATAGATGTCTTTAATCTCGTAACACGATAAAAAAAATCACTGTAAGTTGCAGTCCCTTTGATAAACAATTACGGTGACGCATGCAGTCCTCCTCAGTGCCGCTGCCGCCAGACAGGGGACGTGATTTTCTCCGCACGCTGCCGAGAGGCCTGACGCCACCACACCGGGGGCCGCAGCCGGGCCGGTGCACCGCTGCCCCGGTGCACAGCGTTCTGCAGTCATTGGGCAAAGCTGCGGTGAATTGTCTCCCTCCATCCCACCACCACCACCGACCCAACCCAACCCCCGGGCGAGCGCACCCCTCTCCCCGCCTCAGCCACAGGAGATCACCGTGAAGCGCTTGGAAATGCACGACATGTTGTGGAGGACGATGCCCAGGAGAAAGACCAGGACGCAGGCCACCAGGATCACAGTGCAAACCCCCGACCAGGTGGAGCTTTTCACAACGCCTCTCCGGTCTGGCTCCTCCGCTCCCGCCTCGGCGGGGAGACCGCCCTGCAGCGGCTGCTGCTCCGCCGGGATGGTCACCACCGCCAGGGACTTCTGCTGGCTGCCGGGCAAGAGGCGGCAGCCGATGTCTCCCGGCAGTAGCGCCCTCTCCTTGGAGAGGGGCAAGGGCAGCATGTAGCACCCATTGCTGGGGAGTTTGATGAAGACCGGGGTGTGCTCCGAGGTGTGGGGGATCGCAATGACGGCGATCACCTCGGGGTCATCGGGCAGCTGCGACACAGAGTACCCCGGCGGCAGCTTGGTGATCCCGCGGCACCAAGGGCACCGCAGGTCCTTCTGGCTGGTCCTCATCTGCTGCAGGCACACCGAGCAGCAAGTGTGCTTGCAGTCCAGGAGCTTGGGCCGCCGGCGGGGGCTGTAGTAGTTGAAGCAAATCTGGCACTCCAGCAGAGAGTCCTGGGACAGGGTCTCCATGGCGGCCGGCGCAGGGAGGCACGGCGGCCCTCGCAAGGAGCCTCACCCCGGCACCCCACAGCTGAGGGGCAGCACCCGCCTTCCCGCCGCTTCTCCTCAGGGCAGGGCCCACCTTCCCACCGCTTCTCCTCAGGGCAGGGCCCACCTTCTCGCCTTCCCACCGCTTCTCCTCAGGGCAGGGCCCACCTTCTCGCCTTCCTGCCGCTTCTCCTCAGGGCAGGGCCGGGCGGTAACAAGGGAGCACGCAGGAAAACCTCCGGCCTGAACCGTTCAGTACCTGAGACAAACAGAAAAATGTGAAGGAACAGGTTACTTACAGGAACCAGTGGGAATAAAAGAGCCCAGCTCAGGGGGCACGAAAACGAGCACTGACCTTGTAGTCTGGCAGGAGAAACAAATTTGCCACCCTGAACAAGAAAGCATCTTCCCCACTGGCTTCACCAAACCGCCCAGGGGCAAACCTTCAGGTCAGCCATCACTAGATGGCTTTTCTTTTTTTTTTAAACCCTACCAACCCACCGGTCCACAACTCTCACTTATATTTATACCCATAACAGGGGAGGCTCTAGTTCACTAAGCAGTTCCTTCAGCATCTACCTCCTGTCATATTCTCAGGACTTTTCAGCCCTTCCTGCACCTTAACAATTGTTCTCATTTAATCCTTTAAACCCCTGAGGATTTTTAGCTATTTGGCTCAACCACTAAGTCTGTGTGAAGGGCGGGGGAAAGAAAAAATATGTTTAAACGGCTGCATTTCCACAGGCTCCTGAACTTATGCCTGTGCATGAGTGAGCAACCACGTAACTAGACTGAAACACCCACATTTGTGCACAACGAAAAGGAATGGCATGGTTTTCAGTCCAATTAACTGTTTGCCTGGTGACACGAGCAGCTTGTTGAACATGGCCCTCTGAAACATACGCCTTCCCACTGATGAAAACTTCACCCGAGACAAAAGGCTCTGCTTAGACCCAGGACCTCCAAACAACATGGAGAACAATCTGTTAATGCACTGAATTACAGGCAAATTGTTACTAACCTTCTTCTAAACTATTCACTATAAACGGATTCTTTGCATTTCCCCACTTATTTCTTATAGCTATGCAAGAAAAGGCAGCTGTGTTTACTTCCACAGTGAGTTGTTTAGCTTTGTTTGATTTTGGTCACTCCAACGCATAATAAATACGGAGGGGTGACATTTTTACAGCTCTTTGCATTGCCTTCCTTGCTGTATTTAAGAAGTAGTAGTTTGAATTTGCATCCAGAGAATACAACAAAGGAAGCTCAAAATATTTGCATGGCAGCCTTTGATATTCTCTTATTGCAATGTTGCCCCTAAAAGAGAATTAACACCCAAGGTCCACAGCTGTCAGGAGGACTTTTTCCTTTCCATACAATTATTTCTTGCTCTTCCCTCCCGATCATAGCAACAAGGTTGCAACATGCTAATCGATGGGTGACGTCAGTAAAACAGAAATAACATCGTTCCAGAAGAGAAGGCAGGCATGGACATGGGGTTTGCAATGCTGGACAGACCTCTGGACTACACTGTCCCATATCCTGCTACTGGCAGTTACTGGTATTTGAATAGGGGAAACAAAATACACGTCATCTCTTCAGATGCTAACGACTGAGATATCACTGACATTGGCAGAACTGGCCCTGCTGCTGATTTTGTAACAGCAGAGGATTTTGGCTCACAAGGCACTTCAAAAAACAGACAGTGACAATCCTGACTGAGGAGGGAGCAGGGGCAGTTACAAAGGCAGGAGGTTGTAAAACATGGGCAACAGCTGCAGGGGGAAATGGCACGTGCCAGCCACCCCAACAGCACTTTCGGGATGCTTTGCACGAATGCAGCACAGAGGCCGCTGCTGGGAGAGACCCCTGCCAGCGTGAAGCCAGCACAGGTCCATGTGGCGCCTGCTGTACACCAGCATTACACATGGCGTTAACAAATATTCAATGTGCTGAGGGAGCCTAACACTGCCACACAGGGGGCTTTGCATTCACCGCCCGCATGCAGGCCACACTGACAGAAAGTGGAAGAAATCGAGCAGAGGTTTTATTTTCTTTACCCTCTCCTTCCCTTTACCATCTCCACATCCCTACAGTACAGGCAGGCACAAAGGAAGACTGTCAGAAAGGGTCATTAAGAGACTGGCATGCAGCTGGGAGAGAAAAGTGGGGCAATTCCCAGCTGAAAAACATTAAGAGACAAAGGCCACATTAGAAATCAGTTATAGGAACTCAGGAAGGGATCACTGAAGCCATCAGATCCAGTTTTCAGCAACAAGCAACACAGCAGTTCTATATTTTGCACAGAAGTATCCATACAAAATCTTCACAGTTACACACTGTCCATGCCAAATGAGCTTGGACACCACAAGATGCAACTCTGATCTGCTGTATCTGCAAATCTATCAAAAAAAAAAAAAAAAACCACAACCCAGGTATAACAATACTACAGTATTATTACGAGAGAAAGCCCCAGTGCCTGGAAATTCAGAAGGTAAGGCTTATGTTTAAAAACAGAGTGGAAGTACTCCTGCAGATGTAAATCAGTATCTCTGCATAGAAACTCTGCCCTCCACATTTTGGATGTCAATGAACTGACTGGTGAAGTTCTCTGACCTCATTTAGCTGTCACCCACAAACATCTTTCTCCGCTTACAGTGCTAAAGGTAAACCAGTTTCTATTGATGTGAATGTGATTGGGATCAGGATAATTTTTCTGACCTCATATCCTTGTCCTGGAGTCATATACTCATGAGCTATCAAGCCCCTCATCCCTGTCCCAGTGACATCCTTACAGTGTAAGATCAGTGCTAGGAGAGAATGAGATGAGGTATTCAGAACTGAAGAATAAAACAAAAGTCACCTCCAGGCAAACAGCGTCCTAAGGAAAAAGGAGAAAATCCATTCCAACAAGAAGATCTCAGCTGGTTTGAATGCTAAGTAATGCTGTGAAGCATTTCTCCATGAGGTTAAAGTTTTAAATCATTAGTTCAATCTAAAGGAAGAAAAAGGAAAAGAGTGGAGCCAAATTAAAAGGTTAAGATAGGTCTTACCACCTACATAACATACATTGTTCAGGTATGTGCAGATATATTTGCAGAAGCTGTAAATACAGCGACATCCCCATTTTGACCTGGTGCTGAATCAAGGAAACAGTAACTTCCAACTGTGTGTCTTGAAGTTACTTTTTTCCTTTTCCTCCCCCCCCCCCCCCAAAAGAACAACTATAAACATTATTTCAAGTAACAAGGTTGCATTGTGCATATATCTATACTGAATTATGACATTTCTTACTTTCCCAAAATGTTTCAAATAATGATCAGACGTGTATTTTGACAGATCAGTGGCAACACCCCGTAAGCACAGAGGTTAGTATGATTCCTTCAGAATACGTCTAAAGACAAGTTAAAGAGTAGCCACACATCTAACCCCTTGGCCTTTGCTGACACTGCCTCGTTCAAAGGTTGGTTAACTAGCTTCACGGCTGCAACGTAACTTTATTCCCAACCATACTGAAAGCCTCACAACCCTCCTGCACTCTGCCACAGCTCCGTTTGGGGATAAAAGAAAGTCAAGCCATCATCTACAGTCAGAATCAAACTGCATAATACCTATTTGATTCATTTCACAGTACACGGTTAGGAAGGAAAAAGCCACAGGAGCTCCCTCAGTACTCTTCTACCACTTCACTTTAAAAACGATGCCAAGATTTAATACTGCAGCAGACCTCCTCTTGGACAGGGGTCTGAACTCTCTAGTTTGTGTTCAGCTTACCCCCATACCAGTTGGAGGTACTGAACTATCACAGGTGAACACCTCGCTCAAAGCTTACGCAGACTCTTCTCGGTGCTTTGAGCATGAAGACTGAAAGGCAGCCAGGCTGCACGTGAGGGCACGGCTGACATCAGCATCAGCCAAAAGCATTGTTCTGCCATTATTTGCTCTCGTCACCCAGTGACGCCCAAGGCGGGTGAGGGGACTGTTGACAGGAAAACACAGGGGAAAAAAGTCAGAAAAGTCTGTCAGGGATATCTGTATGTTTCTGCAAGAGGGACAGCGTATATGTATACATGGATGTGGGCACGCATGTGGAAGGGAGGGCTGGGGACTAGAACAGTGAAACCATACACACTGAGGCAACTACAACTGCCACTAGTGACTCTGCCTGGCACAAACCTGACAGCAACTGGGAGCTCTTCAGGGCTGAGATCTAACTAGTAATACAAATGAAAACTAACTGGGTATGAAAAACCACAAGCTCTAAAACTCAAGTGTCAGAAAGGTGCAGCAGAAGCAAAGGAAACGAGAAGAGACAGACCCTGCAAAGAAGCATCGGGAGACCTCTCTGCCTCCCCTGCACCCTATTCCCCCTGCTGTGGGTCTGCCCAACATCCACAGGGCTGCCACTGGTCGGCGAGATGAGAGATACGCAAGCGGTTACAGAGACCCAGTGAGGAACCTGCAAAGCTGATGACCCCTGCAGCAGAAGATCAAGGTACAGCCAGGTGGCTGAGAGCATGGCACAAAGGTCGTCCTTGCAGATTTGGGCTGCCCTCTGCATGAGTCAAGAGGTTTTAAGATTTGAGAAATAATTGTGTAACTCAAGAGCAATAAAGGTCTGGAGAATAAAACAAGTATTTCAGCTGTTTGTCAGTCACGCTATCTATTCTGCTGGTATCTTGTTGGAGGCCACAGCAGAGCCCCAAGCTCTCTTTTTTTGGGTAAGCAGGAAGCCAGGAATGCTAAGGCATCAGCTTCTTACTCCCCAAGAAAGAGAAGGGGCATTTGTTGCTCTCTTGCAATCCGTAGCTTGACAGCACAAGGCAGCGAGGTGCTGCAGGAGGTGAACAGATGAAGGGTGCTACAGCTAGTATAGCACAGCTACAGACAGCAAGAGGAAGGGAAGAAGAAAGCACAGGTTTGCTGCAGAGAAAGTTCTGCACAAACCCTAACTATAAAGTGGTCCCTAACTGGCCAGGTCAGGAGAGACAGCTGTTTTTGGAACCCAGTGCAAAGACATCCATGACAGGAGCACAAGTCAGAGAACAGAGTAATGGCAAGTCCTTGCCTACTGACATAATATTTTTACTATGTAAGGACAGCCCCACTGATACCATGCCATGGAAACCACAGCCTTGAAGGGATGCTGCTCCTCTGGAGAGCTCAGAACTATCTTCACCCATACTTCCTAACTTATTAGGGCCCAAAATTATATTAACTTGAAAGCCCCAAAAATATACTTTAACGATACCTGTGGAATCTAATACAATTCACAGAAGATTAAACATCGTATCACATTTTTCAAGACTGGCTTCAGGGCACGCTGATGCAGTTAGCTGATCACTGAAAGAAAGCCTCAAAAACTTTGCACTGACTTATGCACGTATTTAGGCATGCTCTACTTGCTGTACGGCAAGGTTAATAACAGACTTTGAGCAAGGCAGTGCATTGACGATACTTCACCTTTCTCAAGGAAGGTTCATTACATAAACTCCCCAAACACATTAAGAATTCTTTGACAGTATTACTTGAGTATGTATGATTTATGATGAAGAAAGATCCATTCATTTCAGATGCCCTTAGGGTGGAAAGGAGATGGGGGTGAGACGGGGGGTACTGTTCTCAACAGGGGAACTAATTGCAAGAATCATCTGCCCACAGATATGGAAGGAAACCTGTGCTGGAGTTGCTTTAAACTGCTAGTGAGGATGAAGGAACATATTTAATATTTGGAAGAATTTCTGCTACAAAATTCAGCATCTGTGTATATTTGCAACAAATTCATGTTTGGACAAAATGCATTGGGGCTGTTTCAAATCCCCAGGACGTACTACCTGATTTCCCCTGAATATCCTTCACTAAATGATCCTATTTATTTTTAGGCTGTTCTGTAGCACTAATTACCATAGTAACTGAGAACAGCACAACGATTAATTAATTTATTCATCACAACACCCTTGTTAAGAGAGAAGTATTATCATCATTATATCCTTTCATCATCTAAGAAAAGAAGTGCTGAGAGACAAAGCAGTTGGTCCAAGGTCATGCGAGCACCACCCAGATTGCCTCAAAGCTCCTGGACAACTTCATCACAGCTCCATGTTTCACCTCATGAGCTACTGGGCAGAGGTCACAGATTCTGAACAGATTCTTTTTTGCAACAGAGAATCAACAAAGCTCAAAAAACCACCCATTTCTCCCCATCTCTTCCAGCTGGCAGCATGTCCATGGTATGCCTGAGATTTTTTTGTGGTTTTCATTGAACATATCAGCTTTTCCACAGACTGAAAATCATGAGAACCTGCGATCCAAAAGTTAAAGTATTTCCACAGACACAGTTCATCCACCAGGTAGCTTACAGCTGAGAGACTATATGCATTTTGAGGCACATAAAGTTAACAATAAGATGACAAAGTTCATCCATTTTTCTCTTTACAATTACCTACTTTCCAGGCACCTTCCTCTAAGCCAGGCAGCCTACACCCACCATCCTTTGCATTTAGTTATTCACAATTGCAGAGAAATATTGCTATTGCAGAGTGTTTCAATTTAGCCAAATCCTTAGCCAGTGCAAGCTGGCACCGTTCCTTTAGCTTTAGTCCAGCCCTTGCCAAGATAAGAATCAAATGTACACACTCCCGGATGCATAAAGCCGCAAAAAATAAAGCTGAGTGAAACTGTGATATATGAGCCTACAACATCCTATGAACCGGCACCAAGGGATCCACGCTGATGAAGAATCTGCTCTCGATGATCTCAATGGCACAGATCAAACAGGACAGCAGTTGTCCTGCCTCTTTGGCAGCTGAGCTATAGGAGGTGGATGACGAAAAAGGAGCCTAGTTGCAAGGTACCATCCCACGGCATTTATCTTAGAAATTTCCACCAGCCAGCCCTAGCAACAGGAGACAGAGGCAGAAAGGTCAGCCACAAGAATGTAACTAGATGTAGAAGTTTATGGTTTCAGAGCAAAAACAGATCAGGTGAAAACACCAACCTTTGGTGTTTATAGAAAACAGAGAGACACTCACATGCTGCGTTGTTCCATCTCACGTCCACAGCTCCGCTGCTCCCTCCTTTTATCTGCAAACTTTGACACATCCACATTCCCTGGCTCCAAAGACCTTATTTTGGTCAAATATGACCAGGATAAGCTGCACTTTGTTCCAACAGCAAACACTACTAATCACCTGCAACATGCCAGGTCAGCAAATGATGGGTACAGTTTCTTACTGCTTAGTCAAAACAGTACAGCTACGCTCATCAGGCAGTTTCATGCGAGGTGCTTTACCAGTGAGAAACACTGCGTGAAATCTAAGTATTCCACAGAAATGTGCCCATTTCAGACAGGCAGAGACAGAAAGCCGACAGCTTTCCTGTCTGCCCAGCCCCTTAGCAGCCCTCTGTGCAGGTGGTCCTGGAGCCCAGGATGTGGGAGCCTGACCTGCTCCTTACCAGCCCAACTCTTACACATCTGCAGGTTTTTGACAAGGTCACTTGACAAGCTGCCCCAGAGCCATGGTTCCCTAAACCTCCCCGGCTCCCTCCAGCCTGGCAAAGCACAGGGGACCCCCCAGGTGCAGCTCTGCCCCGCTAGAAGGAGAGTGAAGGTACTATACTCCACACACTGCTGTCCATAAGTCTAGAGTTTCTCTTCCCATGTGAGGGTTGCACTGACAGGATGAGACCTGACTGTGGTCCTACGGCACCCCAAATCTGAAAATTTCCCACCACAGGATGTTAAAAGGTTCCCTCTCAATTTGCAAAGAAACAAAATCTCCAGCATTCAAAGCATCCCAAGGGATGGTGCTCATTTGTACAGCCCACTCTGAGCAAAATGCTTGCAGGGCCATTAGCACTTCTTCAGTTTTGCTGGCTGCTCTTAATTATGCCTGACTCACTCCCAGGGCGAGAGGAATTAAAAGCCAGGTTTTTCCACTACCAAGTGAGAGACACATTTGCCATTCGAACTGACATCAAGAGGAATGGGTGTGGAAGGGGTGGTGTGAAAAGAAATCTACGCCTCACCCCCTGAAAAAAAGCAGCACCAGTAGTTATTTATGACCAGGACATCAGGAGCAGGTGGTTGGCAAGGCCAGATTTAGAAGTTGCTTCCCTAACTTAAAGTGAGGTCACAAGTTAAGTCACTAAGGCCAAAATCCCACAGCCTTACAGGAGGAGCTATGGACGTTAAACTCGTTCTCAGTAACAGCTGTTAAATGCAATGCAACATCTTCTTTCTGAGAGATTTTAATTTACGGCAACATGACAGAATTCTGTAGCATTCAAAATGCTGAGAGGCATGAAGCACCTGATCACTTAAACGACAAATTTTGCTCTCCCATTAGAGCTTTATGCTTCACCTGCCATTGATAGAATTTGCCTGATACCTGAAGAGAAACTTAATTAAAAGATTCTTCCCTCCCTCCCCTGAGGCTTTGGTATTAAGACTTATAAAATACACCATCCAAAAAAAAAAAAATATTTTAAATAAAGCTCAAATGCAGACACTGATACAGGTCAATGGGTGATTGAGTGGGAATCAGCTTGAATTAGCGTATTAAGACACCAGTCTATAATTGCAGGAGAGAGTGCTACAGCTCTCCAAGGTCATTGAGTGGGTTTTCATAAAACTAGGTCATAATCTACCTGCCTGTGGGCACAAACAGAGGAGGAGAGAAAGGAATCGATACATGTTCAGACACTGCCTATACAATGCAAAAACTGAAAACTCAATTTCACACTTATCTCAGGAAACAAAAGTCCTTCAAATGAGAGTTTAAATTGTTGCAACTCTGCCTTACGCTCCCACCTTGTACACCGCGCCTGCTTAACGTGCTCTGTGCTCTCTGCGCTCGCCCAGCGCAGCTTCCTGAGGACGTGAGTCTGCGACCCACATCACTGAACAGCTACCTTCAATTCACACGGCTCCTCTCAAGGGCTGCGATGATTTGGAGCTTGTTTTGTTTGGCTGTGGGTTGTTTCTTTTTTGTTTGTTTGTTTGCTTCAGAAAAAGGAAAAAGATAAGCACAACAGACCTAGGGGAATCAAAATAATACATCCTTTTTACACTGAAATAGACAGGATTAAGAAATAGGAAAATATTTTATTAGAAGCCATACAAAAATAAGTAAGAAAATTTTCTTCTTCCATAGACCATAAAGAAGCAGAATAAGGTTTGAAGGACATTAGACAGGGCGGGGGGAGCTTTTTCCATCTTTTTACCTTTCTCCTGAAATCTGCTAAGGGAGTAAAGCCCCCAGTTTATCACAAGAAAGGGTGTAGCAGATGTCCTAACACAGAAGAACCACTTCCAAGAGCTTATCTTCACAAGAGAGTGGAAGATAGCCAACTAATATGCCTCCTCAAGGTCAACAGCTATATCGTTTCTGAATGCAGACAAATTGTGATCTTCATGCATTTTCGGTCTCTGATAAGTGCTACAGCTACTCCAGGTCACGGCACTGGTCATTCTGGTTTGCAGACTACACCAACAGGAACTGGAACTGGTCCAAAAGCTCCTTTTTTATTGGAAACTAATCATTCACCCTGTAACACTTCTGGCAGCTAGTAATATTAATACCACCCTCACTTCGTGAATTTTGGGAACAGTCCAACTCTCACTGCAAATATGGATCACAAGCAGAGTTAGCCCAAGCCTGAACTGCGTACATATTGATGATTTCCTATTTCGTGATTTATCTCTCTGCCTTTACACCAGTAAAATCCTCCAAAAGAGATTTAGCAGGCTATACTGGATAAATAATTTCTTTCAATACTTTTCCAAACCACGTATTTCTACCCATGACTGTAAACACTCCACAAGCTCCAGTTCAGACAAGTTATGAAGCGCATGGCCTGACATTAGCTACAGAAGTTAATGGGATGACACATGCTCTTGAGGTCAGTTGCACATTTACATACTTAACACACTGTCCATCAACACAACCGATGCAGAACCCGGTGTCAGAAACTACAGGCAGATCAAGGTAATCTCTAAGCGCAGATGCCTTTGCTCCCCCTGCACCACCCTGAAAAGGTGCTACCTGAGGAAAGACAACACAACCTTCCCAAAACAGCTGCAACTAAACCAACTGGTTGCACATCAACTAACCCAACCGACTCCACATCATGATTCGAAGCCCCAGTACCACCAGGGAAAATTTCAGACTACTGGTGAGACAACAAACTGACACCGGGAAAGGCTCTCAGCTCTCTCCTTCATGCCCATGGACACAGGTATCCCCATGATAGAAACGAGACGACTCCCATGGATGGACTTCTAGGATGAAGCCTAGAACAGAGTGAGGGGATTTGCATCAAGTCTCTCCTTCATATGAACTAGCATCATTTGCAGACAAAAGTCGTCTCCTAGCTAAACAATGCGGTGTTCTCAAGGGTAAAGATCATAACTCAGGTTGGCACCACCACAACCCTCTCCGGTGGGCTGAGATAAATTACAGCTCTGGGAGACTGAGCTCAAAGCTGCAGAATTGCTAGCATCTCTCCTCCAGCAGCCACGCTGTGATGGGAACCGGTAATTGGCTGCTCAAATGCTCAGGCACAGGAAGAAAGACTATTCTTGCCCATATTATGTGAAATCTACTGTTGCCTTCCTTCACAGAGACAGTATTCGATTCCAAGAGCCACTCACCTTCTGTAGCTGCAAGAAGTTTATCAGACCTGCCAAGCTTTGTCAGGTTGTATTTCATTCTTTACAGTGAATTTCAAAGTTAGGGCCAGACATCACCCATCATACTTCTGCCAATCAAAGTCTGGCTGCTTTTGAAACACCCTGGTGTGAAAATACTCTCTGTTTGGCAGCGCTTAACTAACAGTATACAGCATTTTTGCTGTATGAAGGAGTGCAAATGCTGGGAAAGGACTGTGTTACACTACATTAGAGCAAGACAATCAAAATGAAGCAAACTGCTTTACCTTTTAACTTTGGGCCTAGTTCTGCAGTCCTTGCAATGTAACAGCAAAACAAACTTAGAAAAGATAACTAGCATAATACTATTGCTAATGCTCAAGACTTCACCACAATCTGATAGTATACAGCCAGTGAGTCCCTAGGCTTACAGGATTACAGACAATCAATTCAGTACTCGGTAAAAAGAAAGCTGCTAGCCCCATTTTTCTCAAGAAAAGCCTGAAAACATGAACTTCAGAAGCCCCAAATCCCAGTTAGGTAGGTAGAACCCCTAAACTTCAGTCTCTGTCTTGCAAGCCAGTCTCATGATTTATGCATATGAGTTAGAGCTAGCTAAAGAAATGTAGTTTTGAGGTGAATAAATTCATTGGCAGTTTCAGATCAAATTAAGCAAATACTTTCTCCTTAGGCAAAAATGGTCATTTCCATTAAAATGTCAGCTCGTTTCAACTTTCATTTCAATTTGACTATTTTCTTTCAGAAGACATGTATAAAAAGGTAACTCAAAGGGCAAACAAAGCTTTTTGTACTGACTGGAACAACTGACTGGAACAATTTTTCTTCTGATGTGGTCAGCCACTGAGTGAGCCAGAAGTCTCTCTTGCTCACATCGCTCCACTGCTGAATATGAGATGCTGAAGTCTAGCAATACACCATGATTTCTTTTTCTTTCCCAGTCTAGCAAAAACAAATGAGATAAATACACTCCAACTATCAGCAGTAGTTTCACAGCAGCGTGTTCTCAAAGACTGTTATTTAGCTTTTTTTTGGTTGTTGGCTTAAAAAAAAAAAAAAATCACAACATGGGGCATTTTCAACAGACAAGTCATGTTTCATGACATGATCGAAGCCTGAAGAGGACTACGTGGTCGATAGGATTACTGGCTTTTACAGATGTTTCTTGCTAAGGATCTAAAGGACCTTACTTTGGAAGGGCAGGTGGTTCAGGGCTTTCTAAAAAAAGTCACACTCATCCAAATGGTCTCAAGAGTACATCCCCAAGTCATTAATTGCTTTTGAAAACTTGTATCAAATAAGCTTCACCACTTATTTCTACTGTGGCATCAGACAAAATAAAGACCAAGAGGTGCCTTAGGGACTGCTAAAAGAAACGGGGAAAGGCCAAAAGTCTGTGTTGCCACTCCAGAAAGTGTTGCATTGGAAGAGATGATCTAAGGAGACGTGGTGTGCATGCACAGAGCTTTACGCATCTATGCAGGATTTGACCAGATTCCCCTCAGTTGAGGTCTTTATTCCATTTTTCTTACAGTATTATATCTGTGTGTCTCTCGCAGTTTAACCCCAGCCAGCAACTAAGCACCACATAGATGCTCACTCACTCCCCCCTCAGTGGGATGGGGGAGAGAATCAGAAGAGTAAGAGTGAGAAAACTCGTGGGTTGAGATAAAGATAGTTTAATAAGTAAAGCAAAAGCCACACACACAAGCAAAGCAAAACAAGGAATTCATTCCCTACTTCCCATGGGCAGGCAGGTGTTCAGCCATCTCCAGGAAAGCAGGGCTCCATCACCCATAATGGTTACTTTGGGAAGACAAAACACCATCACTCCCAACGTCCCCCCCTTCCTCCTTCTTCCCCCTCATTTACATAGTGAGCATGACATCATATGGTATAGAATATCCCTTTGGTCAGTTGGGATCACCTTGTCCCAGCTGTGTCCCCTCCCAACTTTTTGTGCACCCCCAGCCTACTCACTGGTGGGGTGGTGTGAGGAGCAGAAAAGGCCTTGATGCTATGTAAGCACTGCTCAGCAATAACTAAAACAATATGTGTTATCAACATCATTCTCATACTAAACCCAAAACACAGCAGCTACAAGGAAGGAAATTAACTCTATCCCAGCTGAAACCAGGACAGTGCCTTACAGTGCTGCACTGAACACTGGAAACCTCAATGCACATAACCAAACCGATGCCAAAGGAACCACACTGACTTACACCCATTGAGGATTTGGCCCAGACAAAAAATCAATGTTACAAAATAGATCCAAAAATACCTCTTTTCTACTGCCAAAACAAGTTCTCAAGTAGGATGAAAAAAATGTCAGCTCTGGACCCAGATTTGCATTGTGCCACCAACTACAACATTCCTTGCTTTCCAGCCAAAAGGTTTTCAGAATTATTTAGTTTACTGACATCACTGTTACTTTTTAGAGTTGAGTCAGTGTTTTCCTAACTTTTGCTTAAGTGACTCCACTGTCAAGTGTCTTTCACTTTAATGATTACTGCTTTGGTTTTTTGCCAACCACAGAAATCATAAAAATATTTTACTAAACCAAGACATAAAGAAAAGAAATACTTCATATTTTGCCAAATAACAGCATGGATTGGAAAAATCCTTTTCTATTCTTTAAACCACTCCTTCATACCTTGCTCTGTATTTTTTAAGCAGTGAAGACTCTGCCAGTTTCTTTCACACTGAGTTTGCAAAACACCTGCCAGAGTGAGGTCTTTGCCAATAAACAGGGTCCTTAAGTGCTATGACAATTAAAAAAATAATATAACGATCAATACAAATAATCAGTACTATTATTATTACTACCACCCACGCCCTTTGGTCCGACCTCTCATTTTCTAGAGCAGCTGCCCCGAGAAAAGAGAGCGAGGAGAGCAAGTGCCAGCAGGTGGCACTCCAGAATATAAAGCATGAAGTACCAGGGCCTGCAGGACCAAGAAAGCCAGTTCTGCTTGGCTGTCCCACTAGCTTGCTTCAGCACCCTTCCGGAGGTTAGGTTAGGTTTGGTTTGGGATGACCATCTCCACTTTCCCGCTCCCAAACAGCAGGGACAAATGCTGCCAGTCCCAGCTTTTAGCACCATAAGATTACCCTGGTGCAGGGTGGGATGCACCTTGCGCAATTGTTTCTAAAAGAGAGGAGGGTACCAGCACACCCACAGCCCTGAGCTCATTACTTGCCCCCTGGCTGAGGGGAGGGCTCCTACAGGGCAGGTAGAGTCACTTTGCCACACCGTGCATGGAGACGTGGCAGCATCTTCCTGCCTCCCACCACTCTCCTACACTCCTCCAAACAAGCAGCAAGCTTGGATATAGCTGAAATAATAAGCTGGCTTTTATTGCTTTAAGACAGCAGCAACAACAAAAAACCCACACCCTAACGATTAGGAAACCAGTTTCCCTTCTGTTTATTTTTAGCTATGGTCCACACATACAGTGTGCAGCACCTGCACCGTTGGGAAGCATCACTCTAGAGGGTTCCTCAAGGCACGGGGAAGACTCTCACCCTCCTCTGAGCCTTCTGCCTCACCCCGGCACTTGCACTCATCTTGCAGCAAAGTCAGTCAAACCAGCACCACTTCTCCCCTGGAAAAGCTGAGAGTTTAAAACACTGAAGATCATACAACTGGGAGGAAAAAACGCCTGCATTTTTATCAGAAGTCTTTACGAATTACCTAAAAGCTATACAAATACAGAAAATAAACAGCCCTCTCGCAAAAAGCAGAAGTATATACTGCTTAAACTCTCCTTAAAGGCAAACCTGTACCATGGGATCCATCTGCTCATGTGGAAATTGCAGAAAAGATCTGTCAGAAAGTAATTTCCTTTCCTCTCCTGTATATGTCAGTGGATCACTGGCATTTCCCCCCTTGAACTGACCCCAAATATAAATAGACACAAAACTGGAAAAGTTTACGGTCATCTCTGTGGATATGAGCAACGCGCTAACTAAACCAAACCAGACAAAGTCACGTACCCTTCTTGCAGAAGGGGGTTCACAATCAATGCCACATGATATCCATTATGCCTTAAGAAATTAATTTACATCTAGAATTCCAAATTCCTTTCCTACCAAACAACAAACACATACCTTTTTTCTTGATGGTTCACTACCACCACCCATTGAAAAAAGACAGATTCAGCTCAAGGTTTATGTACTACGCTGCACAAAAGTTTGCTCAATATATGTTTTTAAAACAACTATCTTTTAATATACAAAGATGGGCTGATGGCACAGGAAGAGGAATGGGGCAACTGTTCTTGCTTACTCTGCCTTTCTAGCTGCTATCCCAATGTGGATTTGGTTCATAAAATATTCACACGTGGAAAAGCAAGTCATGAAGCGTAACTGTAACCCATACCAATCTTAACACTGAGCAGCAATGAAGCGTGTAACTGTCTGGTGATCATCATGAGACACCAAAAATATTTCCAAGTTAGCGAGTTGCACAGTTGTTTCTGTAAGAACTTATTTGGACCTCCTGTTTCCATGGATCTCTCTGAGCAGATGCATGGCCCCCCTGATATTCCACCTACCTGATCAGGAAGCAGAACACAGGGGTACCCAGGCTTCGGTATTCTCGCTATTCGGTACATCAAACCACCCTCTCTAATGAGCAACCTCTCTTGATAGAGGAGACTGCAATTAGTGTGGACTCTTGGGAGCTTTAACATTCCCAAGCAGCAAAATGTAGGCAAGTGCTGGTAAGTAAGTTCAGAAAGAAACGCAACATTCTCCAGCACTGACTACTCAACAGATATGGAAAGTTCTACCCCTTGGTAAGTTCTGAATTTAAATTTAGAATAAAATATCATATATTTAATGGATCTGGGGGACCAAAGAGGAAAGGAACATTAGAACAAAAGCTTCTTGCTTTAAAAACAATCCTTCTATCCACCTATATTCTTTTTTTAGCTTGATTTTCACAAATGAGCTCAGATTTTGCAAGTAGACTTTCAGGCTCCTCAAAATAAGAGCGCAGGTGCAAAACACAGGTGCTCGCAATGTGAGTAGTACAATCATAACTATACAGGCATAAGCTGAAGACCTTTTTTAAAATTAAAAAAAGAATCATTAAATATTTTCCTTCCCTTATGTCTGATTGCATAACCCCTCTAAAGAAAGCAGTAAAGGTCACTTAAATGCACAGGCCTTTGCTGATGGAAAAATGCTATTATATACTGTTTAAAATTACACAAAAGAAATGAGCACAAGTGCTAGAAAATGAGACCTTTAAAGGAGTTAACTGAAAAATTCCAACTCGGCATGATAACCTGATTTAAAATTGCACCTGTACATGTTACGGCCACCTCTGTGTCTCTCTTCATTTGAAAAAGCAACAGTTTCATAATCGTATTAAAGGACAAAGTTGTAGATTCTTATCACTTCATTAAATTGCCAGTGCATGAACTTTAATTTTTTTTTGTTCTTGTTTCATAACTATCCATTAACATAAAGAGATAAGAGTTTCTGCAGTGGACCACATAGAGGAGTTTCAGCCAGCAGAGGAAGCAGTAGCACAGGAATGAAACCCAAACATTGGAGAAAATGAGTCAGGTTCCTCAAAATATGAAGAGTTTTTTGCTGTAGCTCCTCCAAGGGCTACAACAGTAAAGTTCTGTAGTTGTGGGGTCATGTTCCCAGTGACCTTCATCAAACACCACCACTCATTTTTGGCTCATGCTGACTCCAAACAAGTGAAAGTAAGGAAAAATGCAAACATGTCACAAAATTGTAACCTTTCTTTACTTTAAATAACTCCTCATTACCAAGGTGAGACCACAAGCAGCCCTCTATCTCACACCTTCTTGTGTCAGGGATGTGGCTGCATGAGAAGACAGAAGACCAGGACTGTAAATCAGGACTCCAAGAGGGAAGTCAGTACGACTTTTTTTCCCAGAACTATTTTTGAACATGGACATAATATCTTCTTAAAATACACATTTCCTTATCAAAATCCTTTTGACCGGCTTACCTTGCCCTTCTGCAAGGATGTTCAGGAACACCAGTATGATAGCATTAATTCCTTTTTTTTTACATATGAAAACAATTATAAATTTATATAGGAGTTAAAAAAAAAACACATCACAAGGACTTTGCAGGTGGATAAACAATTTCTTTAAAGCCTCATTTCTTTAAAGCTGTGAAAACCAGCCTGGGTCCAGTCCTGCAAGCATTTCTTTGTGCCAGCGACCCCTCCACACAAAGCAGCTCCACTGAGCTGGGCGAAGCCTCTTTCATGATAACTGTTCTCTGGCACAGATTTGGGCCAGACTTGCCCAGAAATCCTTCCACTGGAGAGCAGGTCATCCCACAAGCAGTCCTGCCTCCACCAAATGCCAATGTATGTGACATCCTTGTCACATGTTTGAGAGAAAAGCCTCACTCTTCCCGACCTTTAGATGAAGAAGAGGAGGCTTAATCTCAAAACATTCAGCAAAAGCTTTCAAAAAAGGCAACCACTGGATTTTTAAGACCACCTCAAAATCATCCTGACATGCCCTAGATTTCCTGATCTATTTTAAAATTCCCTTTCAACTGCTATTACTTGTGTTTTCTGTGGAAGTCACACAAACAGGAAGAGCGGCAGCTTGCAAGAGGCTGTAAGCTGAAAGGCAGAAGTCATCGTGAAATTGAGAGAATAAAAAGACAAAGTTTCTGTACACTTGAAGACTTTCAGGAGGGTCAGGGTTCTTTTCTGAAGGGGGGTTGCCAATTAGTCAACTGTAACAATAGCAAGTGTCCTTGTAAAAATAGCTCACTGCTTATTAAAAGTAAATTTGGGAACAATACAACTTCACTGAATTCTCACCAATTTGCTATTACCGACCAGCTTCTGTTGTCCAGACATGCCTAAAACTTCATACACTGACACATTTCCTACTCCACAGACTGCCTGTATATCCGCCTGTTCTATCAACACGACTCCAGCATTTCTGTTGATTTCTATTTTAAGAAGGGAATCTACTTCAGAAAGTAAAATCTGAAGCGTACTTTATTCCCATTCTCAGTCTAGCCCTGTTCCACACTTCAGAAATATTTATGACAGACCCACAAGAGAAGTCTCCTCAGGCAAATCAAATCACCATCTCCTACTTGCTGTACTTTGAACTTACAACAAATTCCAGTATCCTAGTATCAGTTATTACTACAAGGCAAGCCCCTAAAAAACTGGTATTTCACGCTTGCAAATTAAGTCAAGATGTTGATTTAAAATAAAATCAGACAAAAGTGAGTTTTATTGGAAATCTGAGGTTTCAAATGAACACTTTATGAATGAAGTGAAAATGTACAGCTATGTCACCTGTACTAAGGGAAGTGTTGCCTTTCCACTACATAATGGAAATTTGGAAACTCGTTCTCAGAGCTGTGAAATGCTGCCCAACTCCAGGTACTTGCATATGGGATGATCATTGTTCCCATTCTCCAACACAGATTAGGTTTCCCAGCTAGATTACATCTCCCACAACCACAAAGGCAACTCAACATGAGAAGAGGAAATGGAAGCCAGCCATAGAGCCAAGCCCCGAGGGAAGAATGGGAAAATTACAGTTCCCATGGGAGATGGTGCTAGCATTCCTAAACCTAACCCTTCAGTCCCATTTTTCTGTGAAAGGAAATTTGGGGTTTTTTTCCCTTCCATAAAATAAACCAATGAACTTTGAAAAAATGAGGATGCAGACAAAACTTCCAGAAGGCAATGCAGGACAAATCATCAAACCAGCTGTAAAACCAACTGAAGAGGCAAACAGCTTCACTCTTTTTACTGCTCAGAAGCAGGGATTTTTCTGCTCCAGGAATATTCTTGAGGCTTCATACCAATAAATCCCTGATTCCATCCTCCACCACACAAGTCTTCCCATTTTTAGTTTAAAAGAAAACTGCTACACAGGACTGGATCTTTAAACCCTTATTCATCAAAATCCCTCAAAGCTTTAGCTAGGTTGCATCAGCGTGACAGAAAGACCTTGATCTACAGTCTTCACAGTGGTGCCCCAGCGCTTGACACTGAAGTGAAAAAGAATTAAGAGGGGCTCACGGCTTCTGGATGCTGCAAGCCCCCCATTTCCTCACACTGCTAACATCTCATCCTCAAATCAGAATACAAATGGGTCTGGACTTAGCAATGGGATGAGAAGGACGAAACACAGTACCCTATTAAATGTGGGGGGAAGCAATCCGTTTCATAATCTTCAGATGCCAGTGTAAGTTACTGCAACAACAACAACCACCACCAAAAAAGATTCAGAGAATTAGGTACAATCTAGCCTGATGAAAAAAATCATTATTTCAACACAACTCAGTAATCTGGAATATCAGTCATGCTGATTAACTGCTCTCTTCAACGGCCCCCTGTTCTTCTGCTTACTCTGAAAAAAAAAAAAAGCTCTTCTGAGCTGCAATACAACTCAAGGAGCCACGTGTTGAGTGTGGGTCTATCATAGGGCTGGGTCACCCACATAAGGGGCTGGCTTATAAACTGCAGCAATCTCTCCAAGAGGTGGTCAGTACTTACTTTCCTCAAGGCAGACCTCAGGCAAAACCTAAATTTGGATTAACACCTTTAACACCTTTGCAGATAATCCCCCAACAGAGTCTCAACATCACGGATCTCTTCATGCACCAGCTGCCTCAAAGGGATCTGGGGACGGCAACTAAGAAAGTAAGTCTGTTGACTGCAAGCTTAAATTCTGAGCAAAGATTACACCACCATCAGTAAAAAAAATCAGGGGCTGCTACTTAAGAAGAAGTTCAAAGACGCATAGTTGCGATACTGGGTCTATGATCTGCTACCTAGAAAACATCTCTATTAAGAGTTATGCACTGGGGACAAACATCTGAAGTATTAATACTGCCATTACTGGACGTCTCAGCTTTACCTGCATCAGGAAGATCCAAGCTGACCTAAATTTAGCTTCAAACACACATTCAATCCAAGTTAATCTTCATGCCACAGGGTCAGAACTTCCCAAAGCCATACACCAGAGAGGCAGACTCAGTGAATCCACACAAGAACCTGGCTATGTTCATCGCAGAAGGAAACAATCATTCATTAAGGGTAAATCTGACAATATAGTAATATTCTTTCCCTTCTCCCAGATGAAAGTTTTAACTACCTGGGATTTCAATGGCTCAGCAGAGCTCTGCCAATGCCTCCTGTGGAACCCATTCCACTTTGAAGTGCATAATTCAATATTCAGGTCAGAAAGGAAAAGTGAGTATGAGGGGAAGGCAGAGACCTGGGTTCCTGTCCCCGCTCCAATGAATGTTTAATTATTTTATATTAAAAATTCATTTGGAGAAGGGCTAGAATCCAGGCAGTCTAATGGGTTTACCTACGAAGGGAAAAAAGATCTACGATCAAATGCCGCCAAATAAAGGTGGGAGCTCAGTCGCAGCTTCCTTTAGGCTGAGTATGAGACCTAACTCAGAGAGAGCAACCTCTAGCTCCTCCACTGCTTACATCTCAGCAGAAGGTACCTAACTCCAGAAAGGAATAAAAAGGAGCAGTTCAGCACATTTTCCTGGAACAGAAAGAGGGCTGCTGACTTAAAAGACCTCCTCTTGATTCTCCCTTGTGGTAGCCAGCTCATGTGTCTCCGTATTTGGGATGCCGGCTTCTGCAAATCCCACTCTTGAGCCAACTTTTCTCCTGGCATTGCACAAGAAGCCTTCGTTATCTGCCCCCCATAGGATACGGTGCCTGGAAGTTTGATACTGCAGTACTTAAGGTCTTTTGTGGACCTACTCTGTTGAAAATGTTCTTAAGTTGCTTTGGTGTGACTGGCGCTGCAAATGACAGCCAACACAACTGAGCTAAACACTGAACACTAAGTGCTGCACACTCCCGGCCACTGTTCCCCCCTCAATTGAAAGAAGTTCAGGGGGTGCAGGGGTTCAAATACTCAGATAGTCACATCTGAAGAGTCAGACAGTGTAAAGGAAAAATGGAGCTATTCGGAGGCATTTCACAAGCAGAAGAAAAAAGTCAGCAAGTGAATTATCTATAGCAAACAGCACACATGCAGCTAGTTTTTGATTTAATACTTCTCAAAAACAGAGCAACCTAGCAGATTTTCTTGCCAGCCAGGGTAAGCCCTCCGAATAATCACACCGCCATGCAAAGGTTAAAAAGGGTGGGTGGAAAGAGCCGTTCTCTCAGCAGAAATCAGGAGCTGCATCTCCTGTGCAAACAGGAAGCCACCACCCGGGCTGTCCCGCCGGCCGGCTGCCCAGCAGGAGCCAGGACAGGGACTCACTGGGCAGCCTGTCCAGCCACGCACCAGTAAGGTGGCTGGCTTTGCATCAGCTGGCGAGCGGGATGCTGGAAAACTCTGGTAAAAAACCACATGCCCTAAGTGGACACTGGGTACAGCTTTTAAAAGCAAAGCATGTGCACCTGTGCCGCCACCCCATCTACAAACACATGTCTGTCCGCTGCGGACCTAACAAAAACTTATTTTCAAAACAAACTGCTGGATTATTTTTTTTTCTTTTTTTATGATCCCTCATTCAGCAATGGGCATCAGCATTGCTTCAGCAAAAGCCGCATGTAAAGGACGACATCCCAGGCAGCTTTTGGTGTGTGACATGAGAGTAGATAGGAGAGGCATTTCCTTTACCTTCTAGAAGCAGGTGACCTCCCACTGAATATTTAATTCAGACTCTAAGCTATTTTCTCCAATCACTTGAAAGTTAAATAATTATCCCGTTTAAAGAAACCTAGCAATTATATTTTGCAACCCCCCCCCCCAGCAGCTATTGCTGTTGTGACAATATTCATCTTGTCCATGATGACTATTATCTGCTGTATAAATATTGATGATCTGAGTAATTGCTGTTCTGTACATATGCTTCTCACAGATACAAATTCCTCTGCCTGAAGTAGGCTGCTGACAAAGTGCTTTCCTCCTTTTGCATGGCAATGAAACATTACCGGAGGTGCCACTGAGAGTTGTTAGTCCTGGGGACGGGAAGGGTGGGGGGGGAAGAAAAGAAAAAAGCAGCGACTAACAACAGCCTTTGGAGAGGGGGAATGAAGTGGTTTGCCTGGAGTGGGAAGGCTGAATAGTCCCAAAGAACAACAAGTTAGCTAAGCAGGTATTCAGGCGGCATAAGTTAAGCCTAGGCTGTGCCAACACCAAACACAGCTCAAAGGGAAAGAACTGCTCTGGACTCAACAGTGGCCACCACTGCTAAGCCGGGCATGCCATGCTCCTGGGACATGTCGTGTACGACATGCACGTTGTACCCACCCAGTGGCTCACTGATGGCAGGGGTTACTTTTTCTGGATCAAAACCCAACCAGAAAAACAAGCCAGTCTTGTACTGGAGGAAGAACACCAAGCTGAACATTATGCTGGGACAGTCTTCCCGATGTCGCCCTGTAACCTTTGCCAGCCACACGGCCAACGTGCCACATGAAAGCAAAGCTGGTCCTGAGGCACCCAACACCCACATTCATAGATACCACGGGCATGCAACACAGCATCGCTACAAACTCTTTGCTGGTTAAATGCATCTGCCCAGCAGACTTTGTGACCAGTCAGGTAGTTCCTGCAATGGGCAAAAATCACTAAAACCACCCCACTGCATGTCCTGGCTAATCTGATCATATTGCCCCACAGTCTAGCAGTACAAAGACCCGGTTTTGACAGACAGAGCCCTCCCACAGGCACACGACCTCACACTTCCAGACTTGAATTTTGCCTCTGGACTTTAAACAGTCAACAGCATATGAAAGATGAAGGCTTTTCCTTAGTGGACACAAACTTTCTAGGATATAAAACTTGAGAGTCTGAATCTCCATTAAATTACCCCTCTGGAATTACAGGTCAAGAGATGAAGATTTTTTCAGCTATATACACATTTTGGCAGGATTTATATTGAGAGTTTCCTTGTAGAAATACTCTTTTTCTAAGGCCTCCAGCCATCAATTACTGTATCTGGAAATGAACACTGAACAAAGACCTTTTTTCACTTCTTTAAAAAAAAAAGCTTTCTAACTTACATATGCTGCAGATATTAAGGGGAAACCAAAAATCTGCTTGATTTACGTATCTGTGTTACTGAAGATTAGGGAGGCTACAGAGAAGATGCAGAAAGCAGCAGGACACCGGAGTCCCTACGGGAGCTGGAGGCCAGGGCAGGAACAGGAGGAAACAGTGGACAGGGACAGAGCGCGAGCAGGAAGCAAGGGCGAACACAGATAACGTGCCAGACACGTTTAGAGTGCCCGGAGGTGGAGAGGGAGGAACTGAATGTCTGTCATGAGCAAAAGAAATAAGAGTCTGGAAGTCTTACTTTCTCTGTTGCCTTGTTCAAACAACTACATAATAAGCCATTATACGTAATCACAGCAGCCACTAATTTTTTATATATATTATGTGCACATGAATGGACTCAGTGAAAGTAGTTAATAAACACTGATACAACCGATCTTCTCCCTGCCACATCGGAGTGTTAAGCCGTCCACTTGTTCAGCATGGCCCTCATCATGCGATTAATTCTCCTCTTAGTTTCTGCAGCTTCTTTCCTTCCCCCGTAATTCTACAGTGCTTTGGGGTTTAATACGTTATAATCTGTAATGACAACTGTAGTACATCTCTGAATCTTGAAGGGAAGTTGCTTCCAGCTGAAAATTAAAGGTTGAACTCTTACCAGTAACTCTGGGCATGCTTAACTAATACTAAGCCACATAACATAGCCTAATTAGTCCAACAGGTCCTTTAAAAAAAAAAAAATCCACATGACCTCACTGTCAGTTCTTACACTGAGTCATTTTGGAGACCAGTTGAAACAGAGCCCTGCATAATTCTCTAACATCAACAGTGCGCCGCGTTGATTGAAGCGGACTGGATCCTAACTACAATAACCAGGTAACCCCCACCCTCTCCGCTCTGTCTTTTTCTTCCCCTTCTGTTTTTAAGACAAGACACAATCTTGTAGCCTCCAGCAAGTACCCAGTCTTACCTACATGGTGTCCTACAGTAACATTTCCCAGACTCACTTTGTTTGCATGCAGATTAGTTATAACACATGCTTTATGCACACAGAATGCTCTACTGCTAATACAAATTATTTTGCATGCAAACACAAAATGCAGATGGCCAAGCCGCTAACTGCCCAATTCACAGCGCTCTCAAGCTTGTACATGCATATTAAGCTGAATGCAATGAAACGTACCCATAACTTTGAAAGTCCTGTTAAAACACCTTTAAAAAACATGACTCAAATCTTAAGTGCTCATATTCCTGAGTCACTAAAAAGTGAAATCAAACTGCCATTGAATAGGACTCTTCTTTTCTAGATAGTTATGAATCCCGTGTTTCACTCTGAAATCACAGTCATTTAGCTTTGCTTGAAGCTGTGCCTGTCCGACACATCTTTTCCTGCACAGCAATGTCAATCTTGAGTGTAAAGAAATATGACCTCCATCCACCATAGCTGCATTGCCAAATTTCCTTAGAGAGGATGCAAAACTGCAGTATTACCAGCTCAGTGTGTTTTCATAAAGAGTAGTTAGTTTCATCGCATCTGCGCCAAAGGCAATATTGTCCACACAAAGAAATGCTTTGCTGGGTTTGTATCCCGTTAAAGCATCTCTCATGGAGATATGAAAATGCAATTTCACTATGAAAATAACTACAGTGGAGTTAATAATTTCTTGCACTGGGCACATGACTGTCTATTTGCATCGCTTCCAAACATCCACCGTGCCCTTAAGACCTAGGAAGCTGACAACGTATGGACTGCAGGACCCTGCTTCTCTAGTTCTTTCTGATTCGCACCAGCTTTCCTGGGGACAGCAAGGGTTGCAAGAGGGTGGTTGTGCCTCCCAGATGCCAAGCACCCTTTCTTAACAGGCATGGGCAGGTGGATGCTACGTTTGCCTTCTACTGGCGTGAGATCTGGAAGCGGGCCATGCAATCGCAATTGAAGCACAGTGAAAGACGGACTTGAACTGTGATGAAGGTGCGGCTAAACCACGTGCGTGCATCCTCAAAGTGGCACAGAGCCCTGTACAGATTTGGGAGGTGCAGCACACCTCCCACACCTCCTAGTCTCTCCTTTTGCTAGAACAGAACTATTTTGCACCAGCTTTTCATAAGAAAGGCATTCACAGGAAGAGATTTTGCAAATACCTTGAGTTTTGTGCTTTCCCAAGCTAGAAAATCCAGCCAAAAGAGTGACGGAAAGTGTATGAGCACTATTCTAATCAAATTTATTTACATTATGTACTTCTGAAACAAAATACCAGGTACCAAATACATCACCCAGTAATTCAAAGAAACGTAATAAGCAGTTTGAGAATCCAAGCAACCTCCTGAAACTGCTACTCCGAAAAGCATCTTTCTTCTAGCTTTTTGGTTGCAGAACACGAAGTGCCAGCAATCTGTCTTAGAACAGGAGCTGATGAAATGGGGGCATTTACAAAAAAAGTAATACAATACAGTTCACAAACTGGTTTGCTTACCAAGGAAACATGTTTAGCAGTCTCCTTTTATGTAGCACTAAAGAACTGCAACTTGTATTTCTTTTGCTTATGATTTTTGCAGTGGCCTGAGATGTCGTCTTTTTCAGCTAATGCCTAGGTGATGCCCAGATTTCACTTCAAGCTCCAGAGAGTCTAAACACGTGTATCCTGACACAGGAGAATAACTCCCACTTCCCACATGCACCACAACCAAATCATGGTTCTCTTTTCAGATGAAGCTGATCTTCAGAAACTTTAAAACTGGATGAAAATAAGGCCAGCAATGAATGCGAGAGTGTCCTGAGGAGGAATAGTAGCACTCAATTCCCATTGTAATCATCTCCAAAAGTTGAAGGTTTGGTGGTGTTTGGGGTTTTTTGCTTTTGCAGTAAAGTTCAGCTGGTTTAAACAATTCCCCCTGTGTTCAGCAACATGGGAGAAAAGAGGAAGAGCTGATGAAAGATGCTGTTCCTTTTGGGCCGTTCAGTGCTTTCAGTGCTCTGGCTTCTAGGTTTCTTGCCCAATTGGGAGGCCCCAAATGGAAAGCACCAATGGGATTCACTGGAGGTCACAAAGCACTGCCAGGAATCAGATGCAGAGAAGAAAGATGCACTAAAGAAGCAAAACAAACAAAAGCTCAAATAAACTAAGTGGTCCCTTCTCTTATCTTCTTTTTTTTCTTCTTGCCTGCATATCCGGGGCAAATTTTGAAAAGTGGCAAGAGCAGAAAATAAAATGTTAATGTGGTCAAGAAAGGTAGTTATTTAGCCCACAATTTCCCAATAGCTTTTTTAAGTACTGTCAAGAATTTTCCCTCTTGGAAGAGACACATTTATTTAACACAGAAGCTCAGCATTTCTGTCATGTGTGACGTTACTGAAACATTCAAAGACAGTTTCATCCACCTAGATGACTGCAGCATTTCTTGCGTCCTTTCCACTGCATAAGCAAGTGTCCCGGTTTCAGCTGGGATGGTTAATTTTTTTTCTAGTTACTGCTGCGTTTTGGATTTAGTATGAGAATAACGCTGAAAACACATATTATTTTAGATGTTGCTAAGTGATGTTTACATTAGTCAAGGACTTTTTCAGCTTCCCAGAGAAGCTGAGAGGGAGCACAGACAGGACAAGCTGCCAAAGGAATATTCCATGCCGCAGATGTCATGCTCACTGTATAAATGGGTGTTGGCCGGGGCGCAGGAATGCTCAATCACTGCTCGGGACAGGCTGGGCAATCGATCATCAGGTGGTGAGAACAACTGTATTGCATCACAACTTTGTATATTCTTTTTCCATTATTATTATTATCATCATTATTGTTACTTTTATCTTCCATTACTGATCTGTTTAACTGTCTTTTTCTCAAACCATGAGGGTTTTTTTCCCCCTCCATTTCCCCCTCTTCTCCCTACCCTACCCGGGGGAGGGAAAGGGGGAGGTTTAAGGGAGCGAGCAGCTGCACGGTCCTAATTGCCAGCTAGGGTTAAACCATGTGTTTATTTCAGCAAGCCATGCTGAAATAAAGCAGGATCTACACGTTACCCTCTTTGATTTGATTTGCAAAAGGGCAAAGCTGATACATCTCAAGAGTATGCAGTGTATCACACCAGCGACTTCAGACCCTCTGAAAGCAGCCATTGGCTTTTGCTCAGACCTTTGTGTCATCAACAAAATGGAGAAGAGAAGCTCCCAAACTGTGATGCAGGGACAGCTAAGCAGCAGGCAGGTCTGGCCACTCAAAGAAGTGCACGGCACACTTCAGAGCTAGGAGTTGCCACCACCTGTGGTACTTAATTAATATTAAAAAGGAAAATAAAGCAAGCTAGTGGGCTAACAGAAAAATAATTGGGCATGGCTACCCAATACCTTAGGCTAGTTTTAAATCAGTACAACTGTGCTGTAGTTAGAAGAGGATAAGCAAGGGCAAGAATACAGTAGAGAATCAAGCCCACATTTACGTACCACCAGAATATAAGGCAGAATAATTTGCAAAGTTACTGCAAGTTGCTAGAAGCATCTTTTTCATAAATTTTCATAAATCACTGATTTTTCATTAGCTTTTTTTTTGTAAGTCAAAAATACTTATACACCATATATTTTGTTTTTCCCTCTATACGTACATGTATGAGTGTACATACAAAAGTTCTTCTTCAACCATTTACTTTTCTTATTTTGCCACTAAGAGAAACGTAGAAGAAAGAGGGAGGAGAGAAAGGAGACAAGAAGTCTTTTTACATTTTTCTTTTAAACAAAAAAAATGGCTAAAATACACTTTTTTCATGGAAGTTTTTGGGGTTTTGGAAAAGGCATCTTCCATTTGAACTAATTCAGTCAGCTGAACATGTGACACATACCAAGAATAAATAGTTTTGGACCAAAGAGCCTTTCATTTAACCTATTAAAAAAAAAAAAAGGATCATTCTATACAAAGGAAGCTAATGATCAGTTCCAAACTGACGTTCAGAGGATATGAAAATCAGATCCCTCTGCACTTTTCCTAGACTGGCCCCACAGTATGCTGCCGATCCACTGTGACACCAAGCACCGAGGAGTACCCAAGCCTCTGTAGAAAGCGTGCAATGGCCACCTTTATTTCCATTTGAGAGTGCACAACACAATTAGCGTTTTCCAGCTTCCCTCCCCACTGCCAGCATGGAAGGCAACAAATAAGAGTATTAATGGAGGTTTGAGGAACAGGCCACATAAATTGCACACACACACAAATCCTTTCTGTTTCATCGCAGTTTACCACAGGTCTCTAATGAGAACCACGAACACCATCTACTAATCATCTCATCAGTAATGAAAATAACCATCTTGGCTTCTCATCAAGTGTCTCTCCAGCTTAAACAATGTGCCCTTGGATTGCACAGCCCTGGGTGCAAAAGCTGCCATGTCCCTCTGAAATAACCTCAGCATGGCAACGCTGTTGTCACGCTGTTGTACACGCTGTTGTGGCAACGCGTGTATGTCACGCTTCGTGGCACTGGGCAGCAGCCTGCCAAGCACAGCCACGTCTCAGGAGCCGAAGTGATGCCCCAGCTGCCGCAGAAGCTCACGAGAAGCTCGCTTCTGTCCCTAGCTCGGCACACATGAAACACTTGGACACCGTAAACACAGGGATCTCAGGGAGGAGGTGGTGTTCGGCTACAGCAACATACCTTCATGCCTTCTAAAACAGAACGCTGAATAAGGAACACAGCAGAATGGCTACAGTGCTGGATTGGCACTTAAAAAATAGAAACAGGACCTCGGTTTAGTCTCCCTGGGGCCATCACTCCCTGCCCCAGGGATGCAGCCACATCCAGCGCTGTCCCTGGATGGACCCCAGGCTCACGCTTGCAGCCATGTCCCCAGCCCCATCTCTGTCCCCATCTCCTGCTGCTGGATGGACGCTGGCCCTGGTGCGGCGCTTGCCCTGCTTAGTGCTGTGGATGGACCCCGTTACAGCACCCCGAAATCAAATGATGAGAAAGGCATTCTTCTGTGAAACATCATTACTGCCCTGCCAGGGAAGTGTGGATCACAAGAGCTTCCAAAATAAGAATAAATTTATCTGTATTAGCCCCTTACCCTTGGCATCATCAGGCCCATATTGCCAGTTCTCGTAACATTTACAGGGAAACTGGCATACAGAACAGTGCAGCAAACAAAACAAAATCCTGTGAGAACCCGGTCAAAAAATACCAGACAGACCTCGACCCCACAAAAGCAAAGACAAGCTATACCTGGACAAGCAACTTGTAGCTGTAGTCACTGGTGCTAACATCTACCGTGGCAGAAGGAAGAAAACAGGCTCCCAAGCATCTGCAAAATAGCATAATTCAGGTTAACTTTAAAATAATTATATTTGGAAAGTACTGCTAAGGGAAAAAAAGCTTAAGTGATTTCAATATTCCAAATAACAATGCCAGCAACTTCAGCACCCCCGGTCCGGCTGTGACTGTGCACGTGTGCATTGCCGAGCACCGCTCGCCCGCCGGCAGTTCCCTTCCTCGCTGGAGGGACACTCACTGGGCTTCCAGTGCCACTCACTCTCAGCAAATTTTTACCTCCTAAGCAGCAAGTGTTTGTATAATAGAAATCCTCCTATCAGCATTAGCAGCTGTGCCCAAAGCACAGCAACCACGAGCACGTACGCTGCAAAACCTCAGCGTTTGCGCGTGTGTAAACAGTGCACTTCTGGAAAGGCAGAGAATATTTTCAGAGTAAACACCGCAAAGATTTCGGGTCCTTCAGGATGTCAAAAGGCTGTCGTAATCTGCCATTCACCTTCAGCGCTTACTGCTTGCTCAGCTAAGACGCCTCTGTAACTCCCAGCGATCACAACCACATCTCACGAGCCCGTTTTACCGCCTACGAGGGACACCAGCTTTGAGAACGGAAGAAACTTTTCCTCTCACACCAGTCCAGCTCTTCAGTGCGGTACCCTCCCTAATGTTAGCTTGAAGCCATTAAAATGCCAACCAACACCAGAGCAGGAAACGAAGCAAGAGGAACTAATTTCTAAACTTCACCATGAGGATTGCAGCTGCTGCCCCAGTGAGATAAGCAGGCAAAAATGGGGGAGCTCCTCACAGCCCAATCGGACCCCAGAAATCCTTCCGGAGGTATGAGAGAGGTGAAGAAAACAGGCATGCTAAAGCACTCGGGCAGAAGACCGTCTCCACCCCAAATTACTCACTTTTTAGAAACAGAGCAGCCCTCCAAGCCCCTGAACACACCTCCTCTTAAGCAACTTCACCTGCAGCTGATGGGAGCAGAAGGCTCGTCTGCTGAAGATGCCAGGACTTCATACAACCAGCACTTTAATTAAGAGCCCACTCCTGAACAGGAACATCTTGAAAGATGTCTCCTTCTCAGCTTTTGACTTGGGAGAAAGCAGGAAGAGGCAAGAGAACAGGCTGATGCTTTCTTCTCTTAACTAAACCACCTACACACGTACTTTTTCAAAATATGCCCAGTTAGGACAAGTCATGTTTGGGTTAAGGAGACTGTGGAAAGAAGTTCTCAATCCCAGAGGAAAGAAAGGCTAGGGAAAAATACTACAGCAGTGTTTTTGTTAAAGCCTGAAGAAAAACAAAACTGGATGGAGAGCAATTTGGTCCAATCCTCGATGAAACATACTCCAGCAAAATACCTGTCCATGAGAAAACCTCATGGAGCACGCAAACATCTGGGCCATATTTTCAAGACAGCACTCATTAGAAGTTAGCTACCCAGTGCCTCCAGTTCAGCAACATCCATTATGCCTAAAACTGTGATCATTATTTTGCTGCTGTCACAGCCTTCCCTTTTTCTTTGCAGGCCACCTAAATATACTATTTCTGCTTAGAGGAAAGCATTTGACCATAGTGGCTATCAGGACCACACAAAGTATGGCACAAAGACCCTCTGGCCATGCAGGCCAGCCTGCCAAAATTATTAAACAAATTTGGGAAAGCCGTCAAACAAAAAACGAACCGCTGTCTCATGAAGAGCCTATAAGCACGCTTCACTTGCTGGACCTTCACTGCATACTGCAGGGTTCAAAAGCCAGACCCATGAGGCAAAGGGAGGCGTACTGGTGACAACAGCCCAGCAACAGACCCCACCAGGGCAGAAGCAGCCCTGATGGGAGCAGGCACACGTGCAGCCTCCACCCCTGCTCATGAACAACGCGTGTCCACGCCTAACGTTGACTGCAGACACTCCCTGGGGCCATGAAGGCATTCCTCCTAGCAGTGACAACAGTAAGAACAAGGAAAAAGAGAAGGCAGTGTATAAACTGAAGTGCAAGAAAGCTCCCATTGCGAGGCAGCCCATCCATTTAGGAGACCGAGCAGACTGCAGACTGAGCGGGGGGCTTCGTCAGCTGAAAAGGGATCTTCCCCAAGTTAGAGGCAAGCGGGTGCCAGTGCCGGCAGGCTGGCGTGCAGCGTGGAGGAGAAACACGGACCCACACTGCCCGTCACCGCAAGCCAAATGGCTCCACCGTTCCCACTCCTCTCCACAGGGATGAAGGGTGCACCGGGGACATTACAGGTCCAGCACCCAGCTACCCCTCACACGCTTGGGCACCTCAACGCTACAGGTAAATCTGGAGCTGCTTGTGATAGACTCTTTTTTTTTTTTTTCCTTTAGCTGCATCAGGACAGTATTTCAGATCTGATTTGCTGTCTAGACACAGCATGCTACCACGCGGTGCAACTGAAGAAGACTGAGAGCACCAGAGTGTGGAAAACAGACTGGCCCAAGCTGTTTCTTTTTCTTTCTTTAAAAACCAATACATTGTGCAGTCTACATCAACATCCACACGAAAAATGCTCAATCTCTCCTGCACCTCAGAAGCTGGCTGCCGAAAAAAATCCAGAATGCAATTAAAAACATGGATTCTGTTAAGTTTCACTTCCCTCTGCAATTTTATAATCGTCTCATCCATCAATTTTGAAAGAATATTAATACTGGCATCAGCTGGCTCTTCACCTCTTCTGCTGAGCCAGCTTTTTCGAAGCCCTGTCCCTGCCGCTCAGCATCCGACCACAGATGCTGTGAGGAAGAGGAGAGGGGGAGGCAGAACCGGGGGTGGAAAGAGGCCAGAGAGGCACAACCAGCACGGGGGCCACCCCACAGAGGAGCTACATCTGTCCCCGGGGAGCTACGGCAACTTACGGTGCCTGAAGATCTGCCCAAATACGCTTACCTCAAAAGAAAAACACACACACAAATAGAGAAAAAGATTGTGTCAGGGATTAACTGAAGCCAACACACAACCCCTGCTGCAAACTCAGACCAAATCCGAGGCACACAGGCTCACTGCCACCTTCCAAGCCGGAGACAGCCAGGCCCGTGACGTGCAATCTTTTTTTGATTTGCAAAACCATTTTGATTTTTTTTTTTTGGCTAATCTCTCCATTAGTACAAGTCATTTCTCTCAGTTACCTTTCACAGACCAGACAATGTCCTTGGCCCCCAAGTACCCACAGACCAAAGCTGAAAACTAGTCCAATGCTCCTTTTAGTAGTTCTCTTCTTTTTGAATATGTGAAGTTCAGTACTCAAATATGGATTTATTCACACGCAGCAGTAACGCAGTGAGAATTGGTTGGTGCAGGTTTTTAGCATCTGGCTTATTAATTATTTTGTAAAGGTGTACAAGTCGGTGAGTCATCCAAAACTTTTGAAGACACACTGTTCTGTCATTATTTTATGCACCTAGTTTGACATGGTTTATATCTATCATGGCCATGATTTGTATCACAAACTCCCAAGAACACGTCTGACTTTAAAATCATTCTCATCCCGACTGCTTCATTGCAGGTCAGCCCAGTCTGTTCCAAGAAAAGATTTTGTTGGCAACTGTGTTTTCTTTGCTGGTATCATCCACTTTTCCTCATCTAGTTTAATGAAACAAAAAAAAGCCCAAAGTACTTAAAGAAAGCCAATTGTTACGATCATTTGAGCATAATCAGAAATTTCGGATTCCTCCTCTCTTACTGCAGCATGAGGTTTATACTAACCGCCCTCCCCTCCTCCCAATAAAGCTGTAGGAAGAAATTCACTGTAAATTGGTTAGGAGACTGACACTCAGGCCAAAAGCATCCATTTGATGCTGGGACTACAGACATCACCTCTTTGGGAAGCAACTGAGTTGCACCAACTTGCATTTCAGGCTGGAAGCCCCTAAAACCTGCACACTCTTGCCTGCACTATCATGTCTCTATTCGTTCCCAGGAAACAAAAAAGCAGGATCACTCTTTATGAACTGATGTAATTTCAGTCTCATATTCAACCCCATAAAATGGCACGTCCACTTAGGCTTAATTGTAGAAGGTAGGTGGGATCAACGCAACACCGAGAAACAGGGCAGAATGCAGCATATTCTTTAGGTGTAAACTGTTTTTATGCAGTTGGCCTAATGCAGTCGTTTACCCATTGCATGATCTCAGAGGATGCCCACAGTAATGGCTCTAGACAGCAAGTCTAGAGCCTAAAAGTAAGGAATATGAATCCCCTAAAATGCTTTATTCAAAGGTATTGGGCTGGTCTTTATCCACCCCTACCAGGGTATCTAGATCTGCGACCTCTGAAAAATTTTAGGTGGCACTGGTGGTAACAAAAGATGGGTGCAGGCTAGAGTGATGGTACCAGAAAGCAAGGGGAGAAGCAGGTGGCATTTGCTAGGGACGCACAGGGAGAGAGGAGAAGGATAGGAAGCTGGGGAGGGTGAGTTTAAGGGGATGAGAAACTAGGCTGCCACAGAGGGAAGAGTAGGATGGACACAAGCAAGTCAGAGAGGACTCAGGCAGCACCGGAGCTCAGCCCACCCCATCCTTAAATGGGATCTGAGGGTATCCTGGCTCTGGGCTATGAAACCCCTCAACACAGCAGCAAATGACCTGCTGAGCGTGTCACCCCGCTCTGGTGACTACCACCAACCACAGCCAAACAGTGCTCCAAAGCAGGCCGTTACCTCATGGGTCAGAAATCAATGCTACAGCCCAATGGTCTACACCCTCTGGATGACCCAGGTCACTGCAGTTTCATGGGACAAGACTAATTTTTATTTTTCTCTCCCTTTTCCCCTTGTACAGCTAGAAAATTACATTAAAACCCAGCTGTGTTAAATTTTTAATACAAAGACTGCAAACTTGAGCATTCCGAAATGAAGAGGTACCATAATGAAGACTGTTGATACAGCCTCCATCCAGCTCCTGTATACATCTGCACTGATTCTGTCTCTAATAATTGTCATAAATCATTTGTGTCCTGGAAATCAACTGCTTTGGGAAAAAGAGAGGGTTGTGTGATAAAAGTGACAGCTGCCTCACTCAGAGGAGGCCAGAAAGATCAATGAGGCAACACAGGAAGAAAAAAAGAGAGAGCCACCTTGCTTGGGGAAGCTGGACATACCACCTGCAGGCAGGAATTACCTCTTTCTTGGCTCCACAGTCTTTGTAAGATGCTCAGCAAGTCCCTGAAACCAGTTTTTCCTCAGGTGACCCCTAACAGGGCAGTCCCCACCCTCCACAAAGCCAAGACACCTAGGGCTAACCTGCCAGAGCGCAGAGACTTAACAGTTGAGGTCACTCGTTCTTGTGCTTCCAGCAGATGAACTGCTGCATCACGCCAGGTATTCTGGGGTGAGTGCAAAATAAAGTCATCCCCAAGTACCTCTCTGAGGCAGCCAAAATTGAAGGTGTTTCAGTCATTTGAGCTTTATATGCTCTTTGCCTCCATTCCTCAGCTCCGAAAACGAAGACAGTACCTGTACCTGAGATGTTGCAAGAATAAGAACTTCCCCCTGTCTGCAAAGCCCCCGGGAAGGAATTAGCAGCACTGCTCAGTTCAAGGTTTGGGTGGGGTGTAAAATAAATAGATGTGGAGACACATGCAGAAAGTAAATGTGAGGAAGAGACAATGAATTATGCAGTAATTACCGATCCACTGAAAGAGGGACTCTGTGAAAGGGAAAAAATGATGCAATTATAGAATTAAAGATTGTATCACGATGCACATCCAAAGGGGAGCTACGCAACGTGGCACTTCCTTGCTTTTGTCCGCCTGATTTTGTAACCCCATTGTTCTCCTAATGTCATTATTTTCTAAGTAATTTAAACGCAACATAATTATGAGCTCATATGTTTATATCTTTTCACCATTAATAACGTGTGGAACAACTGGCATACTCTGCTCCCAGCGTGATTGATGCCTCCAGCAGATGGCTGTGAACGATTCTTTTTCTTCCACCTTTATCCGAGGTAAAGAGCAGGGAGGGGAGAAGGAGACTTTATATCTAAACTTCAATTCCATGCACAAACATTTGGGGATTTTGGGGTTGTTTCAGAGGGGGAAACCAAGACCAATATCAATCAATTGCTCTGAAACGAGTCATAACGGATCAGATTTGAAGCGCGGAGGCACTGAGCAGCTGATGTGCTTTGCCCAAGGTCAGAAGGAAAGCTCCCAAGGCCTGGGTCCCAAATGACCCCACTGTCAGCCTTCCCCCCAAGCCACCCAATCCCTCCTACCTCCCACATTAAAACTTGTTTAAGTATAATTATTGCTGTTAACTGCAGGTCAGGGAAGAAGCAAATGCAGCCAACAAGCAACTTCTGAGAGTGTGTCATAGAAAATACAACTGCAAGCAAACCTTAGGGTTGTGTGTGTTCATCCTGGATAATTGTTATATTGGGTTTTTTAAGTAAATTACCCTGCACGCCTCGGACTTCAGGCACGTTGCCAGCGTGTTTCTCAGAGTCAGACGAGTCTGGCTCACCCTGCTTCATGAGGGAAGGCAGCTGCAATAGCAACAACCTAACTTGTTTTATTTGCGGATGATATCAGCTGGCAAGAGGCAGTGTGTCTGACAGCATGCTCGCTCTGCAGGCTTCGTGCTTTTTAAAAAGTCTTATTTGTCTTTGTACGCCCCCATTAATAAAGACACACACCCTTTCTTTTAAGGAGTATTTTTACCTTGTCTAAGGGGTTCTGGCAGCTACTACCACCCAAGCTTTACATGCTCTTTTGTTCCTAACAAAGCAAACTTCACTTCCATCTTTCCCCATCCTCAGAGAGCAGAGCTTGCAAAACCCGGAGCTATCAAGTCCCTGAGGTGCAGCCAGTCAGAGCCTGCAGCGTCCCGGGCACTCGGGCCACACCAGCTCTCTCCAGTGCACAGCTTTTGGAAAAGTCCATCGTGGTGGGGGAAGCATTACAACCCGGTCACTTTGGTTTAAAACCTAACAGAGAAAGCACTACACCATCACTAAATGTATATAGTTAGCATGATACAGTTAAGAACAAGCAGAAATGTTACAGCAGCAACATTTTACCCCAGGACTGCCTGTTACAGGATTTCTCACACCGAAGCTCAAGCGGGTGGCACCATCAGAGATGGGACCTGCACAGGACGTCCGGTCTGAGCCCAAGAGCCCCTTCTTAGCTACCAGTCATCTACCGTGCCACCCTGCCAGTGGCAAGAGTTAGTGCCCGTGGAGGGGCAAGGAAGGGAAGCAAGAGATGTTCTCCTTCACGAAGTGCCACATCTCTAATAGTGTAGCAACTTACGCTCAGATGCCAGAGGTGCCCACACCCGTCTCTGGCAGGCAGAGTTTGTGTAGGGGGAAAGGGACCAGCATCCCCCTTTGCCCTGTTGGCATGGCTTGGTGCCCCACATCCTCCATAAACCATGACAGGGAGCCAGCTACACAGTTCCTCCCTTCATCTCACCTTGAGAGATGCATCTGACCTTAGCTGCATCACAGGCTGTCTGAAAACAAGTGGCACACGGGTGTTTGAGATTCAGCTCGGCCCTGTAGGGTGACGCTTAATATTTTGACACTAGCGAGTGACACTGGCGATCTCTGCAGAGCCACGCTCTATGCCCCAGGACAACAGGCATGCATTAGCTGAAGACCAGCAGCAACAGAGAGGGTAGCAAAACATGCACTGGCTGAGGAATTGCATGTGCATCCCACATATGCTCCTTGCCACCCTGACACTCTTATTTCTTATGCCACTGCCTGAATGGATGCCTGTCTTTTCCTTCAGTCCAGGTCTGGAAGAAACGTGCCCACCGCATTCAGCACAGCCATACTGAAAAGCTGTCTAGCGCAGGCACAGCCTGGGTGAGGGTAAGACTGCTTTTCCTAGCGTAGTTTTGCCCAGGTTTCCACCTGAGACACCCATGCCAGACCAGCTGCATCTACACCGGGGCGCTTAGCAATACAGAAGCATGTCCCTGACATCTCACAGCACTGCATCAGCCCAGGTACGCACCTGCCTAAAGTAACCGTGGGGAGGGGGCTGTGTGGGAATCGGAGATTTGCTCACAGATGCTATTTTGGGAGAAACGTATGGCGCTGAACGTCATTTTTTCATCAGTGTCAAATTATCTTTGATTTCAACAGGATGACACCGGTGACCACCCAGATAATCACGCTGCCATTGCACACGTCCAAGTTTGCGCACACACACACTTCTGCGTAAGTCCTGCCCAGGCTGCACATTCCCATCTGCTCTGATGCTCACCTCCGTTCAGCCCAAGGTGTCCTGGAGGTCAAGGAAAGCAGGCTCCAAGCTATGGCTGTCAGCCTGCCAGCCTTCCTAAATCTCAACTGGCTTTAGCTTGACAAATAAAAGGGTAGCCGCGCTGCGGGGAGGCGTAACAAACAGGCCCCGTCTGCTGGAGATTACGTGTCCTCTGCCCTCCCGCCCCTCCGTCGCAGCCACTGCAGCTCCCTCCAACGTTACCCCACACCAACCCAAGCCCTGGAGACCTCGCGAGGTGGCCAGGGCTATGAAGGTGCTGCCATGTTTCACCACCACACGGGTGATGCCTGGCTGGGCAGCTGCTACCAGGCAGAACGGGGAACATCTGAAACCCATCTCCTTTTCTTCAGAGAGCACTGCTTCAAAGATTTCCCAGCCAGCCACTAATCTTAAGAAAAACAAGTGGGAAATTAATGATCTTCAAGACTGCCAACCATTGGTGCAATCTGGTTGAAACTGGCCAAACGCAATAGCCAGGAGACAGACAGCGCTCGTTTCCTGGGGAAACCGAGTTAAAATGAAATAAAATAAAACCAGATGAAAACTATGGTGCATTTGATTAGTGGTGTTTCCACGTTCTTTTCCATCGTCTTGCTCAATCAAACTCAGTCAAGTGAGCTGCACAGCACACGCTGCAGTTAGCTCTGTAACTGCCCAGCTTTTGCTCATCTAGAGCAGGAAGGGGCAAATTACAAACTCATTTACATCTGAAGGTTACTCTGAAGGGGCAATTTCTGCAGCGGGAAGACAGGGAGGGCAAAGTCATTTGCATCTGAAAGGGGCGAAACGCCTTGTCAGGGCTGAAGGCCTATTCTTCAGCTTTAACTGTGGAAGCTGCCGGGGCTCCTCTCTCCTTCAGAAGCCCCAGCCCTGGAGCTGATCTCATCCCAGACATTTCAGCATCTCTCTCCTCGGCCATCCCCAGCCTCCCTCAGCCCACGCTGCTGGCGCTTGGCCACCTGCACCAAGAGGGTGCCTTTGAGGCAGGGGTCTGCTCCGCTGCTGTCGGACCAGCAAATGCTGAGCCCTTGCCAGCTCAGGACATGGGGGGATGCTGCATGATTAGCTTGCGCTGATGAAGGCTGGGAGGGCTTCCTCTAATGCCGCTCAGTTGGGCAGACCGTGCTCCAGACCTCCATCTGCTCCAAGGGCTCCTCTGCTCTCCTCCCAGAGCCCAGCACAGCAGCAGCAAACCTATCTGTGTAGGAAATAGCAGCGGCAAAGCAAGCAGGCAACTCTGGACAGACTCAGAAACAGCTGTGGAATTTCTCTGGAAGAGCAAAGAGAGAGGAAAGTCCAGCCTCCCATCTCGCTTCCAGCCCACCCATCCACCGGATAGAGGCAAAACATAAGAACAGGAGAGAATTTAAGGCATGCCAGCATCCCGGGCTCTGGGAATTAGTTTCCCACATTCTCCACAAAAAGAGAGCGCTCACGCCCAAAATCTACTGCCTTGAACTCAGATTGCACACCGTTTACTCAGCTGAATAACCACGCTCGAGCCAGTGGAATGACTTGCCTGAGTAACTGCTACTTGGTACGGAAGGGCTGCAGAACTGGCTGACAAATAAATACAGGTATACAGAAGGCAATGCAAGACCACCCTTTCAAAAGACCGGTGCCCCAGGCCAGGTCTTAAACACAACAGCCACGTGGTGAAAACCACAAATCACCCGGTCTTTGGTAGAGTCCCCGACAGCTATCAGTGCATCATCTAGATTACACACATCCCTCTAGACCTGTATCCTCCAGGCACCATCTACTGATTGGGGTCACAGTCTGAAAAATATTTCATTGACTTAGAAAACTAAATTCTGCTCGAAAGGATGGCTTGAGCATTTAAGAGTATAAGCTTCATTAGCTTCCAGCAAGACTTCAGGTCCCAAGCACAAACTAATCCTCCATAAAACTCCCACAGAGCAGTACCACTGCTCCTGCTCTGTCGGTATTGGTCCTAAGTAAGGTCAGCTCTTCAGTACCGAACCCAAACACGATATGGCATTTGTTCTCAGCACCACGCAAGTAAAAAAGGTGTGCAGTTCACACCCTGGAAAGCTTACGAGAGGCAGCCCTGAGCTTAAAACCTTTGCATGCAAGCTTGCTTATGAGTATCCCTCTTTAATTTCACCGGTACAACACACATGACTAAAGTTAATACTGTGCCGAAGCCTCAGTCAGACTATGGCTGATGGAGCTCCTGCTCCAGTTCATCAAAGGGTCAAGGTGAGAAGCCTGAACTGGAGCCAGGAACAGGTACAACAGAAACATATTCAGGGACTTCGGTAAAGCTGGAGGCCCAAGTGAGTCACTTGGGGAAGGGTGACCAGCGCCCAGAAACATCGACCTGCCCATTCCCTGCACGCTCTGCTAAGCCATAGCGTATCTTTGGGTGAGCGGCTCATTCTGACTTACTGCATTTGCATGTACAATTTAAACATGCTATATTAAGGCCAAAATAATATTATTGTCCTGCTGGCATTTCTAATCTGGATATTTCACAGCACTGTCTATTGCTCTCAAAGAGACTTCATAACACACTTCTAAAACTCCCATCAGGTATGACCCAAACAACTTTCCTCCCCCAAGCAAGCAGCAGAAAACAAACACCTTTTTCATTTGTCTTACTCACATACCTGGCAAGCTGTCCAAACCCTCTGACAGACCTTACAGGTTTCAACCAGAGGTTTGGGCTTTTTAACTATGCTGCCAACAACAGCGTGTGCGTGGCGGGAATTTTCCACAGCACAGAGCCCCGTCCCCACAGTCACAGACACACCAGTGACCAGTGCCACGCACAGCAACACCACAAGGCTGTCCCAGCTCTGTAGTCCTCGGCCACAGCTGCTTTTACATTTTGCCTTTCATGCAATTAACAAGAAGCTGAAATTCAGTCGCACACCATTACATAGCCAAGAATAGCGTTTTCAGCAGAAGATTTTTTTCCTAAATTGCTATTATTATCATCCCATGAGCTCTGCATTAGTTCAGACTCAGTGGGCATTTCAGAAAGGCCTCTGACCCCAGCCTGGGTACAGAAAGGCTAAAAACAGGACGTTCACATACATCAGAAGTTGGAAGGTTACAAATATTTTCCAACGGCCTCAACCAGACCCAAAAGCTAAGCAAATCCGTAACAAAACAAAACACCTCTGAAACGTACTATAAAACAAACAAAAAAAACCCCACCAAAAACAAACCATAGACCATATTGGTGAGAAGGAGGAAAAGAGTTTCAGCGAGGAAACAAGAACAGAGGAATTACTATGTTTACAGTTCAATTAATGGGACCTTATCAAGAGCCTATTTGCTTTCTTTTTTCCTTTTTTTTTCTCTTCTAGATACCTATTACACAAACACACACCCTTAATGCCTGCCCAGCTAACAGCCTGGTGCACACATCTTAAGCGTCTCCACATTTCAGAAGAGGCAGGGAGCTGCTCCCGAAGAAGTCCCTGGGCCGGCCGGCATGTCGGAACAAAGCGCTCGGGTGACGGATGTCGCCGGGGGTTCGTAAATCACATTTCTGCAGCTGGACCTCAGCCGGGAGGCAGCATCTCACGCCGGAACGAACTCTGACCGCTGCCGCTCTGCCAAGCGGGGACCCTACCTGGGCAGGGAGGGGGCTTCACCCCTCTCCTCTTGCCTGGTTAAAAAAAAATAATATATAAATAAAAAAAATAAAGCCGTTTTCGAAAAACCCGGCGACATGTGTAGCACTTAATGACAGCACCCGAGTTACCGCATGTCTTCTCCGCTAACTGCCAGCATAAGAAAAGGAGGGGAAATCAACCCCCAAAAAATAAAAATAAATAAATCCCCAACTCAAAACCAACACCAAACCTCAAACAGAAACAAAGGATACCACCC
>VUYV01000003.1:8593929-8746325 GCA_008711295.1 Anarhynchus alexandrinus
GACCCCGGTGCGCCCCTTCCTCCCCCTCCACCCCCTCCCCCGGCTTTTTCCTGCCCGGGTCGGTCACGGCTCCATCGTGGTGGGCGGGTGGGAGAGCGGCGGGACCGGGACCCCCCCGCCGCCCCGGGTGGGGAGAGGCGGCAGCCGCGGGCACCCCCGTCCCGGCCCCGCTGGAGGGGAGAGGGAAGATGCGGCGCTCGGGGAAGGGGTGGAGGGGGCTCCCGTGTGCTCGGGAAGGGCTCTGCGGCTGGAAAATGCAGCTCTGGGCAGAGGGTGGGGGGTAACTGCACCCGAGCCCCTCCTCTCCTCGGTGCGGCTGGCAGCGTGTCCCACGCACCCCCCACAGCCGTCCCCACGAGGTACACGGGGCTGTTAAAGACCCCAGGCAAGGCGGGTTCTCAGGCCGAAGTAACTGGTGCCTTGAGCCCTGGAGACCTTCATTCCCAGCTGGAGGCTTAGAGCTGTATTACTGGTGCGCGTTAAAGTAAGTAATAGGTACATGTGGCATCTTGTCTTAACCACAGCAGACCCAGGGCTGGGCTGGGGGGTAGGGCCTCCCTTTTATTCATTGCACCAAGGCCTGCGCCTGCTACAGAGCGCAGGACCACGGACTCGTTTTTGCGCTGCCTGCAGAGAAAACAATCCTATTTACATCAGCATTGAAAGAAAAAAATGCATATGTACCTCCTAGTGTCTCACATGGGATCGGTAATGGCAAACAGCAAGAGCTACAAATGGCAAGGGCAGAGATGCGTCTTTCCACTCCTCATTGCCTCGTCTTTCTGCAGAGCCAGCGTTGTTTTGGGGCAAACGGTTTTAAGTGGTGCGCAAGCAGACCTGCAGGTTATCCAGGTGCTGGTTTTGGTTAGAACAGCCCTTTCCTCCCCAGCTTCTGCAGCTCCACACTGAAAGCGTTGCCTGTGGAGGAGTAAGACCTCTATAATTAGCAGAATAAAGCGTTTTCACAAAAGACTGCTTGGTTTCTTCCCCTTCCTTGTACCCCCCTCTCCTCTGCAATGGGGCTATTTGCAGAGTAGGGTCTCCAGCAAGCTGGGCTTACCACTGGGGAGAGTCTATAGTGCATTCGCTAGTGCAACTCCAGGTTCTGCCATAAATATTTAAAACTCAATTACCCCTCTCAGAATGAGCATTCAAAGCAGATTTTCACATCCCACAGTATTTCGTGGTTCAAACCTTCCTCATCGAATAATTGAGAGAAGACAGAAGTCAAATAGGCCAAATTTCAGCCGCCAGTTTGAGTCTGGTTCCTCCCTCATGTCTGCCTCCGAAGTATTACTCACTATCATCCCTAACCTCTCACGACGTATTTTACACCACAGGCATCATTTTAGCACACGCAGCTGACTTTCGCTTCTCTGCTGATGGGCTAGAAGAACCCTGCGAAAGATTTTGCCGCACTCCCCTTCCCTTCCCCCCCACCGCCCGGCTGACTAATCCAAAGAGCAAACACCCGAGTGGCTTCTCCAGAGGCTTCCCTTAGCTGGGCAGGGGGACAGGGGCCGCCTGCCATCCCCTCCTCTGTTCACAGAGATGGGCCATGACCCACGGCACCTGCCCTGACCCACACCTTCCCACCCCGGCCACTCAGGGTTCTTCAGGTTTTGTTCAGAAAAAGCCTTTGAGACGCTGGGGATGGGGGGGGGGGTTGCGGTTGTTTTTACAATTTAAGGAGATCCTTACGCCAAATTCACATTGGGTATTTGTGTAACATCCTGTTTTTGAAGAGCCACGCCAAGTTTGGGAGGCAGAGCTCTTCACGTGCCTCTCTGCGCCAAGTCCCTACCGTTCTCTAGATCAGTCCCCCCTTTTCCTCCTTAGAAAACAAGTGGCAGCTAATGCCCACGAGCAGTGCTACCGCACCAGATCTCCATGGACACAAGAGAGGAAAATTCATTACAAAATGGAAACAAATGTCCCTCTGACTAAGCGCCGGCCTGCTCTGCTGCTAATGATGTCCGCCAAAGAGTCCAGGGACTACACAGATGTAGGGAAAGATAACCCACTCGCTGAGACGGATCCTGCAAGGCAGTGTTGAAGAGCATTGGCACGATGACATTGTTAATTATACTGCTTTTGTTGCTGCTGCGGTTTTATCATTACAGCAGAGTTTAGACAGCTCAGCTGAGACCCAGACACCCCCAAACACCCCTGTCCGGGTTAAGTGGGCAGCAAAGAATTAAGTATTTCTGCTCCTGCCTGCAAACACGAGGTCCTGATCCCAGACCGGCTCTCACACACGCTTAGATTTTAGCATCTGACTCCCTCTACTGAGTGGATTAAAGTTAACGTATGCGCGCAGCTCCTGGCAGAAGCGCTGCCAGAGAGATGCAGCAGGCAAGGGGAAGGGGAAAGGAAGCGTAATTACTCTCAGGAGGATTCGTGCATTGCTGCTGTCGTTCCCCAGGCTGCACCTGTTATGAGAAGAAGAGTCTTTAAATCTCTAGGGAAGAAATCTTGAAAAGTGCCCAGCAATACGCTTGAAATAAAGGAAGGGAAATAGATTTCGGCTTCAGATTGCTCCACATGGTTTCCTTCGATAAAACTCTTTTTACCAGAACGCGGATTTGTAAAAGGCGGCAAGTTCTTTAGCACTGCCTGTTTCAGTGCATCCCTGAGAAAACTGGCCTAAAAGGGCTCATCCAGCACCGTGGGAGTGGAAGGACAGACGGAGGGACAGCCCCGCGCTCTGCCCTGCAAAGGCAGCTGTCTTCTGCTGCCCCGTGTTATTCTCTCACTGCTTTCATTGGATCAAGGGACCTTTTTTTCCGTCTAGATGTTTCTAACAATTTTTATAAGCACATCATATGTAACAGTCCATCAGAGCAAATTGCTCTCGGATGTGTTCACTCAAGCACAGCTGGTACTGGGGAGGTGGGGTCCTGAGGAAACATCATTTACCGGGATGATAGGAGTAATCCCTACAAGTGCTGGGATAGCACTGGGATACCATAACAAAGGTAACTACCTCCCGGTTTCTCTGTTATGATCACCTGAGGGACCTCCGATAGGCAATATATTTATAAGACCTCAGTGTCAACTTTCAGCTCCGGGAACAAGTCACCAAATAGCCATAAAACCGAATTGGAGCTTGCGAGCATTTCAAAAATAATCAGCACATGGGGGATCCATTCCTTTTCCTTTCTGAGCCCACAGTGGAGACTTAAATCATATTCCCAAGGTTTATTCTGTTACTAAGAGGTGTAGGAACATTTTTAGCCTAGTTTCCTAGAGAAACAAAGTTTATATCATTACACTGTCTGTGTATCTTCCTGTCTTCCTGTTTTCCTTCAGCAGCATTTGAAACCGTTGGCCAAGCTGTCAGAGGAGGAGGAATCAGGGACAGTAATGTCCCTACTTTTTTTTTTTTCCTTTTTTAAATCTGTAATGGGGCAGAGGAAATAAAGTTCTTTGACACCCCCCCATGGCAAGAGCAGGGAGAGCTCAGCTCTTTTCCATTCGGTCCGGCAGCCAGCAGGCACGTGTGCGTGAGACAGCAGTACCTAACCAAACTTCATAATATCCCCCTCTCACGTAGCATCTTTCAATGAAAAAAAAAAAAAAAGACGACTTCTACGGTCTCAGACCTCTGAGTCTAATGGGAAAAAATTACATTAACCATCAAAATCGCCACTGAATCGCCTGTCAAACCTCACGCCTTGCACAAAAGCTTCGCTGAAAGCTGTTGCCTAAGACTGCGAGGCAAAAGTACAGCCCAGAGAGATTAAAAAGGCATCTATGGGTGGAAACATGCTCAAGCCCCACTGATCACAGGTAATTGTCACTCCTCATATTGATATTCTGTGATAAAATTACGATGAACATTTTGGCTCATTGAAATCTGACAGGCTCGTACACATTCCCTTGTTCTCTTCCATAAAACACTGTTTTATTGCATGCTTTAAAATATTCAGCAGAGTGAGTATTTTTACAGATTGCTAACCTGAAAATGGGCACGTAAAAAGGCTGCATATTTGCGGTAACTCAGTTTAACGAATTGCCTTGAACCCCAGTCTCTCTCTCTGTCAAAAAAAAATAATCTCTAGTTAAGAGCAACGCCTTCGCCCCTGTGCTAACATTAAAGGCTTCAAGCAGGAGATGATAGAAGAGCAACAAATTCTGTATTCACTTGTATGCCATTCAGCCCACGTTTTGTTCCTTGGGTTGGGTACAGAAATTTGACCAATAATTTTCTCCTGTGATAGTTTGTAAATGCACACCTATCAACTGCAACCTTAAAAATGAAGGTGCTTTGGCATCTGTAGGTACAAAATGTAGGGAAGTTGCTCCTTCAGTCCAGCCAGCTACTTTTACAACCAAAGGGGAGAAGTCCCAGGAGGTGATTCAGAGCAGGAATATGCCTCAGATACTCTGAGTCACCTCTGCCTGGGCTAATCTCCCTCCACAGACAAGATAGGGGAAAAAGCTTCCTGCACTGAAGTTTAATGCCCAAAGATAGGCAGTGCAAATACCCGCCTGAGGCTCCCAGTCCAGGAGAGCACTTGGGCGTGCTGATACATGCCTTTGCCTCCTTTAAAGTGATGGCCCAATCTAAACCAGTCTCACGGAGTCGCCTCAGAGGAGCCATAAACCCTGTGTCCCACCAACTGGGGTCCCACCTATGGCACTGCCTCACCACCAGCCCCTGGGCAGCCTGCGTGGATGTGCTTCAGATGTGCCAACCAGGCACCTCGGCCACCGGCCCGTCTTGGCACAGCATGGCTGAGGTGGGAAGGGACCTCTGGAGATTCTTCTGTCCAACCCCCTGGTTGGGGGTCAGCAACAGCAGGGCGCTCAGGGCGGTCTCCCACTGGGTTTTGAACGCTTACTGCCAGTGCAGAGTGCTGGATAAACACACCAGGGGTGCTACCACAGCGGCTGCTCTCTGTACAGTCCTGGATATTGTCTCTTCTGCTGCAGTTGTCAAGAAATGAAAGAGGGGAAAAAAAGTGTTTACGAGCTCTGGCAATTATCTGCAGAGCTGCACGCTTATGTCCTCTTACCCCATCACAAGGCGATGTTTAGAAAAATACACTGATATGAATCAAATCTTGATCCTTTATTTTTTACCATCCATCAGGACAGAGTCCTACCGTTATCCTCTCAATAATTAATAGTGCACAGTATATTACACGAAAGAGTAAATATCTATGTGAAAAATGTTGTCACATCAGTGAATTTCAATTACCAAAACTTGATTATTTAAAAAAACCTCAAGTCTTCTGTTATCCAAAGCAACGCTGAATTTGTTGCTGGGCATTAACTATATTGAAAGTCCATTAGTTAGACAGCCCCTCATTCATCCATGTCAATTCACTCTCCTCCTCTGAAGTAGCTGAGGTTTGACAGAATTGCAGTCCTTATATACAAACACAACACAAATAAATGACATGGAGCTATTTCATCATAATTTACTAAGTGCAGCAACTACTTCCTTCGCTGTTCAGGACTTGCGTACTAGAGCATCACAATGTTTGGCACCAGCTCACAACCGAATAACTACAGATAGTCCTATCGCTGACAAAAAGCTCCATTAAAAAGAAAGTTGAGGTTGCAAACGCAAGCATTCAAAATTAGAAAACGCCCAAATTAAGGCTGATTGTGCAAGTCCCTCCTGACATAATCATATGCTTCAATTACATGAATGCACGTTGCTTTTCACAGCGTTCTGTTCTCCCCTTCAGCTGCGTGGGATCTTGGCAGCACAACCCTGTCATCCCGCTCCCCACCGCCAACCTCCCCTGTCACCTCCCCCTGTGCCACCGCCACAGCTCCGTGCCCCAGGCTCCCTGTGCCCTCGGCCCTGCTGGGCCTCTTTCTACTCTTCTGCACAATCTCCCCAGTTTTCCTTGCCCGGCTGGTGGCCAAACTTCACCCCAGCAGTTTCCATGCTCGGTTTTCCATCCCTGCTCCCAGACCAGGTTTCTTACAGCGGGGCCCAAATATCTTCTACACCCCAAGTCCCCAGCCCCAATCTTTCTCTCCAAGCTGCTTTAGTCCACCTACTTATGCCACTTCCACAAATAAAGGCCAGGACCCTTCCTCCTCACCATTTGGGGTCCAGGAGGTGAATGACGCAGAGCATAAGTCTCAGTGCCTGTGCCAGGAGGCACCAAGAAGAGCATTGCCAGAAACGTCCTGCTCAGAGTCCCTGCAGCTATAGACCAGAGCACAGTCTCTGCAGACAGAAACATCAGAGTTCAGCTGCCAGACTTACAAGCCTATACCAGATGTGTGCAAACTGTAATTTTCCAAGAGCTTATAACTTGGCCGAATCTGGGTATTTTTCACAGGAGCCACAAAAGACACATGCATGAAACTAGATTTTCCACATAACATTATCACTGCCTGATCGTGGTTTCCCTTTCCAAAGTGCAATGGCGTTACATCTTCCACAAGAGGCTGTTCTGGGAAAAAACTTCCTAGGAAGAGCTGAACAGCCAGAAACATCCCTCCAGAATCAGGCCGAGTAGTCATCTGGCACAGAAAATGTTAGCCCAAAAGGTTAAGGTTTCAACAAGTTACAGAATATGCAAAAAAAAGTGGTGCAACTCAACTCTGACATTAATTAAAGCAAACTGAGTAGGAGAAAGGTTATTTTCTCTAGCCTAGCACAAGTACCACATATATTACCCTTAGGGTAGTATGAGTCCACAGTTCATGTTACAGGCCTTGAGAAGATGAAATTGCGCTGTGTAAACACTCTAAACATAGTTCATTAGGACTGAACAACCCAGCCGGTTCAGGGTGTTTTGCACCCCTTGATTGGTGTTATAAAACCTATGGTTACCACAGGCCAAACGCCCGGCCCGCGTCCAACAACGAAAGTCCAGTGATCACCAAAACAGGTCCCACCATGTAGTTTAGCAGAGAAAATAAAGCGAGGCCTGGAAGCCTCTATGTTTACGCAGACTTGTTTGCTTGACTTGTTTATACTGCACATTTGCAAACCATTGGCTGATCTTGCCAGCCCTTACCTGCACGAGGAGCTACACTGAAGCATCCTCAGCTGAGTAACTTTGCTCACCTAGTTAAGTGTCAACAGGATGAGGACCGAGGGCTGGAATTTCAGTGTCAAATCTGGAGCATGCATGGAAAAACAAACACTCTGGGATATTTATGTGCTCAGCGCTAGCATGGCAGTGAATGTGCTTCATCCTGACGCTTCCTGAAAATGACATCAATTATAATTAACGCTACAGCTGCAGATTCACCACCATTTAAAATTAATTAAGTAACAAGGCTCTTCAGGAAATCCCATGGATTTCCAGGGATAGACGGTATGGCTAGTTAAGTACATGAATATGAAGTTAGAATGTTTTTTTATTGGGGTTTTTGAAAAAGAGCGCACCCTGTCTGTGCCTCAGCAGAGGGGATGGCATTGCTGGTGGCTGCAAAGTACATTAAAAACAATGCTGTCCCTGTGAGAGAATCCTGCTGGGACTGCCCTGGCCAAGGCAATCCTCGCACAGCAGTCTGTTATTCAGGGACTCATCCTGCAGGCCTCACACCTCTGGAAGAAACTTGGGGGATTTCAGCAGTGTCTAATTTGAAGACTATTCATGCAAAGCAAATGTCTTCAGGACCAGACCCGTCAAGGCGAGGGCATTCAAACCTATCTCAGCGTGTATAGAATCCAGTGGACTGCAGTTGCTGCTATAAGTCCTTTGGGCTTTCCCCCTCCTGCCCGGCTGAAAACAAGATGATGCTGAAAGCATTTCGGACCTCGCTGACTAGAAAGCTATGGCTGCAGTGGTGCAGACACCCTTGTTGGTAGGTGTCCCACTGCTGGGGCCCCCACCAACGTGGCAGAGCCGTACCTGTTCTATCACGGCAGTGGGAGAGCTCTCTAAAACACTGTCTTTTCACAGCCTCGCTCAGTCAGTATGTGTTTTTCCAAACAACCTGCTTACAGTCCAAGAGGGAATAAGCTTCTTATTAAGCTGATAGATCCATCTCATTAATACTCGCTCTCCTAGAGCTCCAGTCAAGTGTGTTCATGTTTTCTAGCACAACACCACTTATATCACATTTAAGATTGCTGCTGGACAATATATACAGAGGTTCCCAGTTCAGACCTCTGGGCGGTGAGACTTGCCTGATCCATGTGTCTAATGTCAGTCCTGTGACATGTCAGCTCTTATACATGCCTCTGATTTAAAAAGAGTTGTTTAAAACCCCTTATTCACATCTCCCTTAAAGGAGCGCAAACTGCCTTAGAGATGTGGCCAAAGAGCAGGAAGATGTGGCTGAAGGGCAAAAAATTGCCCAAGCCTCATTTCTGAAGTCAGATGGGACTTATACCCTTGAATCACTTGGAAGCTTTTGAAAAATTAACTGTGTCGCTGTCTGGACTGATAAAAATTACCTGTGAGAAAGGCTTTTCTTTTAAACACCTTTATAGGCTTGGAAAAGGCCTCCCCTTACTCAGGGGAAGAAAGGAAAGGATTAAAGGCCTTATCTTGCCGTTCTCAACTTCCCAACTTTCCCACTGATTAAATTGCTCAGCTAATCGAATTCCCTGAAGAGGCCAAAGGGTATGGGTGGGTGTGAGCCTCAGGGGTGTAAGTCTTGCAGAGCCACACCAAGCCCCATTAACATGAGTGGAGGAATTTCCATTCACTACAATAGGATTTGGAGGGTCCCATAAGGCAGTTGCTAAATACCTCTTAGGGCTGAGGTCCCAGCGCGCCTGTCTGCAAGGAGCATGCAGGGTGCATGCAAGGAGAGACACGTGGAGGAGGGAGTAGATTCCTCTTTGCAAGGAAGGTTAGCCTGATTCTCACTTATTTCATCCCAATATCCGTACTTCAGTATTAATAATGGACCAACCTGCAAAAGGAGCTCACGGGAACCTACATGCGGGTCGTAACAAAGCTGCCAGGTTTCCACCAGGGAGGCTGGGGGGAAGCTGCCCAAGGCAGAAGGGGGCTTTGGAGAGCGCTTTGTTTAAAGTTGAAGCGCTGGAGACTGTTTCGCGCATTAATCATCCTCAAAGAGAAGTGCTTGGCTGCCCTCCATGGAGGGAGGGGAGTGCACGGCAATTGGACCCTCAGCAGCTGCCAGGGAAAAATAATCCAGAAGGAACATGAATAAATAAAATACATTTTGCTACTCCTAATATTACACAGCTTTCTTCATGCTCTCCCTCTAATGTTTTAATTCCCTTCCATCCATTTTCTGTTTCTCTGCCAGCCTCTAATGTTTTCCATGTTTCTTTTATTATTTTTTTCTTCTTTGTATTTCTTTCCTCATTTTTTCTTTGAAGATCAGCATCCTCTGCCCTCTCATTCTCTATTTCCCATGGTGTCTTGACATGTTTTCCCCATATTCTGTATCACCTTGTCCATTTTTCTGTTTTTTTCATGGGTTGTTCTCTCCCTGTCTCTCTCCCTTCAAATCCTACGCTGCTTTTTTCACCTTATTGGCATGTTTTTCCCCTCCATTGCTTAATTTTCTACTCATTTCTGTCTTTCAGCCTTCTTTAAAAACCATTCTGACATAGCTCCACAATACTTTGTGGACCTCTGGGCCTCTTTTATCTTATTCTTTTCTCTGCAAATGTTTTCTTTCATCATCATCTTCCCAGCTTTTAACAAAGAAAAGCCTTTGACTCCGAACCATTGCTTATGCTCAAATGGCAGAGGTGCATCTACCCTTTTCTGGAAGTCCCTCCACAGCTGCTTGCCACTGACCCAAGGGCAGGAACCCACCGAAGGAGACATGGATCCATGGAGGGAAAGGTTCTCTATGGAAGAAGTGACAGCAATATACATCCATGCTTAGATCACATATGCCCAAAGCTGGTAGTGAATAAGGGTATTACAAGGTAAGTTACAAGTATAGCAGTCAACACACACTAGGAAATTCATTGCTGAAGGACTATGACTTTGGCTGAAAGCTGCAGACTTTGGCTCATTCAAATTATGTGACGCTGGTGCCGAAGGAAAAATGCGGCAAATGAGCATGAAGAAAATATTTATAGGCAGAGTTTTCCAAAGCAGGATTCACCTATGTGTGGCAGAGTTCAATTGCATCTTTAAGTCAGAAGGGTTTTTCTTTCTCTGAATGTGTTTTTACACTGATTTTTGTGTTGCTAGTGACAGAATTTCTACTCCACGTGATTGAGTATCACGTGGATAAAGAAAGAGGAAAAATCCAGTGGTGTGCAGGCTCTGAACTCAGGATCATCATCTTTTAGGCAAATGCCCAAGCACAATCACAAGAAAGAGACCAACTTACTGAACCCATCCCTTGCTTGGGATTTCACCTTTCCTACCCATCATAGCTGTCTTAAGCAAATTGAGCTGTTTTCCGTGGGAGACTCATCGGCCCAGGTAGTTTTGATCTTGTTCACTGTGGCTTTATCGAAGTCAGATCAAGCAGCATCATTCTTGATGCTAGGATTTTATTTTTGTCTTTTCACCTCACGCCCTATAAGTTCTTCCCTGCTGCTATGAAGTATATTATTTGGCCTGAACTCTCGTAACCACCTTCCTCATCTTTGACGTCTTATAAATACAGCACCCTGCTCCAGCCAGATCCAGCTCTACCCTTCATTTAACAAGGAAAACTTCTCTGTGACGGTGGCTCCAGGAGTCTGCCAGGTGGCTTCGGGGGAAACGCTCAAATGAACAAGGAGGACCCAGCTGTAAATCTGAGCTGAGGAGGGAGCCTGCCTCTGGTCCCTCGCTCCTGCTGCTCTCAGTGCAGCCAGCCCTTGCCTCTCATTGGATTATTTTTGAGCTGTGAAAACAGCTGCAGTTGCAAGTTGCTGCTTGCCAGAGCCCAATATTTCTCCTACCTATCCAGACATCCCATATAACAAGAAAGTGCTGATGGCAGCATGACAAACCTCTCTCTGGAGCTGATGCGATGTAGTCATGTCTGCAGCTGAAGCACCATCACAGCCTCACCAGCGGGTTGGTTCTTGTTGGCGCTATGTTTTAAGGCATGGCGGGGTGCATGGAAAACGAAAGTAAAAATAGTGAATATTTAAAGAGCGAGGCTTTTCTGGCTGTCTGTGAGGTGTGGTCTTTTTCTGCTGAGTACATGAAGTACACCGTCTTGTTTCATTCAGCCACCTGTAGCTTATTAGGTAAGAAAAGCGTGCTATGGCATAGGGCTCTCCATATAGACCCACCAGTATTTTCTACAGGTCTCTCACACTGCTAACCACTCCTGGGATGTAGGGGTTTTTTTAGTTGAGTGGTATCAGAGGGAATCTCAGTTTATGGCCCTGGTGATAAGAGCCATGGCTGCTATTTATCCACAGAGGTTTCTGTATACTTATCAAGATAGATAAACAGTGGCAGTCACTCCCCAGAGATGCACCCACACCTGCAGAGATTGCTCAGGATATGGAAACAAACAAATCTCTGTTTTTCTGCTGATGGCTTAACTACCCTTATCTCAAGCGTGCCTCTTTCAGAGAAACATCCAGCAGTGTAGTCACACTGGCCAGAGATTTAATTGCTTCTAAACCTTCATCTTTAACGCTGCAATACTGTAGCAGCCACAGATGATTTTATTAAAAAAAAAAAAATTTCTTTGCTCTCATCACCATTCTCCTCTCCAGGTAATGTCCCAGCAGTCTGGGCAGGTTTCCCTGTGACCACAAGGAGGACAAGTTTCACTCACTAACCAGTCCTCAGCATCTCTCCTAGCCTCTTCCCTCGGGGCAACTGTGTGATAGCCCAGGATGTGGCTGGGATGTTCCCTCTAGGAGCTGATAGCCATCACGGCCTTTGTCTCCCCATCCGCTCCCTCCTCTGTGAGTCATTAGGTTTCACTCCCGGTCCTTTGTCTCCTTACTTGGGTGTCATTTGACTGTAATCCTGTTACTTGTCTTTCCCCTCTCAACTCAATGGCCTAGGTCTTTGTTCAGTCCCTTGTTCTAGCTTGTCCTTTGTTTGCCCAGGCTGCGTCCCTGAGGAGCTGCATGTAGATGCCCCGTGAAGGTGATGACCTGCTAAGCTGAGAATTGTCTCTGGCCTTAGAAGTGGGGAACAATGCAGCAAAGACAAACGCTGCCCATTGACATACTCTGCTTTACCCCATTTCTCACCTTCCCTCCACTTGGGAGCTTCCTCACCACAGCAGCTGGTCGTGGGCTAGAATGGGTGATTTTCTCCAAAACCAAAGCCAAGCCCACCTACCTTGGAGGGCAACTGTCATAACAGAAATGTCAGTACTTAACACTCCCATTTCCACCAAAATCGAAGAATTTGGGTGGGAGAAAATAAAAACCAAACAATGTTGTATTCTGCACATAAACAAAGGGCACACAAAACAACTGCCTCCCTACAAAGCAGGTTTAAACGCCCACGTTTTTGAGGGAACAGTTTGGTACCAGTGTTGGCTTGCACTAGTAGAACTGCAGGCCAATGCACATTTGTCACTCTAATTTTATACAGCTGCATTATTTTCACAGTTTATGGTGGCACCATCTCATTTACGAAGTACACACAGCAGTTACACATATGGCTGCATTATTTTCAGCACTTCAAGTGCAATTAGTAATTTCACCGAGCTAACACTGTCAAAACTACAGCAGCAGTACACACTGTATTGCAGCTGTCCAAAATTTAGAGAGCCCTATATACGTTTATGCAATAATTACATAGCAGTTTGTGTGCTTGAATTTGGGTCGCTGGTTCTAAAATGTTACCAGATACATCAGGTGAAATTCCCTGTCACCGACTCCTTTTCATTGACTGTGGCTTCAGCTTTTCACTCATACCTGGAATGATTATAGTATGATCACGGGTCGAAGAAACACTGCTTCTTCCCTGCCCAGAGCCATCATGAGACAAAACACCAATCTGAGCAACCGGGTCTCCCTATTCACAGACCAGGGGATGAAACTGTCCTTTTGAGACATCTCTGTCCACAATGCTTCTTTTGAGCCATTTGCTGGTACTGTAAATGACTCTCCCAATTAAGGACCGGTTTCCTAGGGAAAGAGGAATGCTGCTAAGTGGGCAGGCTGGGCAGAAGGAGAAAAATGATCCAAATTTCATGGGCGATTGTGCTTGCCAAAAAACGTGCCAGTTTGCATGTCACTGATTTATTCCTAGTGCAGTAGTCATTAGGGAGGGTAAAACCACAGTGATAATGAGAGGCATTATCTAGTGCTGAGAGAACAGAATCAAAACTCTGCTGTAGTCAACTTCAGTGCTGACTTTCACCAGCATTTGCATGCTAGCAAATTTAGCAAAGCAGTGGCTGCTATTCAAAGTTATGAGAAAGAGCAGTTGCACTTGGTTCCTCCCGAGCACCCGAAGCGCTTCTGAAACCCCGACCTTTCATGCAGGTGTCGAGCAGTAGGAAACTGTGAAAATCTACTTTTCAGTGCTCCAGTTTCACAATATGCAAACCAGAGAGAACAAAAGCTGCCTCCTGGTGCCTTCGAAAACTGGTTTATAGTCTTCTAAGCTTTCTTCAACCCCTGCGTGGAAGGTACCGCTGGGGCATGAAGCGCAGTGAGGTTTCCCTTAGCTCCCACAGCTGGTTCTGAGACCGTGAGAAGACGAAGTGGCCTCTAGGCCCCAAATCCAAATTAACAGATGTTTCTAGCAGTCCTGTCTTCCTCCTTGCTCCACGAAATAACGGATCTATCCTTATCACCGTCCCCCTACGCTGGGCCAAATATAAATGTGGTAAAATACTAAGAGTAGGAAATGAAGGCCTTTTGGGGGACTCTGCTGCCTTTGGGAACATTTCCCTTCACATCCTGACAGAGCCTGGCACGGAGTCAGCCTCTGACACACAGGGGAAAGTATACCTTTTTTTGCTCTACTTTTTTTGGCAATTGTCGTTAGTTTGGCCTGCTTTCCCCTGCAATAATGTTGACAAACACATTGCTCACGGTACTCGGGAAGCAGCATTTCAACCAGCCCATTCGGGCAATTTATATTTCAATATTTACCGGCAGCACCACACCACTTGGGCAATGGGCTGGGCAGGAATTTGTATTTAAAACCTTCCAGGACACACTATCCCCTTTTTTATAACTTCAGGTGGAAACTTCCAGCACAGGGCTAAACACCCTTTTCCCTTTCCTGTGTTCCTCCAGCCTCGTAGTCTCTACGCGGGGTTGGCATTTCACTTGGTCCCGATTTCACCTTCCCTTCACCTGTCTTGTCTGGCCTTTCAGGACAGTTTTCACCAAGCTTTCTTTCTGCAGTGTTTTAATGTTTGTCTTACCTCATCAAGAGGCAATTTCTTCATGCCAATTTGATTTTTTTTGGTAATGAATATGTGTTGACTTGAGACAGAGTAGGAACGTTGCCCCTCACAGACATTGCACCTGAAAGTTCATGTCCCCAGTTTCACAGTAAAAAGATATTAAACCCCTGCACTACACTATGGTATGTGGTTTTCTAGGCTTAAATTGGTGTGTTTCCTTCCTGTTCTGCTTATTGACTCATTTCCTTAAATCTAATTTGAGCTTGTTATTGAGTTTTAGCCTCAGACAATACATCAGTAGTGTCCGTAATACCCATCGATCCAGCAGGAAAAGAGGTGGCAGCAAAAGAGAAAAGATTTTCATTACTTTCACAAGAGAGTGCAAATTATTATTTTCTGATGGGAGACGAGGAGTAACAACAGTGGATAGGGCAGCCATGGAGCAGACCACACATTTCTTCCAGGAGGAACCTGACCTGTCACTCCAGTGTCCAAGCATGTCTTATAAACACGATAGAAATAACGAGCTGGATTCATGGAGTTTTCATCAATTCTGTCTTGTAGTCGAGTGTGTTTAAAGATCCTTTTAAAAAGAAGAACAGAAGCCGAGAGTGCTTTTTTCAGGAGTTGGGGAAATTAGAGAACAGCTACCTTTCTCCTCTACCTTAACAAACATTTGAGGAGGTTTCCGGTATTCATCCTGTCTGGATCCCACTGGACATGGTACTTAAATGGAGGGAGTTCCTTTTTTTTTTTTTCTTAGGAGTGGATTAAACATTTCAGTTTCTAATCCACCAGAGCACAGATTTCAAAGGCAAACATGATCTTGCTTTTCCATGTTCAGGCAGATATTTGCTCCTTTGAGTGTAAATACCAAGGATATTGCAAGTGTTCTTGATTCAAAACCACTTTAAAGCCAGCAGCTGTCTGGCTCTCTTATATCTGGTCCATGATTAAAGACATTTTTTTGTTGAATGCTTGCTCCTGGCTGCCTTTAGCAAGTTAAGAGACTTATGTCCAATGGAAAACACTGGTACAGGAGTGGCTGGCTATTCAGTGTTAGCTGGGCTTTGCCCAAGCCTCCAATGACTTGAGCACAATTTTCTGTCTGCAAGTGCACCCATTTAGATATCTAACTACGTGATCTGCAAGAAGGTGCTGCGGCTCTAGTTTTATGCCCACACTTGAGCATAGATTTAATATTAAACTGCAGGCACCCTACTTGATACTCACATTTAATTGCACCTGAACTGTCAAAACGCAGCCTTTGATCATGGGCGAGTTTCAAGCCCTTGCTTGCAATTAAGGAAGACATTACAGGAAGCATCAGGCTGCATTTGGAGTGGGAGTAAAGGAAGTCAAAGAATGCAGGTGCTCTAGCAGCAAAAAACATCTGGGCTCCACCCTTCCAACTTCAATAAACTCTGGATACGCACTGCCATGAAATAATGCTGGATCAGGGTAGCCTACAATCAGATGCAGTGCACTATGGGATACCACCTCATTCAGTATCAGACTCATCCAAATACCAGGCAGATGAAGCCCCTCCCTGAGACGCAATTTATTAGAAGCATTTCACAATTCAAATGTCAATTTAGCACAGAGCAAGATTTTTCCTCTCTCTAGCTCTTGCAACCTTTCACTACAATCAAAATACCCCAGAAGTGGGGGGGGGGCCTGGCTGCATGCTGCTGCTGGGTCCCTGCAGAGCCATCTGGCTGGCTGGGGCAGAGGGCTCCTTCCCCTTGCCCTGCCTGACCCAGTGCCACCCTCTCCAAAACCAGAGAGCCTCACAGTTCGAGCCTCCTCACCCTGCTGACAGAGAGTCTCCTTTCTTTTTTTTATCTCCCTTGTGGGGATGGTCGTGGCCATCACTCCCTGCATACTTGCCCCTCAATTCACACAGTGGACCATTACCAGATGATTACTGGTGTACTGCATCCAGCTCTGGAGCCCCCAACATAAGAAGGACATGGACCTGCTGGAGCGCATCCAGAGGAGGGCCATGAAGCTGATCAGAGGGATGGAGCTCCTCTGCTATGAAGACAGACTGAGAGAGCTGGGGTTGTTCAGCCTGGAGAAGAGAAGGCTCCTGGGAGACTTTATTGCAGCCTTCCAGTACCTAAAGGGGGCCTACAGGAGAGCTGGGGAAGGACTTTTTACAAGGGCATATAGTGACAGGATGAGGGGGAATGGCTTCAAACTGGAAGGTAGATTTAGATTAGATATTAGGAAGAAAATTTTCACTTTGAGAGTGGTAAGACACTGGAACAAATTGGCCAGGGAATTTGTGGAAGCTCCATCCCTGGAGGTGTTTAAGGCCAGGCTGGATGGGGCTTTGAGCAACCTAGTCTAGTGGTAGGCGTCCCTGCCTATAGCAGGGGGGTTGGGACTCGATGATCTTCAAGGTCCCTTCCAACCTAGACCATTCTATGATTACTACAGCAGCCAGCCCAGGTCGCACCAGCCTCGCAGGGCTTCTCTGAGGCTTGTTTCTGCACGCTGGTGCTGGTTCATCTGAGGAGTTTGGGTTAGACGCAGATTGCTCCCAGCCACTTTTGCATTGCCTGCCCCCAGGTGATGCCTGCTGCACCACAGAACCTGGGGAGTTACCTCTGTCTGCAAATCACCCAGCCGACCCAATCCAAAGCCTGCCGGCTTCAGCAAGAGCACTACTGGGTCCGTGGTAGCCAATTTAAAAAAGAAGCAGCGACAAAATAAAATAAGCATGGGGCTTCTGTACCAGCAGAGGCCAGAGAGCTCTGTACAGACAGATCAATCATGGTACTGTACACCTACAGCCAAATCTTTCTCCGGGTTTCCCTGGCCCAGCCTCAATTCATTTTAGTAGTGGCTGGGCTGGTATAAATGAGAAGAGAATTTGGCCTTTGCTGTCAATTGCATTTTTCATATACAAGGTATTTTACAGACATTAAGTAATGAGCTCAGGCTAAGGCCTGTGAGGAAAATGAGGTGTTATCATGCTATCTCTTCAGAGGAGCCAAAAAGGCTAAATGACTTGCCCAAGGCCAAATACTGTCGAGGCTTGAGTATTTATGAGTTGGGCTGGTAACGCTTTGTCCCAGTGACAGGGTCAGTCTCAGCTCATTCTCAGTGTCTTTACCCACAAATTCTGCAGGAAGAGACAGCATTTCCACTTTTATTTGGCCCTGTTTTCTGTGCACGGTTTCTTCTGAAATGGTCTGAGCCCAGGGCTCCAGGTCCAAATAACTGGCAGGAGACGGCTTAAAAAAGAGCCAGAAACCTATTATTATATCTTTAAAAGTCAGAGCTTGCTGAAGAGATTGATAAAATGCCCAGCAACAATAAAACTGTTTATTATTATTCTTGCCAGAAGAGACAGCATTATCTCAGGCCCTTGGTAAGACAATCAGGAAAATATACATAGCAGTTTTGTCTAGCCTAGACTTTACTATAAAAAGATAAAACTTACTGTCCCTTCTGCATGTTTAGCGAGAAAGGAATGTCTGGTCCCTGCCTCATGCTGGTAATAAATATGTTCCCAGATCCAATGGACACCATGGGGTTTATCAGCTCCCCCAAAACTGGTGTGATGGCCCAGCTGACTGCCCTTTCCCACAAGAACCACAAAATGCACATACAAGCAAAGGCATGGTACGTATCATACTAAAACCCATCCAGACTCGGGTGTCCTCCTGAGTCACATGGATGCATGTGACTTTTGGGGTGCAGGGGCCCCATCCTTGGCACGTGCCTCCCGGGCTATGCAGCTGCCATTACGCAAGTCACGCAGCAGGCAAGGAGCAAAGCACCAGCAGCAGCCAACAACAGCATCATTAACTTATAAACCTTGATAACCAGAGATGAACAGCTTTTTATGGAAGGTAAAGTACGTAATAGTAGCCATCTCATGTTTTGTGGTGATAAATGGTATCTCCGATACCAATATTATGACTTTCTGGGGTAACCTGCGTCAATCAAGAATAAGTGTGCCTTTCTGCTGTGGCACGGTCAGTCCTCTGGAAAGGGAGCTCACCCGGCTGTGCCAGCAGGGCTGCCCCCAGCGCCCGCTTCCCTCCCACCAGCCCTTCGCACGCCGGCAATCAGGATGATAGCAGTCATTCACCTCTAGCCCAAGATCCAAGAGCATAAAAGTCACGAGTACCATCGTCATCACCTAAGGTGCCTCGCTAACAGCAGTAGTGCCTCAGAGGAGGGGAGGGGAGCAGCAGCGGGGTTGCATTGAGAAGAGCAGGGAGGGATGTCTGGGGAGAGGAGCAGCCTCAGGGTGGTGTCCATGCGGGGCAGCACTCAGCCACGCTCAGCACAGCGAGCCAGTGGACTGACGGTACTGGTACTGGCACTGCTCCAGGGAGAACCAGCATCCCAACTCCACTGCTCTCCGGGAAGCCAGCGCACTGGGGAAAAAAAAAACATGGGTGGGGCACAGGGACAAGGTTTCCTTTTTTTAGTGATCCTGAGAAACTCTACCCTTTCAGGGAGGCTGGAGCAAGGTGCTCTCAGGAGCCACTATGTGCTAGCAAAATTCCTTGGTGATGCAGGATTTCTGATAGTGGATTTGGTTAAAGTTCCTTGCAGTCTTCTGTTGCCCTAAAGGAGAAACATTACCTAAAAGTCTGGTGCTTTGTACTTCAAAGGATGTCAGGGGATTTTTATTTTTTTTTTCTTAAATTGCTCTGAGGAAAATTAAGCTAGACATTTTTATAAAAGAGTATCAATTTAAAATCCACTTCAGAGTTGTTGAGCGAAGAAGCTAGGATCCGAGGAGACGTTTAAATAAAAGCACCACTGAAGAAAAAAGAGAAAGAAGATATATACAGAATATTTGTTCCTTGGGGCATTTGTTTTCCCTTTTGAGATCCTTCATGAGCTACTCTGATGTTTGACTTCTGACTCATGATCATTGTCAGGAAATTAAATACCATACCCCAAATTTTCTTTACATGAACATAAGGCATGCCTGTAAATCTAAGCTGTCTTCACATTTCTTAGGGAGCATATTGCATCTCCTACAATTATCTAAATAAAATGCGCATATCTGTAAGCTAAATTGGCTCTTACATCATTAACTCAGGTTTTATCTGCCCGTTGTTAGGGACGACCACATGCCATGGATGGAAAACCAGGAGTTTTGAGATGTACAGCGTGAGGGGTTCATTAGTTCCTGAGCATCTAATCTGACCCATCTTTAAAAAATAGGTCAGCTTTTCAAAGGGAGGATCCTCAGCACTCCCTAAAATTGCTCAAGCCTCCTTTACAATGTCTTAAACCGAGCCCATCAATACAGAACTACCCATGGCCATGTGGACTCATAGTATACAAGTCCAGCTAAAGGACTCATTTTTTTTCAAATATCAGACCACACACACTCATACAACCACAAGAAGAATCCAGAAAAAAACAGGTTTGACTGAATAGGATGAAAGAGACTCCAGAGGGACAAACTTGGTTGAAAATACAAATATTATACAAACAACAAATGCGTACACAAATACACATAAAAGCAAAAATATCTCTAATGCTTGTGGTTATTTTCCCAAACCCAAGAAACACTATAAAGGGAAATATTTTAAAATCCGTCTTTTTGTCCTAGGGCCTGAAAGCTAAACTAGTGGGTAGAAAAGAAAGCCACATTTCATTGAATAACCCCCAAATGAATTAAAAGCAAACATGCAAAAAGATCAGCAAATACATACGTGTCGAATTCAACTCCTATATTTTCTTCATTCGCAATAAGCCATGTCATTACTATAAACACTGGAAAAAAAGATGTTTAAAAAGTCTTTTCAGCCAGTGGTGCATGCTCAAAAATAATGCGTATTGTGTTGTTTACATCATGGCGGCACAAGGCTGTTTCCCCGAGAGAACGGCTTTGAGTTGCCTCCCGTCCCCAGCAGGACAGGATATAGCATATTACTGTCAGGACGCACCAGGCTACGTGCAACTGGTCGAGACTGTTACCAGATCTCTGGGTCAGCTCAGGCAGAAAACAAAAGTTAGATTAAAGTATCTTTAAAATAGTTGCTCCCAGGTCCCACTCCAGTAGCCATCAGTCTGCTGGGTCCTCCTCGATCCCATAAGCAAGCAGGTCGCCCACCTCTGATTATTAACCACAAAGGGTCATCTTCTTCCAATAGCCTGGGAGGGAAATCTGGAGACCAGAGCTTTGAAAGGTATACGGTTTTGCATACAGCAAAAGCGCCCGTTGGACTTTATGAAAGGACATTATGTAGACATGCATCGCAGCATGCTAAATTACTGCAGGCTTAAGTCCTAAATTTGTATCTGTACAAGGGAACTAAAGTAGACTGAAGAGATGGACTGTGGAGGCATGTGATAAAGCATATCTGCATCCATGCAGTTTTCACACTCCTTTCTGCACAGCCTTTACGTTCATCTCTCCCCTGAAAAAGCTCTCCTTCTAACACACCAAAACTGCAGCAGTTTGAAAGAAGTAGATTCAGCCCAGTGGAGAAATGCAAGGGTGAGAGTCAAGATCTGAACCTGAAACTCCCTGAGCCCAGGCTGTAGCAGGGCTTTGATCCAGAAACACCTCAGGTAAATATCTGAGTAGCAATTCTTTCAGTTCCCACATTGTTTGGGGGCTAAGGGGGTGCACTGCTTTCTGTCAGGAAACCGAGCCATGAAAGCCTCTTTTGGGACAGGATTTCTTCTATTCCACATGGTGATAAATAGCCAGTCCTTCTTTTGTTACAGCTGCCCTACCCTCTTTCTCTGCCTAGGTTTTCTGAAATATAAACTCTTAGTTTAGGGTGACATCGGGGCTGGTTCTATAAAAATGTCAAACCAAGGAACCAACGCCTTCCCCATGCAGCTGAGGCAAATTTTCTGGTGCTTGGATGTTACTTGTTTCATCTCACAGTTAGTGATGGGCGTGTTCCTGAATACGATTCACCTCTTCAAAGCATGGTTGAATAATACAGCATGTACTCCCTGGAGGTCCTAGATACTTCTGAAAGTCCTCTGTAGCCTGGAATTGGCGCAAGAGGGACATTAGACTTAATTTGGGAAGCAAAATTTAGTCCAACGTCCTAAATACAACTTCTTCGTCCTAAGCTGTGGCATTAGTTGAAACGCATTATCATGGAAGACAGAAGTGACAAACTAAACAGCTATTTTCCGCCCTCTCCCCCAAGCAGAAAACAACCTTAAGCTGAACCTTGCCAATCGTGGCATACTATTAACACAGGCAATTATACATAATCACAGCAATTACTAATAAAACATTATCAAGGGTAATGGAAGGGGTAATTGCTACATTTCGTATAAGAAGGTCCATGATCATGGCAAGATAAGATCAAGGACAGCACTGCAATGATTCCCAGCTCCCCTCCTTATGTGATGGTGCCCCTTAGGAGATCCCACAACTACATCTCAGGAAGAGGAATAACAGAGGTGTGCCAACGCTCTTCCCTGCAAGTGGCTTTCAGTGCAAGACTGAGAACACAGCTGCAGTAAAAAGTACCGGCAAATTCACTGCTTCTTAAGTCCTGTGAACCTGAGTGGGACTGAGGTGCCCAAGGACACACTAAAAAAATTCCACCTTGGTGCTTCGCAAGAGAAGCCAATGCACCAACAGAGCACTGTACCCCTGTGCCACGGCAGACCCCGAAACTTTCTGCAGACCTGACCCCAGGGCCTGCAGGGCAGAGCCACAGCTGGGGATCATGCCTGCGAGCTCTCAGCAAGCCTCTGGCTCAGGACGGGGACATGGCAGCTCTGCAACTGGCCTTGACCCTTAGCGCTGATCTTTGGTCTCTGTTAAGCGGGAGACCACACAGCCCCACTCAGCCACCCAAAACTGCCAGGCTGTTCGGCCCCAGGGGTACAATACAGAAAGCTGTGAGAATCAAGTGAATCCTCACCTCCAACATAATGCACATTTGCTAAGGCAAAAGGTTAGTGCAGTGAAGTTGTTGTTAGGCCATCTGCCTTCTGGCTGCGGGTCACCTCTTTACGTTGCCATTGGGGAACACAGGAGAAAGGTGTTTCTCCAGCTGACCCGCTGCCTTCAGAGGTTTGCATTTCGGACTGATTTCCCACATTCCACATTAAATATATATATGAGCAAGCGGTGGCTTGTGTGCAGGGTGACATAGATCGGCAGCAGCAGTTTCCATGCTGAGGAACAGCTGATATGCACACTTGCTTCTTCTGTCAAAGGAGCTATATTGAGATGTATGCTTCTCTCCTGTGTGAAGAAAACGATGCTTCTGTAACCTGGTGTACAGGCACTTAGTTAACTGACATGCATCTACAGTACAATCCCATTGCCTTGGGGATTATTTGGTGAGGACCACCTCTGAAGCCATTTACGCTAGCACAAAGAGTAGGCAAAGAGCATGCAGCATGGCCCCATTTTGTGGGGACAGTGTTTGCATAGGGTGCAGCAAACCTAGCGTGAGCAATGGAGGCTAGCGTGAGCAACAGAGAAACTCAACTTGTTTGGCTCGTTTTAATAAATACAAGTGAAGGAAAGGAGTCTCAGCAGTGCATGGGAAACAAAAAGAAATTGAGTCGTGGTCCAAAAGTGAAGGGGAGAGTAAAATTTTTGCTCTTCCACATGTCTTCTAACAGTTCTGACTGATCCTCAAATCTGGACCCTCGCTCAATTCCCAGCGTATGCAGCTTTTTCTCCTGCCACACAGTCCCACCAAAATATTTGCAGTCACAGGTTAAAGTACCTTTTATTGGTTTTACAGCCCCCTGTATATTGCTGTAGAAGAAACAGGATTCGAGTCAGTAGCAACTGCGTGTTGCTGAGCACAGAGCAAATTCCCAGGGCTTTTTATTGGATTTCTCTACCTGGTACTAGGCAAATCACCCAGGGGGATGAAAATTGCTGCAAAGTCCAAGAGGAGCAAAAGTTTCACAATAAATAGCTGGCCGAGATCCAGCAGGCGGACTGGAGGGCTGCCAGGCTGCCGTTCCTCAAGTAAAGATGGCTGGAATCTGCAAGTCAGGTCCCAGCAGTGCAAGCAAGTTCAGGGCGATTAGGTGGCAGGTCACTGCAGCGTGCACCAGGGTGGGAAAGAAGAGCCACACAGGTCTGCTGTGTAGGTGGCAGAAGGGCAGGGAGGAAGAACACATCAAAATGGGGAGAAGAGAGAATCTTCATCCAATCAATGCACAGAAAAAATGCCTTACTGTTACAGAAAGTGGCACGAAGGCATATGCAAGTACTCAACTACATGGTTCTGTCTGCCACACACGTGGGTAAATGGTCAGAATAGCACCGAACTTAAAACAAGGAGTGGAAAACCATTAAAACAACAAGAACAAAAAGCCCCCAACTTTAAAATTTATCCGATGCTGGCAATTGGCTCTATAATTAGAGAGAAAGCACAGAAGGAGGATTTTGCTGGGAATTCTTGGTGGAAATTTTCTGCAACATTTCTTGTGACTTACGTGTTCCCCGATTGTCTTTTGAAGGATGCTTTGTGGGGAAAGTGGGGGCAACCATTCTACAATGCCTCAGTAAGGATGAGAAAGACCATGAAACCTGAGCAGCAGCATACTCTGAGACACATGGTCATACAGAGATTTGAGAGCAGCCATAACTTCATTACCCTGAACAACTGAGGCACCCTGCCCACACTGCAAAATATCACTGTTAAGAACTCCACCACTATGAAGGCAACCCCATGCTGCCAGCAAGGACAGCCTACAGTGGCTATGGTGGAAGCTTCTTCTCCAGCGTGCTCCCTTTTACATAATGCTGCTTTGGGGTTGACCCTGAAATCCTCACCTTCACCTGCAGGACACAGAAGGATCTACTACAAATTACAAGTTTATCAATTCTAGAAATATGGATGTCAAGCATGAACATCTAGAATAAAGCAATTTGAGAGTAGACCCCTGTAAACTGTACTGTGAGATATAAACCACTTTGATGGACAATCCTTTTGAACAGGACGAAGAATCACAGTTAAATTCCTAGAGATCGATGAGCAGTTCTGGGGAACGTGAAAGAAACGTCCTGGGCCTGGGCTAGGAGGGAAGCACTGTTTTTCTTCTGAGCTTTTTCTACAAACATTGCTGAGCATTAGCAGCATGATAGGCGTAACTGAAAATATGCTGGATGAGTAGAGCAAACATATGGAAGAGCCACATACATTAGGCTAATGGCAAGTTTATGCTTTCAATGTGTATAACGTTGTTGTGGATTTAAATTTCAGCAAACAGCCCTCTCCCTCTGGACAGCCCCTCCCCCCCCGAGGTTGTGTTACCCACCTGTGAGGGAAGCACCCCCTCCCTTCACCACAGTATCTCCGTCTGTCAAAATTAAGCTAATAAGACTTGAAAAATATTTTGTGATCTCTAGAGGAAGCATACAGCATGAATCTGCCAGCAAAAAACCATGGTTTTTCTATCCCACTCACTCAAAGCCTCAGGCCTGTATATCAAGTTTGCATGTGCAATACAAAGGGTAGCAAAATCAGGCACACCAAGTTCAATTGCTTTTTTATCCTTCAGCCCAAGGAGCCCCGGGGTGCGCGTGACCCAGGGTTTTATAGCTCAGGGGGTGGTGGCTGGGAAGAAGAGTACAGAGTCTGCTCTCACGCTCCAGTTAGATCTGCTGGAAATCACCACTGCCTAAAGCAGGCAGAGCTTTAGCCTCATCTGTGGCTCACATTGCGCTCCCCAGAAGCCACCCAGAGAGATCTCCAGACAACTGGCATCACACTGGAGACCAGCTGACAGAAGGGACAACCGGGGCTGCAGCACAGCAGCCTCCACTGGGGCTCCCACCCTCCATCCTCACACCTCCTCTGCCTCGCTGTAGCTGGGAAAACGGGCAGCAGCAAAGGAGAGGAGGTACGGCCTTCCACAAATACTGTGTGGAGGAAACTCCATGCCAGCTCTTTGGAGAGGAACAGTTTTAGCCGCCGCGTGTGGAAGATGCCCAGCACAAGGAGGTGGGAGCTTCTACCTACTGCCACTGCAATGCAAATTGTAATAATGAGCAGTAAACACAAACTGCGGAGTTTCCTACCACCTACAGGAAACTTCTAGTATTAGGGAAGAGCGCGTGCGTTTCTGCATATGTGCATGCATACACACACACATATGTAGTCTAATGGTGTTATTTAGGTATTCCTAGGGACATGTACGGTGACAGGCTCCATTGGCCCTGCATGATTTCTAACAAAGGAGCAAATTAATCCCTACTTAGACCTCGCACACGACAGCAGGACTGAGTAACAAGGCAGCTCTGCCTAGCCGAGCTCCTGGAGCGAGTTCAGAAAACCCCAGCAAGTGAAAGCCTTGCTAATCAAACCAGAAGGTGGGAATTCCTTTGAAAGGTCTGAGCTCAGTGCCTGCAGTGCCGAGCCGCCCACAGAGATGAGGAATTGCTTTCCACTGATGAATTTTGCAGAACCCATTCCTTGATAACAAGGGATACCGGCAGAGCACAGAAGGCACAATGCTTTTGCTAATTTGTTAGCATCTTTCAAGAGATTCGGGGAAGACCATGTTAATGATCTCATATAAGCATGGTTCCAGCTGAGGAGACTGAAGCTCACAGCCTGCTGGCGTGAGGAAAACAAGGTCTAAACCTAACCTAGATGTTCATTAATTCAAGTCACATTCCCACCAGTGGTGCTGAAGTTCAAGTGCACTTCTTCCAAGTGCACTTGGATCAACTTGGCATGACACTTTATTATGCTGTCATGTTTCCATAACATCTGCTAAGAAGCAGATGCAATAGGTTGATGGTAAGCTTTGGCCATGTGGAAGCAAAGTAAATTCTAACTCAGAGCCTTTAAAAGGCAAGAAGAGATAAAAGAGAAACAAGACTTCCTTGAGGAAGGGATGATGTATGGATATTGCAGTGTCAGGCTATGTAAACACAGCTGCAAATCTCCATGTAGAGTCAAGCTGCTTTATGGGGTGTTTATTATACATCTAGATAGATATCTCTTTATATACTTATAGAAAACAAATATCCACATAAAACACCCTTCTGCAAGTGCTACACAGGCCTCTTCATCGCAAAGAACTTGTTACAAATAGGATAAAAGAAATGCCTAATGTAATATTATGAAACATTCAGATCTGAGTGATGACTACAGGCTAGCCATCTCAATGAAATCAATGGCACTTGTGTTTGCGTCCCTTACAGTCAAACGTTTACACAGCACTCCACGTTAGCAACATCAAAGCATCTGCTACAGTCCTGCAAGCGTTGCCACTGTTGGGTCTTCTACGCAGCAGCCTGAGGCCATCGATCATCTGCCAACATGCCAGTCAATGCACAGGAAAAGACAATTACCAAAGCAGATATTAGTGCTGTGGTTTCATTAGACATACAATAGAAATTGGCTGTAAAAGAAATGTGAAGATAAAACTAAATAAAATCAGATGGCTTGGCAGGGAAACAGTCTGGTTTATTAAAACATTTATGGACTCAATACCTTGGCTTGCTTTCTTGCATGCAGTCACCAGGGCAATAAACGTGGCTGGGGGGATAGGTAACAACTGCTTTTCATGGCAAGATTTGACACCAGGTTTTGCACCTTCTTAGCAAGCTTTGTACAGATTGCTCACAACTTGCAGCCAGCAACTTAGCAGACTGCTGGTTCTCACATTTATTTTCAGCCAGATCAGCACCCTAATCTCCAGCTACATCATCTTTTGTGCCAAAACAAAGAAAAGGGCAGGAACAAGTAGGCAAGGAAGAGAAGCCTATCTCCTTTACAGTGGCTCTTCGCAAAGCTATGGCATGAGCTTTTCAACCAAGCTGCTGTTCACTTTCCCCTGTACCTTGCATCACAACTATGAATTCCAGTATTGTCTGTATGTACCTGTTTTTCTCTCCAACTTCTGTTTGGTTTCTTTCGGAAGGGCTATATACTAGCCAGCAGAGGCTAAGCCAAAACAACAACAACAAAAAAAGCAACTGGGTTGTCAAGAGCTGCAGGTGGGGACTAGCCTGCTAATGAAGCTCCAGCTCAGAAAATTGCTGACCACATCCAAAAGAGCCACCAAGGACTTCTCTACTCTAGGACTGGCACGTGTTAAGTAAAGGGGGTGCTTTTAACAAATCTCTTGCTATCCCCTTGGATCCATGGAATAGGAACAGTAGGATATGGAGGAGGAGGTGTCTGGCCAGCTGGTGGAAACCCTCACATAGCTGGCCAACTATGGCTGCTAACCCAGCAACACATAGGTACTTCACTCCTGCCCAGCTTCTTATTGTACTACACAATGCAGACACCAATCTATCAGAGCACATTTCTCCAGTATAGGCATAGCTGAAGAATTTGGAAAATAAAAGAGAAAATAGGGCATGTGGCCAAAATAGAAAGCTAAGAAGAATATCCATAACCATCTATTGGAAGAAACCCAAACATCAAAGTAGTTATGTAGGTATCTAGCATCTTTTGCACAGCTATCAGAGATGATGGCATCTGTGAGTAATCCTTACTCTTTCTGAATTTGCTTTCTGTATTAAAAAAAACAAACTTGCTAATCATGTGGCTCTTCCTCACAGTTGACCTCTGTGGTGACTAACCAGATGTGCCAACCACCTCGACAGAGATTCTCTTGAACTAAGTCAGGCCCACACTTAATGTTTTCAGCACAGCTGCAGCAAGCAGCTCCATTTTGTGATTTAAAAACAGAAGTTGTGAGACGCAGTAACATGATTTTGCAGTGATTATATATTTTGTTTAGGGAACTGTTAGAAACTGCCTCTAAGTCAGGAGCGCTTTGCCAGCAGAGAGCTTCTGATGGAGATGCCTAACTCTAGCAAAAGTATTCTACTTCTTCCTTCTCCAACAAACATTATCAGATGGGATGGGAGTTATCTTGCTTATTTACTTTTCCTCTGGGCAGGCTTAGTATCCAACAACCCAGAAACTCCTTCAAGGACAATACAAGGCAGTTTGCATCGTGGACATCTCAGATGCTCTCATGCCATCCCCACATACTGAGAGAAAAGTGGGGAAGGGCAACCAAATCCTCCCCCAGGAAAAATGAGTGGTGACAGGAGATGTAAGCTGCTTCTCCCTGCTTTTCTCTCCCTCCATGTCCTCCATGTGTGTGTGGCTCTGGGGAGTGTGGTAGGAGGTGAAAGTTGTCATGGGAGGAGGATAAGCGGCATTTCTAACAGCTGAATTTTTGCCAGTATGAGCTGAGGTTCATGAACTCACTCAGCCTCTGGCCCAAGGCTAAGTTCAACTGTGTCTGAGGTCTGATGAAATGCTTTGTATCGCTCTAATATCAATTTTTATTTCAGCTGAGCTTTTTTTCCAAGGCAGGAGACAATTCCTCCGCCTGACTGAAGAACAGGCTTTGAGCCATGTTTGCTAATGTATTAGATGGGATTTGCTTTGTTAATTTCCACAAATACCAAGGCCGTTCTGCAGGCATAATAAACGTACAGAAAAAAAAGTGTGATCCATCTAAGGAGCACAGAGGTTCTCTTCATTTCATTGTGTTCGGTTGAAATGATCAAGATCCTGAACTTCAGGATTTTGTAGCTAAAACTTTCACGTTAAAAAGGTATTTCTGATAGTAGATGGCTCTTTATTCTAGGAGATAAAAGTGTAGTAAGATCTAAGAGCTGGAAATTTAGCTTAGAAGTTTATTCATCACAAACCGTTGAGAGCAATTAGCTGCTAGACCAAACTACCACTGAATAAAAAAAAATAATCTTAATTTCTGGATTCATTTAATTAAAACTACATGTTCCTCTATAAGGCACATTGTAGGTCAAACAGAAGATACAGGATTGAAGCAGAAATTACTCATCAAAATGCTATGACTTGCATTATACAGGTCAGGCTGGATGATCTAATAGCCCCATCTGGCCTTAAATCCTATGAATTATGAATCTACGGTGCTCTCCTTGGAGAGTTTCAAAACACTTTGCCAACACCAGGGTGTAATCCACTCTCGTACTGCGAACCAGCTACAGCATCACCTCAGCATCCCAAAAGTCATGGTATCTGGGTTTTACGGCCGTCTCTACAGGGATGAGCTTTACCCATTAGGGAATTACATATTTCAGAGGAACAGCTACTAGACTTCATATGTGGAAAATTTTCCTTTTACACAGTGAGAGTGGGGCAGAGAGGCTTTATGAGCCTACCTGGTCCAAGGGCCCAAAATCCCACAGGACCTCTGTCTTCCCTGCAGAAGCACTGTGCTACCTCGAGACAGATGTCTTGAAGTGACCCTAGCAGAGGCAAGGTGACCTCAGCCAACAGTATGGTGGTGAAATCATCTCTGATTTTTTTCCTCACTGATAAAACAAATAGCCTGACCATCCACCCCACCTTTCTGTATTACAGGCAAAAGACAGGGAGTGAAAGCCTGGACCCTCCCAGTTTAGGTACTGCTAAACCAGCAATGCAGCGCACGCTTGTGTGGAGGCACCAACACCAGTATTAAAACATGTATTGTCGTAGCAGGGAATAAATTATCGAGAGGCAAATTTCAGCTATGGAGGGACATCTTATCTTAGTCGCAGACTAGCGCAGCTGTGGGTTGAGCTTGGCTCTAAGAAAACTCAGCTCAAGCTTTGGGAGATTTCTCTGCCCCGACACAGCAACATGCCAAAAACTGTCTCCAAAACAGCTCAGCTCCAGGAGGAGATGCCCCACTTTTGTGCAGCAGGGAGCCCAGGCTAGCCAACCAACCTGGCAGAGGCAGATGAGTTGTTCCCTCGGCACCCTCCCACTGCTGGCACAATGAGATCCCCCAGGTACCCAGGGCCAGCCCATGTCCAGCAGGTTGACAGGTCTGGCTGGACCCAGGGTCACTTCAGCAGAGACACTGGGGTGCCTGTGCCTCTCAGTCCCCGGCACAGTGGATCTCCAGGGATGCAGTGTGGGGTGATGAGCCATGATCCCGTACCCTACCTAAAGCATCCAGCTCCCACCTGCACCATGCGATGCTACTGTGGGGCTCTGGGAGTAAGGATTCACCTGTGATGATCAATCAGGCCCAGGAAGCCCAAAGAACTCCAGTGCAATACTGTTAACGTACCTGAACCCAAATGGTTTCCAGCACAGAGGCAAGAATAGCTTCAGAGGCCTTTTCTATCTGGCATACCTTTCAGATAAAGGAGGGCTGACTGCTCATGTATAAACTTTAATAGTGAAACAAGTGTGTCTACATCAAGGCTTGGAACGATTGTAACCATGCAAATTTCTAAGGGAATCTAATCACTGCAGTATCAGAACTGCTGAAGCAAGGTTTGAGAGCAGAGAGTAGAGAATGACCCCCGAGAGCATCATCCCAGGCCCCTGCTCTAACAGAGTGTGACCAGGCTGCTGCTCATGCCCAAGTGACTTGCATAAAGCCCCTTGAGGTATCCCTCAGTTGCAATCATCAAACCACAGATCTCAAATATAAAGCAACCATAAGATGAGCCCCAATGCTTTTCTGTAAAAGCATGATCCAAACCTGCTGAAGAAGATATTGCTGTTAACTTCAATACTTTTCCACTCAAGCCTGTAACAAGTGTTTGCTAATATGCTATTGCATTGTTCTTCATGCCCTTTCTCTTCCTTAGCAGTCACATGGCTTTACTATTCAGTTTTATTTTCACCTGAAGTAGCATTTTCAGGGGGCACACATCACATGTGCAAACCACAATGTAACAGGCTGGTGGTTTGCTGCTTCTTTTGTTAAGTAGAACAGAGAGAGCACCCTTGTTTTCATAAACCACTCCTACAAAAAACCCAGCCAACGAGAAAAAGTTAGGAAGCTTTTGCGCTGATCAAAGAATTTAGCCTTGGGTCTGTTATGAACCCTTCTGTAAACAAGTGAAAAACGGGGGATGAAGGTTTTTGCTTCCTTGCTGAGCCTTTTTATCTGCTTTTGCCGAGGACTCCTTGCTTCTGGAAAGGACTAGGTCCCATTTCTTATCCGCAGCAGACTGCACTAAGGCTATGTTACAGGATGTATGCGGGTATGAGGCAGGCGGGAGCTATAAGCACTAGAGCATCAGCTGCATCATTTGGGATAGGGTTTAACGTTTCCGAATCATTGTGCTGAGATTCTTCAAGAATTGGGCAAGTAGACTAAACATGATAATAAATACATATACCGAAACAAATATGCTGCTTTAAATGAGGAAGAAAACCCCTCGAGTTCAACAAATGCGTATGCTTTGTCTCAATTCCCCTTGTGCCAAGAGGGGGGTCATCACCAGTATTAGTTCAGAGCAATGTGCTGAACTACGGATTGGGAAAGGCACAGCTACCACAATAGTGGACGTCTATAAATATCTTAAAATAAAAACACATGGACAGACACATGTAGCTGAAGGACTTCATACTTCAGTGGGCATTACCACAAAATACCAAAATAATTAAATTCATCCCTCAGAAGTCTTGAAAACAATTGGGTCAAGTTTCCTTATTTCATTCCCTCCCATTTTATGAGATATTTATGACTGATCAATACACCCAGTTTTTGGAAGCCGATTTCTGCAGCTCCTTCTCTTCTCTTTCTGCATCCAAAAAAGCCAGTGAGAGAAACAATATCTAAGTCTGAGCACAGTTAGGTCTGCAATATGCCACTGGCTTTCCTCCATACAGGTCCCTTTAAGTCAAACCAGCTGATTAGCTCCGAGATGCCCGTTTCTGTAGATTCTCTTTTCCAACAAAAAAGGGGAATTGCTTTTGTGGTTGCCTGAATCAGAACAGTGCTTCTGGGATTTTTTCATGCACTCTCCCTGTGTAGAAGAGTCAACATAATAGTGCAACATGACAAGATGTTGAGCCACAGTGCCAAGACAACTTGCACACTTTGCATTTTTCCTATTAGAGATGCATCAGTGATTCTGGAAGGGAAGAAAGGGAGAGGAAGAGAGAGAAAACAGTGCACAACAGTAAAGTCCAGCCCAAAAAGACTTTGTGTTTTCATGTTTGTATCAAGATGGAGCATTACAAGACAGTGATGGTTTGTAGTAGTTAAGTGTTGTAATAAATTTAGCCCTTTATTAAAACTGTTTTTCCAGAAAAAACAACCCCAAAAACAAGAGACCAGAAGATTACAAACTGTATCTTCCTCAACTGCAGACCTCACACTAAGATCAGCAACGGGTGAACAACTAAAAGAAAAACCTTCTTTCAGATCCCTCCTCCCAGCTTTTCTGGGAGATGTTTCCCCCAGATTGCAGTATCAAAAACTGAGAGTTCTATTCCTTTTCTTAATACCAGGAATGAAGAAATGCTGAATTATGAAAGTTTTGAACGCATTTTCCATTTTTCAACTTTATTCTCAACTTCGAGCTGATTTTAGGCTGTTTTGTCCAGGCTTTTTTGATTTTAAAAATATTTTAAATCTCAAATAGGTGGATATACATGGAGCTAATGTTTCTGAAAACACATGTAAGAACTACTATACTAAAACATGCTTCCCTACCAGGTAGCCATTTGAGTTAGATTTTAAAAGACTGACCCATGAGGATGAAAGGGGCAACAATTTACTACCAACACCATCCATCCAGCAAGTGGATCAAGGAAGGAAATTCTTTGATCAAGAGAGAGGACAAGAAAATTCCCTCTCGCAACATTTTGCAGAATGAACACTTTCATGTCATGTCCTACACCAGGCTTTCAGGTGGGAAAGGGGTTTTGTACTTTACCTCTGCACCTTTCCCCAGCACCAGTGCAGAGAGCGGCGGCAGCAGCCAGAAACAGTCCTCATTTGCTGCAGTCCCCCCTCCCACGGCAGCCTGATGGTTGGGTGCCTGCCATGGTGTCCCCGGTTGGGACTCCCAGCCCTGCTCTGGCTCCCCCCCTCCAACCTCAGGGTGCTACACAGCAGGGGGCCTTTGAGCTGACCTGAGCACCTGGGTTGCCTATTCTGGACCCAAGCAACCAAGCAAAACGGTACTTGGGTTATCACCCACCTGCCCAGGCTTGCTCCCTCGCAGCAGAGCATCGGGGCCACCACCGCCCTCCATCCCATTTGCACCCCGCAGGGAAGCAGGGACTCTTGAGAGGCTTTGCAGCTCTTCCTATACCGTGACCCCGATCTCACAGGGAGCCCCATGCCTTCTCACAGCCCCTGAACCCTTTTAACCTGCAGTGACTGAGAAAGGGGTTTCCCATTGCTGAGGAACCCCCTGCCCAGGACGGGCCTGTCTCCATGCTCCAGCACACACAGATCTGTTCAGTCATAAGAAGGCGGCAGTTCATTTTCAGCTTTTATCATTGTAAATGCATTGTGAGATTATGGGGAATTATGGCGGTATGATTTCTAATGGAAATTAACTTAATTATAAATTGGGAACATTAAAATAGGATTACCCTCACAAAGGAAAGTATTAGCATTTAACTGTTACAAAAACCACTGCTCTGCTGTTTTAACACAGTCAACTTAAAGCCTCAAGGCCGATAAAAGAGTTCACTCACAGTGCTCTTGTTTTCAAGTAGATAATAACGACAAGATATTTGGATTGACTTCCCTCCTCACCCCGCCATGCTTCTAAAATGTTGCTAAATTGCATCATAGTATTACTAACCCATGAGCTGTACTGTAGATGTTTGCTCTCAAAGGTCCACAAAACCCAACCGTTTGTTAGGTGACAACCCATGCCTGGGGCCCTGGCAGAGATTATTAGCTTTACCATTTAGTTGGCTTTCTGACAGAGATTTTTAATCCTGTGAATTATTTTTAGAAGGGTTACATCAAGCAAACATACACATTTCAGAGCTGCTTTGTTGTCTATGAATCAAAACTTGGCTGCAAATTACAAACATCATCCCTACTTGAGAAGAGCAAACATATGTATGTATAGGGATATGACAAATGACTCCTTCAGACTCATCTTGACAATTAATCTCATGGATTTCCATCCATTATAAAGATGCAGTAGAAAAATGACAGAAGGTCACAAGTCGCTTTCCAATGTAAAGCCCTATTTTAGCCCCAGCACAGCTTTGTCGTACAGAACTGTGAGCCTGAAATTTGCCAGACGCACTCAGCAAGTGACAGAGAGTATTTTGCAGTAAAAAGAAAATTAATTGGAAGCTTGTTTTTTTTGGAATATGGCTCAGTGAAGAGTTACCCTCTGTTGAGGCTCTGACTCCTGCACTGAACCAATGAACATTTCTGCACAAAAACTTTCCTGCAAAAATAGTTTTTTTCTCTGATAAAAAATTAAATATAGAAACTAGGCAAAGGAGAGCTACTTTTTCAGACAGAAATAACTTTTCAGCAAAACGTTTCCTCTTTAGCCTTGCCTTTCAGTTAAAAGTGTTTTTCCAAACTAACTTTTTAAAGATTATAAAGTGAACTCTGAAAAGATTGGGCTTTTGGGGATGGAAAGTCAATAAGATAATTTCTCAGAGAAAAATTCTTTATACTTTTTACCAGCTTCACTACCATCTCTTTCTAATTCAAAGTAGATTAAAAATACAGTCTCCACAGCCTCCAAACTCCTTAAAAGTATTTTTTTTAAAAAGAGATTCTTTAAATCAGCCCAAACTGCTACTTTTATTCAGCTGTTTGGGGCCCAGATCTGATCTCAGTAGTTTCAGTGGGATTTCTGAGACTCATGGTCCTGCTGATGTTAAGTAGTATTTTTGTCACTTGGTTTCACTGGAAGCAGGACTGGGAATAAGTTGCATCTAACCCAGGGGGTTAATTGAAACAACAAAGTTAAGAGAATTAACTCTCTGCAGCTTCAGTGGAGGGCAACCAGCCATCCATAGGGTCACATCCATAGGACCCTTAGGAGCACATAGGCAAGTCCTGTGGACACCGTTAGGGGTGTGGGAGATGGGGAAGTAGAGACCATCTGTGCACACCCATCTCTACATAAAGCTCAAGGAGAAGTAGGCTTGGCAAATACAGCAAGCTCCTTCCTCCAGCTGCCTCAGGAAAGCCCGTTAGCCCATGCCCTCTCTTTCATGGCAGCAAAATGCCATTGTGTTGGCAGTGGACCACTGAGCACAGGAGAAGGCTCTCCTCAAGGCCACCAGCCAGGCACTGGAGGTCCCTCACTTCTGTGGACTTGCATCTGCCAAAAGTACTGATGTAGAATAATTGCTGCAAAAGCAGCAACATGGTGCCAAAAGGGGCATGGCCGTGGGTATGGGATTTACCCTTCATCGGCGATGGGAATCCCAGCATCTCTTCTGTAGCTGGTTGTGGTGGAGTCCCGAAAATCTAGTAAAATGGGAGCCAAGCATCACGCCATGTTGGCAACCACGTCCTCAGATCACCCTTTGGTCATGTTTATGCATTTAGGCTGTATGCAAAGTTTGTGGCAAGCTATCAGTTATAAATCATAAAAGGAGCTTGTACTGTTAACATTTCTCATAATATATCATTTATAGAGCCACACCACAGTGTTTTTCCTAAGCAAAAGGATGCAGCCTGAAGCCAGGAATGAGGTAATTACTTGTACAACAGAAATGTAAATTCAGTTACCTGAAAAGAGGTGGGAGGAAGACAGAAGTGATGCAAGTCCTTACAGAGCCAGGTCCCAGAGATCAGTCAGGCACCAAGAGGCAATCAGGCAGGAAGAAATGAAAGTTTTTCTGTGAGGGAACATGGCAACCAGAGTAGTTGCTCTAACAGCCGCCTTTAAGAGCAGAGGAAGAGGTAGCAGAAAACACCACAGAATATGCCAATCCCAGGGACAGCAGCTAATGAACTACCCCATAAAGCTAGCTGGGTTGCAGAAATAGCCAAAAAAGTACTTAAAGCTAAGTACAAGGTTAATAATATTTTTCTTTTTTTCTCTTTATTCTAGTATCACATGCTCACAGTCCTAAGTAAACATCCTTTATCTTTCCATCTAATCTAGTGAAAATGCTGACTCTCCAGTAACACAAAACAACCAGGGTTTCCATTCCTACCAGGGTAGGATCAGAGGATTAGTGTGCTTTCACAACAAACAACAGCTGAAAAAAAAAATATTCCTGGGGTATCACGAAAGCAGCAGCATGGATTTCCACTTAGCTCCTAGGGCAGAAAGGAGGAAATCTCCTTCAACAGCAGCTGAGCATGGGAGCCCCTCTGATATGCAGCAAGACAACAGGAACAACCCTGAGCCCAAAGGGTATCCAGCACAGATACACTAGCAACTTTGAAAACCTTTCTGCCTCATGATAAGAGCCACAAACCAAAATCCCCATATAGCAAGAGTCCTGGACACCTACCTGAGGGAGCCCAGAGCACGAGGAGGAGGACCACCGGACCTATCAGGAAGAGAATAACCAGAAGGGCCCCCAGCCATCTCACACCTTGGGCTTAGCAGGCAGAGACCCTCATCCCCCATGCTGCTGCTTCCCATCATCCTCCAACACCTGTGTCTAAACAGGCCACCTGAAACCCACAGCCCAGGGGCATCCCATCTGAGTGGCTCACAACCCAGGAGGGGTACAGCAGCTGTATTTTGGCCAGACCTGACTGAAAACCCTGGTCCTATGTGCAGGTGGAGTGCTGGCAGTGGGCACCAAGTGTTGTGTGCACATCGGAGGGCTGTACTGGCAGAGCGCTGGGAGCAGAGCTGCCGTCCCCATGCCCACATGCAAGTCGCCCCAAAGCAGTGACTTCCCCTCCCAATTAAAGCTCATAAGTCAGTTTAAATCAGGTCAGCGTGCCTGCCACAGGTGCAGCTGTAGGGACTTACATCCAGCCAGGCTCTGGTCTGTAGAATGAATCCTGGTTTCCTTTACAGCTCCAAAGACAAATCTTGATATTTGCTGAGGTTTGGGATGGGGTGTGGGGACATGACATCAACATCCTGAAATGTTTAAATAAATGGAGGCAGCAGAGTTTTGAAGCACTGCTTGTTCCTCTAGACGCTTTGCCAAAAAAAAAAAAAAAGCAGAGACAAAGTGTGACCTTGTGACTTTTTTGTAAAACCCTACTACATCAGAAAGTTTGAAATATAAACAGCTGCTTTCACTGACTACATCAGGGCAGCCAGGATGGGCTGCCTAATCCTTGGATAGCAGTGTTTATAAATACTGTTCAGACAGGCAGGTTAGATCAGATTTTCACATGAGCTCATTCAGGACAGTTAGCTTTAATGGGCAGGCACATTGTTATCTCTTTTAACTGTCAGTTTGTGAAAGCCAGCTACAGTTTTTACAGTCAGTCCTGGGGAGGAGGAGGTGGAGGCAAAGGAGAGTATATTTCAGCACGAACTTGACATGGGTGAAGCTTTGACTGGACTGATGCCACCAGGGAATATATCACTCACTCTCAGGCAGAGCCAGCCCATTTCCAACAGGCAGCGACAAATCTGCTGCAGAACCTTGGGTTCTCCCTGGTGGGCACAGGCCTCTTGGGACCGAACTGCTACCAGGCACCTTGTTTTTGCCCTGGGAGGGGAGTGTAGCAGCAAAGGATGTGGAGCTGACCTCCTCCCTCTGCACACATGAGAGCATCCCAGCACCCTGGCAGCTGAGGGACGGGGTCTTCCCATTGAAATGCCTTAGACTAGAAATGCCAGTGAGGGAGGACAGAGAGACAGGACCTGCGTATCTGAATGCGGGTTGCTCACCTTACTTTACAAGCCAGGGTTGTTAACACCAAAGGGCAGCAATGCTTCCAGCAGGACCTCCAGACACTGCGGTTCCTGGCCCTCAGGGGTATTTATCGCGACTGCATGGTCACCTCCATGGAGGGCTATATACCCTCAGCTTGAGGAAAGCATCTTGCAAAGAAAGCAGTTACCTGCCACAGAAACAATAAAATGAAGATGCAATATCAGGAGAGCTTAAATATAGGAGAATGATTAATTAGATCACAGATTTGGATGGCCTGTGTCTGGCAAAAAAGCATTAACCCAAACCTTCTCTGCAAGGACACACATAAAGTTTATTTCGGTTTTGCTGCCTTTCAGTTGATGGTTACAGAGGTGTTTCACTGCAAAGAGATAGCAACAAACACAGGGCTGCAGCCCCAGGGAGAAATTAATCCATCAGAATCAAAGTGGGAGAAGAGCAATTAAAGAGTGTTTTGAAGAACATGGCACAAGGCCTGATGCCCGCCACTACTTTGGCACTTGCCCCGTGCACTGTTGTTATTGTCTGAGGAATCCACAACAATTTATTGTCATTTAGACAATCATTCTCTCACCTGATGATCCCTCCCCACCTGGGAAGGGGAATTGGGAAAAAATAAGGAAAAACCTGGGGGTTGAAATGTAAACAGATTTAATAGAGTAAGACTAAATAATTGACATTAATAATACTAAAGAACCAGTATTGATCCTGATACCAATATAAAATATATGAGGAGTGTACTCAGCCAATTCTATCAGTAGGAAGCTGTGCACTCCCAGCAGCGGACAGCAAATGTTGGACACTGCGAGTGCTACGGCTTCGGGAGAAAGGGAAGGCTTCAGGGGTCTGGCACTGGGGCAAGAAATTCTCAGGATTGTGGCCATCAAGTAAGAGAGGGAACTCCTCAGCAAACTGTCTAATTTATAGTGAATGTGTTGTTGATGTTATGAAATAATCCTGTTGGCCAGCTTGGGTCAAGTGCCCGGGTCTCGCTCCTCCTCATCCCAGCACCTGGCAAGCTCAAAAACACTGAGACCTTGAAACCCCCACACCATAGCTGGCTATAAAGTAAATATTTTCACAAATTCAGACACTAGAGTCTTCTAAAAGTGCAGTTTTCCTAAGCATTAGAAGAGATATTAGTCCTGGGTCGCTCAAACCAGGACAACTGTCCTTATGCCGATCAGCATAACAGCAGTCGTAGCTGTGGGCCACGAGCTGCCGCTCCTGTCAAAAGACATTTTGTGGCTATCTTGCTGTGGGCTTTTGACTGATGTGTCGGAAGAGCCCAGAGGAGCGGGAGGGAGGTGACATTATTGCTGCCAAGGAAGAAAAGTGCAGATAATGAAAATTGAGACTGTGCCAACAGTGCTGCTGAGGAAAGGCTTTTTCCTCCCTATGTTTCTACTCCTTTAAAAAGAAAAGCAAACCCCAAAGTGCTGGCAAAAAAATGTTTTTTATGGGAGCCCATGGAAACATGCATCCAGCGTGAAGCCATTTGAGCTCACTGGCTCCATTGGTGTTAAACCCGAGGCGTCCTTCAGCAAAGGCCTGCTCCCACTCAGCAGCCCAGGACGTAGGACAAAAGGGCCTTTTCCCTGAGTTTCCTTGTGTATCCTTCCTTAGGGTGATCCCACTTCACAGGTGGTGCCAGTCCAGATGAAAAACAGAAGTAGAAAAAAAGGCAATTACAGCTGCGTGCGCATTCAGGACGGGCACCGGTGCATGGCAGCTCCCTGGCAAGGGGCCCAGCTCCAGCTGCAGACCCAGTCTGGTGGACCCTTGCATACGTCAAGCCCATGGGGGAGAGAAGCTCCCTTTCTTTCCCAAACTCCCCCATTCCTGAAAAAAATAAATATCAAAGCTCAGGTCTCCGGAGCACTCTGCTGACTTCAAGGGAGTCAGTAGTGAAGAGTGGGACAGCCTTAGTTTTGGCCCATTTGGATCACAAGTTGCAGAGTGCTGCCTCCCCAGAGGCAGTATTTGCCCAAAAAAGGGTGATGTGCCTAGATGATTTCTACCAGGGGGCAAAAGTTGTCTTTAATCTCCAACTGCCAAGCGCTGCGATAAGAGAGGGCAGGGGAAGGATGGGCAAAGGGACGCCAGAGTTATTATACCATGTCCTCAGGAGAGGAGGCTTCCTCCATCCTGCTCTGCCTCTCTCTCGAAGCCAATTTCAGCTGAATTCAAAGGAGTCTCAGAGGTATAAGTCTCAAAAATAACTGAATGTCTACAAGGCTGATGAGCCATAGCAGTTTGGGAGAATAAGAGATCCCAGGGAAAAGCATGCAGCCAAGACTGGAGACAACTGGCCGGTGGTCAGCAAAAACCACTCGTCCGTCTGTCCCCTGCCTGGGCACCTGGGTGACATGGCCAGACAGCCAGAGGACATGGGCACAGCCACAGCCATGCCCAGGCTCCGCCAGGTCTTCTGCTAGCAGGGACGTAACCTCAAACAAAACAGGATATTGCTGGGGAGGGGAAACAATTTTTAGAGTTATTTTCCATGACTGATTCCCTTGATGGGGGGGCGGGTCTGTGCTATAGATACAGACTCAGCATCAAATTCCATGGCTGCAGTTTGAAGGTACATAATCGAGGTTGAAAACAAGCTCGCTGTTTTCAGAGGTGATGGGGATTTGTCAGCAGGTGCTGGTATACTACATGAACGCAAAGTTTTCTGCTTGGGGTTGCACACCTTTCTTCAGCGACTTCCAGTCAGAGCTGTAGGCTTGATGCAGTAATATCTGGTAGATGACCACACTGGTCCTTTGAGCCTTTGAATTAATTCATCGAAAAATCATAGCTAATAACTTTCAGCAGCAATTAAATAGGTTTCACATGGTATCAGATAGAATGAATACTTGTTACTTCTCTTAGTCTATCGATGAGATTACAAATAAAAAGTGGGGAAAAGAACAAAAATTCCTTCACCCTCCTTCTGTGTATCACAAGGCAAGAAAGAAGATCAAACAAAGCAAACAAACAGATGCAAGCCCTTCTTTCACAGCCGATTTTGTGGATTTCTTCAAAAAAACCCACAAACCCATAAGTGAGTAAGGATCTTAGTTAAAAGACAGATTCTGTTCCTGTTGGTTTTGACATGACTTACAGAAGTAATGCAAGTTTGTTTTGCTTACCGTTCCCTGCGTGTAGCTGGTGGTAATTGTTCTTACTGAGCAGTGGGGCTTTTTTCTTTGTGGAAAAAAAAAATAAATCAATAAATATTTAATTCATAAATGTAAGAGAGGGGATGAGCAAAAATATACAACTAATAAAGATAAATGGCTGTTGTACTCATGAAGACTTCTTATTAAAGAGTCAGTGGAAAAAGTGTCCCTGCTGGGCAAAGAGAACAAAATAAATTGTGGACTTTATACTGCAAACACAGCATTTAAAAAAAAAAAAAAAGAAAACAATGTTAATGCATCATTAAGGTTGAGTGTTTAAATCCACAGAAGCCAGCACAAACATGAAGGAAGATTCCTGTGGCAACGTTAATTGGGACTTATTGCAGACTGTGTTATTGATGATTGCATACATTCAGTTGCTCAAACAAATTGCCAAAGCTGTATACAACTGGAATGCAAATGAGGGATGTGCAGCCATGTGGCTTCTCCTACAGTGTGAGACCCGCCAGGTAACAAGTGCAGCCGGTGTGGCTTACGGGTCACCTACAGATATACACACGCGCATATACATTACATGTATAAGCATAAGGCAAAAAAAACCCCATGCCTACCAAATCTTCAAGATACATCTTCTAGTTATTTGTGTTTATTTATTTGCAGGCAAGTTAACAAAGGCTGTGGCTAACAATGCATTCCTTTAGTGCATGCATAATTTAATTTGCTTCATCTGTTGTATGTGCAAATGCTGAAACATGACGAGAATGTAACACTCCTGAAGCCGTAAAGTACTTCTATTTAGTCATTGCTATGGCCAGACGAAAACTTTGCATTATTTCATGTCCCATATTGCCAATAAAACCACAGCTGAGCTAACACGCCCCAATCCCTATGCCTGTTTTCCAAAGCACAATGTCCTGGGGACATATTCTCTAAATTGCCTATGAAGGCTTCGGAACAACACAAAACCAGCCTGCAAAAAGACCCCATTCATCCTGGCAAGCACATACTAGTGTTATGCTGGAAAGGCTACTGTCTGTCTCGGTCCCAGCAAGTATCATTGGACCATATCGGCACCAGGCGATCAAAACCTGGGAAATGTCTTTGAGCCGATATTGGGGGGGAGGGAGGGGGGTTTATTATTTGCATTACTGCAGTTGCCAGAGTCCCCTACCGAGACCAGATTACTGCTGCAACACAGTACAAAGGTAGCAATAGGAAATTGCCCCTCGTGTCCAGGTGGGCTATTAACCTTTCAGAGAAGGGGGGAAGTGTGGGTCATCCTGTCAAACAATTCCCATTTCACAGGGGAAGTGCTGACGTGGGCTGTACCTTCTACTGAATGCTGTGGATTGCAATGGGAATTCTGGTGTCATGACGTTTTGTTCAAAATGAAATCGAGTGCAAAAAAGTGATCCCAGACACTTTATCAAGTTGCCCGAGGTCACGTGCTGTGAGAGAACCTAGAGCTGCCAATTTTCCCACTAGCGCTTACTACGACTAGTCGGCCTCTTCCCACCTTTTTGTGCCTCCTCTTTTATCACAAAAAAAATAGTGGAATTGCTCATGCAGTGTTGCATTTTCATTGCTACTCTAGCTTCCAAGTTCCCCAGCATTTGAGCATAGGGTGAAACAGATAGGGGGGACATTCTGCTTAGATGATTTAACTAATCTCATGCAAATGTACTCAGCAGTCTTGGTACCCATCGTGCTTTCACCTACATAATGGCCAAGCCAGCTGAATATTGCTTTTTCCAAAGATAATAGCATTTTTATGCATTATTCCTTAAAGCTTTTTGTGCTCACACACTGAAAAAAAAGCCCCAGCTGAGGAATAACGGAAGTCAATATACTTACTCTCTGTCCAGGTAATTATGCGGCCTCCTCCCATGTTAGCTGAAGAGAATATGATGATGATAGGACATCATTAACATGTCTATTTTTCCCCCCCTTTTCTTACTTTCAGGATATGAAATGGAAAACTGCAGTTAAACATTTATCATGACATCTTTTCTGGCTTATATTAGAAATGCTGTCTGCCTGCGTTATCTTGCATTTGAGAAGCAGGAAGGATTTTTCAGGCAAGACAAAACACAGAAGAACGGGTTTAAAACAGAAAACAATAGACTTGCCCCTCCTGATATGAATTTATGTGATTTACTGATTTCTGAATTGTCTGAGTCCAGAGGAAAAAAGAACAAAAAAAGACTATATATATAGTTTCTTTTAGTAACAGAAGCAAACCCAGACCATTCAATAATGCTAAATGGAAGAGTTGTGACCTCTTCCTCCACAACCTTCACCCACCCTCAAGTTAATTTGCTAGTGATAAAATGTACCTTATTCCCAAGGAATCAGGATTCATCATGAAACTGAACGCTAGCAATTTTTCCCTCCTCACGGCAAATCAAGGATTGTTCTTGCCCGTGCTCATATGAGTTGACCAGATGGCTCTGACTTTAGAGTGAAGGTTGGGATTTCAAATCTGAGACCAAGGAGCTGGAGGATTTGGCTGGAGGGAGTGAGGTGGGTTGCATATAAGAAGACAGTCAGCTCATCACCTCAACCAGAACCATTACTTGGAAAAGCTGCAGCAATACAGCACCTATAATAGCACACCAGAAAGCCACGACCAGCATATAGGTCCAGTATATCAAACCCGGCTTTAAAAAAGGAACGATAATAGACTTACAAAAAATGTAAGCGCTTGGATTTTGTAAAAAACAGCCTTTAAGTTATGCTCTTGAGAGAGCATTTTGAGTCTTGATCTATCTACAATTGACTTTTTGATCCATTGGCTTCCACAGGCTTTGAGAAATTCCTGCTGATTATGGTGGTTGTTGCCTTATATCCAAGGTCCATGCACTGGAGGAGCATAAAATCTATTTTGATGCTTTAAGGGGATATGGAGAAAGCTCCAGGCCCCCCCTCCCCTCTGACTACAAAAATATGACTACTTTCATAGCAGTTGTATGTCATGCTGTTTGATCGTGGTTCAGTGTCTTTCAAGTTATTTCCATTAGGATGAGAAATTGCTGAGGCATTCAGGTATTTTTATGCAATCCTGTTGATTTTGCAAAAAAAGAAAAGAGAAATACAAAAGCCTTGAAGATAGTCTGAATCAAATCAGAGATAATTTCTTTATCATTTTCTAGCCCGCACTCAAACCTGTAAAGCGACTTTTCAGCCATTTGCTCCAGATCATATTTCCAACTTTTTTCTGTCTCTAGGACAGCTCCCTTTTTCTGCCTGTTTCCTGGGTACTCTGTGGAGTGCAGGTGTGTTGATCTGCTTGAGGGTAGGATGGCTCTACAGGGGGATCTGGAAAGGCTGGATCGATGGACTGAGGCCAACTGTATAAGGTTCAACAAGGCCAAGTGCTGGGTCCTGCACTTGGGTCACAACAACCCCATGCAACGCTACAGGCTGGGGGAAGAGTGGCTGGAAAGCTGCCTGGCGATAAAGGACATGGGGGTGTCGGTGGACAGTTGGCTGAATACGAGCCAGCAGTTTGCCCAGGTGGCCAAGAAGGCCAATGGCATCCCGGCTTGTATCAGAAATAGTGTGGCCAGCTGTACTCAGCACTGGTGAGGCCCCACCTCGAATACTGTGTTCAGTTTTGGGTCCCTCACTACAAGAAAGACATTGAGGTGCTGGAGCATGTTCACAGAAGAGCAACGAAGTTGGTGAGGGGTCTGGAGAACAAGTGCTATGAGGAGAGGCTGAGGGAACTGGGGTTGTTTTGCCTGGAAAAAAGGAAGCTGAGGAGATACCTTATTGCTCTGTACAACTACCTGAAAGGAGGTTGTAGCAAGGAGGGGGTGTCGGTCTCTTCTCCCAAGGAACAAGTGATAGGACAAGAGAAAATGGCCTCAGGTTGCACCAGGGGAGGTCTAGATTGGATATTGGGAAAAATTTCTTAATGAAAAGGGTTGTCAGGCGCTGGAACAGGCTGCCCAGGGAAGGGGTTGAGTCGCCATCGCTGGAGGTATTTAAAAGATGTGTAGATGCGGTGCTTAGGGACATGGTTTAGTGGTGGATTTGGCAGTGCTAGGTTAACGGTTGGACTTGATGATCTTAAAGGTCTTTTCCAAGCTAAACAACGCTGTGATTTTATGACTTCACTTGAAGTTCTAGTTTGCTAAATTTCACTCAGGCACATGAAAAAATTCCCACAGCATTTGAAGAAAGTTTGTTACATGGCGTCCAAAACCAACATCATCAGAATGACCCTGATTTGGACCTTCAACTTTTGCTTAACACTTATGGTTCAGAGCAGCTTTTTCCACCTCCAGCTTCAGGAACTTCCAAATACACTGTAAGAAAGTGGCTTGTGATGAAGCTAAGTTACTAACAGGCTGTCTGGTGGGTAGTATGAGGCCAGTCCAGGATGAATTCTGGAGAAGAGTTTCAAGTTACTGGAAAACAAAAAGCTGGGGGTGTTGGCTTTTTTTGGTCTAATTCCATTTCCAATTAAGCCATTTAGTGAAAGCAACAAGAATAAAATATTCAATATGTTTGTGTTCCCCAAAATTAAAACCACAACAAACCAGAACAAAATGCAGAGAACAAAACGCTGTTCTCAAATGGGCAGACTAGATTAGTCTTTTGCTGGAATACCTCTATTTTTGCCTGAAGTCTGAGAAATCCTATGCAACTGACAACTCCCACTTCATCAATAGGAGCTGGGGATGCTCCATCCATGATGAGCTCTGATCTGTTTACACTCCTACTTCCTGCTGCCATCCTGATTTAAGTGCTATAAGAGAAAGTTTTTCCCTTTTATAAGCTCTCTTAGCCAGACTCTGGTCCTCCAGGTCACTTAAGCACATGTTTAATTGAAGTGCACAAGCATTGTCTTGAACTTAAGAGAGGACCTGACTCTGCCCCACCACAGTCAGCACAGCCAGGTTGTTTGAAGTTAAGCACACGCTTAAGTGCTCTGCTGGATTTTTGCCCAAACTGTCAATCTTTTATAGTTAATCATTTATCACGCTGCTTATGTGCTGGTAGTTATGCTTCAGTGTGCAAATATGTAAATTGCTTTCATAAAGCTCCGCGCACCAAGCACAAATAATGCTTTCTCAGCCCTTTACAGGAGTTCTCCAGTCCTGTGACATCTCAGATAGATCAAACGACACTTAGAACTGGCAAGAAAGTTACTTCTCTGTTAATTAAACAGAATCATTACTGTGTTCCTCTTCTTAATAGCGAGGCGCATTCACAGACTTGCAAAATAAACAAATAAATAACGCCATTTAGCTCTAACCTGACAAGTATCACACATTTTGCCTTTAGGAGCGTGTACATCGATCCATCTTACACACACCGCCACTCCCAGAGTGAGAAAGGGAGCAAGCTGTCAAATGCATGATAAGCATATTTGCATAACTGTGGCACAGATTAAGTTAAGTAACTGCCTACAATGAGGGCATTTGCAAACACAAGTGACCATTTCAATTTTTCTTTCCCTGGCTAAGGTTAATTGCTGTGAACTACAGGGGAATGTCACCTCCACTTACCTGTGCCCTGTTGCTTTGTGTTCAGAAAGCTCACAGCTCCCGCGATTTTTCACAAAGAATTAAAATTGCCACGAGGACAGAAAATATAGTTACTGCCACTCAGATCCAATATATTGTATTGGAATGATAGGCGGCAACGGTGCCTCACTGAAATACAGCCTTAAAATACAATTAGTTGCAGTTCTGTAGATTGCAGAGCCAGTTATTCTGCGCTCCTGCCTGTGGGGCCTTCCATGCATCCACTAATGAAAGGGCTGCTGTTCCCCCAAACGTCAGGTACTTTTGCAAGAAATGAGTACCGGGAAGGGAAAATGACAGAGTCTGTTCCCTTGCTCTGTAGAGCAATTTTTGTAAAAATTTATTCTCTGTCAAGCAAACTGCCTGGAAAAAAAAAATGCAGTCAGCCACTTTTTCTAAGAGGAAGCTTGAACGCTTCTGAGAATGAGTCATATTAAAATGAATTAATGCCGACAGCTGGTCTCCCAATCATTAATTGAAAAAAAAAAAAACAAAACCAAACCCCAAGCTTTAAGTATCATTAAAAAAAAAAATCCTGAACAAACAAACAAAAGCAGCAAAGCAAGCAAGCAGGCTCCCCCATGACAGACCGGTTGCCATCATGACCCACCGAACAGGACAAAACTCGTCCCCCCTGAACCGTCCTGGGCTCGGGCGCTGACTCTGCAAATGCTCCCGAGCTTCTGCAGCAGAGCCAGGCTGGCAGGTCACAGGCAGAGGAGCAAGGGTGGAAGGGACCCTCAAGGGCAACCACCGAAAGCCACGCTCAGGGAAAAAAAAAATCCTAGCCAGGGTTCACTGCACAACTGTTTTGGGATTGGCAGGGAAATAAAGCCCCAGGAAGTGGAGGAGCTTGGGACAATGTTTCGGACGGCTTGTGTTCGATTAAGGTCCCAGATGAAGATTTGGCCGTCATCCCAAATACCAGGAGGTTTTCCTTTACTACGTAATTCTTTAAAAATGACATGCATATTTCATTTCTATTTTTCTCTGTAAATATCTGTCAATTACCAAGTTACATTAAAGCAAGTATATTTGTAGCATTTTAAAGGAAATATAATGTGTTAATGTTAGGAGAGACACAGAAACATACTGCTTGTATGAAAAAAATGCATGGTGGTGAAATGGGTATTTTCCTTTCACAGTAGGTCAGATATAACAAGCTTCCTCCTCAAAGGCCACGATGGAAAATATCCACTCATTTCTGGAGATCTAGCGAGATGGAGACAGACATCTGAGCAGCTAAATATAGCTCTGGATAGCAGTAAGTTATAGTGTCTCTTAACTTAATATGGAAGTTGATACAAAAATAAAATAACAGTATTTCCAGAGCCTGTCTCTGCTTGTGTGCTCACCGGGACTCAAACCACCAAATTTCAGCTCTGCTGGTTTTGTCTTGCACTGTCTCATATGCCAAGAAGACAGAATAATGATGTCCAGCACAAAAGGCCACGTCTACTGAGATATACAAAGGTTATTCCACAGAAAGACAACATGAGAACTGCACTCAGAATGCCTTGTCCTTTAGCATTTCTGCAAGAGCGATAAACTAAGTTTAATTAGAGGATTTTAGGTCTTGGTCAGAGATTTCCCCAACCCGAAATCCCAGTGGTTCAATTTTGCAACGTTTGTTACTGGACACATGCCCTTTGGATCAGCTTGCGGTTGCTGAAGCTTGGGGTCAGGCTTGGGCAGGTACCGCTGGAGCAACGCTGCAAACCACCCGAGGAGGAAGAGGAGGCGGTGAGAACAGCGAAGAGACATGCAAGCGACACATGGCTTTCTCATATTTCTCCTCCCATCTTGCTGTGAGGTAAAAATGTTGGACCTGGGTGTGATTGCACTTGCAGTGATTTAAATTTAAATTTCCCAGGCCTGACTCTGCACTAGACCGTCCCTTGCTCAGCCACTGGCCCAAGCACAGGGCGTGCAGGACTCGGCAGCCTCTACACTGGATCACAGGAAAATTCAGGTCAGGAAGGACCTCCTTGCAGCAGAGGTGACACCCCGAGAAGCAGGGCTGCAGATGGCAAGAAATTCAGAGCAAAAGTGGGCTCCATCACCTCTCGTTACCCATTGCAAGCACATTCGGCTGGAGACCTTGGTGCAGTGCTTTCTCTCTCCCCCTCTCAGAGAATGCACTCAATGATATCCAGCCATTAACAAGTTTGTCAATGGTACTGACCCAAGTGAAAGGGAAACCTGTATGTCAGCTTCATCTTATGTGATGTTAAAGGAAATAAAAAAAAGAAAAAAGGCAGCATTTGCTCTTACAACTCACATGGAAAATAAAATGCAAACAAAATAAGGTGTGTTTTTCTCTGTTTCCACTTTATATTACCCACCTTCAAAGTTAGAAAGTTATGAAGCTTGCTGCAAAGCCCAACAAACAAATAAAGAAAATATCGACAAGCTTGATTTCAAAGGTCTCAGGAAGGGGGCGAGTGCCATGCTTTCAGCCTTCTCCTCCCTCTTTTCAGTACTCCTCAAATGTTAAAACGATGTGGTCTGCCCCAGGGTGAGGAGGGAGCTCTTGCAGGTAGCAGCTGAATTCAGAACCTCTTTAAGCCTATGAACTGGAATTCAACCCTACACATCCTTATGAATATAACGAGTCCAGGAGAGGCTAGCTGAGGAGAAAGTTGGTGACTACCAGCTGCTATGATGGTCAGTCCCAGCTCACCATGAGCCCCATCTCACAAACAACCAGGGCTGATCTGGGGCTGTCCCATACACATGGCAGCAGTGCAAGATAGGTTCCCAAACCTTCCCCAGCCATGGCAGCTCACAAAGCAGCTGCCCAAAGGCAACACACAGGAGAAGAAAGTCAAAGTTTCTTGCCTTTAGGCTGGATGAAGCCATGTGATGATGGAGAAGGGGGCACCTTGAGCTGCCCCACTACTGTGGCACAGAGCATGCTCCAAAGCAGATGCCAGACAGAGACCTTCTCCCTTCCCCACCACAACTGCAGCTCCCCAGAATATTTTCTCCAGCTGGCTCCTGCTCACAGCACCCCACCCTATAAGGATGCAGCAGCAAAAGCCTGGCAGCCTCCATGTTCTCATCCTCCTTGCCAAAGGCATCCAAGATAAGCACCCTCACCAACCCAAAGACACAGGAAAAGGGACTGCAGGATCACATGGACAATTTTGAAAAGCAATGAGCATTGTACCCTTACAGATTAACTACCACCATTAGCTATGGTGGTAGAATCCAAAATGACATTTGTATCNACATTGTACCCTTACAGATTAACTACGGTGGTAGAATCCAAAATGACATTTGTATCATGGTTTGGCCAAACCAGATACCGCAGTTCAAGGGCGATGCTCGAGAGGAAGGTTTGGGTAAGACCATGAATGTTCATTCATATCTTTGTTCTCATTCAAAAATGTGAAGGCTGTAGCAGCCACCGTGTGCATTGAAATTGCCAAAGCTTGTAAAATCTGATTTACTCTGTGAGGGGGAAGGGGAAGTCATTTAGTTTGAGTCATAAGAGATCTTGATACAATCTAAGCTTCATCACCTCTGAAGAAACAGCTCGCTCCCTGGATGGATATCAAAAGGCTGCTGTGTACAGCCTCGATAACACAATAGCAGAGAACAATTCCTAGCGCTGAAGATTACAAGACCTTTGTATCAGCTGCTCTTCAGTACAGCTTCTCTCCAATTACACCACCTGATGGGCACTCCAGGTTTATGGTTAACTCTTCAGGGGTCCATGGCTCTGAAAGCAAGAAGATATAAGCTTTGCAGAGGGTTTTACACTACAAGTATAGTAAAAAAAAAAAAGCAGCCCTAGACATAAATAACAATGTTGATCTACCTGCCTTTCCCTGCCTGAGATCTTCGCTATCTGGAGCCTCACCTGCTCTAGGATTCAAAGTCTGCAACTCTGCTGCAGGGGAAAAAAAGGCAGGCAGGAGGGCTCAGGGTAATTGTACCTTTGTGCCCTTTGCAGAAAACACAGGGGCTGGGTAATACCCGCAGTGGCCCGCAAGGCTCTGCTGGCTCAGAGTCCCCCTTTCTGTGGCCCACGTCCTGCCTGGGCCCTGTGAAGAGGGATAATGCTTGAAGATCCACAAGCAGAGGAAAAGAAAGCTTAAACTCAGCCGAGAACAAAATTTTATTCCCTACCTTAGCTCCTAAGGTTGGGGAGGACTTTTTATTGCTGATGACATTTATTTCTGGAAAGGAGAGGAACACGTATCTGTGGGAGGGAAGAGTCAACTCTGTCACACACCCCATGGGGCAGCGTAAAGTAGCTGAGTGGGAGAATTTTTGACACCTCCCTGGGCTGGAGTAAACCCAGAAGTATGAGCCAAGACTCCTGCAAGAGGCTCCCCTGGGGAGACACGGGAATAGCAGAGCCAATCCTGCCTCTCCGCGAGAGCCGCTCTCCAGCACTCCCGCAGCTCGGCTAGAAGCTGAATGCACAAATGGCACAGAGATGCAAGGGACCAGCGGGGGAAAGGGAAAGGTTCAGCTAAGGTTGCTACCACTATGGCCCAACCAGAGCAAATGGCAAACAAGAACATATCCCTGCAGAGCAGCACTGGGGCAAAAAACAATGCACGGGTTGCAAATGTTCCCCTGTGCTCACTGTCCCCTTTCTGCTCTTAAAAGAATGGATTAAAAAACCCCCAAAACCTGCTTTGTGGAAAGAGACACTATGGAAGCCACAAGCGGAAAGAGTAATTGATGCGGGCTGTACTTGGGACAGCCATTTCCACTCGCCTGCATACCAGAGTATATGGATTATTCCTACTACCATAGACGAGCAGCATCAGACACATTGGGGTGAGATGCTCTTTTATTACCAGCCCCCTGTGGTAAGAAAAGCCATCAGGCTTGAGCTCCTGTGCATTCTCCCGTGGAACCTGCAGCACCAGACAGTATGTACCTTCAGTGTTTTCACTCAGTAGGTAGGACATCCACTTGGTCTTGTCACAGATAACAAGCAGTTTTGACAAGCCTGTAGAACGTGGGCCTTCAGGGTAGCAGCCCTGTGGGTCCCACGTTCCTACTTTTTCAGTCAATTCCTTCACATCACACCCACACCAGCTGTTCAGCTGCTCCCATCAGTGAATTTGCTCTACAAACAGTAGCTTTGCAAAGAAATCACTCCAGCAATGGAGGCTGGGATGCTCAGTGGTACAGCTGCCTATAGCTGTGCACACGGAAATGACAGCGCTGTAGACAGAGGTCTCAAGACATCACTTAGGTCACACAAAGCTGATGATACTGTACCCTACGATGATACAGTACACTGTAGATACTTGTAGACTGGGGCTGCAGCGGGGATAGCTCTCCATAGCAGAGACTCGCTGGATCTAAGGAGAACAAGTGTGGCAGATTGCCATGCCTACACACAACTTTTGCTGTAGCAGCAACTTTCCACCTGCTCATGGTTGCTCCTTGCCTTGGCTGTACGGTATGACTACCAGCAGTGGGCACATGCCCACCTTCCGGCACGCAAGTCTGTGGGTATAGTCTGTAACAAATGTGAAATATCTTCTGTGACTGAGGCCAGCTGTGCTAGCAACATGCCCAGTAGGACCACCAGACCACTACCTAGTAGAAAAATGACTCCCTCTCCAGTGCTCAGACACTCTCAAGAGGCACTCCGAAGCCGCACGGATGACTGCAGGCCCATGATACGATGTTTTTCTAGCACTCAACAAGCAGATGGAGGTTTGTGACTGGTTTCTCCCAGCCAAACTTCCTGCAGCGGGATGACTAGTTTCCAGAGCGTTAAACAGACGTGTGACGACGGCCAAATGCCAGATGGCTGGAAAGAGGATTGGAGCAGCCCTCATGACGAATGTCTAGCCCTGGCTGCCAGCATCACGTACCGTACGTATCAGCTCCCAGAGACGAAGGCCTCGCTGCAAGTTGCGGGTGTGACACGGGGATATTACATAGCACAATTTTTAGTGACACCATCATACAATAACGCAGAAAGAAGAAAGATTTTCCTTTCACTCACTTCCTTCACTGTGCAAAGGGATCTGTTTCAAAAGTACTTTTGACGGTGTGGATGGAAAAAGCTGTTTCAAAGGCAGGACACCTAGCTTTGTGCATGCCTCCTGCTGAGCAGGAGATACAATTTTTGCTTCAGGAGGTACAATTTTTGTTTAATTCTTGCAGCAGATGACTTCAGGGAGAGATGAAGCATTGAGGTGTAGGCAGTTACTGTAGTTTGTGCTACGTAATCAGCTGTGGGCTAGTGGTAGGGAAGCTGATGCTGATGCTTGCTGTTGAAAGCACTACGAAGTTACAAGTCTATCTCAAAGCCTCATGCGATGTATTTAGTTACTGGGTCCCCAGGAGCACCCACAACAGCAGAGGCTTTCAAGCACCCTGGCTCTTTGCTCTCACTTGTAATCAGCATGTAACCAGGGGATTTGTGTCTGCGTTTGATTCATGGTGCAGCCATTACCCAGGCTGATGCCTGTAATCAGGAGCAGAAGACAAGCGGAAAGGAAAACAAGGGAAGAAAAGAAAAAGGTCTCTGTGTGGCATCGCTCTATGCAAACCACCAACTCCAGCTGCAGCTTCATGACCTCTTTATGCTGATTAACTCTGGGCTGCCACTGAAACAGCCCTAACCTTCCTGCCCACTCCATCACAAGCTGCACCAGGGAATCCGTCTGAATCCTATTTTACAATTCTTTAATCAGGTTCCTTTTCATATGGATCAATTACCTGAGCTGGCATACTGCTCAGCTCACCCAAGTACAGGAGGCAGCAAGAAGGCCCGGTCAGCAGCAGCCCTTCACACCAAGGTTAGCTAAAATCTTTTATCTTACGAGCCTCACAGTGTACCAGTCTTAACCTGCCTCAACATATTCTCACATGCACATTGACACAACTTGCAAAAAGCGTCACCAGTTTCAGAGATACTCAAATGCGTCTGCCACATCGGCAACATACAAATCAGTGATCTGCCCAGACTGATTTCATTTATGTTTTAGCCTGTGAGATGCTTATGTGAGACATGAAATGAAGCTAGGACTTTACAGACTCCTAATAAGAGTGAGCATGTGAGACAAACAACTGTCAGACAAGCTGTAACAACAAAAAAAAAACCCCAAAGATGGTTGCCTATATCTTTTAAAAAGGACTTTGTTGCTGTTTTTATTTTCTAGAAATATGTACACTTGGAGAATAAAGCTGAGGCTTTTTCAGTCCCGTTGATGTCTAAAAGGCAATCTCCAAATGTAAATTTCAGTCACGAGATGGCATTTAACCTGTATCAGCAGAGAACTCTGATCCCTGGATGGGATTTTGGTGCTCTAGTCCATTAACTTATATTTACATTCCAGAGGTGGAGATTGGTTCAGATGAAGCCTAAGGATGGGAACAAGGCAGGAAGATCTATCGCTTTATCATGTGGAATGGTGCTTAGTCCTTCTGGGAAGTTCAAGTCTCTTTGTAGTTAGCAGCTGGGCCAGTCCATTCATCAGCATCATAAATATGGTCAGTGACATCACGAGCACATAGTGGCTAATGCTGCAAGGAGGAGACAGATAAAAGAAGTGAGAAAAAAAATGCAAATTTTCAGAGTAAAAAAAAATAAATGACATAAACAACCCTCTGAATATTTTTTTTTAACTAGGTCTAATTAGTGGCCTAGTATGTCATTTTATATATTCTGCTCCTAGAAGACAACTATTATAGCAGCACTATCATGTAAAACCCAAAGCCTGATACAAAATAAAATGGTGGGGACAATAGAAAACACAACTGAGCATACACCAAGTGAATAAGAGGTACTGGTTATATTTTTCATTCAAGTGGGTAATGCAACGTATGCAACTGAAACCACTGCAAAACTTCTGTTTGCTGTGACCTGGTAACAGAATCTAGGAAGAACTTGCCATCATGTCGACATTCCTTCATAGTAAGACAACTCAGATATTTATGACAGCTGAAGTGCAATTTTCTAGAGAAAACACTATTCCAGGGATGAGCAGCTTTAAGAAAAAACCCCACTACTTTTTCACTCAACATTTCTAAAAACTGTGGAACACATGGTTTCAAAGAAGATTAAACAAGAGTTCAAGAGTGGCTAATAAACACAATTTCAAGATGCAGCTTCTGGGTTACAAAGTCCTTAAGTCACTAATGATTAAAAGGATAACAAGCAGAAAGCTTGTTCTCCACTTGCTCAAATTCTGGTACCTGATGTTCACTAGTGCCAGACTGAGATTTGACCTAGGTCATTCAGCATCCTGTGTTCAACGTCTGAATCAAGCCACTATTAATGTAAACCACTAGCCATTAAGAAATTAGAATTCTTCCGAATCCAGTGACATTTCAGGCTGGAGTTGCATATCAAACACTGCTGCACCCGTGTCCATAACACATCCAGTGCAGTTGTTTTTCTTCCTGGGACTACTGAAGATACTGGCATTCTGACATGAGAGGCACCCATACCTCTTGATGCACCCATACCCGCTATTTCAAAGCAGATGGCTCTTTAGGACGAGTGGGGTAACTTCGGACTCGATGAAGTCTGAGTTTAGTCACAAAAAAGGACTGCAAGGAGCACTTGCAGGTTTAATGACCTGGAATTTCTGCCAGAGGACTCATTCAGTTTGAGAGTTTAGCCACGGAAGAGCAGTAAAGCTCATAATGCCGACGCTATCAATCTTCACGACCCCGAGACTGTGACAACCCTGGCACTAGCCTAGCGCAATTTAGTTCTATGAAGTGGAGAAGCACCAGCTTTTAACAAAGCTGGGCTGCTAACCAGTGTGAGAGAACAAAAGTAATAAAGAAAGTTCACTAATGAGCAGGAGCTCTTCCACAGCCAAGATACCAGCAACCAAAGGAGCTGGGGTCTGACCAAATTAGACGGAGAACACTGAAAGGGACTTGACTACAAGATTTTTCTGTGTCAGTTGAGTCTGACTAAACCTTCTCACAAATACATTGCTCAAAATACATAGTTTTAAGAAATCAATTACAAATATCCACTGGCATAAATGGGCTCAGACCTCAACAAGCATAATCCACCCCAACAGCCTGCATCTCCATAACTTCCACTTGTACATAACACAACTGAAAATATTCACTAATGTGAACAACTCAAGGTTTAAAATATCAGACAGGAGCCATCTTTCCTACGTGCTTTTCCTATAAGCATCTCTCCTCTCCAGCTTTAGCTAAGCAAAGCATCACACCTACGAGAGCCATACTTCTGCTCTGTTTCTGTGGGGAAGGTGTAAGAAGACACAGCGAGAGCATGAAGTCAGGCACAAAGCCTACTTCCACCTGGGCAGTGCACTTCAGACTTTGTAGTTCACAGCACACGTACAATAACAAAGACAACACAACTCCCTCAAGAGCTGTCCTTGGAAGTCCACCTGGGTGTGTAACAGGTTCGGTTTCAGTTCTCCATGGGAAAGGACATGTTGACAACTGAAATTCAAACCCTTGTTGCAGTTATCTTCATGGCGTAATGTGCTCTTGGGGACTGTACAAGCACCACAGGCAGAGAAGTTTTCGTGGCTCTTAAGGGAACAGCCACTCTGGTAAACAGCTGGATGGCCTAACACCACATGCATTACTGGTAACAACTCAACTTTCCTTCTCACCTGCTACCAGAATTGTAGTTTTTCATCTAAGTAGCAACACCACTTTCCTTCTAGCTTTCAAAGAAAGCTTGAATGAGAAACCTGAAAATCAGACACCAGGTTAAGACCCTGCCTTTATTCCTACGGACACCCTGAGACAGTCACCAGAGGATCGGTGACTCGCTGCCATCAGCATGGTCCTTACGCAGGCATCTGAGTTCCTGTCTGCCCCAAGAGGAGCTTTTCCAGATGTGGGTGCTAATCAGTGATTTTGGGGGGCATAGAGAGGGACTTTCTCAAAGGACAACAGCTCTCCACAAACTCTGCTTAGCTGCCTATCAGTCGAGGGACTGTATTTTTGAGAAGAAAAGTATTGCACACACTTCTCCCTTGCTATACTGGAAAAGGCTGAATAGTTATGCTCCTTTATTAAAATATCAGATGTTCAGAGTAAAGAAATATATATTATGCCACAGAGCACAATTAAAAACAATTTCAGTCTACTTGTCACATAATTACAAACAGCCAGCATCTCTGGGGCTATCAGCAACTGGTACTGCAGTGCCTGCAGACAGCTCTGCTTGGTAAATTAGTTCTCAGGCTGGGATAATGCTGTAATTAAACAAACAAACAAAGCAAGACTCTTACAGGTATATGCCACAACAGCAGTGGAAAATTCTGCTGCTACAACCCAGAACTGTACCCTTGGCTGGATCTGTAGTTACAGTGAAGCGGGTAATTCTCAAAACAAGCTTCCTCCATCAGAAGTCAAACCTGAGCTAATAAGTAAAAGGAGCAAGATTCTAGGCTCCAGGCAAGTTAGATCCACGTGGAAGACAAAGTGACATTAAACAGGTACATGGGAATAGCATAGTGGGGCACAGTGGGGCAACATGCTTATAAAGGATGAGAAGGGCAGGGACAGGTAATGGTAGAGATGAGGTAGCTGGTGTAGGGGATCACGGATGATCTAAGGGAAGGCAGTTCACTGTTCAATGGAAAGACGAGTGCCCTATGTATGAATCAAGGTCAACAGGCAAAGCTGGTGCTAGGAAAATTTTTTATCAGGGAGGAGGACACCTGTTCTGGTGGCAAGGAACCAAGAGGAGAACATATGAGCTACTACCATCTCCCGGCTTTGTTTGTGACAGTGTACATCAGTGAGAAGTACTAATCAAAGACAAGAAAAATCAAAGATCAGTAAAAAATGAGGGGGGAATCAACCTTGCTCCAAAACACGGCTTTCTCCCAAGACAGGCTAATTCCTAAAATGGCAGACTTGATTAGAAGCTGGGAAACCAGGAAGATGGAGTAAGTTACCATAGCAATCAAAAAACTAGAAATAAAACAAGTAAAAACAACTCATGCAAGGACTTGGAAGAGCACTGTCCAGAAGAGTCCAAGGACCTTATTTCTACAGGACATGCTACTTTGAACTGTGGGATTGTTCCCAAGCACACACTGAGACCCCAGATTTAGATTCTGAATGTAAAGTCTCCTGCATTTCCAGCCAGGATCACACACCCTCTCTCCTGTGTTTCACACAAAACAAATCACAAAATCACAAAGCACATCACTCCTAGCTCCTGTTTTAGAAATTGTTGGTAAACACTGTTTTTCTCGTAGTTACAAGACCTTTGTTTTAATAGTCAGACCTAGAAGGCCCAGCATCCCAAACTTGAAATCTATTCTGTTATCCTAAAACCTAAAAAAGTCTCCTGTGCTTTATCTATGTCCCCTGAACTTTGGAACTGCAGAAGAACAGTTAAGATGGTTGTATCTTTCTCTTTACCTTCCAGAAACTGTTATAAAAAGAGGAAGGGAGCAGTACAGTATGTGTCTGTTTAGAACTATATAATACTGTCATATAAAGAGGCTTTAGGATTTATCTTGACTATCTGAATATACAGCTACTATTGCATATACTGTATAGATACAGTAGGCTTTAAAGGCTGTATCTCTCTATCTATAAAGATATAGAGATAGATAAACATACCTTTTAAGCCACAGAAAAATTATTTTAGTGATAGAGATGCCAAAAAGGTAGCTATTCCATTTATCTGTTATTAAAAATAAAAGAATCTGTCAGAACAAATTTCTCATGATCACGTACTACACACTGGTACATCATGCAAATACTAGGAAAACTGAATTATTATTTTTATGAAATGTAATGGTGTGTTCTTCTAGGGCATATGATGCAATTTTGGGTGACCTCAAGCTATATAGGTAGAGGGTAAGGCTAGCAGACCTCAGAAGCTTGTGTAAGCTACTGCTATGAGTTCTGCATTCACTGCAAGATTATTATCCTGTTATATCAAAACAATGAAAAGCACTCTCTGAAAAACAAGTTCACATTGATTTTGGCATGACCATTAAGCAAAGGGGCTTTAAAACTTTCTTAGAAGCCATAAATATTTGTGGTAATTGATAATTTACTGAGAGGAGGGAATCAATGGTGCGTTGATAATTTGCTGAATGTGGTAATACAGGACTGTATGTTGGATCTGTTGTTGCTCAGCATTTCATTAATGATCTGGAAGAGTGGGAAAAGTAGAAATCTCTTTACAGTCAAAGACAGTACTAAAGTGGCATGGTGAATTCAACCAGGAGAATAAAGACATCACATTGTTACGGCAGATATAAGGCACAGTAAAATGACATGTAATGTGGTCAAGGCATGGTAGAATGAGATGCCAAAGCAAAGAGTTCGGGGTGAAATGAAAAAAAAAAAAAGGAAATATGTCAGTTCAGTAAATAAATCCTACTTCCAAACAATGAGAGAGATCCACTAGAAAACAAAACATCACCATAAAAAAGCAGTGAAGGTCTTCATTTTATAGCAAGGGATTTAAAACCAGCTCTTACACATGAAACTTCTGAACACTGGTACTGGAAAACCCAAGTATTGCCTAATGAGGGTTTCCAACTGAACTTGCACATTCTTACTAAGAGGGAGGACTTACAAAAGTTTTGAAGTGTGGTCATTAGAAAATCCATAGAAAGCTATCACCACAAAAAAGAATGAGTATTGAAATATATATCAGAAGCTTTGCACATGCAGCACATATACCACTGGACTCTGACAGACTTCAGAGGAATGAATCTTCATTGGGAAATTAAATTGCTACTTTTCCACCTATGATTTCAACGATGTGGTAACTAGTCATATAAAACGAACCCTGATAATTGCGTGTGCAGACGCATACAAACTTCCTATCAGTGCCACAAAAAAAAACCCCAAAAACAGGAAAAAAGAAAGATGATGAGAGCAGCTGTCCCTAAGGGTGCTCCTATTCTTTGTTCCATGAAATCCTGCACAGGTTTTGTTGAGATACAAACAGTTGGGGAAAAAAGAACCGTCATTTCCTTAACTGACTCAGCCTTCTTGGGAAAATTTTTGGCAACACCTAAAATGTCAACTGAGATGGGATATTTTCAGACCTGGCTGTAAAAGCAACAACAGCGAACACTGCAATGGGAATGCCACAGAGCCATCACTGCAGTTGCAACAGGAGGACAGGAAAGAGCCACGTTAGTATCTCTCTCCCACTGGTTTTGGGAATTGCCCAAAACCCCATGAAGTTCATCTTCCCTTCCAAGAATAAACAAAACAAACAAACAAAAAATCTTCTGCTGTTGCCTGCTAATTTTGCCAAGTTTGAGGATCACACATTAGAAACCTGCTCAGAGGAAAAGGGTTCAGGTGCCAAAATATTGCTCATGCTAGGTAAAAGAACAACCACTTCAGCTCTGAGCCTATGGCTTCACCTCTTTTCTTATGCAACCTAGTCATTTTTATCTTATGTGCATATACACACATACATATAAAACATATATAAAGAGACTACAGTAAAACATCGTAGGTGGCAAAGTCAAGCACTCAAAAGTGAAGTAATGACAAATTTAAGGCTGCTCGAGCATTATGCATTACCATGTTAAAAATTAATCACAAATTACTCTTTTGAAAGGACATCTTTAGTGCTTTCTTCAGTGCTCAACACACACACACACAGAGGCAGAATTACAGTTGTGCATAATGAGCTCCCCTAAATTCTTCGGGATAAGGCAAACTTCCAGCTGAAATGGATCCAACAATCTATCACCATTGTAAATCTCTACGCGACGAAGACCATATATCAGAGAGGAAGTTTTTGGGTACTTGCAACAATTTGTATTTTTGCTCGCTAACTCCCAATTGGAAAGCTTCTTGCCCAGCCGAACAGAGCTTTTCTGAGGTCTTTAACATCCATATTGATCTGCATAGGAATTCAAACCAAAGGATGAGGCCATCTGATTTACCATAAACTGACCAGAGCAAGGAAGTGTGATGTTAAAGCATTGTTTCCACTACTGGATCTAACTGTATCTCCTCCCATTAACCACCTTCAAAAGGTAGCTACAAGCAGGAATTTTAGCCTCCAGAGAAAACAGGCAGAACACGTGTGCGCACGTGTGTACACACATGCATGCGCTGGAGGAAACGTTGGGGCTCAGCAAAGCACAGAGTAAATGTAGACTAAACAGAATATTAACAATGGGTCACTATTCAACTTCTGTTTAAATAACAGTGTCAAGTGACCAGATTGGCTGGATTATTAACAACACATTCCCTGCTAAGCTTATTACAGCATATTATCTATTTCCACAGCTCAGGGAACATAAATCTGAAATGTGTATTCCTCGTATTCGTTCTTTCTGGACTGTTCAGAAATAAGACTGCACAGTTGAAAACCTACCCCATGATGTATGCTGTGGAGGCTAGTATGACTCATAATGCAAAACAAATTCTCTTATTTTAGCTGTGATTTCTACGTTTAAATGCTACAGATTTACTCTTTCCCAACTAGGGGGAGGATAAATGCAGGAGTCTTGGTAGCCACCAAGATATTTGCACAAGGTTCATTAATTCATAGGGGATTGCATATGGAGGCTTAACTCAATTAAAGACAATTAACCATTTTGATAAATTGTTACTTTAACAGCGATTACAACTAATTAAAATGCAAAACAGTAAATTTTTTTTGGTGTAATTACTGCTCTTCAGAAATCAAACAAATCCTACTAACTGTATTTCTTGCCATTCTAGATTCATTACTTACTCCATGTTTCTCTGGCACAGACTTTAAGACAAAAGTTTTATCTTGGGATATATATACATGTATACATGTGTGCACCCATGAGTGCACATGCATTTTAAGTACAGGGAACATCACTGAAGCATTTGATTAAGCAGAGTAATTGGAAAAAATTACAAGAGTTCTGAGTAGATAAACAACAATATTAACCTACGAGCCTTTGAAAAATGCAATGGAGGCAAAAAAATACTGTACCTTGTTCCAATATCCAGCCAGCTTCCATAATCTTTAACCAAAAAGAAAAAATGCTAGGAAATAAAACAACTTTGATGAGTACATCTACATTGCACAATTTGAAACAAAAAATTAAAAACCATGTTTTCAGGCTGTTTACTCCAAGTTTCTAATTCTTCAAGTAGAACAAGGGCAAGACCTTTCCAGGAACGCTCATTTGGACCAAAGTAACGAATAGTCTAGGAGCCAGAAATAGATTGAACATGGTATCAAACAGAAGCAGCTAAAGATGGACTAAGTTCTGTCAAGCTGGACTTGCATGAAACAGAAGATTACCATCAGAGAACCTCTTCAATAAGAAAAGCCAAGCCACCTTATTGTTTGAAACAATGGGATGCCAAATAACACCTAGTGCCAAAGAGAAGGCTGAATATTGTTTTCATGGAATTCCATCACAAATTTCTTTGGGCAGCTCTGGTAGTTCCCCACCTGTAAAATGGGAATAATGTTGGGAGAAGACAGCACTTGTCAATTAGTGAATCCCCCAAATTCTAGCTGCTGGCCACATGCATTCAAGACCACAAACCAGTTGTCTCTCTTTTTTTTTTTTCTTCTGACAACTTTCTAATTTCTTGATATTCGCACAGCACCTACATATCAAACCTCTTTGGTAATATTTTGTTTTGTACACCAAGCACATATGTGCTAATTGTTTTAAAATAGTTAAACCAATATAGGAGAATACATGATATATAAGGCCTGGATATACTGGGGCTTGCTACACACCACTACATGCATAAACTCTTTTGGTCTAGCTAGACTGATTTTATTAGTGAAATGCTATGAGTGTGGTTCACTGATATCTTAATCCTTTTCCTGTGGAAGCAATACAAAAAAATAATCAGATTAGCCATACAGATTTATTTGAAACTAGCCAAAACTATACATTCTCCATTTCTCACTCTACAGAAAAATTAGTCATTAATTGGTTTTCCACTCGCTGTTTTTCCTATCAGGTGAGATCCACAGATCACACTGTACAAGGAAATCACATTCAGGAATGCTTACTCCAAAGGGATGAAACTAAAACAGCATATTCAGACTGAGAACACCAGTTCTACCCTGCTGTTTTGGAAAGGTTCCTGCTTACCTTATGATACCCAGTGGCACTGCTTGCTGGGATAAAGACAGTCAAGGGGGCAACAAAAATGTACTTTTAATGTGAAAAAATTATGTTGGGGTATGGTTCAGCTTTGGGTTGTTTTAGCTAGCTTGGTGTGTGCAGGCAAGCTTTTGAAGACAGCGTTGCCTAACAGCTTATTACAAAGGACACAAAGTGTTTTCTCGGGTGTTGCTGATCTCCTAGATTCTGACAACTCTAACAGAGCTGGTGGGTAACGCATTTCTCCTTTTCCTCGGGAAGGTGGGGTGAGTAAAAGCTTTGGAATTCCTGAAAAAAAATACCCTGCACACAACTAAAACTGATTTTCTTATTTAAATTCTTCCTAAGAATTTGACTGGAAAGCACATGAAAAACTCAGAATGATAACTTATTATTTCATTTTTGTCTCTTATTATTATGAGAATATTGCTTCTTCAGAAGCATTAATTACATGAAATTGAAAGAGCGGTGACTGGAGGAGTTATCTCTAAATTATGCCAGGATTTCAATCCAATTCACTGCCCTAGTTACAAAAACTTTGAAGTCTGAAATAAATTCAGATTTCTCTAGACAGAGTTAGGAGAGCCCCCTGCATCTTGATCTTATTTGAACAGAATGTGCAACAACAACTTACCAAAGCCATAATGTCTGAAATCACAAGAACAATGAGGAAAAGGCTGCAAAGAAAAAAAAAAAAGAACCAGACCATCAACCTTTATTCATGGCCACAGATGTTACAAAGCTTATTAAAACCCTCATAAAGAAATTAAGATAAGATGTGATTTCTTGCACTTGTCTTTCAATCACTCAGATACATTTCAATTTATTAGAGAACAGTTAAAATATATGGCTAGAACATCTGGCATTTGTAATCCCACCCTGCTTGAAAAAAGACATTTCACATTAACAGAGTTTCAATTTTGCAACAGAGAAACTTAACACGAGTCATTTACTGGAGAACAAGAGCATCTTACGAACAGCGCCCGCCCATTCCTGATGGAGGGAGCTCATGTGCTGCTTAGGCCAAATAAAGCTGATTTAGATGTTTCAAGTTGGACTCAAGAGTGAGCAAAGCTGTTTGGCACAGGCAGGCAGATACCTGAGCCGATCGGTCCTTTTCTGACAACCGCCCTGCTGAGTAGGAGGCTGCTAAAGGAGGTGCTCGCCCCTCTTCCAGATCTCCGGGTGCACGTAAGATGCTCTGGGAACGCCCAGCATTTTGGTGTCATACTCCCAAACCCACTGGCCTCTCTGTGAGGCAGGAGGTTACTCATGGAAAGTAGGCTGCAGCCAGTAAAAGGAACCAGAAGGGAGCACGCAGAGCTATTTTTTCCCCCATTAACCTAATCTTCTTTTCATTAAACTATGTAAATCCTGAATTACATGAAAGCAATTGCTATAACTGGTTAAAACTAGTTTCTAAGTTAATGACACTAAAGCAATGTTGCAAACAGCCGACCCATTAACAGAGAAGTCTTTAACTAGAATATAGTTAATTTATCAGTACTACCATCATAAATTCACAAAGCTTTTTTGTGAAATGCTGCAGCACTGCACGCGCATGTACTGGGGGGGACACCCATACCAATGCCTCCTGATGAGGAAGTTTCTGATATTGCCTATGTTAGCTATGCTTCATTAGTAAATAAGGATGCAACAAACCAACTGTATCTCAGATGCACCGAGAGAAGCTTCTCTCCCCTTACCTATGGCTCAGATAGGGCGTTGCAATCTTGTAGTGCCTAGGAGGCACTGAAATAGAGGGCTGTTTTCATGGGCAAGTTCCAAGAAAATACTCTGACAAAACATTCCCCATGAACAGCAAAAAAAAATAAATAAATCTTTAATCTGTAAAAAAGGAATTTAGGAGCAGTTTGTCCAAATCACAAAAATCTACTTTTTGCCCTTCTGAACTGCAGGAAGCCTTTCACAACAGAAGGACATCACTCATTTCACGGCATGTTTATACACTACAAAGACAAGATTGTCTCCTGTGATGGCTTAACTTATCTAGCAGGGGCAGCAAGAGCAGCAAAGAGTGCAGCACAGACTTCAGGATGCGCTGACAATCAGAGCACCACCTCTCCAGGGATCCGGGGCATATCTTGTGGTTTCTGCCTTGTTCCCAGGCTGACAGCGTGGCAGTATCACTGCTATTGTTACCTGAGCACAGCTAAATGAAGCTGACACAAATACCAGCCGGAGTTACAACCGCAGCCTCATAAAGCAGCACAGACGTACTCATGTCACCTGGTTTAAGAAGTTGATATTGTTTCCCCTCTCACACACTCAGATGCACATTCCATAAAAGCCTGCAATATCACTGGTGCTGCCAAGGCAAGTGTTCACAAGTTAGGAAATGCTGACCTTTATGATGCCTGAGCCTGAGAAATGTAAATCGCTAGCTAGTCTTCTGAGCAACCTCGATTTCTCAACGCAGCCCTGCTTCTGTATAAGCCTTAATGAGGAGGACAAATATCCTTCCTTGGGGGTGCAGGGACAGCCCAAGTACACTGCACACATAGCTAAGGCAGACAAGGTAAAAGGGATGGTCAGCCTTGTGCTTCCTCTCCAACAAGTAGTCAGATTTCAGGCTGCCACGTCCCTTGTTGTTACCATAAAATGGTTTAGGTTGGAAGGGACCTTAAAGATCATCTAGTTCCAACCCCTCCTGCCATGGGCAGGGACACCTCCCACTAGACCAGGTTACTCAAAGCCCCATCCAACCTGGCCTTGAACACCTCCAGGGATGGGGCATCCACAGCTTCTCTGGGCAACCTCTTCCAGTGTCTCACCACCCTCACAGTAGAGAATTTCTTCCTAATGTCTAATCTAAATCTACCCTCTCTCAGTTTAAAACCATTACCGCTCATCCTCTCGCTACACACCCTGATAAAGAGTCCCTCTTCACCTTTTATGTAGGCCCCCTTTAGGTACTGGAATGCTGCTATAAGGTCTCCCCAGAGCCTTCTCTTCTCCAGGCTGAACAACCCCAACTCTCTCAGCCTGTCCTCATAGGAGAGGTGTTCTAACTCTTCGATCATCCTTGTGGCCCTCCTCTGGACCTACTCCAACAGGTCCACATCCTCCTTATGTTGGGGGCTCCAAAGCTGGATGCCGTACTCCAGGTGGGGTCTCACCAGAGTGGAGTAGAGGGGGAGAATCACCTCCCTCGACCTGCTGGCCATGCTTCCTTTGACGCAGCTCAGGATACAGTTGGCTTTCTGGGCTGTAAGCACACATTGCTGGTTCATGTTAAGCTTCTCATCCACGAACACCCCCAAGTCCTTCTTGGCAGGGCTGCTGTCAATCCATTCTCCACCCAGCCTGTATTTGTGCTTGGGATTGCACCGACCCATGAGCAGGACCTCACACTTGGCCTTGTTGAACTTCACGAAGTTCGCACAGACCCACTTCTCAAGCCTGTCCAGGTCCCTCTGGATGGCATCCCTTCCCTCCAGAGCGTTGACCGCACCACAGAGCTTGGTGTCGTCAGCAAGCTTGCTGAGGGTGCACTCAATCTCACTGTCCATGTCGCCGACAAAGGTATTAAACAGCACTGGTCCCAATACTGACCGCTGAGGAACACCACTCGTCACTGGTCTCCACTTGGACATTGAGCTATTGACCACAACTCTTTGAGTGAGACCATCCAGCCAATTCCTTATGCACCAAGTGGTCCATTTGTCTCTCCAATTTAGAGACAAAGATGTCATGCAGGACAGTGTCAAATGCTTTGCACAAGTCCAGGCAGATGATGTCAGTTGCTCTTCCTTTATCCACCAACACTGTAATGCCATCGTAGAAGGCCACCAAATTTGTCAGACATGATTTGCCTTTAGATAAGCCATGTTGGTTGTCACCGATCACCTCCTTATTTTCCATGCGCCTTAGCATAGTTTCCAGGAGGATCCGCTGCATGATATTGCCAGGCACAGAGGTGACCGGCCTGTAGTTCTCTGGGTCTTCCTTTTGTACCAGGTGGCATTGGATAAGGAGACAACAGGCAGGGCACAAACAGGATGAAAACAAACAGAAAGGCAGAGGGCATGGAGCAAGGGCAGCTTCTTTCTGCTCAGCTGAGCAATATGCAGGACAGAGTCACTGCAGTCCCCCTGCCACTGTCCAGGTGAGACTTTCAGTCAAATCCACACAACAACCCACGGTGACAAACTCAAAACTATGTGGCTGACAGGGACCTCCTCCATCTCAACACCATTTGTAATTCCACATGATGAACACAGGATTCAGTTATGTGCACTGGCTGCACTAAAAGGTGTAGGGAGGGCTAACAGTTAAAAAAATAAAAATCTTGAGGCAGTGAAAATAGTGAGAGTAGTTCAAATCTGGATACAGCACTCTGCGAGGCTGGGCACCCCTCCCACATTCTCTCTGAAAAGTCTTTAGAGATGGCGACAGGACTGGCAGCCATCTAGTCCTACTGCAAAACTATGTAATACTGAACACACCTGGGAAGCATTGAACTGCAAAGGAAGGGCATGCAGCCTTCTTTTTTTTTTAAAATCCTATTTGTGGTGAGGTCAGTGCTACAAAGCTGTAAATTGGTTACATTATAAATGGGTTATTTTTAAAATATTGTACTGCAGACTGAGATGCAATAGAAAACAAAAATCAGACTTTAAATTCTGCTAATTTTTCTACATTATGATGGAAAAGTGCTCCTTCTGTGTATTGTCAACAAAGAATATTAAATATCTGATTGTTTCAGATAGGGCCAACACTTCCATTTATATTCATTTATCACTAAGAAAAGAATTCCTGAGCTTGCAAAAATCACCGAACAAAATCCCAAACCATTAACAAATAAAAGTAACAATGTGATCTACTTTTTTTTTTTAAATTTAGATTGAGATTTGACAATTCTGAATTATTGCAAAATAGATTTGAAACCCTTACTAATGCAGAAATATAGCACTTACTGTACCTCTTAGAAGACAGCTGTGTTGTGACTTGAACAGCTTCGAAAGCACATGATACCAGAACAAACGGGATTACAACCTGTTTAAAACACAAGCTATGTTTTGGTTTACAGCCATATTTACAAAACAACCTGGCAGGTTGTGGAAACATTTTCTTGCTTTTGAAATTATCACAGAATGCGTATGTTACAAAAATAAAACATTGGCAAGAAAGGGTAAAAACTAATTTTACAGGAAGCATGTCTAGGAAATGAATAAAAGCCCTCTTCCATGGTCATAGCTGAACTGCAGTGAAATAAGCCATGAGGCAATATGGAAAACTATAATTAAAACACATTAATGATCCTCACTTCATTTATCCATTTTAGAACTAGTGATAAATACTTCAATAAGGCTAGAAGACAGAGCTATTCAGATCCAATATCTCATGTGACAGGCTGCAGAGCTCCAAGTGTAATAGGACAATCTCATCTCAACCACAAAAAAATCTGAATATAGAATATATTCAGTAAGGCAAGGATAACACTGCTTCTCCAAAGCCAAGTCAAGTAAATGTAAACAGTTCAGTAAATAAAGAACAAAAAATGTTGCCTTTTGCTCTTTCCAAAGTTGACTTGTAATCCTTAAGTTAGTAGTGTAAATACATTGCTATAACCTGTTCTCTTGCATCCAGAAGGTTCGCACTATTGACTTATGTCATGCAGTATACCAAGCAGTATACCTGCAACTTAAGTCTGCTTTCTCTGGGACAGAAGCAGCAGAAAGGCAGAGGCAGGAAATATTGCTTATTTTAGCGATAACCCATAAATTCCATGTCTACCTTCCTGTTTGCCTCTTTACCCCTCTGGCAGACCCTTTACTCAAATATTAGAAAAGAGGTCCCACACCTTGCCTTCAAACAACAAGTGCAATCCAGTCTTTGATAGACTATTAAAAATATAAAAAATAGTATTAGTTGTAAAATGACAACCTAATCAGTAGAGCATTCAAAGCCTGTACTTAATGTCATGTAGATAGAGCTAATAAAACATATATATATCCTTGATGATTCTGTAGATATTATACTATAGGGAAAGCTTATAATTTTTAAAATAATTTAAGCCTTTTCAACATTTAAAATTTCCATTTTAATACAATAAACCCATCTAATGCTGTTAAATTATACTTCCAGGCACTTTAGCTTCTCTCTTTTGGGAAACAGAAGGATCTATCTCTCGAAACACAACAAAGGCTGAAAGCTTCACAGGTGGTTAAGAAGGCTAATGATGCTCAAATCCATATGTATGTTTTTGTAAATTGCAAATATGTATGTGATATGTTGTTTATTAAACAATTCTTTGAGAACATTTCACTCAGGTAAGATTACTAACCTTTAGCACAAGCAAGCTTCCCATCATGAAGGGACTGAACACAGTCAAGAAACAATAGACAGAAGCAGGATCAAAACTAGAGAAACACGAAAAAGACATTAAAACATATCCTTGAAATGGCATTTCCTATTAAAAAAACAGAGCATTTAGTTACTCCTGTAACACACTGTCCCTATATACATTTTTAAACAAGGCTTCCAACCTTCTCTTCTCTTTCTCAACTACTAAATCAGCAAGGACAGCCTACCTCACTTTTCTTTCTCAACAATTTTTCTCTGCTCGTGTCTTTTGAGGCACCATGCTGTTGGTGAGCAGCCCAGCTCGCTCTGCTCACGCTGCCAACAACTTCTAATGGAAATTGAGACGACCCTGTAACCAACGATCTCAGGCTCTTAGGGAACATCTTACAGAGAGCAGAAACGAAATAAATTGTTATCGTTATTCCACTGACTATTGCTTTAATGCTGCTGCCCTGTTTTTGCTAACCAAATTTATAGTTAATACGCCAACTGCAGGAAGAATTTTTTGTACACTGTGTCTCAAATCAATGAATAAAATTTACCTGTTAACAGAAGCTATGTTTCCAGTGCCAAAAAAGGCTGTCACTATGAAGAAAACCTAGATGTATTTAAGGAAAATACACCGCAGAAATGGCTGCAATAAAACAAAACCAGCATTTTCCCCCCTTCATTCCAATTTACTTTCAAAATCCTATCATGAAACTCCAAGAAGCTGACGCACTATTACAGCTTTACACTGCATTAAGAAATCCACTGTATTATCTAGCTCTACCCAAGATTTCACACATGACCATGTCAATTTTAAAAGACAGGGACTGCCTGGGTAAGATTTTAGAGCCTGTCTTGAGGCCCCTGCCTAAAAGCTGCAGCTTATTTTTTCTGGGCCCCTACCTAGCAAGACAGGAACATCCCTGGACCGTAATCCCAGCTGTGCATTCAAACACATGTGCTTTTGCAGAAAGTAATGACATATGCATGTGCACTGCACACCAAAAGAGATGGCTTCATTGAGGAATTAGCCATGGAAGAGGCAGTTGGCTATGAAACAAGACTAAAGGCTCCTATGCCATCCGGCCCATAGGTTTGTTGTCCAAAGGTTATGCTGATTCTATCCATTGCAACACGGGACTCCCTGTTTTTCCTTACTTGAGGGAGGAGGACTATGGCAGTACTTCTATAGCTGGAAGTTTTTTTATAAACCCTACCCTTTTCGTCTCGGTACAACACTTGCTACTGTGTGAGCCCACAAAAGACATTTTTCTGACACCTGAGCTCACTGGGGCCCTTATAGCTCACATCTCTCCAGTCGAAGAATGGTTTTTAACTGCTTTTTTGCATCAGGCAGAGGGTTAGTCAGAGAGGATGGCTGCTGTTGCCAGAGCTCCCTCTGGTCCTTCCATTCCTGTTATAGCTCCTGCACTGGATCATTTAAATCTCTGCATAAACAATTTGCTACCAACTGTTCAGCAGAATCGTTGGGATTCTGCATGCAATATTTTGGAAGGATTAGGTCAGCATAACTAAAGAAATCACGCTTCCCTAGAGTATCACATCATTTCAAGTTTAGTAACACAGCAGTCTAACAGCATAGCACGGTTCTGCCAGTTAAGATTTATAAGAACAACAGTTCTGCAATAAAACAAAAAAATACCAGTAGCACAGAGGTCTAATCAACGTGCTAAGCATAAGCAACCTGACTCTTCTTCTGGAAGATCAGGCTATAAGGTTCCTCAGCACATGCTGACTTTTGGGCCCTAAACAGGAACCTTGAGACACGATAAACAGCTCAGAGGGGCATAGTTGCAATGTGACTGCTCTAGCAGAAAAGGTTTCTCTTCTAATACCACTATTTCTAAACACTAAATGGCATCTAAATTTAAAAAGCTACAATATCATTTGAGCAGGTGTGCATCATACCTGGTCTCTGCACAGGAGACCTGGAAATTGTGTATTTTTTCAGGAGCTGAACAAAATACATTCAAGTGTTTTAGATAAAGATGAGATTAAATTAGTGCTACATTCAAGTGTTAGATTAAAGTATCACTATGCTGGAGCTTTTAAAAAATACAATTGGATTGTTTGATTTTTGTTTTGGCTAATTTTCAGCATCTGACAGCAGCAGCTTTACTAAAAGTTAGCTTATTTTCTGTTGAAATAGCAAAATAGCAAATGAAATTGATAAATTTACAGCGAGGTATCTCAGCTGCTTTTCAGGTATACTCTAAAGCAAACACAAATGTTCAACAGCTAGCAAATTGCTTTGCCTCCTTCCTTAGTGCTGAACTGTCTTTTCTTAATGAGGTATCTGTCACACTTCCTCTGCTGCGGGTGTCCAACACCATTGACCCAAATTCCAACAGCATAGACTTTGCGACTGTGATCCATCCTCTCAGATTTGGTTATTCTACACACTATAGAGCCTGTTTTTGCAGGAGCCAGTGTTGAGACAACTCCCTCTCCAGCTCCAGCTATAACCCACCTGCACTAGAAACTATATGTTCTGGACTGGCTCATAATTTCTCTCCCAATTGCACACCCATCAGCCTTGCTGCCAAATACCTCTCACTTGACTGCAGTGCCAGGATTGAAGAGAAAAATTACAACCTTATTGAATCTGTACAGTATAAGAAAAAAAAAAACCAGCTGTAGTTTCAGTTACAGTAATGCAAAATAACTGCTATGTGAGTGAACAAACAGCTCTTTGCTCTCAACATCACATCATTCCTAACAGCAGAAAACACGTATGATATAAATAATTCTAGGCCAGATTCTGGGAACACGTTTCACTAAGAGTCTGCAGGAACTGTCCTTCTCATCTCATCTGCCTGGCCATGGCCGATGCCTGCCCCCTAACATTTTCTGCCTAACACACTGCCATAGTCTACAAATGAGAAAATGAGAATAATTTTAATATCACCTTTTCCAACTGATTTGTGAAGGTTAATGAGTTCCCTCCTGCCAAAATGTAATACAACAAACCCAAACTGAAAACAGGACTCCTTAGAAGAAAGTTTACCTCAGCTGTAATGGTCATAAGAGACCAAACCTTTCAAAGTGGCCAAGGAGCCAGATTCCAAAACAGTGCAGTCCGTACTGAGTTTTTTTACTACTTTATCAAAAACCATAATGTACAAGACCATTGTCTTTTGAGCAACAAATCATCTTCACCAGCTTCTCTTTCCAGGGCCTACCAGGCTACAAATTTTGATTGCGAGGCCTTTGGAAACAGACCCATCTTTTCCCTGGAACGCAGCAACCAGCAAAAGGATACAAAGAAGAAAGACCTGCGGACGTCATCGAGGTGGAGCTGTCGAAATTGTGTTATATCAGTAGCATAGGCGAAGTTGAAAACAGAAAGCTGGAAAGACAGCAGAAGAAATCAATGCTGAATATCAACTGATGTACTTTGATACAACCATCATATTTTTACTGAAATGAATGAGAAATAAACCTACTTCCCTATCAGCTGTTATTAGAGTAGTATTATGATGAGGACTGCAAACCTTTCCCATATTTTCATTATACTTTAATGAATCTGCCAGAAAGATTGTACAAGTGAGATGATCAAATGAACAGTGGAGCTTCCACTGTTATCTACACTAAAAATGAACTTCTATGCCTTAGACTTATCATCATCTTTTTTCATCATAAATATTCCTCCTACACACACATGCACTTCCACTGCTCACACGAGCACGTGGATAAAGACCCACTGAAATAAAAGACTGCAATTATCCTCAGTTGACTTATTGGACTCTACTAAATACTAAATGGACACTACTCCATCTCCTTCACTCAGTTCTCAGCACAATGTCACTTGACCTGAAGAGAAATTGTCTTCATGGAATTTAAGAGGTCAATGAACTCCTTTTCACCGGGGAAAAGAAAGAATTCAAATAATAGACATTCAACACTGAAAATGTTTTAATTAAGAATAATCTCACATCATCAGAGAACTGAGCTGGATTCTCTAATACAAGATTTACTTTGTGGCAAATATTAACATGCATTCTAGAGATGATGATTCTTACCTAAAAATGGGAAGCAAGGGTAAGCATTATCATTCCTTTCACTTGAAACCAAAAGTCAAATGACATACAAGGAGTGACAACAGAAAACTTAATTACAGCATACCTATGTTCTTTTCATTTGCATTTGATTAATAAAGCGTTCATCACTGTCTAATACTGCTTTAATAGAATTTTATTTTAAAACAAACAGAACATCAGACCACCACCAGACAGGCAAGCAGCACAGATGCCTTGTTACAAGATGCAAAAGGTAGAGTGGGTTCTAGAGTGGAAGAGAAAGTACATCCCACAGACAACTCTGCTGTGCTAGAAAAGTTGCAATCACAGCCTCATGATAAGTATACATTTTTACATTCAGATTCCTTTTCTATCACTTAAGATGCTACAGGACATGCTCACATGAAATATCATAACTATATGTAACATAAATAAAAAGTGATTCCCATTTTAATTTCTGATATTCAGCATTAAATTGGTAGTCTGTTCTGTCTCAAGTTTTAAAACTGTCTCCCTTGCAGGAGAACCACAAAACCACAGTGTCAGGTCAGCTCTGATAACTGTCTTGGCTCAAATTTCACCTCCCAGCACTTCTCCCTAATTATTACGAGCTGCAAAAGGAAGGAAAGATGTGTACCACCCCTTCTCTTACAACTGACTCCGGCCACTCCCATGCATCTGTACCCAGGTTCTCTGTGAGCTGCACAAAAGATGGTACATTTGGGGGAAGCAGGGGAGAGCTGTGCTGCACACCTGCTTGACTCTGAGCACGCAGACAACTCTGCAACCGGCACTTCGGATCTAACCAGATCAATGGCATAGCCACAGTTTGTTAAACCCTTGACCCAATCTAAAAGCCAAGTAGCAGTGCGAGCAGCATGGGCTTTGAAAATTGCTGACACAATATACTAAATTTTAGGGTAACAGGACATGCATTGATACCTATTATAAAACTCGCTCTCTGAGCAAATCCAAGAACGTACTAGTTCCAATTTAGTCTCTGGCTCCTTGTCTGTCTAATCATAAATAAAACACCATCCTTGAAGAAAAAGAGGTCTTTTCAGCCTTTCATAGACACTCGTGACTCTGTCTTCAGAATAAAAAAAGTACAGTGGCATTGTACTTACTCTAAAGAGAGTTACTGTACCTTATGCTGAATTAGCACTGCGTTTGATGAACACAGCTTTGTAGCCTACAGAACATACTGCTAAGTCAAACTGATTTCCTGCATTCCTAGAAATGGCTCTAATGTGGAATATCTTGAATAACATCAATTATAAATCTCTTACAAGGTCACATTACCATTTCATAAGACAGCTGATACTGGCTTCCCAAATTTAAAGAAACACAAAGTGATGCTCTATGAAAACCACTCAGAACATTTATTCTATCCTCAAGGAAAAAAAAGAAAGATAGAGCTGATAATTAACCTGACACAGCTATCTAGAGCTGTTACCTTTTGTTTGAGTGAAAGACCATAGTGCTGCAGTGCTTCTTGCTCCATATTTATCCACACAAACATCAAACCAGACAGTACCAGTGGAAACAGAGCTTCATACCTGAAGAGTAACATAATAATCACAGTAAGTGCAGTCACTAACAACCATTTAACATCAAATACTGACATGTTTCTTTTCTATTTTTTTTATGTAAATGATATACCAATGACCTATTGGCATTCTCCCCCCTCTCTCCCCATTTCTGAAGAGTACCCACAGTTCGTTGGTTGAAGTTTAAAGCCATACAGTAATTACATGGTAAAAGTATGAGAAACAGAGGCAGCTTCAGCTTTGTCATGTTTTGCACCCATTTACTTATTTGATGGTTGCCACAACATTGGATGAGTGCCTTTTGTGTCATGATTAATTTTAACAAAACCGGAATAAAATTAAAAAGAAACAGGGGGGAAAAATCAAATTTGGCATCTGTAAAATAAAAAGAGCATTACATTTCACTGAAATCAAATGTTCTTTTCTTCACCACATACCAATCCATCGCAACAGCAGCATCAAGTCACTCTCTAAGCAAGGCAGCTAAGCTATTCTAGCTAGACCCCTGATCTCAGAGGAATACTTCTGGCTCCTACAGCACTCAAACACAGCAAACTATGAGTATACTTACACGAGAGATTAAAACCCCTGGATAACTTAGGGGTGTAGATTGTTATTGGATAATACTAGTTTCTCCCTGCCCTCTAGATCTCAGTTGCACTTCATGGTGCCTCTCAAGTTTTTTTTTCTTCCAGGATAAAATTATAATACTGACACTGACTGTGAGACTAATACTGACAAGATTGTAATTTTTGCTTTTTACTTTTCTCCTTCTTGGACACAGACGTGTCTAAAAATGAGAAAATCATCGAAGTTAATCTTGTTATTGTTTCTGTGTTGTCTCCCCATAAAGCAGCTGCAAAGTAGTTTCAAACTAGAAAAAAAAATTTGGATAGACATTTCTGCTTTAATTATCAGAATTACAAGCAGTTAATGAATATGAGGATGACAATGCTTGGGTTATCAGTAAGAAAAGTACCTGCAAGCCTACACTTGCCTACAAACTGAATGTCTTCAACTGAGTCAGTGACAACCAGTTCCATGCAACCATGCTCTTCAACTGGCTTCAATACTTCCACTTAACTGTACCTAGAGAGGTGCTGTAATTACCTAAGCAAGGCACTGGGTTATCATTACATGGTATAACAGAGCACTGAGGAGAGAAACACTGGATACTTTTGGCACTGGTTTTGCACCTTGGTTTTGCTATGATTAGTTGATTTGGGGTTTGTTGTTTGTTGTTGTTGTTTGGAGTTTGGGTTTGTTTTGTTTTGTTTTTAAAGAATTATTCCAAAAATTGTTGGTCTATTTGAACACTGTAGGAAGACTGTAGAGAGCTGTCAATGTGAAAGTGGTCTGGTGCAGGGCCAAAATACAAAGAGGGAGGTTATCAGCCTGAGAGAGCGTAACATTAATGCTTTATCCAGTAGGCAGGACGGGCCAAAAGGGTCAAGTGTAAGAGTGTGTATGTGGACAGGAATAAAACTAGGATCAAAACCTTAACAGGGAATGGGAGGAAGGAGAGGCAGGAGATTAAAAAGAAAAAGAGATATGCTCCATCTGATATGAGAGGATCCACAAGAGGCAGCTATTGCAAAATGTCTGCTGCAAGATATTTTATTCCACTTAATTTTCCAGTGTGATTAAATTCAGAGGATAAGTGGGAGGGGAGGCGGAAAGAACAGTTCCTATACTCCCCATTAATTATGCTTTTAAGAGCTACTGAGTCTGGGAAAAAAAGGGTTCGCTGACATAGTGTTTTCTTCATTTCAGAGCTCTGCAGAGTTTGTCTTTTATGTGAAAAGAAGCAAGGCCTACTCTTTATGGGGCCTAGCCATATGGAGCCTAGCATCCCTTTGCAAAAAGTTACTTTCATTAAAACCTCTCTGAATAAATTTTTCCCTCATTTTAGGACTACCTGTTTCCTGTGACATGTTATTTAAGCCATAGCTAGACACCAGTGCTGAGCAGCTGGGAAAAAAGTTCTTTCCTTTTGTTTGTGAGCAGAAAAGCACATGCCAAAACAATAAAAGATGTAAATTAAAACAGACTTCCTTATTTTGGTGCAAGGTTGTTTGAATACATACCCCTTCCAGCCACTGCTTGCTCTAGCTGAAAGGAATGTCAATGAAACAGACTGTTTATAATACAAGGAGAAATATGGAAGTTCCCCTGAAATTTTATTTAGGGAAATAAACAAGGAGATAAATGGTGAGACTACAGTGGGAAGTACACGTTACACTTTTGACAGAAATGTTCATTAGATTCAGCAGACAGTTTCATATTTAGCCCTTGATTTTCATATGTAAGATCAATCTAAAAAGAGTAAGAAAGAAGTACCCTGTGCTGAGGAGCAGGTAAGTAGACATCAGGGAGAGCAGTATGCTGAACAGTCGCTGAAAGAGAAACGTGGGGCTCAGTAATGGCAACACTGAGGAAGAAACTGCAATAAAAAGAGATCCATCAGTCACTACATGCAAAACATTTCATCCTTGCTAACAAGACAACATTCTTCAAATCTTGACGCTTTATGTACAGAAATTCAATACTGGTCATATATGCCCTAATTTTCAGAAGTTACTTTTGCTAAAGAAAACCCAATGTTTGGAGTGTTTAATATTTATCAAAAGTAATTTTTGTTCTCTGTCCCTTAATTCCCTGGGCTTCCAGTTCACACTCTTAATAATTTCTCATGAACTGATGTTCCCTTAAGACAATGCAGAAGCACTATCCCAAAAAACTGTCAAACTTGATTGTTTAACACAACTCTAAGAACCACTTACCATGGCCCTAAGGACCTCCAGCAGCTCAAAGACTGCAGTTACAGAGCCATTGCTCCACCGGATTAGATTAGGAAACCTGCCACATTTTGAGCAACAACTGAAAATACTGGCAATACAGAAACTATCAACTTATTAGCTTCTCTACTGGAAAGGTTTAAAACAGGAATATTTAAAGGAACTACAGGGGACCTATCTGTTGTGATTCATGCCTCTTGCATTAATCTTGCAATGCATTTCTCTAATGCAGGTGTGGGATCTTAAGAGTTGCACTCCTTAGTGCAGCCCACTGGTCAGCTGCCCAGTCAGTCCTGGTTAGCAGAGTCCGAGCTGCCCCTAAAGAGACTCCACGAGCTGGGAAACTTCTGCAGGTGAGGACAGGGCCCAGCAGTTTGCTGGAGGTGAGGAAAATTGGGAAGAGAAGAAATGGGCTACTGGAAGAGTGAGTAAAGAGAAAGAAAAGCAGAGAAAAAGTGGCCAGTGCCTGAAGCAAGGAAAGGGAGAAAGAAAAGCATTGCTATGATTTCATCTTTAAACATGATTTTTTTTAATATGAAATTTTTATGTCTTTATAAAGAAGTGCATTGAGAAATAACATTGGTGTGATTCTTTATTGTGCTATAGTGCCCTCACATACTGAATCACTCAAAGACTGCATCAACAGTAAGGCATAATTAATAATCACTCTAGCCGCAATAAAACTATAATATATGGAAAGTGCTCACTTGTTTTCATTGTCATAGTATACTTTAGAATTTACAGTAAACACATCGATGAAAGAGAGATGAGACTGTTTCTAAAACCTGTGGGTCAGCATGTTTTATTTTCTGGCTTTCAGCCTTGGCCACTGCTACAATTGCAGAAAAAGTGACTGCATTTCAAGGGTGCTTCAGCCTTTCAGCATCACTTGTAGCTTTCTATACTTGAAGGCGGCGCAGCTCAAGGAGGAACTCCAGGGACCTCACCACAAGTCAGAACAGCTGAAAAGAAATTCAGTGTGGCAACCAGCCTCTATGAATGACACTCAACAGATCAGATGTGTATTGCTCTCTGAGCGCAATCACAGATGAGAACAGATGAGTGGCTGGTAGATGATAATTAGCCATTCCCTTCCATCTCTGATGTGATACATCTGATATTAACCATCAAAAGACCTGCAGGTTTCTGGCTGACCTATACAAATCTCTGTAGGTGTCCTCTGCATGCAATCATGACCCCGAATTCCTCAAAATTTGGCACATTGCTACGGCAGATTTCCATTGATGAAAACTTTAAAATATAATATACGTTCATTGCTAACAAAGATGGTTCTGAAGAACATGGGAAGCATCTGGATTAAGTTTATGACTCCTAGTTTTACCTCTGTGTTAGTGTTAAGGTACACTGCACCAACCATATGGCATAACAGCTAAAGCCAGTTGGACACAGGCCTGCAGAAACTCACCATCACCAATTCATTTGCCTGGTTCTCCAAAAAACAGTCTTTCTTCAAACAAATAATATTAGGCCTAAATTAAAACTTTAAACTTCATATTCATCAGAATGAAGAGCTGGGCAGGAGGGAGCAATTTGCTGGAAAACTTCAGAAGTCTCATTTCCAGCTTATCACTTATGAACAAATACTGATAATTGCATATTTCTGATTATATAAATACACACAGATGTGCAAAATGAGAGTTCAACAAGTAACTCTGTCATTCTTCCACAACTAAGCAAAAAGATGAAGAGGAGTCTGACCACCTGTAATGCCACCAACCTTGGGAAAGCTACAGCAGAGAACTTTGTACCTTAATTCTTACAATGCCATGTTTATGGCAGATGCTAGTGACAAAGCAGATGCTAGTTGTGGTTATGCTAGTGACAAGGCAAGGAGTATTGAGGACACGTTGTTGGATGCCTTGCTTTTTACCTGCTTAGTTCTGTGTTTAATTATGTAAAGCAACTTCAACAAATGCATAAAGCTCCTACCTTGTATATCATACCCACTTAAAATGATTACTTCCAGTCTGAAAGATTTTGCTAAAATATTCAATACCACCATGACAGCAAATAGACTCCTGGGTATATACAGTTTACTTCACTTTTAGCTTTATTTTTACCATAGAAGCATCACCCAGAGCAAAGAAAATTTCTAATATACTTTTTCCTCGTAACTCTAGACCTCTCTGACTGGCCAAATCATCTCTTAGATGAAAAATATTTTTCTCTCACCCTTATACAGGAGAGAAAGATAACCTTTACCCTCAATTCCTGCTCCAGTAAGCCAAGCAGGACATCATCGATTTCATCGACTTTACAACCGCAAGGAATTCATCCACACAGAGATCTCCACTTAGCTTAGCAGGCTACGAAGAGTTAGGAAAGCATGATGTAAAGGAAAATGTTCCAAAGAAAACTACATTACAAAGAGACCATTGCTCACACATACACCGATCACAATCAGTTGTATTAATCTTGAATCTGTTTGCTCAAACAGAAGCAGGATTGCTAAAACTGACAAGATCCACTTAAGTTAAAACAATGTCAGCAGTACAGAAATGTACGCAATATACAAGACAACCAGCAACTGGATAACAAGAGTCATAATTCTTCCTTTAAGCAATGTTTAAATTCCTGGTCTTGACTTTTGGCAAAGAGCTGCTATCAAACTTTGCATGGGATACATTTAGGTGTAAAACAAATCCCATACTCCAGGTCATTCAGGGATAAACAATGCCTAACATTTTCTAATGGAGCCCTACAGAAAGTGTTTTATAGCTGAAATACCAAAGGTATTGCTTTACTGTATTCCATAATCCCAGTGATAAATACATTTGCTCTGTTTAATCATCCTAAGATTTTAGAGTGGTGAAAAATCCATAGACTTGTAAATTGTTTTTTCTTTAATAATTAGGTCCTAACAGATATCAACCATACATTAGCATCATTATTTCACAGGTATTTTGCAAGGCAGCTCTGAAAAGCATTTCCATATCCCAAAGGTCTCCACCATCAGTTGCAACTTCAAGTTTCTATTGAAATACAGCAAAAATTTTTCCTTGCTTCCCTATGCTTAACTGGATTGCTTGCAGAACATCTCAGATCACCCTTTATCTGGCTCCAAGTGAAACAAAAAGGGAATTTATACTATTATATCCCTAAAAGGGGTCTTCAAGATATTCAGAATATTCAAAACAAAAGATAAAGCTACCTGTAAATCAAAGTTGTTTCTATTTTATTACAAACCTACAAAGAAGTAGTATTTTAGAAGACTTTCTAACACATTCCTCAAAAAAACTCACTTAGGAAAAATTAGTGAACACATATAAGAACTATTAGGAATCAAATAAGGGAACACGTGCAAAAGTAAGCTGTCAGTAAAAGAGTGTCACTGCCCTCCACCCAACCGCAAACCCCCCAAACTATCAGTTTAGGAGGGAAGATGTTCTTACCTAGAGTCATCCAGCTAATAATTTGATTCAATACAGGCAATCCCTCTTTGTTCTTAAGACTGTCATGGGTACTGCTCACAACATATGTCGAAAGTGCAATACTCAACACCTAGAAAGAAGAATCAGACAATGAAACACATAATTAATGTATGGATCTCTGCCATCCCATACTAAATATGTAAATATGCTTTAGAGTTGAATAAACACCTCATGTGAATCAACAAAAGAACAGGAAGCCTGATATGTAGTGTCGAGCATTTCTAGCTTTTTACAATTTACACTTTTAAAACTCCCTTCTAGGGTTTTTTAAATAATTCTTATTATTTATTTGTGCTATTTTTAAATAGTTTAAACAAGTGCTCTGGATCACTGATTTGACATTATACGCTCTTCGTCAAGACTAACTCCAAACACTGATGTAAACCACAGAAAACATATGCCTCCAGTTTTTTGAGGAGCACTTGTCCTCAAACAGCAACCACAAAGAACTAGCAGAACCTCTGGCTTCACTACAGGATAAAGGGAAAGGCTACTTAAGGCAAGAGCTTTGCACAGGCAGCACAGCTCCTGTAAGAAGAGACAGCAGCAGTAGAGCAGATTGGAGGTGGATTTTAAGAGTGCAGTCTTAGCAGACGGTTCAAATGAAACTGAACAACCTCAAGCAGAGCCCTCTGCCTTACAGAAGCAGTGAAGCTGAAAAGGGTCATTTTTTTCTTGACTAATTCAAGAGACACCATTCAGTCATCACATAGGTGCAAAAAACCTTAGGAAAATTACCCCATGAGTCAGTTATTTTTGAAAGATGACAATTATCCAAGAAAATACTCGAGCCAAATTTTCAATTACTGCTATTTATTCACAACTCTGCGGTTCCACTAAAAGGCAAATCGAGCACACACAGTACTTTGCAAACATGTACTTTAAAACTGCATTACAAGATATAATTGCTGTTGTGCCTTTTTTTTGTGCAAAGCAACTACACAGTGTTCACATCCATCAGTTTTTACCATACGAATAGCTGCCATTCCCCCAGCAGATATATCCTGCAGTGATACCCAGTGGTACCTGCCCATAGGATACACTTTGCAGTCAGCATTTTTTGGCCTGGTTTCACAGGTGGCTCAGTATCTGCTGCTTCTATTTAATTTCAGGCCACAAGAACATGTAACTTTTCTTTCTGTGTGACATCAATAAGCCAGGTCGAAGCATTAAGCCTCCAAAAGCTCAGGGAATTGGCTCCTTTAGACCTCAGATGTTTATTTGGGATGCTTTTGCTGTATTCAGGCCAGATCTCTCCCCTTTGATATACCTTTTCAACTTCTTTTTGTGTCATGAACTCTGGTAATCCCTCTGCTATCCTCTAGCCACTGGTGAAGTCACTTTGCCCTTACTTTGTGTCATCTCCCATAATATATCTTGTGCCTTGGAAGACTTGTGATGACCTGGGCACGTTAGTAAACCTAATATACTGCTGCTAGATCTATGCCAGTGTCCAGGGAAGGGCCCAGCATCTGCTTTTGAGACGTCTGTGTTCACAGTTTAAGTAATGTTGAAAGCTGAGAGCAGTTTGACCAACAATTCCAGGACTGTGGAACAGTGCAGACACAACTTGGAGATGCAAACTGAGGCCTCCAGCTAAGAATCTGTCTTCTTTCCCCCTTCACAACCTCCTTTGAAGTTCAGAAATTATTCTTGAACAGTTTAAGAGTTGGCCTCTGAGAAACACTCATCTGTAGGTCACAGCGTGAAAGAGGAAAGCAAGGGTGACATCTGCAGTCCCAGCACTTCTTCACCAGCAGTTCTAGCTGGGAGGTCTCCTAAGCACCTAACATGATAACAACCCAGAGAGAGAATGGTAGGAGAACCAGCACCATCAGCCGGACTGTATACAAGGCTGGACAAAAATACTCCTTCTGGTTCCCTAGTTCCACCAATATTACATGGATTCCTTCTGTTTATTTCTCCTCCTAATTTAGAGGAGGAAACTAATAAACTGACCACCTGGGACCCACATGAAGCTCAAGCATCCTAGGAATAACTACATAGCCCAACATGATCAACCAACGGAAACAGCAGTGTTTTCGGTAGTGCAGCAAAGACCGTACTTCACCTATGAAACTGCTGGCAAAGAGAAACTGGTGTTTACTCCAGAAAAAAAAAAATAATTAAGCTGAACAGTAAGCTCTGCAGCAATCTAGCTGGTGGACTAGAAATAACTCCTGCTTTCACCATTCCTGAAGCCTTAATGACTTCGCAAAGATAGAAGTAGCATTAACCAAAAGACAATTCTCTCCTTGCCATATTCCACATATCCAACAAAATTCAGCAAAATATATTATTCCTGCTTTAATGATATCAAGAGAAAACCTGAGAAACTCTTGGCAATTTTCAGAAACTGTGAGGGTGTAATTAGTATCTTCTGCCTCAAGCGAACAGTGACATGTATCAAAAATTCAAAATTAGATCTAAACATAACTGAAGTTTTTGTAACAGAAATGTATATGTAACCATATGAAGTTACTCAAGCTTGCATTTTTACCTTTTAAAATGTCTTTACGTATACACTTTTGCTGAAAAATATTTTTGATCATGCTGTTTGGTTGTCTGGGACTTTTTTGTTTCTTTAAGGTTGCTACCTATGTTGGAGATCTAGAGTGTGTAGGTACAAAACCCAGTGCATAAATGCGCAGCCCGTAAATGGCCTCTCAGATCCATACATACTCATTTGCTAAGGTGTATATTCAGTTCCATCCGTGGACAGACCAACACAAAAATACATAGTTCAGGACCAGATTGAAGGGGATTATCTTTTCTGTGGAGGACTACATGCATACTAGCTGGGGTTTTTTGCTTACTCTGAGGGTCTTCAGTTTCTTTTTGACCAAAAGGAGGGCAATTAATGTAATGGAACAAGCTTTGTTCCCTACCAGGCATATCTTCACTACAGGCTAATTCCCAGATGGAAAAGGAAGCTCACTTGGACAAGAAACAAAAAAGTTGTCTTCAGAAGAGAAGAAAATTCATCATAAGCACAACAAAAAGCCTAGGCTATGCTGAATCCCTCTTTCTCTGACTGAAATTGGAAGAGAACTGAAAAGGGAAGTGTCTTTATTCAGCTGCAGTTCCAAAATAACATACGAAGAATAACTCAGGCAAATAAGAACCACCTGAATCTTTCGGAACTATTATCTTATTTCTTGTATGAAAATGTACCTCAATCCAAATGAGCAGATGGGTGAAATGTAAGATATAAAAGAGGGTTCTTGCACACAGACACTACAAAAACAAGGGGGGGGGGGGGGGGGGTGNTCTGATCACAGAAGTTTGGCCAGATCAGTAGGCTTTTTGTTAAAAGGGAAAAAAAACCCCAACACTTAGAAACATCAGCTATTCCTTCTCCATCATGCAATTCAAAGGCTCTTAGTCAGAGCTGAACCTACAAAAGAGGTTAGCAGAGTGGCTAAGGGAATCCCCAAGACAAACCATAAAGAATATGAGGAAGAGTCACCATATTGAGTATGAGGAAGGGTCACCATATTTTCCCTACCATTTCAGTCAACACCTGCCAGAAAAGCGGCACACAAAGACCTGTAGCAAATTAATCTATCTTCTCATTCCCCAAAACAAAGAAACATCAAACAACCGATCTTAGTTTCCTGTCTAGGAAGGAACAATGTTATTAGAGGAAAGCATAATGTTCGGTGACTGCCTCCAAACACCACATATCGGGGAGCCGCAAAAACTACTTTTAAGAAACCCCTCATCAGATGCAAAGCAGGAACCTGATCGTGTGTGCTTATGTATATGAATGTCAGTGCCCTGATCACCGTCTGTCATTGCAAAATAGGTATGTTTCATCTGACTAGATGATTCATCTCACCCTTAAAACTGCCTGGGAGTTGCAAATCAAAACTCGTGTGTGTTCAAAATGCTACAAACCAGCAATTTTGAAGATTACGCCCTTCCCTGTCCCCACTGAAAACTCCAACTCAAAAGAAAAAGTAGAAGGAGAACAATGGAATTCCGTCGCCTAGAAATACTAGTCTTGTGAAACATTTTCTTTTCATATTCCTGTACATTTCAAAGCAACCTAAATGCAACCTAAGCTTAAAACAAGTTATTTACTTAGAAACATGCAATGCCTTTGCAATGTCCCTTTCCCCCTCTCCCAATCCTTTCCTTACCCTGAGTGTGAATAGTGGATACCATGTTTTCCATTCCCAAGTAAGCTTTTGAAATAAAAATCTAATACAGACTAGTAATTAGATGTCACTATTGTAAAATATCCCCTGATTAAGGAGCAATTTAAGGAGCTTTATGATCTTCTTGAAGGTTGGGAGAAAAATGAAGATGTTACTCCCTGAACAAGCAGGCAGAACATTTTCATCTAATTAAGTCATTCAGGGCTCTGAATTTCCTGATTCTCTGAAGTTGGCTTAAGAATAGTCTGGCATTACTTTTTAACTACAGATCTGTTTCTTCATCATCATCTGTGAGCTTCTCCACAAAGTTACACCACATGAGATGCTGCAGCAGTTGTGTGATGAGCTGACATTGTTCGGATGCCAGATGCCCACCCAGCTGCTCTCTCACCCCCTCCATTTGTTTCGAGGCATTCCAGTAAGAAATCCACTACTGAATATATATCAGAAATATTTTTCCTAAATGCTTAGGAAAGGCACTGATACCTCTTTTCCACAGTTAAGCTGGAAAAGTTAAAGAGAAACCATCGACATGTTATACATGTGTGTGTGCTCAGGTAAAGGCATTTTAAGCATTCATTATTCTTTCCCCGCCTCCTTTTAACCAATTTGAGCTCCATACCTAAATCACTGATATAATGAATGCATTGCTTAGTGCAATAGGAAACTCCAGCACATAAGTCATACCAATAAAGCTGGTCCTGAAATAAAACCATTATCTTGTAATAAGTTTAAAAAAAAAAAAAAGGGAGAGCAGACATGCAAGGTATTATTAGAATCTTAAAGGCTCTCTAGAACCTAATTAGCACCTACTATGAAAAGACCTACTTATTTCACGAAGCTATAAAGAAAAAGAAAATCTCACATTTCATCTGGAAGAAGATTTAACCCACAGAAAACCAGCTCTGTATCAGTCTCACATTGTTATTCAACAGCCAGAAACTGGAAAGAACCCCCTGAACCAGCAAGCCTGTCCTTAGTGTGCACATGCAATTCCCACAAAGGTCACTGCAAGTTACAGACACAGAGTGAAGGCAGGACAAACTCACAAACTCTCCAAGCAGAGCATCAAAATGTGTATGCACATCTATGTATCAATACATATAAATATGCACAGGATGAGCTTTTCGGAACACAGCATTATGATATTTAAAAATGCCTATTACCATGAGCAGATGGTCCTCTTGAAACAGTCAAGGGGAAAACTCTTAGGAACAATCATTTTCTTCTCGAAAATTGTGGCCTTGGTAGGAACACATTCTTAGAAAGCATGTAAAAATTTGCATGTAAAAACGCTCTAATATTCAGAATTACTGAAAAGTAGCAACTGACCTGATAAAAATGTATTTTCAGATCTTCATTATTTCTGTACTTATTTTCACTTTTACAAAGAGATGTCAATGAGAAGGAAGAGATCAAGACAGTCAGCAAACCAGTCGCTATTCTGTAAAAACAAAAGAACAATAAAATCCCAAGAAATATCATCAAAAGGTTCAGGAAGTTTTCATAGAAGTGTTCTTCACTAAGATGAAATAATAATACATTAAGGAAACTTCAACATCCAGCTTCAGAAAAACAAAATCCAATCCAGAATAAAGTGAAGGGTGGGTTTTTTTGTTTGGTTTCTTTGGTTTTGTTTTTGGGTTTTTTTTTTAGTGGTTGGTTGGGATTTTTTGGGAGGGGGTGTGTTTGTGGGTTTGGGTTTATTTTATTTTTTTTTCATACAAGCTTGCCATCCACAAATACAGTTACACTTTTTTCATGGCAGCAGCAAAAAAGAAATAATCTTGGCCACACATCTGATCTGTCACCCATTGTTTGTCAGGTTTGTCATCTAAGAGGGTAATTACACCACCATTACTATCAAATACATTACTTTGTTTAAATGCAATAGCAAGACTAACAGGAAGATCGTCACTCATCGCATAAACACAGGAAAAAAAACAGTGCTTGGCATTATTGAGTAAACCTGCTAATTATGACACTCTTCTGAAATAATAGACACGATTCACTAAAAGATCAATACTAATATCACCTCCCTTCAGTCTCCCTTCAGTCATCAAGTAAGTGTTTTCACTGTAAAGGCAGCAGAAGTTTTTTGCATGTATTCCTCTGTCATGCTACGACCTTGATATGCAAGTAGTCAAACTCCCTTGGCATCTCCACTGAGACTACTGACAAAAATGTCCTTTTGCGACTGCTCCACTCGTGTTTTCTCAGGCATAACACAAAAATGCACAAATACTTGATATTCAGTAAAACCAGGCTACATAGGTGTATCTCAGTAGCAATTTTCAAGTAATGATCTAACCGGTACATGAACACAGTTGCAGGCTACTCACTGACAGAACGGAGGTTGAAAGGTATCTCTAGAGATCAGTCTAGTCCAACGCCCCACTCAAAGCAGCGCCAACTACAGCAGGCTGCTCATGGCCATGTCTAGCTGCTGTTGAATACTTCCACTGATGGAGACTCCACAGCCTCTCTGGGGAACCTGTTCTGGTGCTTGGCCTCCCTGAGTGTAAAAAAGCTTTTTTCTTACGTTTAAATTGAATTTCCTGAATTTTTGCCCATTTCTTGTCTCTTCACTGGACACAGAAGAATCTGTCTGTCATCTTTACTCTTCTGTCCCAGACAGGTATTTATATACACTGATAAGATCCTCCTGAGTCTTCTTTTCTCCAGAATAAACCAGTTCCAGTTCTCTCAATCTCTCCTCCAGGATAATCAGTCCCACCTCTCACTCGCTCTCCTGTGACAGATGCTGTAATCCCTTACTCATCTTAATAGACATTCTCTGGACCTGATCCAGTATGTCCATATCTCTCTTTCTAGAGAGCCCAGAACTGGACACAGCACTTTCAGATGCATCTCGTCAGGGCTGAGTAGAGAGGAATAATCACCTTCCTCATCATCATCCTGGTGATGCCAAGGACACCACTGGCCTTTCCTGCACAGGGCATATTGGTGGCTTGCAGTCAAACCAGTTTGTCCCAGCCTGTCCTGGTGCGTGGAAATTACTTCTGCTCAGCTGCAGAACTTTGCACTTCTCCTTTTTTGAATTTCATGAGCTTCCTCTCTGCCCATTTCTCCAGTCTGTTGAGGTCCCTTTGAAGGGCAGCACGTCCATCTGCCGCATCAACCACTTCTCCCAGTTTTGTTACCTGCAAACTTGTTGAGGGTGCATTCTGTCCCATCATCTAGGTCACTAATGAAGATGTTAAAACATTATTGGCCCCAGTACCAACCCCTGCTGTATACCACTAGTGACTGGCATCCAGCTGGACTTTGTGGCGCTGATTACAGTCTTTTGAACTTGACAGTTCAGCTTGTTTCCAGTCCACCTCACTGTCCACTGATCTTATACATCATCAGTTTGTGTACGAGTGTGTTATGGGAGACAGTACCAAAATCCTTGCTGAAGTCAAAATAAACAACATTCACTGCCCTCCCCGGCTCACTGAGCCAGTCTTCTTATTTAAGAAGGCTACCAGGCTGGTCATGCATAATTTCCTCTTCATAAATTCATGCTGACTACTCCCAATCACCTACTTGTCCTTCCTATGTTTAGAAATGGTTTGCTTGCAGGATTAGTTGCTTCAGCACCTTTCCAGGGACTGAGGTGAGGCTGACCAGCCTCCAGTCCCCTGGATCCTCTGTCTTGCCCTTCCTGAAGATAGCAGTGAGAACATCTGCTTTCTTCCAGTCCCTGGGAACCTCTCCCACCAGCTGTCACCACAACTCTTCAAAGACTAGCACAGCAACATTAGCCAGCTCCCTCAGCTTTCTTAGGTGTATCCCATCAGGCCCCACAGACTCACGCATGTGCAATTTGTTTAAGTGTCCCCTAACCCGATCCTCTTCCACTAAGGCTATGTCTTGCTCCAGACTTTCCCACAGGTCTCAGCAGTCCGAAGGCTGGGGTTCCTGATGGCCGGTCTTACCAGTAAAGGTGGCGGCAAAAGAAGGCCTCAGCCTTTTCCACATCCTTTATCACCAGGTCCCCATCCCAATCAGCAGCAGGGCCACATTTTCCCTAGTCTTCCTTTTGCTGCTGTATGCTGTCTTGTTGCACTTTACATCCCACACCAGATTCAACTCCGGGAGAGCTTTGGCTTTCCTAACCTATCCTGCATATTTAGACAGCATCTCTATGTTCCTCCTGGGTCATCTGACCCTGCTTTCACCTCCTGTATGCTTCCTTTTTATGACTGAGTTGAGCCAGGAGCTCCCTGTTCGTACCATACAAGTTTTATTAATGTACTGAAGAAGCCCTGACCTGACATACAGTGCCACTGCTCAAGAAAAGATTTAATAAATGCAGCTATTTCTCACTGGCACTCTAATTTCTCTCTCCTGTATCTTCTCTCCCAGCATCTCCTTGTCTTCAATATCCTGAAGTGTCACATATACATATATTTTAATTGTTGCTTCAAGCCTTTTCAGCTTCAAAACTCCCTTGACAAGATTCAGATGGGCGCAAACTGTTTCAGAGGTACAATGTTTCATTAGAAGAACAAATAGGAAGATGTACAGCCTGGGTAAGGCGGATGGAAAGAAGTGTCAAGAAGGAAGATCTGAAGGTAATTTAATTCCATTTTGATTTCTAAGCTGCGCTCAAATGTTCTAAAGAATAAAAAACCCTCATTTTTTTTATTTCTGCTGGACCAGCAGAAACCCATGCATGTGTATATACAGTTGAGAGGTTGTTAATACAGCCAAAGCAAATCTGTCCTGAATATTTCTAATGTGCCCAAAGCATCAAGATTAAGAAAGGTTCTCAACAGATAGATTTAAATCACACTGAAAAATATTGAGGCAGAATGTCAATAATTTTGGAAATATCTGGGCTCATAATTCTATCCGCAATCATATATTACTGCTCAAATCCCATATTTTACTGAGGATCAGGCACCCTGGCTCTGATGGGACACAGTATCTTCTGCCAGACAGCAGAAGGAACCATTGCAGTCCAGGGCAATTCAAGTCTTTCTCTGCAGCAACTACAATGCTACCACAAGCCTAACGCCTTCAGGCCAACCGCCTGGATTGCATCCAGATATGAGAGAATGCTTGGCATAATGAAAGAGTAGTTCACAAGAGGAGAGGGACAGATGACAAAGAAGCACTACAAAAAAACCCCACAAATCAACAGCTGTAGAAAACACCAGACAAGCAGCACCAGAAAGGAAAATGCTGAACAGAGAAGCAGAAATGGAAAAAGAAGAGACAAAGGAGACACTAAGAAAGAAGAGAGATCTGCCCATCCTATTTGTTCTATTTCCCTCAATATCTCATTAGGTACAGAGCACTATTCAAAGACAGATTATTCAAAATTAGACGAAGGAATTCAGAAAGATGCTGTCAAAGTAAATTGCTTTTGAATAAATGTTCTTATTCACATATGTCAGCAGTATTTACCATGTTTTGCTCCTCCTTTAATGACGACCTTTATTTTAATGTAAAATTTGCAATTTTTTGTATTTTGAGAAATGTTTCCCTCCACAAGAAATTACAGAATAACGCAAAGAGCAAATCGATGTAGCAAAAGAATTTAAAGTCTATTCTCATTCACATTAGCAAATAACTGAGGTCTCCATAATCATGTTATTTAAATTCTGAATTTCAATACCTGTCTCAGCCAGCTTTCAATAACACAATTGCTCACATATATCAAAAGTCAGCCTAAATTTTGAATATCAAAGAGGGAAATAAGTTTAAAGAACAAGATGAGATTCTTACACCAGAGAAATGTTTGGTTCTCTTCCTACAACCGGCATTAAAGGAAATATTGCCAGGAGCACACACAGAAGAGTCCAGATCAATGCTGTTGTCTAAAAGAAGAAAAACAAATGGGATTTTTTGGGGGGTCATGTGGACAGACAATTGTCTAATCAGAAAAAAAAATACTTCAGAGAACTACTAACGGCTACTAGCATCTCCCACAGGCAAAAAAAACCCTGCATCTATCAAAAGTAAAATTAACTTAAAAAAGAGCACAGGGTCATTGGTATTACAGCACTTCAATTTAATAGAGAAAAAATCTCATTTACACAGCTGTCAAAATCTTATCAAAGACTATGAGAATTAAAGCTAAGCTTATACTTAAAATCACTTTCTCAAAGTGTGGCCTTCACACACATTGCAGTTGCCAGAAAGCTGATGAGTAACCTTATGGAAGAAAGGAATAAAATTAATCTCATCAGAAGTTTGCAGCAGCTAACTAATCACCTATTCTCTAGCAATCTGTTAACATTTTCCAGTCTTTGAATCTGAATGCCACTTGATTTAACCACCATAATCATCTAAGCAGTTCTCAATTCTTTGCTAGGAGAGGAAAAACAAAAAAAACCTCCAACAACCAATCCCAGGTATTTTACTCTAAATAAAGATATTAAGAGCTATATCACTTAAAGTTTTTAAGCTCAAGTCTGATTCAAGGTCCTGAAAGGAAATTTTCAGTGCTACAAAACATCTTCTGTGTGTAGCCAGCTTTAAGACAAGCTACTCAATTACAATAAAAAAAAAAATATAAACAAACAAATACAAGCCTCCACCTTGGCAGTTCTTGCAAAGCAAGACTTAGCAATTTGACTCCAATTTTTTTGGTTTAATTAAAATGTTAATGTTACCCCAGAACTCTAGGTTTTAGGTATCCCATGAACTAAGAGATGTTTGAATAAACTAATGGAAGAAATGTCTCTTATATTAAAGGTTGTGCCACTTCAAACCTGTATCTACAAAAGTAGAGTTTTTCCCTGGGAAAAACAGTACAGAAAGCTACCTCTGAGGTACAACGTATGCCAGCGGACTGCAGACAATTATGAATTGACAAACGTTTTTCAGTTATCTTCGATTTTTTTTCCTGATAAATGATCGTATTAGTTAAATGGTGGCACTTTCACCAATTGTGCATGTCAACACTTTTGCCACTGTGACAATTTGATAAATGATGTGTGTTTCATATGATTTTAAGTCAAGCATTTTTTAGTTATCATTAACAACAGGAAACTGATAGCTAACTCATAGCTACCCCAAAATTCTTAAGCTGTCTTACTGCTTTCCTTATATAACAGATCTACCCAGATCATATTAAACTCCCTTGCCTTACTACATGCTGCTCATGACAGAGATCAGAATAAGAGCATAACCGAACAAGAATCTAAAGCAGCATTCCAAAGAGACCAGTCCCGATATCCTAACATATGGCTGTTAGCTATTTAAAATGCTCTTTTTAAGCAAAGCAATACAGTACCTTTGCTTGAACCCACAGCTGTGTGACCACTGGCCAGCCAGCAAAGACAAGAAGACCAATAGTAAGCGTAGAGCGGTAGAAAAAGCTGAAGACCTAATTAAAAAAAAAAAAAGAAAATCCAACAGAAGACTGAAAAACAAGCACATTAATAAAACTTACAATTCCTCAAAGAGGTAGGATGCTAGCAATGAGATAACTGTTGGATAGAATACTTACTAGTATTTCAATTCCCAGTGTACAAACCAAGATGAATCCTATAGACTGACCAATACGAAGTGACAAGAGATTTCTGGCAAGGTCTTGAATAACAGGAAGCCTGTTCAAAATGATGGAACAAGATAGCAATTGTTTTTAAAAAATGGAAATAATATAGGATTTTACCTTTGAAGGGTGGGGAGGGGGTAAAAGCACAAGAAGTATTTCAGGTATTGCTGATCCTGCCTGATGCTTAGAAACAGAGTAGGTGTTGGCTTGAGGATCCTTCTGCCCAGTTTTACTTGATATAAAAATCTACAATAAAACCCTCCAGCTTTTTCCCCCTCCTATTTCTGGCACACCTTCACCAGGATTTGGACAAGCTTCAGATTACTCTTTATCCAAATCGACTCTGCGTTTATGAATATTTTTGGTTATGATGTGCTTAATGTCCATCATAACTGATGAAACATTCAGAAGCTTTAGAGACAGAAAAAAATCCCCGGTTAGCTTTTCCAGTGGTTTAAGAGGCAGCTCATTATCTAACTGCAGTTGGTCTCATGTTCTCTTAACAATACCAAGTTGGTATCTACAGAATTGCCAGTAGATGAGGTAAGTAAGAGAAATCAGAAGGTAACAAGTATTGCTGAATTTGGAGTAAAAGGAGACCCAAACAAGACAAGTTTGTTTCAGTACCAGAGCACAATCTTCAACATGACTACCACACGTTCTCCAAAAGCAACTGGAGTTCAGCATACTTGACACTCTGCAGGATCAGACTATTTCAAAATTACTACAGAAAAGGAACAACCTGTCCCACTTTACGAAAGAAGTCAGCTGCCACATGTATTTACCCCAAGATTTTAGCATCCTTTTGCTACAGTTACAAGAGTACTAAGAACATTTTGTCTTGGAAAGACATTAATTTATTTTTGCTAATAGAAAAGATATCTTCTAGAATTGGCAGCTGTATCAGTCAGTTTGGAAACTACTCTATGTGTCAAATGAAATATAAACCAGAGTCCTCTGAAATGTCTCAGGAAGCATTTCAGGCAATTTAATAAAATTTTATCTAACTTTTTCTCCCAAACTTATGGAAAAAATATAATTGTCAACAAAAAGGAAGCACAGACGCGGTTTTATAAAACGTTCTTTGTAAAATGTATTCTTTACTTACTCTCTCACAACTGCATACCATACTGGTACTGGCAAGAGACAGTATACATAGTATGTCCAAGGACATGTTTGAATCAACAGGAAAAAAGCTATTATCATTCCAACAAAGGCAAAACCGTAGAAGAGAACAGGAGTTTCCTGAAAAACAAATGGTTGGACAAACATTCCTGAAACAGCAATAAAAAGTTTTAAACTACATGCTCTTTTCCATTTGTTAGTTACACAGTAAAGCAAACGTTATTTTAAAACAGTCACTCAAGCTGCCTTGTGTCTACGTACACAACTCCGGACACTGTTTCCAGCCAGATGAAAAAAAAACTACATTAGGATTTGAAGATCTAATTCTAAATATGTTTCTACATAAAGTCCTGCAGTAAAATCTCCACAGGTAAGGAACACTTGTACAACCTGGAAGCCCAATGTATGCAATGTTATTTACGTTCAATGGATACTTGAAATCCAGTGGAAGTCAGAAACGCTAAGGGTCTTGGAAAAAAGAATCCTCTTAAATTTAGATTCTAAAACCAGACTTGGAGCATAACCTTTTGAGTTCAAGTTCACAGCATTACGGTCAAAATGTTCAATGAAAATTCCATTAGCACATGTTTCCTGCTCCTGCTTGATACATTTGTAAGAGCACTACCATGTACTCAAAGAAACACGTTCTCAGGCTGAGACAGATGTAAGGAGGAACATCAAAGAGAAAGAAAATTTTTAAAATGGGTAGTCTCGGACAGGTAGGCTAGTCCTTAATCATCAGGTAGCAGCAATCTCGTTTGTGCAAAGAGAAGCATTAAACAATCACTCTGCATCTGCCTTTTACCTGGTCACTGAACTACTCTTCCTTATTTAGGGACATTCAGACATCAGAAGAATTACTGGTAAGGGAAGATTATGTACAAGTTTTAAATAAACAATTTTATCTTTACGTATTGCAACTGGACATAGCAAAGGCAGCTTTAGTGACTGAGCAGTCTTCAGTGTATTTTGTAGGTAATGACTGAAGACACTGTTTTCTTCTACATGAATGACAGTTTCTTTGAATGAGTTATGTAGACAGACACATGACTATGTTAAATATGCTGAGAAGAAAGCACATTCAATTAGCAGTTCACATAGATGGGTTAGCATTTTTTCTGCCCCCCCTCCGCCTTGTAACTGACATACAACTGCCTTGATCTAAACTGACAGCAAATGCAAGTTCTAAATGATTTTTAAGATAGAATTTTTGCTAAGATATGCCATTAAAGTAAAAAAAAAAATCATATAGAAAGCTCACCTAATGCAATTTTATTAGTTTTAAATTTTACATTCGCTGACATATAGACAGAATGAATATGTATAGATATGATACACACCCAATATAATTTATCATTGAATGAGTAAACATACAATCAACATTTTATTCCATATAGAGACATAAATAATATAGAGTCCGATATAGTTGGTCATGCATAGAAAATGGAAATTTTCTGTGGATGTTTAAAAATCGATTAAAAGGTTAGGCTTCTTGATAAGCAAAACACACCATTTCAAAAGAAAAGAAAAATGTTTTTTCATATGCAGCATAAGAGAAAAACTTTTAAAAATCATATATACAGGATACGCAGTTTCATTATTCAGAGGCGCCTTTCAGATTTTGTAAGACTGTGCTTTGCAGAAGACTATTTGTCAATGGTAGATTAGTTTCTCAGCAAAACTCTTCAAGTACCTCCAGCATTAGCTATAAACCAAGTCACTTCCATATATGAAGCATTAGCCTCACACTGTGATTCCATAAGTATTTAGGAACACTAAAAGGGGTTTCTACAGAAAAAGGCCTCTTACTAAAACTGGGGGAAGAAAAATTCTATAGACAAAGAACTAAGGAAACCTAATTTTTTTCTACCAGTGTCACTAGCATAAAATTTGTCTTCAACAAGCAAAAATTAATATACCAAATGAAAATCTGATGTCAACTAAAAATGTGAAGTTTTTGTTTAATGTAGTTATTAATATGCCCAATACTCAGTCTATTTATTGTAATTATTTTGTTCATATCTAACATAACATGCATCTTGGATTATTTCTTCTGTTATTTGATGAAAGAAAACCTAAATCATCCAGTACAGCACTTATGAATATTTTCCATTTCAATTTTGTTTGATCAGTTTCATTAAAGGCCAAGACTATCTCATTTCAGCCAGTAGTAAAAACTTCAAGATAGCACGATAGGAATTTTCTCAGAGTAATATATTGAAGGCAGTAAAGATGCTAAGTGAGTGCTCATTCTCATTTACATTACCAAATGAAACAATTCCTTTTATTCCGAAACAAATTCTTGAAGTTTGGGAGATTCACCCGCCCACCCCGGCTTTAATTCTTCTCTAATGAAATGCTAGCTTTTCGCCTGTTCACCTTTTTGAGGTATCTCTTTTCCTGATGAATGACTGAAAGTAAATGAATTTCCTAGGATTTTGTACTTTGTGAAAAATCAAACCATAATAATCTTGTCAAAAAGCTTCCTTCATCTTCGATGTCTTCTGCTGCACCCTTGCAAATCACAAAGAGCAAGACAGCAAGCCAATCTGTAAAACCACAGCTCACCTTTCTATTAAAACAGATTATACATTTTAAAAACGCCATGACTGGACTGCACAGCTTCTGAAAACTGATTTCCCATTGCCAAAGAGGACAGGAACAAAATAATTTGCACGTTAATGTTTTTTCAGCCTTAAAGTAAAGAACAAAAATCAAAATGGAAGCCTGAAGTCCGTGTTCTTCCAAACAATTATTATTACCACAGAGTGCTGACTTTACCGCAACTAATGCTGAAAATTGACTTCTGGTTAAAGACAGACCCTCTAATAGTTTTAAATCACTATGTTTGCTCACACTTGCATTAGCATCCGGTAACATGCATGGTTGTAAGAAGGAAGAAACTGAGAAAGCACAGTATTGCTTGCTCAGACTTACACGGCTTAGGAATACTGATCCTAATAAACAGACCAAACACTAATACTACGCAGGATTACAGTAGCTAGAAGACTCCACAGCTTGCCAGTTTCCACACGTTGTCAAAAGAAGTGGAAGGTGTGCAATTTGGTCTCCCACACAGAGACACCAGGCATACATATAATCCTGAAAACTGACAGAAAAAAAATCATTGCATGTTTCCAACCTACCTTATTATTAGTTTGGACAGTCTTGGTCAAATTGGTATGGGTCTTGATAATCACCAAAATCACGTAAGTCGTCCAGCCCACAAAACCCATTGCAATACTCAGACCCAGGAATAATCTATCATAAGTATGGTAATAAGACAAGCCTTCCAAAGCAAGCTTAATCAGGGTTTTGCACAGAGATACCTAGAGGCAGACAAAACATATAAGCAACAGTTTAGAATAGTGTAAGTTCCACTTCACAAATCAATGTTACTGACAGCAACTGGAGCTCAAGCAGCATCGCCACTCTCGGCACGTGAGCCCTCTCTGTGCCCAGGTACAGCGTTTTGGCCAGCACCAACTGCTGGAGTACACACTCCTTTGGACTCCTGTTGGACATAAAGTCAACCATCATTTGGCTCCTTTGCCACCATCCCTGGCCATCACAGTGGTCAGATGGTGAAAGCTACACAGACAGCACACCTTGAATACCACCTACCAACAAGAACGCCACTTGTTTTTCCCATAAGCATCTGACACATATATATATTCCACTGTAAGTAACACCCCCAAAAAAACAGTCATGTGCTTCTGAAGGCATAACATTTACATAGGAGGAGGATTATGGATGCAGCTGGAACACGGGTCACCCTCCACAGCCTGAAATACCCGCTTCCTGGGGTTTGATGTTCACCACTTCAGTAGCATCTGACACCCCAGGCGTTTTGCCTAATCACCAGAGGTGAATTCAGAGACAGAACTGGAGCTCCAGTTTCATTCACAAAGCAGCTGACTGGGGCTCTCAGGATGCAAATCGTTTGGATACCAGAAGGGTTGTATCCAGTCTAATCACAGGTCCCCTTACTCAATACCTCCACTGGGGAGACATCCTATTAAAGACAGTGCTTTTTCCCCCGCTGTCAGTGTCATTCCTTGCACAGAGGTGTGCTGACCCCTGTCATCTACCCAAAGATGGGAAGCTCAGCTGTGTAATTTGTGGTCACAGAGGATTCTCTGGTGATTAGAAGATCTGTAAGGAAGAGTATAATAAGAAGTTGAGCATACATGACAATGCTTCTTTGTATGCCCAGGTATCCATTTGGGACTTAACAGCAACAATCAACAGAAAAAGGTATGTCAGCTACTGAAGAGATCACAAGTCTGCCAATGGGCAAACTCACCCAAAATCACGTCATTCCTGAGGATACAATAACAAACGCATATTTGCAATGCGAAGAGCTGTAGGGTTGAGGAGGCAAAGAATCATCTATAGGGTTGAGGAGGCAAACAATCATCTATACCCCGGCAGCTGGTAATGCACTGACCTTTCTGCACTGTGACCCGAAGCTGAGGACAACCAGGGCACAGGCACAAGCCCGATGTCTTAGTGATCAAGAGTGAACTTGAACACATAGGGCACTCAAGTGAACAAGGGGTAAAATTTATATGCAACCAACATCACAAACTCACAGGTTCTACTGCTGAAAAGTATAAAATGTCTCCTATAAGTAAATGTGTGACAGCCAAGTAGTAGTATTAGGAAACAGAAAGAAAACCTGCTCCCACAGCAAAACAGGTCCGCTGATTTAAACTGAGCTATTTCCAATTTACAATGAGGTAAATAAGAAGGCACAAGGTATAAAATAGATTCAGCTGTCCTGTGCATAAACCAGTAATTTTTTACCCTGAGAAACATATTAGGGAAAAAGAAGAGCTGAACCTTAACACATAAAGGAATTATTCTTCCATGCACCTGGCAGGTTAAAGGTAATCTTACATATTCAACTTTTTAATGTAATTTTTAACACAAAACTCAGTGACCAAACTAAACCTGTTAAAATGAACGATTTCTTTGCATCATTTAGCTCTACAAATTATTTCTGTGAATGTCAAAATACAAGCACTGGTGAACCGCTCCCATCGAGTACCCTGTCGCACAGTGAGTGGTACAAACGCTTAGGATAGTAATACCAGAACTGGGATGCACAGAATGACTCCACGTATAGCTCCGACTCTCTGACAAACTGAAATGTGAAATTAAAACCAAGAACAGCTGGTTCAGGTAAAAGAACAAAACAAAGCAGGATCTATGAGGGAGCAAGACATCATACATTTTTTCATGCAACTGGTAGCCTAAGAAGTGTCCACATGAACTACATCCCTCAGTTTCTCTATCAATTTACCCTTTTTTGCAGTGGAAAATAAAAACATACACTGTGTGTTAGTATACTACAGAATGGTAACAAACAGTTCAAGAAGTATGAGAAAAAAATACAGCAAGTCAGTATTATTCGTTAGAACTGATGTCAAAATGCAAGATTTTGGAGACTTACAGTGGGATTTTATTTGTGTTAATAAGCAAGATGTGCATCATAAGGAAGGAAAAAAGTTTTATTTCTGAGTTTCATTTCAAGTTAAACAGATCTAAATATTTATATACAATAGAAGTCCCTGTAAAAAGTTTCTAGAAGGCATATAGCAAAACCAGACTTACCGCTTCATCGTACTTCTGCTGCTGAATATATAGTCTTGTTTTCTTTAAAAAGTTGATCTGTTCAGAATCAGAAAGTGGTCTGTACAACAATATAAAGAGATATTAAGATTTCTTCTTTTCATGAGCAGAGGAAGAGGCAGAAAAAACTAACTTTGTAATAAAAAAATTACTTGGAATGAAACATACAAAAATATTCTGAGCTTCATTAGAGGTAATTGCGTAATTGAAACTAATCCATTCCTCTATATGCATCTTCACACTTGTGTCAATACTGGTGCTGTCTAACTTATCCCAAAATTCTTGCATTAAGAGACATTTCTTTTATGTAGGTGTTCCCATCTAATCCTGCTGAAAATTATCTCCCTTGTGCATTATTATTGGCCATTGCTCTGGACAAGAAGCACTGCACATACAAGAATTAAGCAATTTAAATGATTTTATAGATGGTTCATAAGCCTGTCAGCGGAGGACAAATTGTTCCGGTTCCACGCTAACAGCAGATGTTGCCTAATAATCTTCTCTTTGAAAAACAAGAGGTTCTCTTCTGTTACACAGGGACCAGTCAGCAGAGTCCCCAAAGCAGGGGACAACACAGATACCTGGCTGCACTGAGGTCAGTGACAAAAACCTCTTTGATTTTAATGAATTTGGTCATCAATCTAAATAATTGCTACAATTCTTCCCTTACAGAAAGTAGCTACATGGAGAAACACGCCAGTCAACCAACCTCCACCAAATGAAGAGGGAAGAAGTCATTTTTCCTGTACCATTTTTTCCCCAAGTCAAACACTTGGGAACCACTTCTTCTTGTCACCCAGAACCATTTGAGACATCATCAACAATTCATACATATCATCTTTTGAGCTCTGAAATATATTAAAAGGATTCTGTGCCTGAACAATCTGAATTTTTATTACTAATAACATCCTAGTATATTTTGATACTGTTTTGTTGATTTCAGAGCACAGCAGTATTGTGCAAGAGCTTTCTAAAACATATTGGATAATAGCAGCAACAATGTATCTTACTTTTGAGAAGAGTAAATGAAATAACTGTTAAAAATGTTTGACTTTTCAATCTAGAAAAAGAATCAAAGGATGGTATCTATAAAGATGTAGGAAAAGAGAGGTCCCGTGGAAAAGGAAGAAGGGAGGAAAAGATGATGACAAGATGACGGTGTTTGATCACCTCAACTTTGTGGTGAAGACACAGTATTTTAGAAAACAGAGTTGAAAAATAGCAGAGACAATGTTGGTTGTTGCTGCACCTTCATGACACGTCCCTATGAAAGCCAACCTTACAGCTTTGGTGGGAGTTTTCACCATGTGTGGAGCTTAATAGGAGGAAAAAAGGTATCTTAGCTTTTAGGTAAGGATTTTAGAAAATCTAGAATAAATATTAAGCAGCTTTATTTAGGACTTAACTCCATCCAAGATGTTCCTATGTTCACTGTTTCATTTTTATTGTTTTATACACACTATTTTCTGTGGATTTTGCATAATCAATGCAAATTTTTAATATGGTAAAAAAGCCTTATTTTTACCTTTCACTTTGTACCTTTAGTCATTTAGCCATAAACCCTTTAATTATCTTTTTATTCTCAACAAATCATTTTATTATTAATGAATAGTCTTTACCTATTCCCTCTTAGGTGACAGCACCTGGGATCTCTGTACATGGATGGTGTAAAAAAATAAGTGGGGTTTTTAAGCAGTAAAGCTTCAGTAAGTCAAATGCAGAAAGCAATTATTTTGTCAAATGGGGTTACCATTAGCATGCTCATTGTTAATTTTCAATAGCTATCATACCACACATTCTACTTTACTTCCATATGCATGCTTTTCAAGATGCTGAATTTACAATTGTCTACAGATTGGTTTTGTACAGTTTATGAATTCCACCAGAAATTAAGGACTGTTTGTATGTAACTGTATCAAAATGCAAGTTTCACCCTGAATGGAAGGTGTGATCGTCGTCTTAGATATATTTTGCCTCCATATTAAGCAAAAGCTCAAAGAAATTATTAGAAAAATTTTGCATCTCACACAGACTAGAAAGAAGAGTTGCCAAATGTGCTGATTATCTCTTGGTTAAGGAATGGATATAGCTCACCATAAGCAGCTTATCATCCATTCAGGACCGTGATTCACTTCCTAAAGCTGACAAAGTAGATGGGAGATTTAAAAGGAGCCCCTTGCAAGATGTAGTAGAAAGTGTAAAGAGACAAAGCTGAGCCATGAACCAAAGTGGAAAGGTGCTATAGAAAGGAGGCAGGAACTTTAGAAATGGTGATTCTGTAAAACCTACAAGACTCATCAAACAACAAAACCACAAGGAAAATTTACATCTGAGAAGTTCAAGCATGAACTATTCTTAGCACCACCTAATTTTAACTCAAACTATTTAAAAGGTTTTGAATACGAGACAGATACTGTAAGATCAGAGTTGCTTCCCTGTGTTTTAGTATGCAATGTGCCAGAGGCACTACTAGAATGCCAATGTATTCTCAAGGTCACTTAATGCACATATCCGTGCAACAGTTAAATTAATAGTAATGAAGTGAACTTATTGATCATTATTAGAAAGATTCTGAACTCTGTAAAGAAAACTGTTATGCATGTATGCGTTCCTCCCAGCTACCCATCACCAAAATCCAATGCTACCAAATGCAATATGGCTACTCTTGACTAGTAAAATCAAAAGACTTTTTCTGTAACACAAAAATACCTGTCCTACTAATTAACAAACACACACAAAGAGTTCAGTCAGCGGACTCAACTCTGTCCTCTGATTCTTGTCTTGAAAGTACTGCAAAACACATTCACTGTAAAGTGTAGTACTCTGAGGTTTAACACAATACCAATCAGGATTCTAAAGACTTAAGATTATATTCTTCACAGGAAACCATGGTGGTTCTAGAAGCAGAATTTTGTTTTTCATGATGACTATCAGAGATTAACTTTCTAGCTCCAGGCAGAAATCACAGCTTCATCCATGAATAAACATAATTAATTATGAAACAAAACAATTGGGCTGATTGTGCAAGTGCTTGTAAACTATCCCTTCTGAGATGTTAGCTACCCTTGTCGTAAGTATACCTGACAAAATTAATCTTTCCAACACATCACTCACGCTTCATATAAGCTATTTGACAGCGCTAACAACAAGACTGTGATGAAATATGTTCACCATAGCAATGTCAAGGGGACCTCTCTTTGGCCAATGACTCTTGTTTATCATCACACTGCAGAAATTACCACTCCCAACAGCACAGGTAGCATGCTGCAGTCAAATCATGAAATAATCTTGGAACAGAAGGAGATGTCTTGCAAATACTTCTGTATCTACCACTGCTAGTTTGTTAATTTTATTATGCCTGGTTATTTGAGTAGTGATTTATAGTCATTTTATTGTACAGTAAATTTTCCAGAATTCAACTATATAAAAAGTAACTCTTCAGGATCTGTAGTAGTTTAACTCTTAAAATGCTGCAGATTTAATAATGAAAGTCAGGGAAGCATCCCAGACCTGCAGATGCAACACACAAAGAGAAAGGCAGCGGTCTTTGCCTAGCTCACTGTCAGATGCAAACAAATTTATTTCAGCTGCTTCACTCCACACGCACATCCCTGTGTGTAAAACTGATAGACTACTCATGCTTGGGAACTTAATTTCTAGCAGGAGGACTCAATAATCTCTTCAACATAAATTCCATGTACCTGACTATTGTCAGCTCATGCACATCTACCTCCTCCTATCACTGCCTTTTCACACTCTCCACTAGAAAAAAGAAACACCAACCAACCAAAACCGTGCATCCCACAACCCTCTGAGAGTGGCAAGATTTGCAGAAGACATAGTGATCACATTTCTCTGACCCATATCCACCACCAGCAGCAATCAGCAGTAGCTGTTCAGTAGTTCAGTCTTCTGACTTTTTATATTGGCTGTTGGGGGATAGGGAGAAAAAGACCAAGTCCTCCTGTTCACTCAAACTTGAAAAAGCTAGAGGATAAGGATATACATCCCTTGAACCTCATGATAGCTCCAACAAGGCAAGGCAAGACCATCTGAATAAGGCCTGCCAGGATTTTGTATGGGTCACCTTCTCCTGAACACCACGTAAGGCAGACCTTCTCATTTGCTTTGCTATTTCTAACCTCAAAATGGTTGGCAGGGAAAGAGGCATCAGACTGCCACCGTCCAAACAACTCCAGCAACCTCTTCTGCCAAAAGGCTGAGCAGCCACAGGTTCTTGTTCTCTTCTCCAGAAAAGAAGATCCCTGGCATCTTGGCAACTTGAAAGAAATCCCCCGGGTTAACGCTTCCCCTCTCGCCACGAAGCTCTTCCACTGGCACAATCTCACCAAGCAGCCCAGGCCTCTGCCGCCCCCCCCTGTCCTCCCACCACTTGGGCACTGAGGGGGGCAGGCACCAGTGCCTCTCTGCTCTAACCACGGGAGAAAACTGCCACCAACAGAAGCAGCTGAATATGTTCAAACTCTGTTTGCCACCCCGTCCCTCTGTGAGAAGGCCATACTAAGGAGGAAAGATTGCTTCCAGTCCAGCAATTCTGCAATCAGCTGAAATAGTACTTATAAGACCCACTATTACTGCTTTGATCCACATCACCGCTGCTGGCAAAACAGCATCTTGACAACACAGAGGTAAGACTGGCCTGATGTTTTTGCAGGGCTGCTTTTCAAAAATTATACAAGTAATCAAACAACAATTTTTCAAAGCCTTTTTCGGAGTAGCAACAGGCTTCACAAAGTCAGTCTCCCATGACAGCTGCCTTCAAACATTCCCACCATACAAGAGACAGTACCTCAGAAAGCATCAGATGGGTAACAGGAAAGTAGAGACACAGATCTTACATTAAATACTGCTAATTCAGCAGAAACATGAGTGCATGCTTATGCCTGCTCCACATCAAATTTATCTGTTGGCAACCCATGAGCTCGGAGACTTTGTATTAATGATAGAGCAGTCACAAACTAGCCTAGCTTTATTGTTCTATGATTTCTTTTGAAGGTAAGGTGCATAGCCTTGTAGGAGCAGAATGAAATGCACAATATAAAACCTTCCCACTTCTCCATCCAGAGCAGAGAATCATCAGAAAGAAAGTGATGCAAAGTCATGAGTTCATACAGCAAAGTGTGGAAAAATTGATCAAGTAAGTATTTCAAAAATCAAAGTCTGGAACCATGATGTTTACTTTCTGTTGAAGTTGCTGTGCAGTACAGAGTACACGATGCTACTAGGGGCAATGATCAGGAAAAAAAGTGTGTTACAGTTCTATGGACTTTACCAAATTGCATATTTACATGAATTTCAATAGCCAGAAGCTAATTTTTTCCATTTTCAAAATGTGTTCAATTCCAGTTCTTTAGATGTGCCTACTCCAAAGAAAGAATTGTTTTACTGTATCTGCCAAAGACAGACTGAAAGCACACATTATGAGACATAGAAACAGTCCTTTGCATATGTTTTAGTCTTGATCAAAGAGTGAAGCTGCAAAGATTAAATGATTTGGTGGGTAACTCAGTGATCCTTAATCTGTTAAGATGTCCTGAATTTCAATTGTTTACTAAAACATTTTCAGGTAAGCTACTATGACAGCAAGTCCTACGAAACTTGATCTTTGTAATTTTGAAGAAAGATGCATGCTGTTTACAGATTAAAAAAGTGACAGCGATGTTTTCAGTGTGCTAAAGCTGTCCTTTTTTAAAGAAAAGGTATTCCACATAAACCTACACTAAAAGCCCAGGATCCTCAATATTCTCTCTCCTGACTTGATCTACTCTCTTTCCTCCTGCTGTTCCACTGTCAGGAGTTTCAGTCTTGGAGCATCTAAATTTCAAGTAGGTTTTTGTGTTTCTGGGTTTTCTGACTACCGTGTTAGATCAGCCAGTCTAGCTGTAGCGTTGTACTTGGTTATCTTTGCAACCTTTTTTCTTTTAAGAAGCAGTAAAAAGCACTGCTGCGTGCATCAGGCACTCCAAAAGAAAGTCAGTAAGAGGGTCCTGTTTTAAGTTCTGAGGTTTTTGACCTTTAAACCATAATGAAATTAAGGGAGGGGACACACACTTCCACAGACCAAAGATAGCAAAAAAGCATCTTTACTGACACAGTGCAAAAACCTATCAGTAGACCAGCATGCTTTTGTATTCAGATTTACACACAGCAAAGGAGGAAACAGCGGGACATCAGTGAAACCGCAGGAAGTGGTCTGACTGCTAATGGTCTAATCCTGGACTGTCAAGTCCTAGGAATTAAAATACCCTTTTAATTTCCACAAATCAGCATCCCTGATGCAGCACATTCGCATATTCAACAGCAAAGTGCCTTAGGATATTTATGTAAATCCTTTAGATAGCAGAGATGAGAGAAAAAGGAGCGGGCAAGCTAACTGCCAGCTGCCAATTCACTGAACAGAGAGAAACAATTAAGATAACTGGGCTGCACACAGCAGATTTTGCATGCAAACTACTATGGAAAGAGCTGGGGACAACCAGAGGCCAGCAGGGAGAAGGCCACGCTCTGAAGCGCTCCCTCTGTCCCGCTTAAAGCAGAACAGAGATGCTGGATGCAGGGACCGAGCAGGGGCAGGGGTTTTGCCTGAAGAGCCAGCAGGACATAGCGCAGCAGCCTTGAAAAGGGAAAGGGCTTAATAAGGAAGACGAAGATCCTTGAAGGAAAGGAAATGCAGCATTTTTAAAGCCTCCGCTATTTCAGTACTGCAGCGGACACGTGCAGACTCTAAATAACAAGGCCCTACCTACGTGGCACGTCAGCCCTCACCTCTGCAAAATGTATGATGATTTATGTCACACAACAAGCTGGATCTACACATCTGCAGTGCTGTGGATATGCAGCGTTGTGCCACAGGTCCTCTTGGTTGGACTAGATGGCCTCAAAGGTCCCTTCCAACCGAGACAATTCTAAGATTCTGCCCCATGATCCTACATGCCAAACCTAAACTGTAGCAACCATTTCCCAACCAGTTGCAGCTGGAGCAGGCAGCATGTGCTGTGTTTGGGCAGGTACCTAATAGCAGGGCCCAATGGCTACCCAAAACACGTTTGAGCAGGCCCCCCATACTGATCCTGACCAGGAGACCATCATACATCAAGAAGCCGGTGATCCACGTAATGGTTCACCTGAGTCGGCCCAGGTCTGTGCTGCCTGTCCAGCGTGACTTCAGGCTGTGCCGAACAAATCTTTGGCCGCAGGACAAACCCAGCCAGCTCGTAGTAACCGAGGACCCATCAGGCAGCTCCCACTCGGTCCTGGTGATCACGCTGCCTGCTTGTCCTCATATTTATCTACAAGTGCAGCAGGAAGTTCTCATGCAAGCCTTCATTCTGTTTGACAGTAGAAACAATTACTAGAGTCGATTCCTTGAAAAAAAAAAAAAAATCATATAATAGCTTCAATCACCAAAAAAGGGGAACCTCTCCACAGACAGGATCTGTGCAGCACCATGGGAAAACCCATCCAGGCTCTATTTGATGCTGCACAAATGCAGGGTACCCGGCATCTGAAGAAACACAAGATTCACTCGCTATCCGTATTATTCTTTTTATTTTATCTTATTAAAACAGTTATTTTATTAAGCTATTTGTTATCAGGCCTTTCTTACGGAGATTCAGAAAGAGCCCTGCACTGTCTCTCTTACCTCACACCCCAGTGCAGAACATCTTCTGCCCATCCCATCCCACCACCTACCTGTACACCCTCCCTCACCCTCATTGCAAGAAGCCTCACAAGTTCTATGGAAACACCAAAGGGATTTATGCAAGGAAACAGAAACATACACATAAATCTTGTGATATTTTATCTTATACATTAGCCTCTTAGCTCCTTCTAAAGGCCTTACCTACTTCGTACTTGATAGTAAATCCAATTACGCCCGGTCCTACTGCAAAGAAGCCGCTGCCAGTAAGCTTTTCATGTACAAACTAAAAGCTCCTGAGTGTGCTGCTGAAACCCAAGACCAGCAGGATGCCTGCCTTCTAAGAGGATTGCATCCTCCCTGAGCAGCATTTAACAGAGTGCTTCAGACACAGCCCATTCAGTGAAAGAGAAGCTGACATTTTTGCCAAAGAACATGCATTTTATAGCAGAGGCATTGATTTCTCCGTAAAGAGATAACACATCTACTATTCAAGCAATTTATTTTGTTGTTTTGGGTTTTTTTTTTTTTAAATAATACGAAGCCATTATTTCCATTTGAGCACTTTTCTCTCTACAGCACTGCATTTCTATTTTTTGTTCACATGTATATACACAGATTCCTAAAGCCAAGGGTGGAGGGGAGGAGTGGGCTGCCAGTCTGCATCCCAGACACCAATGGGCTAAAGGTGCCCATACTGGTCTGCTTGTACCAGCTGCCCCAGGAGCAGGCTGACGCCACCTGGTAACACAGTGGGGACAAAGTGGACAAAGGAAAAAGCTGGCTGCCTTTCTAGGGTTCACTAGAAGTTGAGAGAAGCTGCGGTCCCTCATTCTTGACCACAGGATAAAAGGGGATGAAATGTCTTGCCAGATAAATCAGTGCCTCTGCTAAATCAAGGTTACTCTGGAGACACAAAGTACTCAGACAAATGGACAGGGAGAGTAATCAGTTAGAAATATCCTTCCCTACTGCAACAGCTTCACCCTTTCCTCCTGACATTCAATCTTTAATGTTTGCTTTTGCAATGCATTATAACTTGTATCACAAATATCTCACATACCACCATTTATTTAAACAAAACAAGAATAGGATGCTTCAAAGGATGTACTATGTTTCCTGACATCTTAAGAGACCCTGCCCCACTTAATGGTGGAGGAGAAATCACTTGTTTCACTTTGCTCCAAATGTCAATTTTGTGGAAGTATCTATTATTTAAGTTTTGAAAGGCCATCAGACAGAGGGAACAACGTAGTGCTGTATCTCCAGTCATCAGAGAAAGGAAGAAATGAGAGGTATTTGTGCATATGCCATTTCTTTGAAGTTGCTGTACATCTTCAAAGACACTCTACATTACGAAAGAGCTATTTTCTTTTCTATCACCATGACAAATACATGATGCATAATTACGTGGAAAGACTCAGTCTACATGATTGATACTTCCTTGCAGTAAATCCATGCAAATGTTTAAGGGAGTTATATGTCAATTCATATTAGAGGGTAGAGGAAAGGGAAAGTTATATTTTCACACGGTGAGGGGAGGCAAATTTCTATTTAATAACTGTACACTGCACATTCAAAATGCAGTGATTTTCTATACAACTATGCAAGTTATAACTTGATTATACACACAAAAATAAGTATTTGGGATGATTAAAATGTAGTATTCAAACAATTAAGTTACTTTAAAAATGTCATGTCAAGATGGTATGGGATTTTTCAAATATGACAAGACAACGTTGACTTTAAATGATACATAAGCTGTCTCCTGCTAAAAAAAACTTTATTGATATAAACTTCAACACATTCAACAAAAAAGTACAGCTAGTGGAAAGCAAGCACTGATTCCTCATCTCTTGGGGTTTTTTTTGTTTTTGTTTTTTTTGTTGTTGTTGTTGTTTGTTTGTTTTTGTTTTTTTCTTGTTTGTTTATGAACTAGCTTTTTAATACGGTGGTTCTTAAACCGCTGCTCCTGCTGTCTTACTGTGAGGCACCAGAACCTGAACAGCTGGAAGTACAGTCTTCCCTGAAAGCACTGTATACACCAGGCATACAGAAAAGGACTCCTGTGCTTTTGTGTAATTTAATATCTTAAATCTCTCGTACCTGTTGGGATAATCAAATTGCATTAATTGGTTAAGAGGATTTTAGTGCAACACTGATGTCCCATCTACTCACCTCACTACACTGTCCTCCTGCTACTCCTTGTAGGATTACTTTCACAGCCCAGAGATGCCAGCTTTGGGAACGCTTTTGCAACAGTAGCACCTGGCCCACTGGCACACTCCTCTTTGGACTGTGCCAGCTCGGCAGTTGCCTTAAGGTACATCAAATGATCAGAAAGCTAATAAGATAGTTCACTATCCTGGACATCAGTTTTCCTCTGTCAGCAATCTTCAGATTTGTCCTCACTCTTCCTCCAAAGCATCTGGCATCTTGGTACCTGCTTTTCTTACACAGAAAGGTCAAAGCATTGTGCCTATGTCCCAGAATCCTCGTAAGAAAAGCCTCTGATTTTGCTAAGCAAGTAATTTTTGAAAAAATGACTTTCATAGCTGGGAAAAAAAGGCAGGGAGTGGAAGAAAGTGGGAAAGAAACTTATTTCAGACAGTAAATCCCTTCAGGTATCCAACTGGAAATGCAGATAAGCATTCTAAGCAAGTATTCAATATCAACAAGGGACACTGTTCTGCTCTTGTGCATTCATTCCCCTGGAAGCGGGCTGTGCACCTCGCCTTGCAGACACTTGCAGCTGAGCTCTTGCTGAAATGTATGCTCAACTGTTTCACAGGTAGCCTCAAGATATGCTTTTACACAGACTTGTTCCTTGATGAAGGCGCTTTGACAAAAATGAAAATGGCATTACTGGCAGCCAGAGACATCCTTACAGCTATCCAAATTCTAACCTGCCTCAAACCTGGTCAAGTAGATACTATTGAAGTTTCTATCACACAACACAATGATCAGCTCCATCCTCCTCATCATTATACACCTGACAGATGGATTTCAGAGAGAGATGCCATTTAGATCCAAGTAGGAAAGGGCACATGTCTAATGAAATCCTTCATTCCCTGTCCACTGTGCCAGCCATGTTTCTACTAGGTGTGAGATTCCCTGTCGAAATCAGAAGCCTTATACCAATTCAAGAAACTTTCTCTGTTGCCAACGTTGTGTAAATAAGGAGGAAAAATAGGCTTGTAATATATATATATATATATATGAACTAGCTTAATGCTTTTGGTGCAATATATTCAACATCTGACTCAAACACTAGTTTTTAAGTCATTGCATCTGAAGTTCATGAACCATTTTCCAGTCACTTGGTAATAAAACACTTGAAATTCAAGGTCAAAAACAGGATTTTCCCCACAGAATGTTAAACCAAAATTTTTCGTGCTATTTCTGGCAGAAAAATTAAGTTGTAGTTTCTAAAGAACACGTTATTTGTGAACATATTCTCCCTCCCAGATAAATACATCTTCAATAGTAATTATATTAACTTCTCCGAAACCAGAATGTCTCAATCTGAAATTTTAGATTCAGATTTCTCCTGGAACTCATATCTATGTTTCTGTTACAGAGACTTTATTCAATTACATAATTTAATTCAAATAATTTAGGAAAGGCAGTTCTTAGTGATATCTTTGTTTGTTTTCAGGTTATCAAGATGCTGAAATATACATAAAAATCTATAATATTCCAAAACAGATCATTCACATCTTCAATTTCTACATAACTTGATGTTCCCAAAGCACTTTAGACATGAATTAAGCTTCAGTAACCTCCAATAGACTAGGAAGGAATAGGGCATTATGCTGGTGCACACACTTTGAGCTTCATGGTACAGATTTCGGGCACCAGAAGGATTAAAAAAAAAGGATGTAACTCCTTTGTACAACAATGCAAATCAATGAACAGTGGTGGAAGAAGCTATTCTTGTCTTAACGGAAGAACAGTAGTGCTAGCAGAAACACAGCACAGAACTGTGCTCAGCTGTAGCATTGGACAAGGACAACCACAGATTAACACAAATTAGCAGGCAAAGCTGCCATTAAGCCTGAGCTGACGAGTCCAAATAGTGTATAGCTGTGCAGAAATGCAATGTCCATACCATTACCAATCACTCTGAAAGGCAGCACAGTATACCATGAGGTCTCTTGCTCCAGACACAGGAGAAAGCTATCCCCAACTTTGCCTTTTTAATTTCTCCTGAAAAAGGCAGAGTAACTGTACCCTTCTATACCCTTTTATTTACCACTGCATTGTGTTTGCGTGGCAGGGTTTCAGTAGCTGGGGGGGCTATAGGGGTGGCTTCTGTGAGAAGCTACTAGAAGCTTCCTCCATGTCTGATAGAGCCAATGCCACCTGGCTCCAAGATGAACCCGCCGCTGGCCAAGGCAAACCCATCAGCAACAGTGGTAGCACCTCTGATAACATATTTAAGAGGGGGGGGCGGGCGCGCAAAAAACCCTGTGGAACAGCAGAGGAGAGAGGACCGAGAACATGTCAGAGCAGCAACTCTGCAGACACCAAGGTCAGTGAAGAAGAAGGGGGAGGAGGTGCTCTAGGCAACTGAGCAGAAATTCCCCTGCAGCCTGTGGTGAAGACCATGGTGAGGCAGGCTGTCCCCCTGCAGCCCACGGAGGTTAACAGTGGAGCAAATATCCACCTGCAGGCCATGGAGGACCCCACGCCACAGCAGGTGTATGCCTGAAGGAGGCTGTGAGCCCATGGGAAGCCTGCATTGGAGCAGGCTCCTGCCAGGACCTGTGGAAAGAGGAGCCTACATTGGAGCAGGTTTGCTGGAGGGACTTGTGACCCTGTGGGGGACCCACTCTGGAGCAGTCTGTTCCCGAAGGACTGCATCCCTTGGAAGGGACCCACACTGGAACAGTTTGTGAAGAACTGCAGCCCGTGGAAGGGACCCACATTGAAGAAATTCATGGAGAACTGTCTCCCATGGGAGAGACCCCACGCCGGAGCAGGGGAAGAGTGTGAGGAGTCCTCACCTTAAGGAGGAAGGAGCAGCAGAAACAATGTGTGATGAACTGACCATAACCCCATTCCCCGTCCCCTTGCACCGCTCTGGGGCCCAAGAGGGGGTGGCAGGCAGGAGGCAGAGAAAATCAGGAGTGAAGTTGAGCCTGGGAAGAAGGGACAGGTGGGGGGAAGGTGTTTTAAGATTTAGTTTTTATTTCTCATTACCCTACTCTGATTTGATTGGTAATAAATTAAATTAATTTCTCCAGGTTGAGTCTGTTTTGCCTGTGACGGTAATTGGTGAGTGATCTCCCTGTCCTTATCTCAACCCATGCGCTTTTTGTTATATTTTTGTCTCCCCCTGTCCAGCTGAGCAGTGGGGAGGGATAAAGCAGCTTGGTGGGCACCTGGCACCCAGCCAGGGTCAACCCACCACAACCACCAAAAAAAAGCATCACAGTCAAGCCAGCAGAAGGGAATACATGCCTTCCCCTCAGTATCTCACTCTGGTTCTAGCAAAATTTGTTTGAAGAACTAATGAGGTTTGCCTTACAGTAATGCATCAGACCACAACCCGCAGCTGAAGCTCAGGCTCGTGTTCACTGCTCAAACACAGTCACCTCCACATGAAGGAGGGGACAGATCTGTAGACAGGTCATGTCTAAAATCACCTCTGGTTTTCCTTCACTTCCTGCAAGCTGGAGCACTAGCAAGTTACTTGTCTACTTAAAAATAAGTTGATGTTCAACTGCTTCATCCCAACTATTAGTATCTGATTGGACAAGGCCCCTTAGTAGCTTCCCAGACATGGGCCAAGTTTTGAAAGTCAAGGAGAGTTGTGAAGACTAATCAGAACCTCACCAAACTCCCTCCCCACAGCAGACCATGGATGAGTATTTGCATTAATGTGTGACCATCTGTGGTAGGAATCTTTTTCTGTTTTCCTAGAGTGAAGATAAACAATATCATCTTCAGGACCAAAGAAAGTCTTTGCCCATACAACATGCAAGGATAGGCACCTTCTGTAAGATAAATCACACATTCAAGGAATTCTTTTGGTCTCATACAAAAACCTTTCCCTGGAAGGACCATTAGCCCAAATTCTGATTCAGAAAAGTTTTAGGAATACCTAAAGAAAGTAAAATTTATTTATTTTTTGCAAAGGACCATGCCCAAGTAACATGTTCATACCAAGTTTTAGTCCTGTTTTCAAGGTGATAAATGTCTCCAGCATTTCCACTTGAAACAATCCAACATATCACAAAAAAGAACACATACCAGTCCATAAGGCAATCAGTAACACTTAGTTCCTTTAAGGATAAATTTAGCATTAAGAAAAATATGTCCTATTTTACAGGATTAGATGCATTTCTTGAGGAAAGGTAGAATTTAAACAAGAGCTGTGAAATCAAACTAATAGCCTTCCCCACAGAATCAAAGACAACTGACATGGCATTTTACTTCTATATGGATTAGTAAATTCTTTGATAGTGCAACTGCCACTCTTAATCAGAATTTGATCTCAAACATTCATTATGTGCCCAAGATTGACTTGACTCAGGTCTCAGAGACTGTCTTGAACCTTCCCATTTGAAGAATCCAGTGGTATAAAATAACACAGTAAATCTCTGTTCTGAAAGACAGAAATCTTATTTAGTGGTTCAACATACCTCACAGGAAGAGACTCAAGTACGTTTTACCACTTGTGTGATTTAGAGATCTTAATTAACATCAGTTTTACTTCCCAAAGGAAAACAGCTGCTCTTGGTGACAAAGTGTTTTTGAAGCATTCCACAAACTGAAAGCAGAATTGAACAGTATCACGTGTACCCATAGCAAAGCTTTCAAAAACCTTTCAGGGTGGAAAGAAAAAGGAAAAAGCAGCTTTAACTGGATAAGGCTGAAGGGTGAGCGGGTCAGTAACTGCTCCATACACTAGAACACAGAGCTCGCAGATACACAAATCACTACAGAGACTCCTTCACAGCCCTGGAAACGCTAACACCAGGCAGCAAAAATTCTTAAGATTTTTATCTTCTTTTCTGGATGCAAGGTGTTTTGTTTGTTTGTTTGTATTAGAATTTAAATCACAGAAGAAACAATTCTTAGTTCAACTTTTATATACATATAAACAAGAACAGATTGCATTTCCTGACCCTATAGGGACTTACACCTCTCCCAAGGAATGCTAAAAGACTATAACAAAAAAGAACAAGTCAGTAAAAACTACCATGCAGTCTATATATAAATATATTGTCAAAAAGTTTAGACCCTTAACAGAAAACTAAATATAAGGAATGGATTTAAAAAAAATAATCTACTTTTAACTAAAATTTTTAAATAGAAATTAGTCACAGAGTTCATTGTAATGCAAAGTTTTATAGTCAGATATACAGTATCATTTAAAAAAAGAATGAAGAGACTGAATTTCTCTGTTGTTGCATCTCATTGAAATATCACATTAAGACGACAAACAATCATGTAAAATATATCTAGCATTTACAGGCACTTACTTGAATGGTGTGAACAGAAATGACAATGTAGTTTTCTTTTTCTGACTCATCTTAACCTGCATAAAAAAAATATTAAACAATTATATGCAAGTTGCAACAAGACTAAAAACTGTATCAGACATTAAACTAAAAACCACAGAAGAGTTCCAAGACTTTGGAAAAGGAATGAAACCACACTGTTGGTACATTGTCCAGCAAACTGGCTGTTATATTCTCATATGTGTAACTCTTTCAAGTGCTGAACTAGCATTCCTGGAAACCCAGACCTGCTCTAAAGTAGGTAGAATAAACCACCCCCCAAGCCAGTGCTTTTCACAGAAGGACTTGTACAGTTTGCAGGATAAAGGGAAGATATGACTAGAGGTGCTATCAGACTTCAGTGACAACCTCCTTCAATGAAACTGGTATTATTTACGCCAGATGGGAACTAGTACACTGCGGTAACCAAAGCAACGCTATCAGATCGATCAACCCTCACATGGATAAAAATAGGAGGTTTTGATGCCGTCAGAGCCACTTTGCCCAAGACCCTTCAAAATATCTTTAAGGCCTCCTGTAGCAGCCTGACTGCTGATGTAAAGTGCAGACAGGAACTTTCTAGCACACTGCTCCCAAAACCTGACAGCTTGAAGTCGCAACCCGCACGTCTCATCCTATCCATCCAAGGCAACATCCTCTCCAGGGAATGCAAACTGTGATCAGGTCAGTCCATCATAGGAAAAGTAAAAAGCCACTTGGCGTGTCTAAGCCTGTGCGCTACTTTTGCTTCAGCAGAGAAACACAAAGGAAATTCACACACAATCTTTCCAAAACAATGCTAGAAACACGGCAGCCAAGAAGAAAATAGGTAATTTAGCACTACAAAACAATAGAATAAAAAAACTTAAAGAAAAGGAGGACCAGAACTTTTCCTTTTTTAAAATAAACCCTGAGACACCAATTTAGCTGAAAAAGACCTGAGTCACCTCCTTCATTCTTCGAGCAACTGTGGAGGTTATCTTGGCATGCTTCAACTTCATGTCCAGCCCACCAGTCACCTCCCCTGCTACATGCCAGCTTTCCACCACAGATTTGGAAGCGACTGCTGCTGACACTGCCAACCTGGTATCCACACAAACTACATTTGGGAACCTGGCATTCAAGGGGCAGAAGGTGCTAATCTCTCGTAGGTGATCTCATGCTAGTTCCATGTTCCACTATCATCACACAGATTTCCTGACAGGGCAACAGCTCTTGCGTGGCTCAGCTTCCTGTCTGTGGAGAGGATGGTCTTCCCCTCAGACCATTTCTATGTCTTGCCAAAACTGTGATTTTTGGATTTGGGACTGTTATTCCACTGTCTAGTGAAACAGAACTTTTCTGTTTGGACCACATGTTCTCCTAATAGGATAATATCCAGTATTAGATGAATGAAGACAGAGAAGCCAGAGACGAACACTTGCAAAGCAAAACAACAGATACAACAGCATTAGCTAAAAGTTAATTAGGCCACTAATTTCATTTCTTTAAGGGACAGGTGCCTGTTACCTTTTTGATCTGTTTGCATACTGTTCCTGACTTAGAGCCTTGTTCCCCAGCCCCTGTTGCAAAGGCAGTATTTCCCTTTTCAGGTATCAGCACTTAGACTCTACCTACATACTACATGTAGGTTTACATTAACATCAATAAACATCAGCATTTATGTTAAGAATCAAGAAAAAAGTTACTAATCCGTCTTACAAAAAAGGTGTTTATTAAAGTCTTTCAAACTCGGCTCACAGCTCGTCAATCCACATCACCCAGTATGCGCATTCAATTTTAGTCCTTTGAATTACAGCATGCTATATACAGCGTATGTCCTAGAATAATTATTTTACACACAGCAACAACTAGTATTCAAAGAAATTTTTCTTTACCATATATGTTTAGTTACCTTAAATTGCTCAAGAATCTGAACAGCGTTGGTAAATATGCTCTCTGCTTTGAAATGAGCACTATTGTTCAGATATTCAAGAGGCAGAGTTCCCTGGAGAAGAAAAATACATATATACATGAAAATTAAATGAAGTAACAGAAATTTCTCACTGAATGGCGGTCCAAACAAGCAGCAAGAATACTTCAAATTACTGCTGAAATAACTACTGTAACCCCTTTGAAAACACTCTTCTCACATAATTTCACAACATTACAGGGACTGCTCATAATATCCCACCTCCCACAGAAACACAAAAAAGGTCAATAACGGAAACTGTTATTAAAATATATACTATACAGTAATACAAGCTCAACCTTTAATCAGAAGCCATTTTTTAAAGCCTAAAAGTCTTCCATCCAAAGCCTTGCCTGGTCCTGACTCACCCAGTACCCGTGACGGGAAAGCGAGCAGTTCCCGTGCCGCCCTGTGTTGGGCAGCTTTCCTCGCATGACCAGCAGTGAGTGCAGGACAGGGGGACCGAATTTAGGGCAGAGTCTCCAGAAGAAATATTTCGAAAAATATGCTGTAAATTGGTGTTTTAAAAATGAAACAAGCAGCATGAAAGCACAGTAATGTAATGCTAATTGTCAATTAGATATTTATGAGACAACCTTTGGACTATGTAATAATATATGAAGGAAATTCAAAGAAAAAGCTATCTCACAGTGAGGGCACTCGCTATTCACTAAATTAGAAGCACAAGATACCATCTGAAGAAAGTACACCAGTTTAAACAAGAAATAATTAAACATTAAATTGCAGGAGCCAGCTTGTTTACAGGCTCAGCTTTCATGATCAAAATCAAGTGCTATTCAAACCATATTGCATTTTTACCATCCCTAAAAAACAAAGTAACAAAAAACTTTTATGTAGCTCAAGAGTATAAAGTTGCAGATTATAAAAGGATCAGCTGCCTTTCCAATTGAAAGCACTACACAATATATAGAAAGATTGAGTTTATGCTCCAAACTGAAGACATACATATAAAGCTAAAACTAAAAGCAGTCTCCATAACTTATAGCAGTTTTCCAAATTTATAACCTTCCCCCTCACACACCCCAAGTGTTGTCTCCAACACCTCTTTGCAAGCAGATCTCTATAATACGGAAAAACACTTGTACTTCTTACCACGGAATTCAGGGGGAAAGGCACACCAATAAGGGAAGCCATCAGCGGTGCAATATCAGCCTGTGCAAACAGAAGCATCTCCATTTTAAGACAGTTCCGTCTTCTAGAACTAATAAATTCAGTTTAGTTTTAACATATCTGCATTTGCAAAAGTAAATGGTACAATACTGTGAAGTTATTACACACAAAACTCCTTTATAATAACTTTTTGTTTTCAGTAGTCATCATGGCATGATTAGATTCAAAATGTGAGGCTCCACTACTGATAAAGCTTCAAAAATGCATTTAATTTAAAAAGCAAATATAAAACCCCACAGTATTTATTCACAGGAATTCAGTACCTCCTTCACTGCACTCAGAGGCATACCACTTTTTATGACTATAACACCAAAAGAACTAATTGCATATTTACAGCTTTAAGCAGTACACTGAATATACTGCTTTTCACAGCACTCCTTATCCCACGTTTCCATGGTGCCAATTACTCACCTTCTCCCCATCAGGGGGGGATTCTGCACTTTTACTCATGTCCCAGTCAGCCCTCAGGAAGGCCCCTCAACCTACACTAAGGCTTCTCATAAAACATTACCAATACCTTCTACTTGTGACGATAAACACTAGCTATCACCAGGTTTACATTCTCCTTTGATATAAAACTATACACCAAAATTCTTTGGTTTTCCAGCACAAATCTGAAGAAACTCTACTGAAACCACCGGCACTGCTCCAGCCTCAGATCTACGGTGCAGGAGACTCCAAACCATTATTTGTAGAGGACAATATACATGTAGTGTAATAGTAAGCATAAGTCTGGTTTCCTCTTTTTACCCATAGTCCCACATGCACTACAGTATAAAAGCTCTGTCTTCGGGGACTCCGTTACCCAGAATAGAGTGACACTCAAAACTCTTCTATACAGTCTCAAAATAACATCCCCGTAACTTCTGCCAACCTCGACAGGAAAATTTATCTCTAATTTTGTACCAGGGCTTTGCTGAAAGCAGCTGATCCCGAACATTCCCAACTTCAACCTCGTAGCATGAATTTATTTCCCTCGTTTGAGCAGGTTTGGAGCCTGTTATTCATATATTGCACTTCATAGGATGATAGGAAGAAAGAAGCAAACAAGCTTCAGGTGCACACAAGTATATGCATTATCATCATGATTTGAAAAAGCTTGGCTGATTCAGTATCAAGGGTTAAGTAGTCCACCTTTTTTTCCTTCCGTTACATTACAAATTGTCAAAATTGCTAAATGGCTGGGCCGTAATCACAGGCCCTGTTGAAAAAAACCCAGTTTAACAGTATAGCAAGAATTGGTTTTGATTCAATAACGATAGCAACTTCTGGGAAAAGTGACAAAATACAGACATTGAAATACACGGCTCTGAAAAGCTATACTAAACATACACCTGACCAACTTAAGTGTAGCAAAAAGCATACAGCAGATGCTCACAAACTTGGGGAACACGGTCATCAGACCATGCTTTTTTTGTGCTTAGCTACACACGTTCATAGGAAATACCGAGGAGGTATAAGCTCAGGTCCAGAACATTTTCAAAGTAGAAAGTAGAGGGAAAACACCCAAGTTACTCCTAAAGGTTTGCAAAAATAAATCCTGCTCTGAAAACACGTTAGATGCTATTCAAGTTACTTTTAGATAATGCACTGAGTTTTCAAGGAGTACCTGCCACGTTATACTGCACTCTTTCTACAATGGTATATGATCACATAATTAAAAATGGTGTGATAATGCATCTTCAGGAAGAGAATTTGTATGTAGCTGTCACACGTGTTAACAAGCAATTTAAAGTTTTTCATATTATATTCAGTACGGGTGCAGTTCCTGCAACTCTAATATTTAAGTAACACATTCCAGGGAAATCCTATGTCAGTGTGATCATTCATTCAAATTCCATCAATTAGTTTAAATCACACAAAACGCATAATTTAAGGGGAAAATTTATAAGCTATTAAGTATGTTTGATACCTGATTGACATCCAGTCTCTTCAAGTCCTCCAGTTTCCATTCTGCAAGAAATAACAGAGCATGTGAACAGCTAATCTACACAGATTTGAAAGGGATAATTCAGTAGACATTTAATGTCTTGTTGCTGTTTTCTGTAAAGTGTTGTTACTAAAGAAAATTATAATTTGGCTTTAGGATGCTAGCTCAAGAGGGGTTGCAGATGGAACTCAACAGGCAGAAACAATAACATGCATTCATTTCAGTTCACATTTTCTTTTATCCATCAGGATAAATTGCTGCCCACAATTGTGACCCAGATCAGTTGAAGAAAGTCCAAGGGTTTTCTTTTTTTCAGCACAGTATAGAAAGTGATGTATTACCTCCTGTGCCAACTAAAAGATTCAAACTCAGATTTAGGGGAAGGGCTGTTTAAATCTCTTCAATAGTTTTAAAAAAAGGTTAACCCAAGGTCCCCAGTATACTGGCACAGAGTGGTACAAATATACTTCATGTCTGCCATAAGCAATACCGGCCAATAGCAAGCTCAAGGGAAAAGTTCAACGATTTAGCAATCGGAACAACTACAACAGAAGCAGAGACAAAGCCAAACGTACAAGCCCCTAAAGCTGTGGCGCATCATACAAAAAAGCTGGTTCAAAACTGTATTTTCCTGCTTTCCATTAGCCTCTAAGGAAATGAAGAGGAAATCGCCCGTTTTGTTTGGGGGTAGAGAGTTATTTAAAAACAGAGTTTAGCAGGGTTTGTTTTTTTTCCCCAATGCATTCTTTTCCTTTTAAATTTGCTACCCCACTACCCACAGCAATAATATGAGCAGGAAAAAAAAAACAACCAAAGAAACCCCCAAAACATACAACACATGGCTTTTTTTTTTATTCAACCTTAAAAAAAAGAAGATACACAGGAAAACATGATAGGGAGTGAAACTGACTTGCTGATACAGTACTGAAAATACTGTCAAAGACCTACCTAGAGCAGATCTCAATTACAGCAGTAAAGACATTGGGGGCAGCTACCCCCAACTTGGGAACCAAACAATGGTGGCAACAGGGGCACAGCCACCTTCCTCAGTACACAAAGCTAAACGGGACACTCACCACCCTGCTAACGCCGCTTTGCCAAAATGACATCGCAGAAACAGCACAGACGAAAGCAGGAGTCTGCCTAGAACCTCAGACCATTGATGATACAGCCACGTTACCCCAAATTACCCTTTGGGTTTATGAAGTAGAAGTTTAAATGCACCAGAAACAGGTTTCATGAAAAATACAGGTAAACCATCGCTCAAAGGTCTGGCTCAACCTCATTTATTTTCTCCAAACAGGCATTCAAATCCTAGACCATACCACTCTCTCTCCATCTTTCGATACACCCTGTCTGTGCCAGACCCAAACCCGTCTCAGCTGAAAACAGCCCGACACAGGAAACATCCACATTTGTAGTATTGCATGTACCAAACTTATTTTCAGCAATTAGTTCATACCACTGCTAGCTTCAGGGGGTCTGAGTACAAGTCCACTAGTCATTTGGTCCCAAGAGCACCCTGAAGAGCAGCCACGTACCTTAACAGCAGCGAGACATACAGTTACAGCGAGTTCCTATGGCAACGCAGGGGAAGTATTACCAGCATTAATCACAAATTGTGTTAAACTCACACCACAATGAATAAGTTTGCTTCCTTTTGCTTCCCAGAAAAGGAAATGGGTTTATATTTCTAGAGTTATAGACGCGCATCCATATTTCTGTTATATAAATGTGTTGGTTTTTTTCCTTTAAATAACATTTTCCAATGAAAACTGTTGGAAAACTGTCCACACGCCTACAATGTGTCCAAAGTAGGAAGAAACTGTAGCTCTGCTAGAGAAACATTTAGCTTTGTCAGAAGCTTTTACATCTCCGCTTCCTCTATTCAGACATTCCCAAAAGGCACAGACTTGAAGACATCTGCCTTGGACCAGGTGCTGTATGTAAGACATTGAGCCCAGGAGCTCCTGAAGACCGGCCAGCCCAGGCTGTCCTCCTGGGAGTGATGCGCCTTCGGTGTACGTGCTGCCCAGGCTGGTTTATGACTCCAGCTTACTGTCCAGGTTTCCTGTGCAGTGGTCAGCAAAGTTTTTCACCCGCTTTATAGTTTGGTTTTTTTTTTTCCTTTATCCTGCCCTGCTTTTACTGCAGCCCACTGGGCAGTCAGATGCAATGAGTCCAGGGGAAACAGCAGGGTATCAGTGGTTCAAGAAGAGGTTGAGGCTACATGAACCAAAGGACATCTCACGAAAAACCTCACAGAAGCAAAAACAGTGAAGGGGTACACTGAGCTCCCTGAGCCATGGCAAAGCAGGCTGAGCCCCTGCCAAAACAGGGGTGTATATAGATGAAAACAACCATCCCACATCCTTCTGCTGCAGAAGGCTGTGCCTTCACTTACAAACTGCCCTGGACTTGTGCACCAAGGCCACCCCGCAGGACCTGTGCTGAGGAGCCGGAAAGCAGCTCTGTATTCTCTTTCTTCCTGAAGAAGGGTCAAGCCAAGGGCCAAAACGGTAATGCTACACATCGCCCACAGGATGCAGGGTTGCCATCACAAATCTTTCCAAGATGATTGCATGGCCAGGCCTGAGGGAAGGCAGAGCACAGGTGAAGGGACTGATAAGAAGGCAGCTGTCATCCCAGAGCTGACACTGTGCCCTTCTGGCCATCCAGGAGCACATTAATCTTTCTGTGACAAATTGGACAGACTAAGTCCTGCCTGTTGGTATCGCCTTTGGGGGTATCGACCCTCAATGGCAATGATGAGAAGAGAGACAATTCACTGAGCTGCCTACAGCCTGCTTGCATTGAACAGAGCATAAAAAGTTTGTCAGCATCAGAAATATTCTGCTCTTTCCATGAGCTCTTAACTCAGTGAAATTAGGAAGGATTGTCGATAGACACAAGGACTTGAACACTGGTGCATGCAATCGCAAATGTAAGTCGGACACCCACACACATCAGTGACACAGCAGTCTTGGAAACACACTCCTCTCCTGCACGCAGTCTCAGCTGCATTTGTATGGTGCAGGAAAGGCAAATTCAAAGAACTTTAAGAGACCTCTTTTAAGCATCTTTTCTTTCATATTTAAGCTTTGTGAAAATAGCTGGGATTGTAACTTAATGGAGAAGCTGCACTGTATTGACCTGTGAAAGTGCTAAGTTCCATTTCAACAATTTTTTCTTTATTTTAAGCTACATAGCCTACTAGGAGCTATAATGTACTACCACTGAGAGAACAGTCACTTTTTAAGAAGATATTTATTACTCAAATAGAGATTCAAACTCCCAAGATACTCAGAGAGACTCAAATCTCCAACAGAGATTATCCCCAGCAATTAAGAACCTGGAAAGATAGTGTCTAAACAAATCAACAACATGCTCGACAGTTCAAAAGCTGCAGAGCAAGTCCAGAATGAAGGGAGAAGTTTCTGATCTTTGCTTTGGGGTGTTTGGTTTTCAGTCTGGTTGTTGGTTTGTTGTTTTTCTCTTTTTTAAACCATCAGAAGGAAAATACAAAGCAGGCATAGAAGGGTGCAGACACATTTCTTCCTTTAAGAAAATACACGTTTCCTAGCAGATGACAGCCAAAAAGCTTTCCTTATTGTGTACTATTGTGTACCTGGAAGTCAGCTCAATACTCATCTTTTTTGAGATGCTCTCACTCTGTTTTCATCATTACTTGAAGTAAAACACTGAGGTTTGTACTAAAGCTGCTGAGAATTAAGGAAACTGACAGCTGTAAAAATCAACTATTACAGATCAACCCTTAGAGACATCAAGTGTCCTTAGAAGTCTAGCATACCAGCCATCACAGACACCAAAACTCTGTTTTCTACTTTTTACTCTACAACTCATTTTCAATTTTATCAGAGATATCATAGTTTTACAGCAGCAGTTAATCACAGAGTGTGAAATGTTAGCATGCTCTATCCAAGTAGTCCTGTATGTTTAATCCGTTACCAAATACCTTGGTCAAGAGCAGGGCAGGGTTAAAACCTCAGGGCTGAAGTCATTTTTGCCCATTTTCTCTTCTCTAATGGAGCTTGACAAACAATCCAATAAAACAGACAGTCATTATCTCATTGATTGCGAGTAACAACCTGAGAGATTCAAGGCATCTTAAGAAACAGAGCAGGCTGCAAGAATTGGGTACGTGAAAGAGGAAGAGCTTGCACAGATTAATCATACATGGTTCTAGAAATCCATTGCTATTTCAGTAAGCCAGTATTTATTACATTATATATTTATATATATATTTATTTATAGATAATATATCTATATATATTACTTCATTTATATATAATGATTTTTAAAAGTTTACTCTTCTTAATAGATTACAAAGGGGAAAAATAACAGTAAAGAGTCACAGTTTTTCATTGAGAAAGACTGTTTACAATTCCACAGCAGTCACAAGGATGCAAGTGAGACAAGACAGCTCCTGGAAAGTCCCCAGGGTTGTACTGCGGACCAAGAAAAGAGTCTTAGGACATGTCAACTTATCATGTTTCTGTACAAATAGCTTTTAACCTCTGGGGGTCTTCCTAAGAATTAAGTCTCTTCTGGAACTAAGTTTTAGGAGTGTAAATAGCCTCCTGTAGCCAAAGAAAGAAAGTCTTCAATTCCATGATTAGAAAACAAAACCAACTCCAGTATTATCTACTCAATTTTGCTATACCCTCCATAGGCATGCCCTGTCACCTCTTCTTTCCAAACCACACAAAGCAAGTCATATTTACTGTAATGGAACAGAAGTCAGTGAAGACCAACAGGTGTAATAGTTAAACACCTCCCTTTCCCCAAAATCTTGCACTTAAGTTTTATATTTTACCTACCTTTCAAAAAATTGTCTTCAAAGAACTGGGACGTAACTTTCTGTGGATAATTCACCCCAGCACCCCAAACAATCAGTGGTGTTAAAGTTTCTGAGGGATGACCAGCTCCATGGGATCCTAAGATACACAAAACCAAAAAAAGCTAAGACAGATGGTATAAAACGAAACAAAACCTATATATATATATGCACACATGTACTAAGTTCTTGTTACAGTACGCATACTAAAATCCTGTTACAGACAACCGATTCTAGCTTCATAGCTTATTTTTATGCCACTAACAATAAAGGCTAAATCCAAGTTGCAAGTTGGGAAATTGGTACCACTTAAATCAAGCCTATAAAGATATAAATTGTATATTAAGAAACTCAAAACGTTAACATACAGAAACTAAAGCCAAAGTATTCGAAAGCCTCAAGATGTAGAGGAATTACCTGCTCAAAACACATACATGTGCCTATCCTGAGCATCCCATGGAAACCAGGGATGGTTGATTTGAGTAAAATTAGGCTCGTGCCCAAAAAGAAATATAGAACTGACCTCTGGTCCACAAGTAAGTATTAGACTTCCATTTCAAAACCAGGAGACTATGTATTGCAACTGTCCTCTCCCCAGTGATACAAGTTCATTTTTAAGGTTTTAAAGCCTGGCAGCACACTCCTTAAAAACTGATAAAACATTACTTCCTTCCCCAGGGAAACTGATGCCCTCCAGATTAACATATCAGCCACCCAAAGGAGGAAGCTTTAAAACTATGACGCCTCAACAGCAGCTGCACTGAAGCAGAAGCCACACAAGCTTGAAAGAAATGCCAGTCACTGAACGCAGTGGGTGAGGGGCCACAGCAGTGAGATAACCCAGTCCCAAAGGAGTGGCACTGTTATACAAACTCTATGCCGGTCACTGCACAGATTACACATTTTTCTTGGATTTGCATAGACACAAACTCCTCCCTCTGCATGTGTGCGGGTGTATATATATTTTAATAATTACAAAGGACAGAGAATAACACATTGCTTTAAGGACAGCTTTTTTTCTCTTAACAACAAAAACCAAACCAGAATTGGGTATGAAATTGGGAATAGCATTGAGGCTGTACAACAATCACTACGGCAGTGCTGAAGAGCCAGCTTTGCTTTCTTTAAACAGCCCTAAGCTTAAGAACACATAGGTCTGGGAATAAGATTTCCGATGTTCAGAAATCCCTTGAAAGGCACTCTCTGGGCTCAAAAGCAGCAACAACTGCTCTTCTTTGCAGAGCTTGGGAAAAGAACAGATGGAGAGAGTGCTTCCTCCATCCTCCAGGCATCAGTTATTTCTTTGTATTACAGGAATAAAGTGCATTTTTTGGTGAGCTTTCATTTTAGCCAAGCCATCAGCTCCATCAGCATTTTACTGAGACAATGCCTCCATGAATACTTTAAGGCAGATACAGCTGAGAGAGGCAGCTGTATCCACCCTCTCCCTGTTTTAAAAAACAGGTTTGAGCCTGATCTGAATTATAANGGGGGGCAGAATTTGATTTTCAATGGGGTCAGTTCCCCGTTCCACCCCTCAGCACCCTTCAAACACACCTTTTCAGGGGAAAGGGAGGAAAAGGGAGGGAAAGGGTGTTGTTTTTTAGTTTTCTGTTCTCTGGTCCAGCATACCACACAGTAGTACTTCTGCCAGGATGGCAGCAGCAACAAGTGGCCAAGGTGAGGGTGGGTGTGGGACCACCTACATTGGTGGTCAGCAGTTCCATCTGAGACCACCTTAAAGCAAAATCATGGAGTGAGATCGAGAAAGGAAGTGATTTTATTGGGCTTTTCCAACAACCACAGTTTCTTTGATCATATCAAGTTCAGAACATGTTCTCTTCCTTAATAGGTCCCCCCTGCACTTTTAATTTTTAATTTGTTTTAAAACTGGTGCACATCCCATTCTGCAAATAACCAGTGAAAGACTGCAGCAGTTGCTGATGTTACAAGCTCAAACAGAAAACCACTGAACTAGCCTTCAGACCTCTGGCTATGGGCCTGAGCATCATCTCTGGCTTTGCTCTTGGACTCACTGAAGTTAACTTTGAAGTTATTAACACTTCTGGCAGAAGATTAAGCTTTTTCTTCAGACAGAAAGAGATGACAAAAAGCTATGACAGGCCAGTGGTTCTCAAAGCCTGAAGAGTTACTCCTATCACCTTTTATTCCCCCTTCAAAGGATCCAGTACATAATGAAAACACCCCAGAAGCACACCCTGGCAGTGAGGAAGGCCAGCAGCACCCTGGCCTGTGTTAACAGGAGCATGGTCCAGGGAAGGGATTATCCTCCTCTACTCAGCACCTGTGAGACAACTTCTAGACATTGGATCCAGTTTTGGGCCCCTCCAGTACAGGAAAGACATCAACCATCTGGAATGAGCTCAGTGGGGGGAGGAGGAGCACTTGGCCTGTGAGGAGAGACTGAGGGATTGGGACTATTTCAGCCTGGAAAAGAAATGGCTTTGGGAAGGACGTAACAGAGCATCCTGCCTGTACCCCGCTGTGAGGGGATCTGAGAGAGGATGGAGCTAGGGTCTCACTGTGGTGCATGGTGAGACGACGACAGAGAACAGGCATCAGTTGGAACGAAGGAGGTTCAGATCGTAGACAAATAAAAACTTTTCCCCTCCAGGAGAGCAGGCAAGCTGCAGAGCAGGCTGCCCAAAGGGGCTGCATAGACTCCATCCTTTGAGGTTTTAAAGGCCCTGCTGGATAAAGCCCAAGCAACCGTGTCTGATCCCAAAGCTGATCCTGCTTTGAGTAGGTGGCTGGACCTCCTGAAGTCCCTATGATCATATATATACACATATATATATAAAATATATGCACACCTCCCTTATAGAAATTATGAAATGATTACTTGAAACAGACAAAAAATATATGCCAGTATTAAAATTTTATTGCATATTGTCAGCATAACAGTAAATAATGTTCAAAACTGACTATTTTACAAATAAGCAGATGGCAATTATGCTGATTTTGAATAAATACATGAATATTTTTGTCATCACTGATGACAGAAAAAATCTGCATCCCTTCCCTTTGAAAAGTTTAGGAGTTCACACAGAGTAAGATGCCCAATTTTGCCTGAAGTGGTTTAAAAGTATCACAGTTAGGAGTTACAAACACACACAGCATCAGAAGAGAGACCTATCACTTTAATTGGCTGCATACAAGAACGGGAGCGTTCTTAAAATTCTTGAAAAAAAATTTGTCTAAATGAGTTCACCACCGTGAAGTCTTCTCATCTGCCTTTAACCTAGTTACACTGGAATTGCCTCAAATCATTGGGCCACTGTGGTCATGCCCTTCACAAGTGTCCTCTGTGGGTACCAGCCTGGCCCGCCACCTGCCTCACTCTCCTTTCTGTACTCTCAGCTGCTCCACCAGCACCAGCCTCCTCTACAGAGATCACACAGCAGTCATATCCTTTCCGCTGTGCCTAAAAGGCCAAAACAAGCAAAAAGACTGCCCCAAAGTTTTTCAACAGCTCACAGTTTGTCACCTTTCCCAGGTGCTTCAAGAGCAAAGCGATAACTATTTCTGTCCCACATGGGCTGCAACAGCTTGACAGTTGGCAGCTAAATAACACAACCTCCCCCTGCTCAGGCTAGTTTTCTGCAGGGAGGCTGACAGAGGTGTTTTTCAGGTCTTTTTCTCCCTACTAGCAGCCACTAAGGGAGTTAAGCTTTACCCTGTTCATTTCTTTTTCACTTGTCCAGATACGCAACTCAGCTGTCATAGGGATGATGAGGGCCCCTGCAGCCAATTAACCATTTCCTAATTTGCACAGGTTTCATACACAAGCAACACTTAGGATATCAAATCAAAGCAGGGGCTCCATGTCTTCTAATGTGACAGAGCTCTAATTGCACTCTGGATACTCATCCATAAACTCAGCTGACTCAAAATTTAAAAAGACTCACCCCAATCGGTCATTCCATGGTCAGAAGTTAAAATATATGCAGTTTTTCCATCACTTCCATAGAAATTTTCAATCATCGAAGCAATTTCTTTTATACCCTCGTCAACTTTTTTAATATTCTCCTTGTATTCCCTAAAAAAATAAGAAAAAAATGTTATTAAATTCCAGGTGGCTCTCACACTTGGTATAAAGCAAGTTATCCATGGTCATAATGCCCAGTCCTTGATTACAGACGGCTTTGCCCTCTACAGAATCTCAGGCTAACAAAAGGCATCCTAGACACAAAATCTCTCCTCCTTTAAGTCTTACATGAGACACTAAATGGTCACAGCACAGTTTGAAGGTTCCTGAATCAGCACAGATCCCAGAGTTTTGTAGAATACAAGCTAAACCAAAAATCTATATATTTTAGAAAAAGTGGTCACAATTAACTTTCAGTCAACTACTTTTCTATTTGTTGCTGTAGCTAAAGTCAGGTTTAAAACTCTATCTTCAAAAAATCATAACAAAAATAACATGACACATACAGCAAGTATGAACTTTGGAACGAAGTCGGAAATCAGAGCAAGGATTTTGAAAGTATGCAAGGTTTGAAAGACATAATATCCTACATTCAAAGCATGCATGGAAATGAAAAGAAAGTTCTCAAATAGCGCACTTCAAGTTGAATTGGTGATGAGTACTGTTAATCTAAACTCTTCTCTTCATGCAAGTGTCCTAAGGAAAGCTAAAGCCTAATGTTGAAATTTGCAGCCGTTATTCCTGAACTTACTGTTGTCTATAAATTCAACCATCCATTTCAGCCCTGGGGAATCAGACAATTGTTTCCATTTTACATTTAAAACTAAAATTTCCTACGTATCTTCTAGATCATGTGTCGACTATAACTAAGATGACCTCCTAAAAATCAGACTTGAGTAGAGGAGTATAACCAGGCAGGCGGTATATAGCAAAAATCTGTCACTTCTACAGAGGAGACCTCAAAACCAAAAAAATTCACGCAGAAAAAACACAGAAAATTCAGAACATAAGTAATCATGGTGACATACATGACCTACTGTAGAAACCCTCAAGACTGCAAGTCTTGTTTCAGGCTTCATAAATAGCACTTTAAAAAGTTACTGTATGCATTTAAAACTAATAAGAAAGATATGCTTAATCTCTCAATTACCTTGAGTTTGGCCGATGAGCATGTCCGTTTGTGTCTATGCCTAGCAAATGAAGGAACAGAACCACTTTGTCTTCATGCAGTGCAGAGAACAATGTTTGATTACTTCTGGAAGAATTAAAGAAGCTCTGTATGGAATAAGCCATTAAGATATTAATCAGAGCACAATGGAAAGAGATGATAGGCAGCCTATTAAAAATAAAACACAGATGTTTTCATGTCAAAATACTATTAGAGTTATGAAAGAGAAAAATTAATTACTTCCTGATTTTCTTCTTGGAGGATAAGCACCATCAATATAGTAAGTCCAATATTTCAGCCTAAGACAGGCAACACTCCTCAAGTTGAGGGGTCTTTTTGTTTGAGGGTTTTTTTTTGTTGTTGTTGATTTTGGGTTTTTTAAAGTATTATTTGTGTTTCTTTAGGCAGAAATACCAGATAACTGGTATCATCCCTTCTTTGCCTCCTATGTCATCGCAACTATGTACCATTCCCAAGATCCAGTTATGGCTTTATATTTCCATTGATTTATCAATTTCAAGCTAGGAGCAAAGGTCTCAAATGCTCTTGCTTTGGAAGCAGGTTCTGCAGGACTGAGATACCAAGCTACAACTCGTTTGCAGAAACCAAATTAAAACAGAACAAGACACGCTTTGCAAATACATGAACTACAGAACATACATCTGCCTTGCACATGTCCTACTTAAGCATCCCTGAGGCAGATGCCAGGGGGATTTTCCCCTCAGATTGAATGAGTCTTGACATGGCTATTCTATGTTAGACCAGCCATATTACAGCAATGCAAAATGCAAGCAGACAGCTATTCCAACATGATCTCCTTAGTAACAGCACTGCCCAAGGAAACAAAGTTGGGTAGAGTTTTAGTTTAAAGAGCATCCCGAGAACCTTTCAGTACACTAATATAAAGGAAAGTGTCTTCGAATTTCACACAGGAGTCCAGGGAAAATACTGATAGAGCCAGTGAAGCATTTCTGCCACCAAAGAACAGAGCAGTCCACCAGTCGCTTGTGATAGCGGTGGAGCTCCTAAAAACTCAACCTCGTACCTTGTGTAAACAAAAGTCACTGTACCCAGAGGAAGACCAAACTGGAAGCAAGAGTATCATAGCAAGCCGTGTTAGAAAACCATGGTAGTACACAATTTCACCTTCCCCTCTCCCTCCCCCCCCGAATGGACAAGCCACATGGACTAATATTTGCACATTCTCAACTTCAGCTCTTGTCCAAATAAAATCATGACCAAAGTCCAGAGATATTTTAAATAAAGATACAAGAACAAAATCCAATCACATTCAATATAATTATTTTTATGGAGATCTCCATTTCTGGCAGGAGTCCGTCCACCTGCATATATTTGACCACAGACTGAAGAAGCCTTCCAGAGCACACCAGTAACTTGCAGGATATAGTATAATTCTGTTTTCTTATTTTAATTAAACAAAAGGAAACAACATATCAGAACAGACAAATGGGAAACTCTCAAAATTAAATCCAAAATGTAGATCCATATTAGAAAAGCAGGTATTTTTCTATCACAGACTGATTAAGCCAAAGAAGCCATTGTGTTGAAGGCAAGGCCTGAGCTTCTCTTCTCCCACCAGAGGAGTCCCCATGACATACCAAAACCACCCCACTCCCCCAGCCCCAGCCACCTCATAACCCAGAGCAGCAGCAGCCAGAAGAGCTTGCCCAACCTCTGGCTAATTAAGAATGAGAAGACAAAAGGAAGATGAGTGTAACCTAAGACGGGGCATCTTTTCCCAGAGCAAATAGCAAACTTTATCCCATGGAACATTTTAGTCAATGGTTTACTGAAAAAACCAAATAGGAAGTTCACCACAAGGAGTTATCTTGGGCTGATAAAGGCGGTGAGTTGGTAAGCAGGACATCAAACAGCAAAGGCAAAAACCACTTCACCTTCCTCTGCACGTTGCTGAACCGCCTGCCCAGCACTATCCTTGTATCTCTCTGTAGCCTACCTAAAGGCCTCATCTTTTTGGTATTCAGTCTTCACAAAACTTGAGACCTACCACCACTCAACACTACTTTCCAAGCCACCATATGTTCATTGTAAACATATTGTTTCTGCCTCAATTTTTTTTGTTTCCCTTTTATTTGCTCCATTCAGTAATATTACCTCCCTTGTATATTTAAGCCAGATGCCACCAAGAAGTTTCAGGGATTCGAGTAAACAACAAAGAGGCTGAGAGAACTCAGTTTCTCCAGTCTCAAGAAAAGGCAGCTAAGGATTTAGCTGTCTACAGCTGTCTACAGCCATCTACTGGGAGGGTGAAGAGAAGATTGATCCAGACTGCTCAGAGGGCCTTGGTGATGGGACAAGGGGAAATTCACACTTTGAAATGTGGGAAATTCCAGTAAGATAAAGAGACTTTTTAAAATTATTTTTTAAAACCATAACTGTAGCCAGACATTGGAACAGGTACTCAAGAGGTTGCTGAATTTCTGCCTTTGAAGATGCTCAAAACTTGACTGGGCAAGGCCTGAGCAGCCTGCTGTAACTGGCCCTCTTTCACGCAGGGACTTGGACTCTATGACCGCTACAGCTTTCTTCCAACCTTCTTTTTCTATGATTCTGGCAACTTCTCTATGCTTTTCTGGCAGCTAACAACAAATAATGCCCTGGCTACAACTGATACACAATTTAGTAAGATCAGCAATAAATTTCCCATTAAAACATTCACAATAAACCCTAAAGTTAATTATAATGTAATATTAATATAAATATTACAAGACAAGTTTGGTTACAACTATGTGAAATCTTTTAGTATCATCTCCCTCCTTGTATGGGAGAAAGCAAAGAAGGAAAAAGACTACCTAGAAGGTCCAGCAAGTACAGGATTTACTGATGTCTGAACAAAATATGGACTCCATAGATGTTTAACAGAAGTTGCTGGTAACCATTTGTTCCCCCAGAGCCCTCCATGGAAGCATGATCCTTTAATAGAGCTGATAAACTGTTGCTGACTGCATGGATGTACAGGGAGAAAGAGACCAACAATCCTTCTCCTTTCACAAAGCTCCTTCATACATAAATCCAGGACAACTTAATTAAATTGGCTGATTAAAGCTGTGCATGCTAATTTGTACGGATGCAAGAGTTGAAATAGTTATGGCAGTTTCTAGATGTAAAATAAATGTACAAAGGCAGGACAAACATATATATGCCAGGTTTATATCAGTTGAGCATGCTCATGCACAAAACTCCTACACTTATTTAAAATAAATCATTCAACCATTGTACTGGTAATTAGAGCAGAGCTATCTGTATTGAAATCCACTGGCAGCAATCAACATCAGGTCATGGCACTGTCTGCAAAGTTTCAAAGTTTAACATCATTCAGTTCTGGACTCTGGCCCCTACCCTGTACGGAAGGGGCAGTCTGAAGGCCTGGTCTGGCCCTCTTCCAGCAGAAAGAGGCCAAAGGAAGAATGAGGTACTGTGTTCAAAATGAGAAAAGACCAAAAAAAAAAAAAGTTTGTTATTTGCACCTACATGCCCATTTAAGTCAGAAGACATCAACTGAATACCTTGAGCATATCCTACCCTGTGGTCATAATAAATTGTGTTAGACCATTACTGGGACTCATCTCCAAGACTGTTTGAATTACCAGAATTTTAATAATTTTACCCTACAAAGAATTCAATCTTATAAAACTGTTTTTCACTAAATACTTAAAGAAAAAATGCATTAAAGAGACCATTTTTTTTTTTGGCCTGTTACTTAACCTAGACTCCCAGTATTTTGCTCCCTAATTTTTCTTTTCTCAAACTATGATCTAGGTAAAGGTTATTGAACTGAGAATCACTGGGCCACCTCACACTAAATTACACTCAGGCCCTTAATTATTTTGAAGACCTCTAAAAAACCCCCAAAAATCACAAAAAACCCACAGTCAATGAACTCCAAGCCACACCCAAGCTATTACCACACATTAAAATTACTGAGTTTTAACTCAGCTGCACATAAAAATGCCACCCAGTCTAGTCTATACTCAATTTTCTCTGTCCCAAGAAAGGGCTAGGATTACCTTGTATCACAAGCAGACATGGCAGGACTATCAAGTATCATACATTTTTTCCTCCACTCATGCTTTAAGCAATCTCCTTCTGATCCATACAAATAAAAACTAGTCAGAATTTCACATCTCCTGACCAACGGAGTTATCATTTGTTAGCACTTTTTAAGGGAAGAAGCAATTTCAGGGTGCCAGCTCTAGTAGCCCAAACATTAGCTAGCTGTTCTGCATTTTATCCCCATCTTTCTTGGGACAGAGAAAGCCACAAGTGGCCCTTGTGTTGCGTGGGACCTGCTGACTACACAGTGGAAAGGGAGTACACCTTAGTGCCTTTTACTTCCTAGAGTCAGAAATCCAGGGACCATTTTGCCCAACATAGAGTTAAATGATATGTCATTAAGCATTTGAGATAAAACTCAAAGGAAGAAAAAAAAACATAGGCAAAGGAGAACTTAGTTTCAGCAAATTGTCATTGTTACTTATATAATCTCACCAGCATAGCTGAGAGTTGTTCGAGTTATAATAGCAGAGTGACCTCAGTTTCAGTCCGCCTCAAGTTTCATGCTTCTGAAGCAATCACTGATGTGTAACTGAAGAGATGATTAATGGAATGAGTGTTTTACACCAGTCAATCAAGTCCTATCCATTCACAGTATGAAATTTAGGTAGGCAAAATAAGTCTTTAAAATAATGGTGCTGGTTCCAAGGAAGAAGTAATCAGTAATGACATATATCAAGCGTATCATTATAGTTTGAAAGAAGAAATGCTATTAGGTGTTTCGAAGCAAAAGAAAGGTAGTACCACCCTCACATACCTGTGCAGCTCCAAGTGACAGCAGGCTGCAACTTTAAGACAACTGCTATCTGAGTGTAATTGACAGTCTAATTTGATTTGTATTATTCATATGCATTACAACACGCAACCTGGCACAAGTGCAAGCTCAGGGAGAGGATAGCAGCTAGAAAAAACATCTTTTCACTTGCAAACTCAGAAAATCACTTCCTTTGAAAATTAGCAAACTATAATTAATTTTTCCATGCTACGTCACTGTTTAAAGCAGAAAAACCCTTGGCTTCCTAATGAAGCTACTAATTTGGTTTATTTATTGGTTTATTTGGATTTATTTTTGGTTTTATTTGATTGATGCTGGTTAGCTAATGTTAATGTATGCAGCCCAGATATCTTGTGGAAGAAGTTTTAAGTCCATTAATGTTCTTATAAGATTCAGAAAGTAACTCACCTAATTGGTCCACTGATACAGATATTTATACACTGACACCCACCATCACCATTTCTTAATCCAGGACAAATGAGGTAGCATGGAATAACATGAATATAGGAATTAATGAATAATCAGAAACTATGTGCCTTGGACTATTAATACTTACAGTGACAACGTCACAGAAAACAGTCATGAACCAGCGCTGACCCAAGTCAGCTGAGCGGAGCACCATGTGAACAAGTTATACTGCTGCAGGGCCTAAGCTGCCTCCGACCCGTCCCCCCGCAACTAACCATGACATCTCTGACAGCCACAGCATAGCATGAACCACAGTAGATAATCAGGAATCGGCTACACGCATCAGAACAAGCCATGCTGTATAATTACAGTGGCTACAAGCCTGACTAAAATTAAGTCAATAATACTTTCTCATAATGAAGACTTACCATTTCTGCCATGTCATAATATTTGTTATAAAATCCTTAACTAATCACATTCTGTTGTGCTCTAAAATGGGTTTAAGATTATACGCAAATTTAAGTCAAAGAAAAGCCAAATATGTTTTTAAAGCATACTTTTATTACAGTTGGGTTTTTTTATTAGCATTGAATGACAAAATACTTCCTCTAAGCTTCCACTTCCATGACGCTAGTCATGATAATCAATTCAAGCAATTTTTACTTACAACCCCAAGTGATAGGTCTTTCAAAAATGTCTTACTTTCTAGTTCCATGATAAAGTTAACATGTTCTATGATAAAGTTAACATCCAGCTGTGCTTTTTAAACAAGTAGCATAAAAAGATTCTCTGCTCACCTTAACATGATCAAAAACCCACGTGTCGAGCTCTGCTGCATCTTGTGCTCCAAAGTCTTCACTTTCTGCCGTGTAACAAAATGTATAAACGTGATCCCCAGTAGCACCTGCAAAAGCAATATAGATGAAATAGAAGATAGAGAAAAGGTTTCCTCCTTTTCTCATAGTCAAAAATACACAAGTATTAATGCATAGGAATAGAAATCTATCAAGAACGACAATGCAAAGTCAAAGATATTTTATCATTATTTTAAATTTTCCCATCATTTACGTTTTTTTGAAGCCTGGATACCATTTTAACTCATTAGCTTATCAGCAGCTCAGGGGAATGAGGAGCAACATTATCCAGTATGCTCAGGTGAGGAAATGAAGTATGGAAAAGCATACAGGAGTAGAATAAATACCTGTTAAAGCAAATTAAACAGAATTTAGTTTTGAAACAAGGAATTTCACTGAGAAACTTCTAACAGAAAAAGCCAGACATTAAAAGCCTTGTTTGAAATATGCGTGGTTTTTTTTTGTTTGTTTTGTTTTAAGAAAATGTACTTAGCTTGTGGTTGTTAAACTGAATCATACAGGACAATACCCTATCAATGAGGCCTTTTACACAGGAAAACTTCGTATATCACATATAAGGAAGGCAACAGGAGGAATGTAACTTTGTTACTGTACATCAATTCTAGGAAGCAATGCAGAATTGAAAGCCAAGTGGATAGCTTCAGAAAGACAATATTCAAAGTGTGCATCCTTAAAACATGGATTCAAAATATAAAAGGGAGAACTACTGGACTATGTTCAGGCATAAAGTACAACATGAGGGCCACTGATGCGAAAACACAGCATCTGGACAAGGCAATTTCATTCTGTATTCACTGTCAAAAGAGCAAAGCAGAGAAAGGGGGCGGGAGGGGAAGATGGAGACCTAGAAGAAAGTAAACTTCTGAAGTCCTGGAAAGACCTGAAAGTAGGTGGGATTTCACGAAATAATTCAGTCAATGGCTGAGCTGTTACAGCTCGGGGATGCTATTTCTACTGTGACTACGTAAACTCCCAGAGGGAAAATGTTCTTCTATCAGTTGATGGCCAGAGAGAATATAACTGATTTGCTGGATGTCACAATTATATAATGCAGTTTTGTAAGCTTCCAGGCTTGTGAATGAACTAACACCCCAGTATAAGGGAGCTGTTTAACCAAGATTATGCCCAAACCCACACAAGGGATGCAGGTATTTCAGGCCATGAAGATGAAAGCTGGCACAGATTTTCTGGCGCAGCTTCCTCCTACCCCCCAGGAGACGTTACTACTACTTATAACCCAGAACACTCACTGCAGTTCTCACAGTCTTAAAGAAGAAAATACTCCCAGGCATTAAAAAGTGAATTAAGGAGTTCCAATTGGTGGACAAATTACTTCAAAAGAAGAAATAAGCCCTGGCCATCACTGTCAGGATGACTGATGGACTAAGAGGGTAGAGTGCTGTACTGTTCTTTCGCAGTGTCACAGCAAACCTGAGAAGACTTGTCTTTGAGAGGTGCCACGCCAAGGAAGCCAAATGAAAGCATGCAGTTTGCAGACGAGGCAAAGAAACACATCTACTACTTACCCATTTCTAATTTCCAGCAGAGCAAAAAAAAAACCAACCCCACCCAACCCTGCACTGCAAAATGATGCCATACTAGGAAAGTTTTGGACTGCCTGCATATCTTAAATAATGGATTTTTTTTTTAAATAAGAAAACCTACTATGCAATATGTTACAAAATATTATTTTATTGCTGTTGTTTGAGAGGTGGCAAGCAACAGTATGCTAAATATTTTCTTTAAGTCCAGGGATGAGGAAAAAAAAGATGGGATAGAGAAGTAGAAGGAAGCCAGGGGCGAAAACAGCCTTTAGAAGCGAGTACAGAGCTTTACTGGGGTTGGTGCTGCCATTACACTACGGGAAATAACAGGAGGTGCCAGGAAGTCCCACAGCAGATACCACCTATTCCTATTGCAGAACTACCTGGCACATCATCTTACCCACAGTATCAATATTCAAATATTAGGATAAGGGATCAAGTTATCATGCTCTTACAATAAGATTTACGTCTTGCAGAAAGCAAAGCTCTCATTCTGCTAGCGGGGCAGGTCCTGTGTCTGACAAGTCTTTCATGGGTCAGAGCCCAGACCAGCAGGATACTTTTGCTAGCAAATTTTTCAGGCACAAAAGAGGGGAAGAAAGAATGAAGGCACAAAGACAGTCAGACACTGAGCTGACAGAGTACGGGCATCAGAGAGCAGTCAAACACAGCCAGGTGAGGAATGTGAGAAATTCTGCATTTTTCTTAGTGTGCTGTAGGAACAAGGAACTAGAAGGGGAGACCAAGAGGTCTGTCTGTCCAGAATAACCCTGACAAAGGCTTGACCCGGTTGTCCCTATGGTCTTGATGATACCTTTCTTCATACTCAAGCTGAACAATCACCCTAGCGTTGCTGCTAGCTTCCAACAGAGAGAAAGAGAACCTCTGGAACAAATGGCAATCTGGATGCAAAGGACTAACATCGACTTCCCGTAACAGAAACAACAGCCTCAGCTCCTTTTTCAGCATGGCATTTAATATTCTGAATTATACTCCAACCTAGATGCATGACAAAACAGTACAGGACTGGACTGTTCAAGTCAAACTTCAAATTCTGACAAGTCTAGAAGAAAAACTCAAAATTTTAAAGAGCATTCTGGAAATAAAATAGGCATTTTCAAAGTACATTATTTTCAGATAATTTCAAGGTCATAATCTAAAAATATCATAGAAAATAAGGGCAAAATTAGCACACTGAATTTGTGCAGCTGTTATGGTTTAACCCCAGCCAGCAACTGGGACCACACAGCCATTCACTCCCTCCCTTCTCCACACCCCCTCCCCCCCAACCTCAGTGGGGTAGGGAGAAGAGGGAGAAAAAGTAGGGGGAAAAAAAAGAAAAAAGAACAACTTGTTGGCTGAGATAAAGACAGTTTAATAGAACAGCAACAAAAGAGAAAAAAAAATAATTATAACAATGGCAAAAGAATACACAAAATGAAGCAATGCAACACAAATTGCTCTCACCAGCTGAGGATCAATTGCCCAGCCCATCCCGAGCAGCGATCGTGGATTCCCGCCCCCCAGACAACCCCCATTTATACACTGAGCATGATATCTATGGTATGGAGTATTTCTTTCACCAGCTTGTCCTATCTATGCTCCTTCTCAGCTTCCATGGGAAGCTCAAAAAGTCCTTGATTTAATATAGGCATTACCTAGCAACAACTAAAACAATATGTGTTATCAACATTATTCTCATACAAAATCCAAAACACAGCGGCTATTAGGAAGAAAATTAACTCTACCCCAGCTGAAACCAGGACAGTAGCTTAAGTAAGTTTAACTATTGGAAACTAACACCTTTTAATCCTGCTTAAGGTATAAGTAAATTGCACACCGGTTCCAAAGGTACGTCGCAGATTTTCTCAGACTAAAACACTAATCACAGAGTCATTGAGACTTCAACAAATTTAGATTTCATGCATATCTATTTTGATATTAAAGGAGATCTGTGAGCATTTTATTTACCTTCTCTATAGAATCCTCAACCATTAAATTGAAATATTTATTTTATGATAGGAAAAGGACCCCAATACCATAGACAATGACAGGAAACAAAGGATTTTTCTCTCCTTCCCAAAAACCAGCAGGTGTTATATACTCTTTAGGCATCATCCAATGAAAGCAGTGAAACAGCTAACAAAATTCTGAACATTTTGGCATGATAAAATACACACAAGAAGAGTCCTGTTAGCTTACTAATTTGCAACATGGAAAGAGGGATAGAAATTAAGCTGTGCTTCCCTATCTCCTTTTTGGCTTTTCTGTAAAAGCAAAGTTAAAGAACAAACACTTGATTCCATTCCCTGTATTATAAGACTGTATTATAAAACTTTTCTCTTTGGAAATTCTGTATTATAAAATCCTTTCTGTGTTAGAAAACTTCTCTTTGGAAGAAGGGTAAATATCTTTGTCTACTGAAAGAAGTTAATCTACCTTTCTATCATGAGAAACTGTGATTCATTTTCCCCGCACAGCATCTACTTCTCAGATACAGTGCTGCACTAAACCTTTCTCAGTTTCGGGGGATTTCCCTCCCCCTGCAAAAGAAAGCTCCATTGTTGATTCCATTCAGAACAAGCCGTATTGAGAGACACAGCAACAGCATGGTATTATCCTTGCACATCCCTCCAGATAACATCAAAGCTGCTTCCAAGTCCTGTGCTTATCTTCTTACTCAAACAAAACTAGTAGAAGGACAGAGCTCTGGGAAATTCTTGAATTCCCCAAATATTTTCCCAAGAACATATCTCCAAAAATGTAAATAAGCTGTGCAAGGGCAGTGTACCACCTTTCCCCTCTCCCCAGCCGCCATCACAATATTCCCAAATACAAACTGTAATCTGAGGTCATGGGAAATTATCAGGAGGTATTTTTACAGCTTACCATAAACTTATGGGGATGAAGCAAAGAACAGAAAAGAGGAGGGGGGGTGGTGGTGGGGATATCAGGAGGAGAGGCGGAAGAGATTGGACTTCAGAAAAAGTTCAAGAATCATCATGAGAAATATAATGTACACTTTTTCTAAATAAATATTAGATTCTACTCCTATCCGGCCTATAACATTTTTCTGATTTGTCAATGCCAATCCTTAGAACAGAACAGCAGCATATGCCCCTGTCTTGCCCCCTTTTCACTTCAGTCTCTTTTACTCTGGGATTATGGGAAAGGGTGTATGTGCCCTCATTCTTCCAAGAACAAAAAACAAAATTAAACTTGGAGGCACTTTATATTTTTTGAAATGTTGCTCAGCAATCTCTGCATGCTGAAAGACCAATTGCACTTTGCTGACAAGACTTTAACACGGTGCACACCATGGGGAAAAGACCTCAGCTTCAGCAATAGTACCAGGCAGTTCCTACTTGCATAAAGTTATTCCCTTTACACATTATTGTTCTAGAGTAGAAGAAGGATAACCCACAATAAGCTACTTCTCCAGCTCAGACACTCAAAAAGCATGACTGTAGTTTTATCACCTGACTCATGGGGAGCTGCATGCAGAGGAAGAAAATGCCAGCTACAGGCTTGCAAACAAGAGCTTTAAACTTCAACCAAAGAAAAAATATTAGGTCCTTTTAACTAAGGGTGTGTTTCATTTAGTATGCTGAAACAATTAGGTAAGACCTATTTAAATGGATGAATAATAAATAGGGATATCCTCTATAAAAGCCCACTTCTTTTTCTTCACCCAGTCGTGAATTCACAAACTAGGAATCAGGTATACAAATATACAAACCAGAAATACTTTATTCATCTTCTTCTCTAACTCACAATTTTTAAGTGTCTCTATTTTACTACCTGATAACTATGTGTTAAAGATTCATAATATTTTACCTTACCTTTTGCAAACATTGGCAAAATATCTGGGCTTCCCCAGCTCCAAGTATATTTACTTTCGTTGAAAACAGAGTCAAATTCCACTGGATTCTCCTTCCATCCTGTTAAACAAACGTGGATTTAAATGGGGGTGCCAGAATATCTCATTGACTGCTAAGATTGATAGTCCATGCAAAATGTTTTGGATTTGTTTTTTTTTAAAGTTTCCCTTATATCATTTCACAATGAACTCCACTTTGTGAGTCTCTGTTTTACTTCCATTTCAACCTCTATTTGCAATTAGTCCCCCATTCATTAAGAAGTTCGCTGAAAACCTAAGCCAATCTCATTATGCAGGGATTCAAACAGACGAAACACACAGCTGGTTTACCTTCAAAACAGCTAAAATTCTCCTGAATTCTAAATCCCCTGTTGTCTGAACTCAGCTTTTGGCATTTTAGGCAATAAATTACACACTCATATTTCCAGCAGTCACATTCCACCTCATCACAATAAAACCTTCAAGATGTTCTGTTTCCATGACAAGGCAGCTGACAGAAATATAAAGAGATGCTCTTAACAGCAATTCCCGCCAATCCTGTATTTGTAGCAGATGTCAGAAGGAAGAACCTTTTCATTAGGAACATGGCCAAGACCAAGAAATTCCTCTTACCTCCCCTGTCCAAAACCAACACACAACACTACAAGTGCTCAGGCCTGGAAGCCTGGGGGAAGGCAGAGGACCACAGAAAAAAGACCAAGTCAGTAACGTGCAGGCTTGTTGCACATTATTACCCACCAAGCATGCAGTAACATGGACAAAACACATAGTTGGGGTTTTTGCTTTATTTTGCTACTGATTCTCCAACTCAGCCTAGCAATGGTTCAGCTAAGACACTGCAGTTCACTTCTTGTTTGTGACATCTACTTAGCCATCTCCCATGACATCCAAAATGATAATTAAAAACTCTATTATAGGAAGAGTTCATTCCATAAGGTGGTTCTGCTTTTAGACTCAGGGTGCTAAATTTTACCATGTTATAAAATATTAACTTATGTAAGCTATTTTCATAGCTATCAATATTAAGAGTGGGAAATCCATCCAAAATTATTCTTTTTCCATGTAATCTTGGCACTCAAACCACTACACAGGTATTTATTAATAATCATCCAGAAACCCAGCACATCACTGCAACACCCGATTTTGGAGGACAGTGTTCAAAGCTTTAGGAACGGCATACCTTTAGCAACTGCACTGACATCTTCATAAAATCCAGCTATAAGTGCAACATGCCCTGGCCTGGATTCCGTTGGGACCCGGGTGTGAGAGATTCCCCAGCTGCCATTATTCTCTAGAATACCCCTGAAAACAGGATACAAGGCAGTTAATGCTCATGACTTCTTGAAAGTACAATGAAATGCAGATAAAAAGAGTGACAGGTAGATGTGAGGCAGGAAATGCAAAAAAAAAAAAAAAGCCCAGACAAAACCAGTTTTCACTACTGCCTGCTGTGCAGCAAAACAAGCAGAACATTAACCTGCAAGTAGTTGTATATTACAACACCCCACAGAGAACATTACTGTTGTGGCCCATCAGCACTGCAAACAGAGGAGTTTAGCTGGTGTTCTAATACACTTAGAATTAAGATACTAATTTTTTCTGCTGCTTTCTGCTACAGCTTACTTTTTTGTGCCCTAACAGATTGTTTCTGCCTGGTGTTACTTTTTTTTGTTCTTTCCATTTAGCTTCAGAGTGTCTAGTTTGATCTTCTCTTACTCGTTAAATATACTCAATTATAGCTAGTTGTTGTGACCATGTCTGCCTTTATTTGTGCTGTATATCGGAAGCCAGCATCAGGAGAATTTAAAAACCACATAAAACTAAGGTGCAAATCATTTCAGCAACATGGAGAAAATTTAAGTAAGCCTTGTATCTTTTGCAATTACACCGAAGTGAAGGAGAATACCTTCTCCCCACATATACAGAAATACATGAATTGTCTAGGGATTATGCACATACAATAGTTGTAACACATAAAAAGCGAAGAAAACAGAGGACAAAGCCCAAGTGTAAGAAACAGCCTCATAAACTACTCTTGTCTGCTGAAGATATGAACAGCCGGAGCCTGTCAGAGAGCAAGCGGTGAGCGTTACCATATGCTGTTTTCTTGTCTCCATCTTCTGGAAGAAGAGAAAGATTCACTGCCCACTGTCAGAGCAAGGGGAGAAAGAAAGAAAACAAAACACACCAGGACATACCTTACACTAATGTTCAGGTAAAAAGCAGCCAAATCTTCTTAACAAATTCAAAGCAGTTTTTAAGAGTCAAATCTAGCAGGAAACTGTATTTTTGTTGTTCATGATAAAAATATAGCAAATTTTGTAGCTTGTATAAGATTTGTTTTAGCCTTAGTAGATTCTAAGTTCATGCTTTGTAACTTCATTTTTAACAGAGACTTTATACAACTGTTATTACAGGATCCATACACTCAGCTCTAAATATATTTCTCACTAATGAAGTAAGAATCAAACCACAACCTAAAGTTTCAGGCTCCACTGTAAGCTCGCAGAATTCACAGTTTGCTTGGGTTTTGGGTTTTTTTTTAAGCTCATCTTAGACCTCACATTCTCAGGTCTACTTGAAAGCTCACAGGACTATTTGGAATAACCCAAATAATACAGTGAAAAATGTAAGAGGTGATATAGCACTCTAACACATTATTCCCAGCTCTCATCTCAGCTAGGTCTTAAGACAAGTTGTATTGAAAAAAAGTACTCATTTTAAAAAAAGATTTACGTATTAAAGTGGTTTTCTAATTTATTCTCACTGGAGACTGACAAAAATGTCTTGCACTAGCATTAGTGGGAGATTTAAGACAAAAATAAACACTTTTGGCCCTCCTCACACTTCGTTGCCCCAACAGGTAGGAAATTGTTTTAATTAGAATTTGATTTCCTTTGAGTTGAAAAGTAATCCTTTACCTTTGCTTTTGTGGGGCTATATCACAGGAATAACACATACCAAGCAGAAAAAAAATATAGCCAAATACCACCATTTACCTGTTCAAAATTCATTTAGCTACTTTGAATTATTTCAAAGCCTTTTACTCAGAAGAACTATTTAAAAAAATTAATTTCCTTGACAGTATAAACATTAGCTACCTATAATAACAATGACGAATATGACCATGATATAGTAATACAGCTAAAACATCACAGGCAAGGAAAAAAACATGTTCCCCAATATCCCCACCACCACTACAGCAATTCAGACCACCTACCATCCCTCACAGCTATCACAACACTGCTGAAAAAACAGATTTTTCAAGAACATTTGTAAGAGAAAAGACTAGGTACTTGGCATACATCAGCCAGCAATCTGCTCCAAGCCTAATGGATATTTATTATTAATTTTATGTATGTACTAAAACTTTGCTTCTATTTGTAACACATTGCTACAAGAATGGTTCTTGCTTATCTGAAGATAATCTTTCCTCATTAACAACACTGTAGTTCCCAAAGTGCTCCACCTGGATGAGACAAGTAATCCAGTTGTTACGATTTCTACTACTATAAAGCGGATAAGGGACTGAACACTTGGCACTTCGAAATGAATGTGCAAAAAAGTGGACTTTATATTAAATTGCATATACTTGGGGTTAGTATTATTGAAAAAGGAAAGCTCAGACAGCAATAACTTGGAAGAATAAAAAAGGAAACACTTCCAGCAACCAACATCTCTTGTCAACCTGTTTACAAGGCTGTTACAGAAGTCGTGTAGCTCAAAGGTTTCGTGACAAAACACTGAGCATCTTGCTTCGAAATGGCAGCAGTATATATACGGGTGTGCTTATTTTAGAGAGAGAGAGATATATATGGGGGTGCTGATTGAGAAGAAGCTCAACATGAGCTGGCAATGCGCAATCGCAGGCCAGAAGGCCAACCATATCCTGGGCTGCATCAGAAGCAGCGTGGCCAGCAGGTCGAGGGGGGTGATTCTGCCCCTCTACTCTACTCTCGTGAGACCCCACCTGGAGTACTGCATCCACCTCTAGAGTTCCCAACATAGGAAAGACATGGACCTGTTGGAGTAGGTCCAGAGGAGGGCCACGAAGATGATCAGAGGGCTGGAGCACCTCTCCTAAGAGGAAAGGCTGAGAGAGCTGGGGTTGTTCAGCCTGGAGAAGAGAAGGCTCCTGGGAGACCTTATTGCAGCCTTCCAGTACCTAAAGGGGGCCTACAGGAGAGCTGGGGAAGGACTTTTTACAAGGGCTTGTAGTGATAGGACGAGGGGGAATGGCTTCAAACTGGAAGAAGGTAGATTTAGATTAGATATTAGGAAGAAATTTTTCACTCTGAGCGTGGTAAAGCACTGGAACAGGCTACCGAGAGAAGTTGTGGAAGCTCCATCCCTGGAGGTGTTTAAGGCCAGGCTGGATGGGGCTTTGAGCAACCTTTGAACACCTGGGAGGTGTCCCTGCCTATGGCAGGGAGGTTGGAACTCAATGATCTTCAAGGTCCCTTCCAACCTAAACCATTCTATGATTTTATGATATGTAGTAGAGCTGAAGATATGCCTTGGACTGCCTGGCCCTCCACCTTTCAGAATGCACAACATGCCACATGTTTTTTCTTTTCATCATCTCTCACATATACATGCTCACACACATATATATTTATCAGAAGAATGAGAGACAACGAGAGAAATACAGATGGCACTTCAAACTTTATTCCACTCAGTGACCTACCAGCAACTTTGCTTGTTACAAGGCAGTTCTCCCCCTCCATTCACCCAGGTACTTTCAGCGCAGGTAAAAATGTTTTATTCTACAATTTTTGAAACAGAAAGTCCTTAATTCCACAAACAAGATAAACCAGAGACAGCAAAAGTGCAAACTTCCCAACACTGGACAAGCTAATACATGGTTTAACTTTTTATTTTTAGATAGGCATGATAATGCTTAATGACTGAAACTGAAAATCTAAAACCACTTAATGGCAAAAATATCCATTATAACTCTTTCCTAGCCACTACCCGCAACTGCTTCTAGTGATGGGGCCATTACAGCATTAACACCTTGTTGCTGGTGCAAAAGACCAACAGTTTTACTGCTAAGAGAAGAAACTGCTGGAGGAAGCATGAAGTCCACTGCTAAAAGACAACATGCAAAACTCACACTGATGTGGCAGACATTTGACAGTGGCAGATAGCACCTTACAAAAACACTAACAACAGGAGAAGCAAGTACAAGTAATACCATATAAGCTGGCAAGTGCTGTAGCAAGGGCTCCCAGACTTCTGTAGCAGACTGCAAACACCCTAACAGCTTCAGATGATTGATTGTTCCAGTTTGCTCTGATATTCAGTGCTATTACACAAAAGTAATCTTATTTAATACTGTCTATTTAGTTTAAGAAATTATTTGTCTTATGATCTAATAACTATCTTGATATAAGAGAACAGGGAAGGTTGGTGAAAATTAGTTTTAAGTACTCAAGGATATGGCTTTTAACACTTTTTTGCCATGATTAGTTTTTCACAATCTTAAACCAAATCATTCCATTAAACAATCAGACACACACTAGAGAGCACAAGGGAGGCAGCAGGGTCACGCATGCAGGAAGGGTGGAACAAATAGGAAGTGGCAGCCTGCTGTTAGATCCATTCAGGCCATCTTTTTTAATCACTCCTTAAAGGAGCTTCATCAGTAGCTTAGAATTAGAAGACACGGATGTTAATGAACTACTACTCCTAAACTGAACATCCAGGAAGCAGTTTAAATTAACGACTCTGTTAGGCTTCAGAATTGATATCATGCTGCTGTGCATGGAGAAAGTTCAGACTCCTCTCAGTTATTGGCTAGCTGTAATTTTCAGGGGACAATATTGACTTAATTTACTCTGTTCATGGTTTACCGGCTTCGCTGACAAGGGACACCAACTCAAATTCATGCATTTCTGCAGAGTGTAACTCTGCAAAGTTCATTACTTCAAAGGCAGAGGGAAGGCGGTACTCAAGCCACCATGGTTGCCATTGTTCCTCTTGTTCTCTTTTCAACATTACATAGAGCTGCCTCCAGAAGCGAAATCGTCTGGATCTGTAGTGTTTTCAGATGGACTTACCGCAGGTAAGGTGCTTGGGGTGTACCGTTGCTGTTCAATTCATACAGAGAATCTGCCCTCAGACCATCAGCAACAAAGAGTACAAGACGTTTTGCTGGAGGTGGCAGTGGAGTCTGCTGAGGAGTCATACCGTGAACCAAGGGAGAGCTGAAGTAGATGTCAAAAATGGAGACCAAGAACACACAATGCACAAGGAGACCAGCGAGTATGAAGACCGGTATACCCATGGCAACAGCGGGCTGGCAAGGCAAAGTCCAACACTGAGAGGGAGTGAGAAAAATAATGTTAGGCAGATGAGACTTACCAGAATCAATATTTATTGCATTTGTTATAAAATGGGAGTATCATAACCACAGTCATTACTCAGGATCCAGAATTAATCTCTGCTTCCAACAAGCTTCTTCCCAGAAGTTTTGGTTAAAAGTCACTGCATGGCTAATTAAGTCTTTCAGATAGTCATTACGTCTCAGCAGCTCATCTCTGGTGTTTAGTGGGGTACCAGATGGCTTCAAAAGACCATTGAATCAAGCCAGTTTGTCTGATATTCAGCAGGTTTTTGTTACCTACATCAGTGACAGAAGACTCAGACAATGCAGCGTCTCCATGAACATGCTACCCTCTGCCGGCCGACTGAGTGACAGTGTTGAGGTCTGTTCAGGCAAATGCAAGCCAAAGACAGCTAGGGAAAGCCATCCTACAGCAAACATCCATTCAAAGTTGCTTTTTCTAAGCTTACTATCAATTCTGGCCTCATTATATTCTGCTTAGAAACAGAAAACTTCTTTTAAAGGAACAAAGATGCTCTGCTGAGTGCAGAACACTATCCCTCTTCTAAAAGAGGTGACAAAAGCACAGCAGCCAAAGAATCATGTTTCATGGACAATGGTACTCCTTTTCTGAATGTTTTATGCCCTGTGATCCTCTGAAGTCAGGTTAGGGATACAAATATGCTTAATAACAGGTACACTGGAAATGTACATGTCTGCTGCATGTACTGAGAGGTTCATACAAATCCTACTGAAGGCAACGCAAATATGTATATTGACTCAAGTGTAGGATCTGAGCCTGAATGAGGGTCAGTTCTGAAAAAGGACTATTAGCGCTGTACAGGCTGCTAAGTTAGTTATTTAAATATCAGCTGATTATCAACCTTAACAAAACAACACCTCCACTCACCAATTTAGAAACAGATGTTCCTAACAGCCTGGAAGGTTCAGATATGCAATTACCTATGTAAATAGACGCCTCTCTCTAAAATAAACTCTTTGTTTCAGAATCTAGTTAGCACTTCTAGATAACAATATATAAGTTTATCTTTTTCCTTACAGAATTCCAGTAGCTGGACTGACACAGACAGCAACCACGGGGTAAGACCATTATTCTTATCAAATAAAGAAAAAAGGCTTTGCTACCACATAACCTTAACTCTGATAGATGTTTTTTAAAATAAAAATGTTTAACATTAAGGGCCAGAGAAAAGCCCCACACACCAAAAAAAAGATTTGAAAGTTAATATATATTATTACTTACTAATCCAAAGAAAATTCAGATCTGTATGCAACTTAACCATAACTTCCAATTCCACCCATTTTCCCTACTGAAACACAGATGCAACAACTCCAATCCTCATCAGCAATACTAATATAGTAATTTCCCATTTTAGAGATTTGGAGAGAAAACCATGTAACAAGATTGAGATAACTAAATACAACATTTCAAAGAGACACCTAGTAGTCATGCTTAAGTGATCAAACAAAATCTTGTCATTAATCAAGAACTTACATGCTTCTATGTCTGCAACTGAGATTCCAAGATACACTTGGAATATTTGTAAATATCAGTTTATTTATTTTTGATTTTTAAGTACTAAGGGTTCCTGCATAAATTTAAAAACATGAAACCACAGTCACAGAAATACCATTAAGTTGAACGCCAGACCTCATTTTATTCAATCAGTTATATTTTCCATAGGGCTTTTTCTTTTGATGTATTTGTGTTTGATAGGAGAATCCAAGCTATTCATGCCTTAAACTGATGAGACTAAACATCTGACTAAACAAAGCAGTTACTTCAATCAGATACTCACTGTTGTATACTCCCAGTGATACATTTCTATAGCTTATCGTATTCTAAATTCTTCTAATTAAAGTATTAGTAACCTAATCTGTTTTCAGCACTAGCTATTTCTCTTTGCTTTAAGTCTCCCCAGGCCTGAGCCCTTGCTTGCAGCAAAAAGAGTGCAATCAACACAATTCAAATTTAATGCTGTTATAGACTATAGTGATGTACAGAATTAATTAAAAAAAAAAAGACACTTTCTTTTGCAACCACAGTTTGGCTACATTACATTAGACTTGATCTGGGCACAACATATCCAATTGCTCACCACCATCAGATGATTTGAAGACATACAGCTCCCAGAGCACCTGCTTCTGGCCCATCCCTCGTAGCCACTTCTTCTGCCTCTAGCTTAGCTTACGTTGCTCCTTTAATGCAAGACTGCGTGTCACCACTGTGACATAACATTGTGAAGAGCATCCTATCCTCAGGCTTACAAATACTTTCCCACAGGTATAAGTGTTTGGAAAGCTCCTAGCTGCATCTCAGTCGAATGCCAGAATGGCACCTGGCGCCCTTTTCTAACAGCAGTTCTGCTTTCAAACTACTAAGCCATTGGATGAGGTGTTCCAAACGAGCGCTCATCTGTGGTTAGAGAAGGCTCCAACTCAAAGAACAAAGTTCAAATACAGTCAACAGCAATTCTAGAGAAGCATCAGTGACCTTCTACACCTTTTCATCTTGATCAAGTTCCAACTAAATTTGGTCATTGCCAGCCCAAAGAGCTTACAGTTCATTTAAGACAGCCAATTTGTGAAATACATCCTCTTCAAACATCCAAAGTATCACGGAAGAACAAAACATTTCCAGTAACTGGTTTTCAATGGAAAAGGAAGGTCTTTATCATTGCCTGGGTTTCTCTAGGACTTTCAAACCAAACCCCTGTAGGTCAAACACGCAAGACCAGGCTTCTCTGGACCAAACTTTCCACAGGTCCATTCCCATCTCAATGTCAGCTCCTCTTAACACACGCTATGCCATTTGGAACACACCCCCATTTCTTCTCAGCCTGCAATACTGATACACATTTGACTATTGAGAAGGGCAAAAGAAAAGCAAGCAGGCGCATGAATGATCTTATACAGATCCTCTTCTCTAACAGCTGAACAGGGCTGGTGGGAGAGATCTGACAAAGCAGAGCACATCAGTCCTCTCAAAGGGAGACAATGCTCAGGAGAAGGGCAAGGCTTGGGGCCTTGAATGCAGAGTTAAGTTTCTGTTTTCACCCGTGATGTGGAAACATTAGTTTGCCTAAAAAGTATGGCAACAGGATTACAAACAGGCAAGATAATTTCCAGAAGGCTTTTCCTAGAGACTGAAGCCAGCCAGAGGGGTCTCCCAGGCACGCTGCCTGTGACACACACTGCAACCACCATATGTACAGACCAGGTTCTGAGCGCCACCCTACTGCAGATAAAACCGTATCCAAGATGACACATTCAGTCATTCATATTCAGTGAATTACAAAATTACTTATCAGAGACCTGACAAATACTCACACCTGGAAATTCCCTGTCAAAGAAATGCCTTCACTAGGCCCCTGAACTTAGAAGTACCACGGTCTCAGACACACAGGGGTGGAAAACAGTTGAACAACATGCCAAGAGGGCTCCTTCCCATATAAAAACCAGTTTGCATTTTGAGAAGGAGCTTGTCCGAGTGATCCATTGCTGTGCAGAAACAGGTCTTGGCTCATACTGGTTCATTTCTTGGTTGAATTGCTACCAACTGGTACTTCACATAGTTCTTTTAACTAAAAAAGCCAGCAAGAGAAGAGGTCAAAGAAATCAGAAGAAGCCTCAGAGGTACTATTCAGAAGTCTTCTTCAGTTCATACCTACACTGGTAAGAAAAATGAGGGTGCTTCTCCTCCTCCTAAAAAGAGAGATAAAGCAGTCACCCCAGCTAGAATCCAAGTTGAGGCCGACAGGGCTGACAAGGCCAGACCAGCAGCATTTCACTATCAACATTTCATTGTAAACTTTTGGATTTCAAGTGTTAGCATATATGACCTGCAAATCAGAGGACAACCCTCTTCCCTAATTGGGAATGCCAAAGTCACTTGAATTCATATTTGCAGGTATTTAAGCTGCTTAAATCTAGGATGGGCTACCACCTTTCATTCTGCTGTGGAACAAGATAATTTTGTCCATGCATTTCTAACTACTTGATATGAAAGAGGCATTAGTTCAATGGATGCCAAAGCAACAGAGAAAAAACATTTCCTCTTGGAGCAGTCATCCATCCCCTGGTACCGTACTATTAAAAGTCTATTTACCATGGATCACTGAATCATGTAAAGTAAACCCTCATGGAAGAAAGTGAAGGTAAAAGACAGAGGGACCTCTGGGATTTGTGAATGGACCTCCACAGAAAAGGAGTATTAATGCTAAGCAACACTTGTGCTGTATAATTGCAGCTACAAGCATTTGTGGTATGAACAGAAGAAAAAGATTAATATCGCCCACTTCAAGTATAAATTGGATACCTGTAGTCATCTCTCCTCCAGTGCACCCCTGCATGAGGGGCATTCAATGTAGAGAGGGAAAGTTACCACTTACCTTGAAAATATCCTTTTCCTTACAAGACCTGGACACAATCTTCATGACTCAGAGAAAAGAGATTTAGAAAAAATGAGATTTGTGGAAAAAACCTTAGTGTAGATCTCCTGGGACATCTGTTTTTTTTTCTGCCTATGATACGCACTAGCACTACACCTTTTTTTCCCCTCAACCATTTCCAAGAGGAGTGGAATCATCAGTTGATCTGTGTTCTCAAGGATGCAATGCAAGTTCTCAGACTGCCAGTCCAAGTAGAGATGTCACTTAGCAGTCAACACAGCCTCCACACAACAAGTGCAGGCACAGCTGAAACTAGTTGACAGCACCCCTAAATTTGAAAATGCACAGATCTTCACTCATCTGAGTCCTCTGCCATACAGAGATCTCTTCCACTCCTCTTTTCATCCCCCTTTGTGCTTTTGCATCACCATTTGACAGGGTGGTTCAAAAGCCAGTCTGAACCTGCAGGTCCAATGTGGGAACCAGAGGCTTAACAGGATCATAGAATCATAGAATCATAGAATTAGTGAGGTTGGAAGGGACCTTTAAGATCATCAAGTCCAACCGTTAACCTACCCTGAAGAGAGAAAACAAAAAAAAAAACCCACCACCAACCAAAAAACACCCCAAAACAAACCACCACCCACCCACTTCTAAACCATGTCCCTAAGCACCTCATCTACCCTTTTCTTAAACACCTCCAGGGATGGTGAATCCACCACCTCTCTGGGCAGCCTATTCCAATGTTTAATAACCCTTTCAGTGAAAAAATACTTCCTAATATCCAATCTAAACCTGCCCTGACA
>VUYV01000003.1:8746417-8902166 GCA_008711295.1 Anarhynchus alexandrinus
CTCAGCCTCCTCTTCTCCAGGCTAAACAACCCCAGATCCCTCAGTCGTTCCTCATAAGGTTTGTCCTCCAGACCCCTCACCAGCTTAGTAGCCCTTCTCTGGACACGCTCCAACACCTCAATGTCCTTCTTGTAGTGAGGTGCCCAAAACTGAACACAGTACTCGAGGTGAGGCCTCAGGTGTTCGACAGGTCTGTCGGCATCAGGAGGAGCTGCAAATGGAAGCATCAGTATCAAACTCCTTGATGCCCAGCAGCCTTCTAGCATGCTTTTCCGGCTGGGAAAAGGAGAGAGCAGGTAACCCAGTAAAATTTGGGTGCTCAGACATCCCTCAAACCTACAGCGTTTCATGCCTTCTAGGCACAGAGAAAGCACAGCTAGCACTGTGTATGCATCTGCCCTAGCAGGAAACACACTTATCTATATACTATTTCTCTGTATCTCACATGAGATACAGAAATGAAATCCATCTTCCATAGGATACCATACAAAGGAAAAAAAAAAANAAAAAAAAAAAAAGAGTCCTTCAGTTTTCTTCTCCCCCTGCATTACAGAGGTCATCATGAGCAAATTTCTCTGCAGGGCCTGGTGCTTGATGGTTCAAGGCATAAACCTTGCAAGGCATGCTAAAAGGAAGAAATAACAAGGATAAAAAGAAAAAAGTGGATTAAGCACTAGCTTATAAGAAAAAGCAAAAGCCACAGCCTGTCAAGAGAAGAAAAATAGAAAAGTATTAAACACACACCCACCCCTTTTCACTTTGGAGGACAAAGAGCCAGATCTAAGTATTTATTACTAGTGCAAAAATGTCTCTGCCCTCAGGTGCCTGGCCATCCAAGAAGTGGATAAACAAACTGTCACTTGAAAATATATCTTACATTTTTCTGTCAAGAAAACTTAAGCCAAGGATATCTCAGCATTTTTGTGTCCTCTGATACTTTCCCACGAAATCCCTTAGCAAGTGACTTAGCGTGCTACCTCCCACAGTCCTTATTTTCACAAAGCAAAACACGAGCTTTGCCCAAATCCCGACTACATTATTCTACTTAATTCTGTTAAGCCATTGCCTATCACACCGAGAGGAAGAAGCTTCTAGCCTTGCAGATAATAGAGGAGCATGTTGCAACCTATTTGCCACATGCCATTTCTTACTGTCCATCCAAACATAACCCTTGCTCTAATTCAGACAGCCAATTCGCCTCCTCTACAGACTCAGCCCAACTAGTAAACTATGTATCAGACTCAGATTTATTCTTTTCTTTCTACATTTTTTTCTCCTTGTGTCACCACCTCCTAAACTAAATACAGAGCCAATAATGATACTGTCCAACCTCTGCTATGTCAGTGTTTAAACTATCCCAATAAGGTGGGTTTTGTTCAAACAATTTGAAGCCAACAACATAAAGCTGCCATGGATTCTTAAATAGAGACGCTTTTTGGATCCTTAACAGAAAAGTACTAAAGATCCACCAAGGTACCCACTGCCTGTTAAATACGAGTTGTCCACATGAACAAAGCACAGAGAAAACTAGCATTGCCCTGGCATAGCCAGGGCCTTCAGCGGACTTCAGATCTTCTGAGATCATTGGATGCTGTACACGAGCAGAGAAGAGAGCAAGCAGATACAGAGGAACAATCGTTCTGAGAAACAACAAGGCAGAACCAGCAGACATCTTTCTTAAAGTCTAGGAGATTAAAGAAAGAAAAGCTGCAAGGACCTCCTGACCACAATTATTTTCCAGAATAAAGTGATTTGCACATATTAGAGAAGGTTTTCTTTAGAATACTCAGAGAAAAAGTTCAGCTCCCGGCTGGTGGCAGATGGGGTGAAGAGACCCCCTCTTTCTTTGGACTCATATCTATCGAAACAATACAAACCTCTCTGTTATTAACCGGAAGCTCCTCACCAACAGTCATGTTAGTGTGAGGACCAAAACACCCAGACTGTGACGATGGCAGGGAAGCAAGAGAGCTGCAATGAGCCACATAAGCCCAACTATCAGAGACAAGAACTGGCAGTTTGCTTCACATGAGCTTTTCCCTCTTTTCAAGTAGATCCATAATTTGCTGACGAGGCTTTTTTTTTTTTTTTAAACTCATGCCACAGAACCTAAATCCATAGCCCCAGGCTGGATCAGGTCCCTCAGCGCCTAACAGGAAGGCTGACATAATTAAGTACAGCCCCCATATCCCCAAAGTAATCAACATCTAAGCTGCATTCCTCAAGTTATAATCTCTCAGCATTATTTATAAGGCAAAGAAAACCGTACTTGTACTGCAATACAATATCGTTCTTTGTGAGAAATGTAACATTTCCCTTTTATATTTTTCTTTCTTCAAATATGCAATAAAACATACACAAAATACTACATGGAATATGCCCCATTGGCAGGAATATTTTTTTAAGGATAATAAAGTGTCAAGACAGGAAGCTCGAGATACATTAGTCATTTCTTTTAGAGGGACCATGCTTCACTAATACTGTCAAGTCTGTTGGTTAAGATGAAGAAAATCCATTGGAAATGCATTTTCAATAAGCATCAATGGCCTTGGTAAGTATCTTTTACAGAAAAAAAGAAATAGACAGGAATTTCTGCTAAGTTGCTGGCTGAGGAACACATTTTTCAACTGAACAGTGTTGTGTATTTTGTAATTTAAACTGTCAAAGCGGTGACAGTACAATTTGTCTGTACATAAAAAAATGACCCTTTTCCTTAGGGCAGGGGAACAAAGTGGGAGTTGTGTGGTCTAAGCGACAGTAGTTTGCATGGTATGGCAGCTATACATCATCTGAGATGGCACTAGCAGTCCCTACTCTATTCTTTTACTAATTTAGATTTTTGAAGAATTACACTAGTCAAGAATCAAGTCATTCCTACTGTCACAGCACAAAGACCTATTGACTGCACAAATTAATTCATACAAGAGACTTACCAGCTGATCTCAGAGTAACTCCCTCTCATATCTTTACACACTACTTAAACATAGGAAACCCAAAATCCTCATCTTGACTTCATCGTATAATCATAATATGAACAGAAGTTGGATAATGATCAAGTCCCTTTTTCTCCTTTCCAAAATTTCATTTCCTTTCTCTATTGAGGCATAATACGCTCTGCCAATGAAACTGCAACTACAGTATTTCCTCTTGCTCTTGCACTGAAGTGGCTTTTGTAATTCAAACCATCTGTTTAAAATTATTTTATGTTCAACATCTTCACTGAGCATTTTATGGATTATAATAACAAATGACATCTGTTTTAAATTTTAAATGTGGTTCAGTAAAGCACATTGAAACCTGAGGCAAAGAGTTCAAAGAATATTTAATTTCATTTTAACATCACTTGATAATCAAAATTGCTTTGCCTGCATAGAAAAGTCTCTTTTGCCAAAAATCTCCAAGGAGAAATTTGACTATGGCCTGCAAGGAGCCAATAAACCATCAAGTGTCCTAATCCTTGAACATACTGCAAATCAGTTACCCCAATGTCGGCCTAAGCAATTTTCTCTGAATTATCCTCTAAACATGGGAAATTGTGTCCAAAAGTCTCCCAGGCACAAAAACATACTTGGGACAACACTGACAAAGAAAACAAGGGTACTTCTTTAAGAAACGATGACTGCTTTGAGGCATGAAAGAGAAAACAAGAGCATCACCCTTTGGTAACACTTGTTAGGCAAGTGGAGAAAAAACAAAGTAAAAATTCTGCTTAGTATGCAGGCAGCCAGAAATGCAGAACTCAGAAAAGGCAAAACCCAGCAACAATAAACCCTGTGTGGTTTTGCTTCAAATGAGCTATTTCACTGGGTAACAGCATTTTGGGTGACTATGTCTGTTTTCACAGGTATTTGCAAATCCTCTGGAATATTTCTTGACTTTGAAGTCATTCAGCAATACTCTATCAGCGAGTTTTCTTCAAGCATCACTGTTCTACAGTTTGACATCATATTTTCATCTCAATATGGAGTGTTTAATTCTTTTGTGCTGCCAAAAGTGTCTTGCGTTACTCTGGGCAACTCTATTCTTGCAGAAAACAAGGATTGGGTTTGGGTTTGGTTTTTTTTTTCTGTCATTGTTTTTTCTTGCCCTGTTTGGAGATTTTGTAGACAGATTTTTCATATTACAAGTTTCATGGGTTACTTCTGGGGAAAGAACGTCAGGCTGGGAGCATCTAACAAAACCCAACTCACTGACCGCTACGGCTGCTTGGGTCAAGGGACAAGTGGCCCTTCAGAGAATGAAAGCGCATGGAAGACAGCTTGCCAGAGCCCTCCCTGTCAATCCAAGGCTGAAAGCTCCCTGAGACATTTAAAAAAATATTTGCAATAAACCTATGCAATGGAACACATGCACCAATACAAGCAGCACAGTTCCTCCCTTTAGCAATACAAGGGACAAGGATTAAACTCTTTGAAGTCCTACAGAAAATATTAAGGTAGAGCACATGGGAAAAGGATGGAAAAAGAACAACTTTCAGGTGCATTGAGCTAGCTGTGCAAAACCAGCTTGCAAATGTATTCTGTATACACACATAGAAGAAAACACACTTTGACAAAAAAAACAAACACTGCTTAAAGTACGTTCCATAGAAGCTAATATGAATAAGGAAGAAAAAAGCTGACAGAAATTGTCGTTTATTAAGTCACATTTTCTTACTGATATCAAACATTACAAATAAACAAGAATTATCTCAAATAGTAACAAGCCACATCTGTTGAACCTTGCACATAAGCCTCTGAATGCCAATTTGCCAATAGCTTCAGTTTGAAAGAGGAAAAAAAGGACAAGACAACCTTCTAAGCAAACAGTTATACTTTCAATAGAAGAAATACAGACGTCAAATAATCAATTTGTAGGTACCCACCCTTTCAAAAACATTTTTTTAAGTACTCAGGAGCTCTTGAGTTCCAAAGTACTACTTAATTATGCTAGCCAGTTGATAACAATGTGTAACCCAATACAATTCAGCTGGCTAGCATAATTGGTATTTTATGTATCTTTACCTACCCAGTATCAGTTCACAGCAAATTTGACACAGGTAGGTAAGCTGCTCACTGAAAACAAGAACTCATTTAAAGCCTGAGGCGAATATACATAAGGAAAGCAATCCAAATCGGAGACACATTATATGGCACACTTTATCCATGAGCACAGCTCAGAAGAGCAACCTGTAAGCACAGAGGGGAGGGATGGCCAGTGACCCCCTGGGACAAGGACACGCAGCCCCCACATGAGGCAGGCAGGGGCTCTCCAGGCTACTGCACCGCTCCGGGCCCCACAAAGCCCATCATGCTCACGGGTGTGACCCAGGACTTGGCACCATGACAGACTTGAGTCCCTGGAAAATCCCACCCTGAAAACACGCTGTCAGGAAGTACTGCTTCGTCATAAAGAAATAAGCATGAGGGAAAAAAAATTCTCCAATTCCTTCAATCACCAAATGAAACAAACTATTAAAAAAAATTGCAATAGCCAAGTTGTAAAGCATAGTAAAACACTAAAAGGGTGGATTATATCACCTTCAAGGGAGCATTCAAGTTCTCAAGTAGTAATGTAAGTATATATGGTATTTGTCCAAGTATACTTAGAGGTTTAGTAAGAAATCTTTACGCAAAGTTACCTCCTCTTTAACTCTTCCACTAGCAGCCACAGTTGGAAGATGTACACATAGAAAGCATTTTCTTAAGTGTGCGTGACACAAAACCCACTCAAATTATCGGTTACTGCCTCTTGTTCTAAAGTGAACATAAGTATGTCAAAGTTCTTTTGCTCCTACAGCAATCTCTACGAAGTAATTAACATTTGTTATCATTTATGATATATCAACTTGTAAACACCCTCTGTTGAAATCCTGTGAGTTTACACTTGTTTTTAAGACAAAGCCAAGCCACTATTCATTTCTGTAAGACACCTTTGTTTTTCAGCTGCTGACTGACTCCAATAATTAATAGAGCCAGGAAATTATTCCTGGAAGCAATCAATATTCTGTCTCTTTGCAATAGAGGAGCACTGCCGATTTAAAATGAAAACTCCCCAGCACTCAAACTTATTTGGCAAAAAATGGCAGTAGCCTCATTGTAGAAAAAAAGCCCAGAGCGCAAGACAAAAACTGTTAGACAGAGACCCAGAAACCTGGAGAACACAGACGACAACATCTCTCCAGTTCTTATATTACATCTTCCGCCCACAAATGGAGAATCATTTGTAGTTTCCTGATCTCTTTGATGGCAAAAGAGGGGAGCAATAAACACTGGTAGGTAGAAGATTCCAGAGAGATGACAATTACTATTATGAGACAGACACCAAATACAGTTTCATGTCAAGAATATGAAGGCAAAGTTTACCTATCTTAGTATCTGCTCTCAGGGAGGACAAAACCAGCTAGTTTTGAGACGACAGAAAAAGTCTATTAAATATTCACTTCTGTGTAGCAGTTATTCACCTGTACCCTTATCTGTAGAAACTTGCTTGTAATTAAAAGCATGTTTTCCAAAATACTTAAGACCAGCAAGGCAAACATATTTTATCAGATATTTAATACAAAAACGACTGTCATGGGAGTAGCAGTTAAAAGAACAAGAGGTCTTCACAGTCACAAATACTGCAAGGAAAATGAAGCCAGTACAGTTGCAGAGAGCTGTCTTGTCCTCCTCTGCTCCTGCCCACTTATTCCCATGCCAAACCTCTTCCTTGGGCTGTCACAGCCATCTGTACAACTGCATAGGCAAGCAGAACTGGAGAATGAATTCAACTGAAAATAACCTCAAGAAAAAAAAAAAAAGGAAGAGAAAAGATAACTTTGCTGTAGTTTAGTTCCTCAGTTTAATTCACAAAACAAACCTCTGCGTTGGCTCCAAGACAGGACTTGCATCTCCTCCCAACAACAGTGCTAACTCAGCATGCTCAAAGCATGTCCTCAGACTCCTACTTTGTTCTCCGAAGCCTGCATCTCACACTAGTTGTATTCCTTTCATTAACACCATAGTTTATTGCAAGACCTCCTCCTCAGGCAATCTCAAATCTCTCATATCATATTTCCCCCTTATATTTGAACATGCCTGAAGAACAGCAGGCTGTATAAGGAAAATATGAGGTTTGTTTTTTTTTTTGCAAAATTGTGCAAATATTCCATTGAAGAGAAATAAGGTGAAGCAGGCAACCCTCAAAAGCACAGAGCAGCAGCACGGAGTCAGCATAGCAACATCTCTGCAAGTTGGCCCATGCTTCTGCACTGATAAGATATGAATAAGACCTTTTCAATGTCAAGCTGTTAGTTATTGTCTTGATGTCCACAAAGCTTCAATAAAAGGCACCTTAAAAAAATTCAGTCAAAACAGCTTTTAATTTTAATTTAGTACCTTTAAACCTCAGAACTCAAGAACGACTTTACTACAGTTGTTTTCATACTTCACTTTAGTGCATTGCTTTCCTTCCCCATATACACTGTCCTTCACCGCGGTAAGGCACACCCTGTTAGACAGAGCAGTCTGTTACCCTCTACAAGAGCTTGCTGTGCAGCCTGCATTTCCAAACAACACATTCCATCCTCCAGACTAGGGTGAATGAAGCCCAGGCAATTCAATACTCTACTGTTTGTGGTGTCATAGAAGGTCATATCTTTTATTCCTAAATTATGTCTCCTCACTCAACTGTAACAGCATTTCTTTCTCTCTATTAATTCTCACAAAAACACAATACACACATCATGAAGCTTGAACAAGTTTTCTAAAATACTCCTTAGGCTCTGAGCGTGCTTGTTCACTGTATTTTTGATGGTAGGCTTCCAAATATCCACTGTTCACAGTAATGCTTCAAAACAACAGTTTTAGAGGCAGAAAAACACAGCCAAACTTTGATTCAAAGGGATTTTGGAGGTTCATTTTGTGTAATTCAGGTCCTCATCTGACTTCATGGGACATTTTTGGTGAGGCTGAAATTATTTCCAAGAGCCCCTTCACACTGCTTTATTACTTTTACTTCAAATCCCAACTTAACATACACTTTCTAAATTCAGTTTCTCTGGGTAAAGCTACATCTGTATTTAACACACAGGTAACTTAACTACTGATACAAGCTATTCTCATTAAAAACCACACCCTTAAAACTGGAAGGGACAGACAGTTTCAGAGAAATAGCAGAGGTCTTTAAGCACAAACTACCAACATTATGAGTCTCAACATTTGCATTATTCAGGTCCTGCAGAATATCCCATTTTTTTGAGGTTAGAGAGTTTACAAAGCACCAAAATTTATTTTTCTTAAGGTCTGAAAATAAACAAAAATCAATTTCTGTAAAGTTTCTTTTCAAAGGGGGTAAAATTCTTAAATAAACATACATAGACAAAGATTCTTTTAGGTTCGCTCAGTTTTGAAAGACAATTGAAGCAAGAGTTGGCAGAACTCACAGATCTACATTATTTTAAAGTAGAAATCAGACTTGCTTTAGATTTTGCTGCATCATTTTGTTCCCTGTGCCTTGATTAGGACTCCAATCAGACAAAAAAAAAAGCTACTCCACTGTAGGACTCACTAGAACACATTAATTCATACATTTCAAGTATTCAGCACAGAAAAACCCATTATGGACCTAACAGAATTATTTTTTTAAAAACGAAATTAGCCTCGTCTGTAGAAGCTAAAAGAAAAAAACCCCTCATAGTCTGACTTGAACTGTGTGTTCACTGTGACAGCAATTGACACTGCACCAGAGTAGCACAGAAAAAAAGTGTACTTAACACACACAACCCCAAACAGCATAGAGGGAATCCAAAACCAGTCATATGTTTAAGTTCATTAAACTTTGAAGCATTACCTCAAGATTAACACTCCTACCAAAATCAACACATTAAAACCAAAGACTGATTTTTTGGTACTTATTTTTCATCTCAAGAACTGTAAGTTTAAAAGTTCATTAAAAACCATGCTTAGACTGAGAAAAATATTTATATACCACTACCTCCAAAAAACTCTGAAGATATTTTTTTCAAGCCCCTTGTATTTTGGACACTTAGCTTGACAGACACACTTTCAGAAATCAAGCTTTCTGAGATGTATTTAAGTAGGCTGTTCTTCAGATATAGAACTCAAAACCTTTAAAAGTTAAAAGGAAACACTAAGTCCAGAAAGAGACAAAGCAGTGTGATGAACAATCTGCCTCTCTCTGATCGACTATCAAATAAATTATAAAAAAAAAATTAATTCGTAGCTGTCTGCCTCAAGGACACTTATATAATGCTTTATTTCTAGAACTCGTGCATCTTTTTCTACCTTGCACATCCTCCAAGGTACTACACTTTCCTCATCAGGTTTTCTTTTCAGGTCTCTCAAAACAATACCCCTTTGGTATACTATAAGAAACTGTTTTTAAGCATGTTGTAAGAAGCACACCTCTCCCCACATTCTTCAGCTCTGGCACACACATTTCAGCTGTGTTAACTTTATCCCAGCCATCCATAAATTATTTTGGACCAACTGAGTGACATCTGTAAATATTTCAGTTTGTTTCATAAACCCAAACAAACCTCTTTGGAAGTACCAAAAGAGAGGAATACTTTTACATTATTCTAGGTGAGGAAGGGGGGAAAAAGTTAGTCCTTATTGTAACAGCACACAGAAGTCGGATGAAATTAGTCTCTCACAAGAAAGGCACGATTTAACTTTGAACTACCTTGAAACAACTTCAAGTCATATGTAAACACTGCCGATCGCCACTAGAGGCTGCTACAGGACATCAGTAAGTTTTTCCCTCCATTTTAAGGGAAGAGGCAGAACACCGGCGTATCAACTTGTAACAAGTTCATACTGAACATGCTTTAACACTCCAGAAAGGAAAGGAAAAAGCAGGAGACTTCTTTTAAGGGTTCCTCATTCCCCCGGAGCGACAACAGTAAAATATTTTTATTGTGGTCTGGGTCGAATTTTAAAGGGTTTTTAATATACCACCATTTTGCTTTATGCTACAACCAGCTCACAGTCCATTACTTACTCTCTTTTTGTATATCGGCAACGTAAAACAGTAAGTTAGGAAAAAAAATTAAAAGTTTATTACAGGACAGAATACAAAATTGATTGCCCTGTTTACAAAAAAAAAATATATGCAAATTAAAAATAGAAGGTACTTTCCTCATAGCATACTATCATGTTGTGAATGGAATAGTTTGCAGTCACAGTACTGAATAATGCTTCTGGATGCCGGTATGGCCGCAAAATGTCACTATTTTATTAGCAAGACTTCAGCCCAAATTTTGCTCAGTAAAGCAAGTAATTCCCATTGAATGATCTTTATGCAGAGCTGCCATTAGTAGGAAGGGGACTTTATTTTCAAGGAAGCAGAACAGAAACACACACTGACTCTATTCTGCGTCGTTTCTAGTGAGCTGAACTCCCTTCAGTAACAAACACTACCTGTTGCTACACTCCGGCTTCAACTCGAGTTTCTTGCCAGGTAACACACAAGCTAACAGCTTTGCTACATCATCATCTTTTTAACAGCGATAGCGTCATACTTCCAGACACACAACTTATTACCACCCGGGCTCGCACCCTCCCTCATTTCAGGCCTATCGGCTCGTGCCCATCGGGGCGGCGGGGCCCAGGCCTCCCGGGGGCCCTCCTGCGAGGCGGGCTGACGGGTGCCTTAGGGCCTGGGCCCCGGGCCGGGTGCTGAAGCCGACCCCCGCACCCCCAACCCCAGCAACGCCCTTACGCCGGGCCGCCACCACCGCGAGGCCCCCAGACCGGCCAAAGCTCCCCAAAGGCCGGGAGGCGCAGGCCGGCGCCCGCCCCTACAGAGGTGGGGACCCAGCCCCGGGAACCGACCCGGCGGCAGCAGCCCCCACTCCCCTTCCCTCCCTCCCACCCACCCCCGCAGGAAGCGCTGAGCGCGCACGCGCCAAGACTCACTCCTCTCCCCTTCCGCGAGACTCCGGCAGCTTCCGCTTCCGCCGGGACGTTCCCGCTCCCCGGCCACGCCCCGCCCCTCAACAAGGCACCTCCCCCCTTCCCTCAGGCCCCGCCCCTGAGCTGCCGCCCCTTCTCCTGTGAGGAGGGGGCGGGCCCGAGGCCCGGAGGGGCAGGGTCTGGGCGCCGGGGCGCCGCTCGCCGTTGGTCGGAGGAACTCTCGCGAGAGTCGGGATCCGGAAGCGGTAGTGGGGCGGGTGGGAGGTGGCTGAGGAGGCGGCGGCGGTGGCGGGTGGGAGTAGGTGTCGCCGCCGTCGGCAGCGCCCGCAGCAGCGAAGCGGGCTGGCAGCGGGCCCGGCCCCGCCAGAAGTGGCGGCGGTGGCGGCGGTTCCGCGCAGGCTTTGCCGAGGTAACACCTTGGCAGCGGTCGCGCCGTGTCGGGCTGTAAGATGGCGGCGGCGGGCGGGGGCAGCAGCGTGAACCCCTTCCTCAGCGACTCCGAGGAGGACGAGCCCGAGGAGTCCAGGCCCGGCGGCGGCAGCAGCAGCAGCAACGAGCCGGGCGGGCCGGCATACCCGCAGCAGCAGCAGGAGCCGGCGGCAACCGCGGGGAGCCCTGAGGAGCTGCCGGGGCTGCNCTCAAGGACACTTATATAATGCTTTATTTCTAGAATTCGTGCATCTTTTTCTACCTTGCACATCCTCCAAGGTACTACACTTTCCTCATCAGGTTTTCTTTTCAGGTCTCTCAAAACAATACCCCTTTGGTATACTATAAGAAACTGTTTTTAAGCATGTTGTAAGAAGCACACCTCTCCCCACATTCTTCAGCTCTGGCACACACATTTCAGCTGTGTTAACTTTATCCCAGCCATCCATAAATTATTTTGGACCAACTGAGTGACATCTGTAAATATTTCAGTTTGTTTCATAAACCCAAACAAACCTCTTTGGAAGTACCAAAAGAGAGGAATACTTTTACATTATTCTAGGTGAGGAAGGGGGGAAAAAGTTAGTCCTTATTGTAACAGCACACAGAAGTCGGATGAAATTAGTCTCTCACAAGAAAGGCACGATTTAACTTTGAACTACCTTGAAACAACTTCAAGTCATATGTAAACACTGCCGATCGCCACTAGAGGCTGCTACAGGACATCAGTAAGTTTTTCCCTCCATTTTAAGGGAAGAGACAGAACACCGGCGTATCAACTTGTAACAAGTTCATACTGAACATGCTTTAACACTCCAGAAAGGAAAGGAAAAAGCAGGAGACTTCTTTTAAGGGTTCCTCATTCCCCCGGAGCGACAACAGTAAAATATTTTTATTGTGGTCTGGGTCGAATTTTAAAGGGTTTTTAATATACCACCATTTTGCTTTATGCTACAACCAGCTCACAGTCCATTACTTACTCTCTTTTTGTATATCGGCAACGTAAAACAGTAAGTTAGGAAAAAAAATTAAAAGTTTATTACAGGACAGAATACAAAATTGATTGCCCTGTTTACAAAAAAAAAATATATGCAAATTAAAAATAGAAGGTACTTTCCTCATAGCATACTATCATGTTGTGAATGGAATAGTTTGCAGTCACAGTACTGAATAATGCTTCTGGATGCCGGTATGGCCGCAAAATGTCACTATTTTATTAGCAAGACTTCAGCCCAAATTTTGCTCAGTAAAGCAAGTAATTCCCATTGAATGATCTTTATGCAGAGCTGCCATTAGTAGGAAGGGGACTTTATTTTCAAGGAAGCAGAACAGAAACACACACTGACTCTATTCTGCGTCGTTTCTAGTGAGCTGAACTCCCTTCAGTAACAAACACTACCTGTTGCTACACTCCGGCTTCAACTCGAGTTTCTTGCCAGGTAACACACAAGCTAACAGCTTTGCTACATCATCATCTTTTTAACAGCGATAGCGTCATACTTCCAGACACACAACTTATTACCACCCGGGCTCGCACCCTCCCTCATTTCAGGCCTATCGGCTCGTGCCCATCGGGGCGGCGGGGCCCAGGCCTCCCGGGGGCCCTCCTGCGGGGCGGGCTGACGGGTGCCTTAAGGCCTGGGCCCCGGGCCGGGTGCTGAAGCCGACCCCCGCACCCCCAACCCCAGCAACGCCCTTACGCCGGGCCGCCACCACCGCGAGGCCCCCAGACCGGCCAAAGCTCCCCAAAGGCCGGGAGGCACAGGCCGGCGCCCGCCCCTACAGAGGTGGGGACCCAGCCCCGGGAACCGACCCGGCGGCAGCAGCCCCCACTCCCCTTCCCCTCCCCCCCCCCCCCCCCCCCCGGAAAGCCCGGGGCGCCCCCCCCCCAAACCCCCCCCCNTGGGCCCCGGGCCGGGTGCTGAAGCCGACCCCCGCACCCCCAACCCCAGCAACGCCCTTACGCCGGGCCGCCACCACCGCGAGGCCCCCAGACCGGCCAAAGCTCCCCAAAGGCCGGGAGGCACAGGCCGGCGCCCGCCCCTACAGAGGTGGGGACCCAGCCCCGGGAACCGACCCGGCGGCAGCAGCCCCCACTCCCCTTCCCTCCCTCCCACCCACCCCCGCAGGAAGCGCTGAGCGCGCACGCGCCAAGACTCACTCCTCTCCCCTTCCGCGAGACTCCGGCAGCTTCCGCTTCCGCCGGGACGTTCCCGCTCCCCGGCCACGCCCCGCCCCTCAACAAGGCACCTCCCCCCTTCCCTCAGGCCCCGCCCCTGAGCTGCCGCCCCTTCTCCTGTGAGGAGGGGGCGGGCCCGAGGCCCGGAGGGGCAGGGTCTGGGCGCCGGGGCGCCGCTCGCCGTTGGTCGGAGGAACTCTCGCGAGAGTCGGGATCCGGAAGCGGTAGTGGGGCGGGTGGGAGGTGGCTGAGGAGGCGGCGGCGGTGGCGGGTGGGAGTCGGTGTCGCCGCCGTCGGCAGCGCCCGTAGCAGCGAAGCGGGCTGGCAGCGGGCCCGGCCCCGCCAGAAGTGGCGGCGGTGGCGGCGGTTCCGCGCAGGCTTTGCCGAGGTAACACCTTGGCAGCGGTCGCGCCGTGTCGGGCTGTAAGATGGCGGCGGCGGGCGGGGGCAGCAGCGTGAACCCCTTCCTCAGCGACTCCGAGGAGGACGAGCCCGAGGAGTCCAGGCCCGGCGGCGGCAGCAGCAGCAGCAACGAGCCGGGCGGGCCGGCATACCCGCAGCAGCAGCAGGAGCCGGCGGCAACCGCGGGGAGCCCTGAGGAGCTGCCGGGTTTGCGTGCGGCGGCGCCGGGCGATGCCGGCGGCGGTGCGGGGGCGGGCGGCGGGGCCGGCGCGGCGGAGCCGCCGCGGGTGTCGATGGACGCGATAGCCGCGCAGCTTCTGCGGGACCAGTTCTTGCTGACGGCGCTGGAGCTGCACACGGAGCTGCTGGAAGGCGGCCGGGAGCTGCCCCGGCTCCGCGATTTCTTCTCCAACCCGGGCAACTTCGAGCGACAGAGCGGCACGCCGCCCGCCGGCGGAGGCCTGGGCAGCCTGGGCGGCAGCGTGCTCGGGGGAGCAGGCGGCAGGGAGCCCGGGTCCGGGCAGCTCAGTAAGTGGCTCGGAGGAAGGGGAGGTCGGGTCGGGAAGGGGAGGGGGGTGTCTCTGGAGAGCGGTGGCAGCCGGCGCTGGGTGCTCGGGGCCGGTCAGGGATACCTGATCGGCCCTTGCCGGTGCGGGTCGCTAGGGAAGGTGGTCGGCCGGGGAAATGTGTTTTGCATTTCTTCTTCTTGTCTGTAATGTGCGTGCGGGACTGGGGGAGGCTGTAGGAGCGGGGCAGGCGGGGGCCGGGAAGAGGGGGTGCCAGGACCGATGTTACCCTGGTCCCGCTCACGTACCGTATCGAGCCTCAGCCTTTCTGTGAAGGTCACGCTCGTGCCATATGTGGAAGAAATGTGAGGGGTGGAAATTTCAGCCTTAAATTTTAGCTGTCTTGGGGTTTCCTGTGCCTTCCTTAGTGCCTACTGTGAAGAGAGAAGTTGTATGCTGCTAGGAGAAAGAGTTGGGTGTTAAGCCATGGCTGTTACATTTAAAGTCTAAAAATTGTCGAAAATGGGGTATCTGGAGCCAGCATGTTATTTCTGCTGATGCATTGGAATGGCTAAGTCATCCAAGGATAGGTCTGAGTTTCACAGGTCATGCACAACTAATACAATGTTTCCTATAATTAATACTGGCATGTTTATCAAGTGCCTGCAGTCTTTGGCTAACCATTTTGGGATTTGGAGTTGGGGAGTGATAAATATACTGGGTTAGTATAGTTTTTGGGAGGAAAAAGTGGTGCAGATATTTGGAAAATCATCACATACTTGGCCTTAAAAGTTTTTGAGTTTTAATAGTAGGGCAGATGGCTTAGAATAAAATTACTTGTATGTCTTATCAATGTTACTGTCAAGAAATGTAGAGTTCTAAAAAGGAGGTAGCTTGTGGAAGTGGCTTTGAGAGAGAGAAGCTGCCCAGCCACCTGACTTTTGAGGACGTAATGAACCCACAGGAAGGTATTGAAACAAAAGGAGTTGTGGTGAGCAGAGAGTTGAAAGATTTATTTATGTGTATTCTAAGATACCTAAAGGCATTTTGTAAATAGTCCCATATTTTGTTTGTTTTAAAAAGTTATAAATGTTGCAAATGCATGCAGTTAGGCTTAAAATTTGGAAATAACTAGTAGTATTTACGTGGCTGGGATAATAGGAGACATCTAAACTTTCAACTTGTTATTGCTTTGCAATATCTTTTAAAAATGGTATGGATTTTTTTTTAATTTATGCTGTGTTGTTTACATTCTGGTTATCTTGTTTATGAATACTTAGACTATCATACTTGGCTTTGTCTAACTGAGAGCTTCAGTGTGGTCTGCTCCATGATAAGATTGGTGAATGTTGGAAAAGCCCGTGCTTCAAGTCTTTGAACTGATATAAATTTCTGTTTCATTAAAAGCAGCTTCCTTGGGGATTCCAGTCAATTCATCCGATTGATTATGCATTCTCTGTTCTTTGTTAACATGATATGTTGTTTCCAGTTATTGATAATGTACATACTCCAGTAGAATTAGAAAAAGATCAGCTTTTGTAACTGTGGTGTTATGCACACAAAAAAGTGACCTCTTGCAATCCTAGACAAAAGTAGACTCGTGTGAGAACATTTTAATGATTGTTGTGCTGACCTGCTGAATGATAGATGGCGATGGGACATCACTATTAAAAAAATGGGCGGGGGGAACAGGAGGGGGAGAGAGAGGAGGGGGAACTAAAACTTACTTTGGAGCAGTTTATTTTTAGCACACCTCAGTATTGTTAAATATCATGCTGGACCTTAGGTTAAAGGTTAAGTGTCTTGAAATCTGATATCTACAACAGGTTAGAGTGTGCTTTTCAGAGGATTTTTTTGTCTCAACAATGATTCAAAAGGCAGTTCACACTGAGTGACATTGAGAGGTGACAGATCCAGAACAGTGGGAAAAAATGTATTTTTGTATAGCTCAAATAGATTTTTGAACTTATTGCCATCAGACTTTCTTGCAGTCTGGAGTCTAGCATGAAGCTTGCAGTTGTGACAGTGCTGTTCAGCCTGATTCTGGTTAATGTCAACAAGAGCAGTTAGTCTCATGCCTTTGAATTTATGCCAATTTCCAAATGCTAAAAAATAGAATGCAGAAGAATATGATGGGCTAAAAATTATATGGTCTTTGCAAGAGTTCTTTTAACTTCCCTCTTAAGCATCTGATATTATTAGATTTAGGTAGATGACGAAGACACAGGTCAGATCCAACAGTAAGACTGAATAGTTTCCTAATTTAGTTAAAAAGTTTAGTTTCGTTGAGAGGTCCAGCGTGTTCTGCCCACATTTGTGGATCCTCACATGGAGACTTGAAGAGAATGTTTGTGACAGTAGTGCAGGTATCTTCTCTAACATGCCAAAAGGTATTTGAGAATAAACCAGTAGTTTTCTTCGTAGAAACTATTGATGTAGAAATTACTGAAGTTTGGCATGGTTGTTATTTCAAGGTCACTTGAATTTTATACTTCAGTGAAAAAAAATCTTAATGTGGTCAGATTAAAAAAAAAAAAGTTCTTTATTTCTGTTGATATCTAAAGTCAGAATTTGTTCTCAGCATAGCTTTGCACCTGTTCTTCCCTGCCCCAAGTTAGACGAATTTCTATGTTTTTACACTGTGTTTTTTGATAATTTGAGTGGATGCTGAAAAAGTGAGACTGGCAATTCTTATTGAATGTGAAGTATGTTTGGAATGCTGCCTGAGGATTTCCATGGAGCAATGGAAAGCTTCGTACTGTGCGTTCCTGTACAGAATGAGAGAATTTCAGTGCAAGTGTTCATTGGCACTTCTCAGGATCCTTTTAGGCAAGCTAAAATATGAGTGCATGCTGGAATTTCTTTTGGTTTTTCTTATCTTTCTCTATATAGACTGCTATAAAGAGATTTTAATGAAGTATCATAGGATTTAAACAACTAGCATCATGTGGTCAGCTAGTGACTTAGAAGCTGTTTTGTCTTTGAACCGTGCTTCAGAGCACTTGGTTACAAAAGCAAATGATAGTCAGATGACTAGGATTGCTTAGATTTTTGCAAAAACACCCTTCCATTTTCCAGCAGCAGTAATGTCACAGATGCATACAGAGATTGTTACATTGTAATGAAAAATATGGAAATATATATTTTGTCTAGCAATTTTGCTTTTCTAGTTTGAAGCAAATTCACTTTGTGAAGGAGTGATCACTGTTCCTTTAGATGCACAGCACTTGTGTCTAGTCATCCTTCATGTCCCATATCTCTGCTAGATCCTCCCAAACTTCTAGGATGGCTTCTTCCATTGGTTTTTCAATAGCAGTAGCTCCACATCTGCTAGACCATTTTGATACTGCTTTTCTAATGCTACTCATGTGAGTGGTATGGTTTGGAAGTCCCTCCTTCATACAGTATTCCAGATTTTTTGCAAGGCTTTGGTTAGCACCTATGCATTAAATTTAAATTTGTGTCCCCTTCCCTATCACTTTTCCATAAGCAAATACAGGACAAATTGGGACACTTTAAATTTCGAAATAAAACTGACTTAAATGTCTCATCCCTGTTCCTGAACTTTCAATGTTTTCGCATGTATACATATGACCGTAATTCAAGCCTGAGCACAAAGACCTTTATTTTGGGTTGGGTTTTTTTTTTTGTGATTGATATGATGCCTTTTGATTGCTATGCTTGTTGAATGCCCTTTCCTGAAGGGATGCAGCTTATACTGTTAGAACTCGCTTTAGTCTTAAAATCTGCAATTTATTTTTTCTTTATGGCCACAAAAGCTCAACATTCTCGAAATTTGAAATCACTTTAATGAAGATCATAAAGAAGGTGTTTGAACATTTATGTTATATTTATGTTTTTCTGAAGATGATTTGTTTCTAGTTATTTCCTAAATAAAGTTGTTTCTAACTTTCTGGGGACTTGATTCCAGTTATATTAAGCTGATCTGTGAGTACAAAAATATAAAATATTGCTTCTTTGTGGTAAGGTCCTGGCTTTGTTTACAATTTGGGATTTTTTTTTTTGTTGTTGTTTCAGATGTTGTGAAGTATCTCTCTGGTTTTGCTTCTAGCCTTTGAAATTCAGATGGGTCCTACTGGAAAAAGCCATGTGGGAAGAGCGTATTGATTATGTTTTTGTGAGAAAGGGGTGTCTTGGTAACAGCTCTCAGTCCTGAGTTACAGACATTGTGACTATGTGTAGGCCTTTGTCATGGTCAGTGTTTCACCAGATTTTTGTTTTGTATGAATATGTAGCAGAACTGGGCTACCTCAAAGCAGTTCATTATGTCTCAGCTTAAATTGCATATAAGATTAAATTGCAAATAAGAGCAAATTGGGAAGAAGACAAATAATTTCTGTTATTCTAATGACTAGTTTTTTGCTTGTTAGGTGTTTTGTTGTTTTCAGCTCAAGTCTTTTGTTACTTTATGAAAGTAAGCAAAAATATATAGTCTTGTTGGCTACCTCTCCAGATGCTGTGAGATGGAATGACAACTTGTGCGTGAGACGGTGGTTTTACCACATGATTTGGGAAAGGTGCTCCTCTTAGGAAGAACAGTATAGAAGGGTGCACATAAATAGGTAATCAAAGCCACTGGTATCAGCAGATGGGAGAGGCTGAATGTTGTCTCTTTAAAAGAAGTAGAGAAAACAGTTAGAGAAAGAGGTTTGTATATAATGCTGAAGGAAAGAGGAGCCAAATTCCCTGCAGACCTGCCAGTAAACAGTAATGCCAGGGTGAAACCTGAGAGTTTTCGTAGTGCTCTGATGTTGGCTTTACTGATAGAGAAGCCAGGTGAACTTTCTCCAGTTGTGACTGCTTTAAACCCCCACTCCATTTTACTGACACTGGTATTACTGAAAAGTTTTCAGTGAGATGCACTTCATAGCTTAAGAGGTTATTAGTTTAAGACTTCTGCAACTGTTGAAGTTGTCAAATGAGTGAAACCAGGTCTGCTGGAAGCTGTTTCTGATGGATGAGTGGATAGTTTAAACTTTGGCTGATACCTGTGTTGAGGTGATTTGGGATGTAATTGCAGATAGTTCAGAAGACAGGTCAGTCCCCATAAGTGTATAACTACATAAAGAAATAACAAGATAAGGTAGCGTGAGATAAGCATGACATTGATGGGCAAAGAAGGACAGACTAGTAGCCACTAGTACTAGGCAGGTATATATCAAGCTGTAACTGAGTAGTAAGTGTACCACATGTCCACATTATAGTTTAACTTACAGTAACTTATTTGTGTGTTCTCGTTCTCTTTGGATGTTTACAGATACGCTATGGGAATTTAGCTGCTTTAGTCCTGACTTTCTGTTCTGTTCCTGTGCCAGAGTTACTGTTAGCTTTCTACATTGGGGAAGGCAGAAGTGAACCTCTATATATAGGCACTGTTGCTAGCTCACTTATGTGTGAGTTTAACCATGTCTTGGTTGCGAGCTTCAGCAAGCGAGCAGGCTTTGTGCTGAAGCAGCACACGCTTCCTTCCGACAGTTTTGCTGTTAGGGAAAGGAGAGATTTGGGGGGGGACGGGGACTGGGGGGGGAAGAGAAGAAGGGAAATGACAATAAGATTAGCTAACTTTGCATTTCAGAACCAACCGTTGAAAGCTTCTTTAAGCTCCCCTGTACATAATTTCAATTCTGTGTAAGTTATCGAGTTTCCTGTAGCTTTTCTTCCTCTGAGGATTATCTTTTTCTTGACTGAAGATGTGACTTGTAAATTCTATTCAGCTGAGAGAACGCTTGCTGGGAATTTTATGAGATTCATTACCTGATATAAAAGATTTCTCTAGTATTTGCAAGTAAGTATTGATATCAGTTGTGTTGGTTTTCTAGTGTATTGTAAAGATGCAGGTTTGAGAAACTGAGTTGAATTCTCCTCTAGCATAGGCTAAAACTTTGAGTGATTCAGTAAAGGTTGTAGGCCTTGTATTTTTATTTATGAAGCATGTGCCTGAGACATGGTACAAAGTATATTGAGTTTGTTGCATGAAAAGTTAAAAAAAAAATAGTAAAGATTTTTTTTATTTTTTAAGACAGACCAAGCTGAAAAAGCCCTTGAGAAATACTGAAGTCTTTCCCCTGGTGCACCGTAGGGGAGAGGCAATTTACTTCCTCCCTTCCTGCAATATAACACTGCATGATGGTGATGCAACTGATTACTTTGCTGTTGAATTGAAGGAAATACTGTTACGTAAAAACTCACAGAATAAGAATTTCTTATTTATATAACAAGTACTTTTTCATCTTGGTTTGATGTTGGAGGGGAGAGAGAGCTATCAGCTGTTTTGTCATTTGACAAAACTGTTGGAGTAAGAGAAATCATGGCAAAAATAATTGCAGAATCACAGCACGGTTGAGGTGGGAAAGGACCTTTGGCGGTCATCTGGTTGAATCCCCCTGCTCAAGCAGGGCCATCTACAGCCAGTTGCCCAGGAACATGTCCAGATGGCTTTTAAATATCTCCAAGGATGGAGGCTCCGCCACCCCTCTGGGCAACCTGTGCTCGGTCACCCTCACAGTAGAAAAATTATTTCCTGATGGAAACCTCCTGTGTTTCAGTTTGTGTCCGTTGCCTCTCGGCCTATCCCTGGGCACTACCGAGAAGAGTCTAGCTCCATCTTCTTTGCACCCTCTCTTCAGGTATTTATACACATTGATGAGGTCCCCCTTGAGCCTGCTCTTCTCCAGGCTGAACAGCCCCAGCTCTCTCAGCCCCTCCTCATAGCAGAGATGCTTCAGTCTCTAGTTGCTAGGTTTTAATTTTTTTAATATTTTTTTAATTCTTTGTAGAATCCGTGTGGACCCACATTGTTAAAACTTAAGTAGAAAATTTACTACTGTCCTGATATAAATGTAGAAATAAGGGAAAAGGGAACATACTAGAATTGAAATATGAAGAAAACTGAGAAAATACAGTGATTGAGAATTAAGATGGGTATTATCTATATGTTTTAAGTAGTTCCTCAGCAAAGGCAGCCATTTAAGGACTAGATTGATATAATTTTGCTTCATGTCAGAGAGTATAACAGAAAACTGGGTTACTGCAGAGAATGGCAAAATCCTTGTAATGCAAGTTAATTGATACACTTTGGGAAATGCAGTGCTGCACCATCAAGCATATGGAGTTAATTTGATGCTGTTGATGCTTTCTGATTTCTGCTGAAGCCAGCTGGGGGTCTTGAGCTGGAAGAAGTACCTCTCTGCCATGTTTCTCCCTTAGCCTTTTTGTTTTGGGAAGCCCCGGTAGCTCAAGCACACTGCAGCAAGTGTGTAGGGAGCCGGGCTGGGTTTGATGCTTTCCCCAAGGTTATATGCCCCTGGACCTCAGTGTTCACTGCAGCAACATTTAAATGGCCTTGTGCAGGGCTGGCTTAATTCTTTCAGACTCAACTAATTTGGATGCTGCCTGAGACTGTCTATGGNAAAAAAAAACAACCACAAAAACCAACATGTGTTATTGGTATGGCTCTCCATGAGATCAGCTCAGGTGAATCTATATCTATGTCTTAACCCAGTTCAGTTGCTTGTGAGTGTGTTATTTCTGTGCTAGGATGCAAGATCTGTCTATTTTCTACTTGTAATTTCATCCTTCTTATGAGCTTCTGCTATGTTCCTGTCATGGTAGTGAGGGTTATATATTGCAGTAGAAAGGTATCTGCAAAGTAGTTTACTTACATGTTTGGTGATAAGTTAATTTTTTTTCTGCTGTTCTTGGCCAGCAAGCATAGGTTCATTGTCTCCAAGTAGTTTTAGGGTTTTTACCCTCATATACTTTCTATGAATTTTCATAGCTTGTTAGTAATATGAAGTAGGTAAGTGTATTCATCTGTTTTCAGTCTGGTTTGGATTGCTCGTCATGGACTAGTATCTGATTGTCTTGAATGCTTGTTCTGGGTAATTTGTAAGCAGATTGCTCTGACAGCTCAGAAGTTAATTTTATTCTAGTAGCTTTACTTAACTGAGTTTCCTTTTCATTTGATGATGGTCTGAGGTCTTCTTTTTAGAACATACCAACTTTGAAAATTCAGCAGGTCTCATTGAGTAAGAACATCTGTGAGGGAGTAAAAGAGGCACTTGCAGTTACAAAACAAGGTTGATAGGTTAGGTACTTAGAATTTAGTGCCTGATGCAATGAATTACTTTAAGGCTCTTAGTTCCATCTCAGAGTTACCATAGTGATGTGGAATGTGTTGATCTGGTGAAATTTACTCTGCAAGTTCAAATTGGTTAAAAAAAAATGATATATGTCTGTTCCTACCATAAAGGTTTTATGCTAGATCAGGTTCTGCTGCCATGGATCAAGTTTGCTTGCTGTCTGATCCAGCATTGGTAAGCTTGGAACAAGTTGAAACATATCAGAAGTTTTAAATGCAGCAGCCATTTAAGACTTTTCAAAGTAATATTGCTCCACAGATGTCTTGTGAAATTTGGTAAGGCTTAAAGAAATCTGCAGTATCATTTATGGGGAATTAAATACTTTAATTTATTCATATGTACTGCACAACACATTGCACAATGTATCTATTTCAGTTACTACATAATGGAGCCACAAACACAAACCATGGATTGATGATCACTTTTTAAAGTGTTAATGAAGTCTGATTCTTTAATTTCATGTACAAAGAACTCCATTAAAGCTGTTCAGGTTTTCACATTATTCCACATCTTCTGTAAATGCTATCCCTCTTGCCAGATGGTTTAGTCACGTATGCATATGTGCAGTTTGGTGCTAATATAGAGCTTAATTATGTGCAAGTAAATACAAGAGGAAATTTATTCTTTCTCCCAGATAGTCTCTGTTGCCAGTTTCCTTGGCTTCTGCTGTTTTGTGCCTCTGATATTGTGCAGGACATCTGAAATGCAAGTTATTTGAGGACATGCTTTTTCAGAGCAGTATCTCTAGAACAGAGCAGGGCATCTCTTGTGTGGCCATAAAGGCTAATTTACTCTAGGTCTTGAATGTTTAAAGTAGGTAAAATACCTAGTCTGCTGACTTCTTTACTACCAACAGAAACAGATTTAAAATATATATTTATACACTTGCATTTCCTTAGGACTGAACTTTGGTAGTTCTTTTATTGTACCTGTAGCACGGAGAAAAAAGGAAAACTGGCAGACCCGAGTAGTTTCTAAGAAAACTTTTCAACTGGGATCTGTTATTGGAGTACTTGCTGGTTTGCCTACATCTCTTTGAACTTAAAAATTAGGTTGGGTGTTGCAAAGGTAAAGATAAGCTGTACCCTATGAAATATGTTGTACTGTTGTCCTTTCCAGATGCACATGAAGTTTTTTTCCAACCTTTGATTTGCAGACCCCTTAAAAAGTTTTAGTTATGATGACCTTATGACATAATTTGCTTTTGGATGGAAAATCTATCAGAGGTTCTTCCATGTGAAAAGGGTTCTATGTGTATATTGGGAGGAAGGAGAGCTTAACTCATAACAATAGCACAACTCATCAGGAAAAACTTCTGTGTATTTTCTAAAGTTACATGGAACTACATCCTTTATTATATCAATGCTTGCCTTAGTAATAGTCCATGAGTTGTAGGTTGAAAAACATTGCAGTAGGGGGCTTTTTTAGCTTCTGAGTTTTTGTAGATCTGAAAGACCATTTTAGAATTAGAAAATTTTGCTTGCATTCTCTCACATACAGCTGTAATTACCTGGTTTTCTGACATTTAAAATCCCCAACTACTTTCATTAAAGGTAGTTCATAACATTTGGAATCTGATTTACTGCCATATATTAAAGTGTAGCATGTGTGTTGGTTGAATTATCATGAGTTTTTTAATTCATAAGAAAATTAAACCTTAGCAATTCCCTATTTAATAATTTTGTTATACAAAACAAGTTTTCAATACTCAGTTCAAGAATGAAGTACAACTTGTTTCTACAGATGCAGAGAATTGCATCCTGGAGTCCTAGTTGTTTTGGTTTTTTTTTCTTCTTTTTTGGAAATAGCCATCAAGATGGTGATGCTAAGGAAAAGTTGCTGATGGCCTCAATCATTCCCTTATGTAACTTTCAATGTCTGTTTTTATTCATGAGAAGCTAGAAGACCTTAACCTGAGATGGTTTATAAGTAGAGTTGTACATGAGACTGAACTGAGAGGCCTTGTTAAGGTTTCTCCCTAGTGAAATCCTATGTAGTGTAATTTAGTGAAGACAGTGTATTATTATCAAATAAAAGTATTTCTGGTGGATTAAGTTGCTTGTGCAAGACTTGTAACACCAATGTTAAAGCATTTTAGCTTTCGTTAAAGTTTAAAAAAAAAAAAAAGGTCCGTGTTTCTGGAAGCAGAGCTTCTGGACCTCTACTTGGATAAATATTCAGAATTCTCTATATAAATCTTTTGTTGTATCCAGTAGCATGAACAGTGTTCCATGACAGTTTTTTTGAAGCCTGTGGTATGCTGCCTGTTCCTGTGTGGTATAAGCGTTACAGTAATTGACAAGTAGAACTATATTAAAAAATTGGGTATAATGTCTTCAAAGAGAGATTTTGTTTCGTTTTTTTATTTTTTTAATGCAAAGTAGTGTTTTTTCTTTCTTCTCCAAATAGTGATGTCTGAGGGTGAATTCCTGAAAAGCCTAGATGATGTTTCTGTAATAGCATGACAGGCATAAGTTATTAGCCAGACTAGTGGATTTTGGATGACTTCTATCTCAAAAGAAGATTGTGTCTTCATATGCTATGTGTGATCTGTCTGCCTGCAGCTGTTTCTTCCTACACATAACCATATCATTCATGTAAAGCCTGGCTTAAACTGGAAAGGGTGTTGTATATGGAATATCCAGTGGAAAGCTGCTCTGATCTTGATTGGGAAGAATTCTACTTTGCATGGCACCTTGTTCCACATGGATGTTAATCAAAACCAAATTTTCAGTAGCCACTTACTTCTCTGATCAGTTTAAAATGTGATTAACCAGCTATTTCGTTCATCAGTTCCAAATACGACAACAGTCTTGTTTCAGGGTTACAGATATTTTTTAGTACAAGCAAACAGTTAGAGTTGCAAGGTGGATTTGTCTGGTACAAGCATAGCATCATTATTACTTCTCCTTGAATTTCAAGGAAAAAGATGGAGTTCTTGGTCTTCGCATGTTCTGTTTAGTTAATTTTTACTCCATGATGGATATGATTTTCTGTGATCTTAGAGAAAATATCACAACTTTCTCGCTGCTTTACCAGCTACTAATTTTTAAAATCAATTTAGATATTTGCAAAGCAAATTCAAATAGCTTCTAAAAGATTTCTTTAATTTTTTACTTTTTTTTTCCTTGAGCCTTTTTTATCAAGCAGTAGTATCGCTTGGTTTGTCTATATTTTTATCTGATTTACAATATTATGCTCATGTAAAGATTATTTAATAATTTATTTTTTGTAGAAGACTAATTAAGTTCTGCTTAATTCATGTACTGTGAAACTACAGCTAATATGATCCATCTTGGTGTCCCTTTAGGTAAGCTGGTAAAAATAGTTTATTTTTTACCATCAGAGTGAATGAAACTTAACCTCTTCCATATTATGTGTGACAGTGGAAGGGGGTGTATCACTTTGAGATTTTTTTACATTTTCCTCCTTATATAGTTATACTCAACTTTCACTGAAAGAACTGAACATGCCTAGGGAACAGAAGCTGTCAGCAGAAATGTGCATGTCATACAGGTGACAGTTCTGGGAATAAGAAGGGAATTAAAATTCCTTTCCTCTGGAATGAAGCAATATTTTCAAAGATTGTGTAAGGTAGAAAGCAAAACATGGTGGTGAACCTAATTTTTAACTTCACAAATGAAATTAAAGCCATTACATTTTTCAAAAACTGGATTAAAAAACTTCTTAGCTTTGAGTATCAAATATGAATTTTAGCTTTCTGATTTTGTTGATCCTTTTCCAGTGGTAGGCATAAGAGACAAGAACTGTACACAGGATCTCCTTTAATATTCCAGTCCCTCTCCGGGCATTTCACCAGTGGGAGCTATGGAAAGCCTAAGCCTATTTAACTTGTTTTCTGCGCACCTGTGGCACTCTCTTGTTCCATATTGCAGTGGTACGCTTGCTGGAGTTATTTCCTCCTTGTCAAAACTGTTCTTGTTATGTTGCTTTACCATTTCTGAAACGTTAAACTGACAGCAATTATTTTTTCCACTATTCACTAGGAAAGCTTTTAGCAAAAAGGAATTACTGATTAGAAACAGGAGTGTTTTAATTTGGAATACTAGAGAAAGTAGAACTAGAAAATCCATGCACAGGAGATGGTTGGTAAGAATGTGTATATCATGACAGCAAAATATCTTCCCACTGCTGTGTCACATCTGGGTTTTTTTCTAGAAAAGAAGCAGAATTCGGCCAAAGCATACTTCTCCTTTTTGGTGGTTTCCCCCTTCAGGATTCTGCTTTGATTATTCTTTGCCAAATAACTTAAACCTAAGATTTTTATTTTTTTATTAGAAAAATAAAGTGAAGAAATATACATTATTTTCCTTAAAAAAAAAGTTTGGTTTTTTTTTTTCTTTTCCCCTTCCAGTTCAGTCCTCTTTTCTGAATGCTTTAGTTGAAATACTTATGCTCAGTGTACTGGAGTACAACTATTTGTACATGAGAAAAATTATGATGTTTCGCATTCCTCAGGTGAGCTACATGGCTGAGCACTGCCCTTCCTGTGCCGATTCCTCTCCTTCAAACAGCCCTGCCTGTTTTGCTGGTGAATGAGGCTGTTGCATTGCTGGCAGGGAGGTCCTGGTTTCACCCTCTGATCCATTGCTTAGCAGATACATCCTTTACGGGAGCATAAAATTGAGGTTATAAGATGTTATTCTGTAATTTTCTGGATGATGGCATTAGTCTTAGGAGTTTATCTGCTGAAGAATGCCTACGAAGACAGTGGTAAGGAGTGAGGCAGCAGATACGGTTACCCCCACGGTAATGTTTTAGGTAGGTGAAGCGATGGGCAGCCCGTGTGTGCTGTGACTCTGCTGTTGATATATCTGTCAGGCTTCCCAGCCCTCACCTGTCTGGGCAATATTTTCAGTTAACTGTCTCATTTGGCTTTCTCTTCTCACCTTGTTATCTCAGGTGATCCCATGGCTGATACTTTAGTAGGCTCTATCAGAAATCCCTCTTTGCTGTTTAAACTCACTGTCTTAAGTTCCTCTGTGGCACTTAGCTCTGTTCCTTGAGAAGCTTCAATATGTTGTACAGTAACAGCTCTAAATTTCACCTCGCCTAGTCCCAGTGGGGGAAGATCCAGGTCAGTAGTGCTGCTGTGGCTTTGATAGAAGCAGCAGGTCCCTTGACTGCCCTCTCTCCCTTCAGCCTTGGATCCACTGTGGCTGTGCCTCGGGGCAGAGACTGCACTGTAGCCAAAGCAGGCAAGGGCCCTGCGGCACTACAAGCTTCGCAGTGTGAGTGCAAGGAGGTGGAGCTGCCACTTGGACCTCACCCCACCTGGCTGGGCTGGAAGCCCATCTTTCCAGGTGGGTAGCAGAAAGAAGTAGCCGTACCAGCACTACAGGCATAGGGAGCAGGTCCCACATTGCTTCCTTTCATGCTGCTTCAAACACCTGCTTCAATGGGAGCTGCAGCAGTGCGACAGGGTCTGTGACTGGGCTTTCCCTGTAGCTGGGACGTCGCGGGGTATAGCCTTAGCACTGATGATTCATTGATGTCTGTGGAGCCAGTTTGGACAGGATGTGTCTCAGCTGAAGTGCTTCAGCACTGATGGCCTCTTAATTTAATTGCGGGAACCACTTCCACATATTTCAAAGGCAGTAACCTATAGCCAAGTAGTGGTAGAAGTCTTGTTATATTATTCAAGCTGACCATTTAGTTGGAGTTGTGTTATGGAAGCTATAATTTCCCAAGTTGATTGAGTTCTGCAATATTTATCATCTAGTGGGACACTGAACTGAGAAGATGCTATTCAGCCTATGTGTGTATACACTTGTCTCTTACTGTTTTATTTCCTTCAGCATTTATTTGGACATCTGTACACAGTTCTCCGTGTAGATTCAGATTCCACCAAAGCGATACATAAAGACGGTTTTCATTTTAAAACTTATCTTCAGATTGAACAATGTGGACATAATAACTTGTAGCACCCAAATTGGCTTGATTTAGTAATCACAGCATGCTTGGGAGATGGTGGTAAGTGGGGCAGGTACTTCTGTGATGGGAAGGAGGATCAGCATTACTGAGAGAGGGAAATAATTGTAGCAGGAGACAGGCCGTGAGGCATGTGCTTCTCAGCACACTTTCGTTTGTTTTAAACAATCTGAATCCAGATAATATATATTTGATCTTACCTAACAAAAGCCTTTCCTATAGGATGTGTCAAGCCAGCCTTGAATCCACTGATTGAATGGACTATACAGGAAGTCCGAGGCAACTGGACTTGGTGCTGACAGCCATTTTGTAGACAGAACCTCTGTGTAGATGAATCCTGCTTTTAGTGCTCTATGTGTGAGTGGACACTGCTCCAGGAGAGTCCTCTGCCTTGCCTTTGCTGTATTCCACCCAGGCTAGGAAATGATCAGCCCGTGGCTCTTAACACAGGCCCAGTCTGCAGTACAGTTGATGCTGCTTCCCACAAAGGTGGGGAGTGGCCTGGGCAGTGCTCACTGGCAAGCATTTGGAAATACGTAACAGTTTAACAAGGACAAATGTAAGGTCTTGCACCTGGGAAAAAATAATCTGGAAGCGCAGCACAGGCTGGGATCTACCCATTTGGGGAACAGCCCTGTGGAAAGGGACCTGGGGGTCCTGGTGGACAAGCAGCTCAATGTGAGTGAGCAGTGTGCTGCTGCAGCAAAGCAAGCAAACGGGATGCTGGATTACATCAACAAGGGCATCACCAGCAGAGCCAAAGAAGTCATTATGCCACTCTACTCAGCACTTGCGAGGCCACACCTGGAATACTATGTTCAGTTTTGGTCCCCACTATGCAAAAAAGATGTGGACAGGCTGGAGAGGTTCCAGAGAAGGGCTACAGAGATGATCAAAGGACTGGGAGAGGTGATCAAAGGATGGGGAAGCCTGCCACATGAGGAAAGGCATAGAGAACTGAGTTTGTTCAGCCGTGGGAGAAGTCAGCTTAGTGGAGACTGTATTGCCATGTTCTAGTATTTAAAGGGTGGCTACAAAGAAGATGGAGACTCCCTTTTTACCAGGAGTCACATGGAAAAGACGAGGGGCAATGGGTACGAATTACTCCTGGGGAGATTCCAATTGGACACAAGAGGAAAATTTTTCACAATGAGAACAATCAGCCATTGGAATAATCTCCCCGGGGAAGTGGTGGATTCCCCAACATTGAACACTTTTAAGATTCAGGTGGACAGGGTGTTGAGCCTTCTTGTCTAGACTGTGCTTTTGCTAAAAAAGGTTGGACCAAATGATCCTTGAGGTCCCTTCCAACGTGGTATTCAGTGATTCTACGATTTGTGTCTCTTTATAATGCCAGCCTGTATGTAAAGAGAGGGTCAGATGTTTGCTGTTACTGTGAACTCTGTAATGATAAGGAGAAGTCTAAATGGTGAATGTACAAGTTTCAACCCTACAAATTGCTGCTTAGCATGTAGATGTGGTGCTTAAGACAATTTCTGGATGTTAAAATCATAAACACCCTTGGGTTTATTTAGTTTCTATAGGGACTGTTAAGGTTGTGAAACTGATTGATATTCACTGGTTGGGAATTGGGAATTGTTGGATTTACAGCTGCTGGTATGATCTTAAATGGCTTCCATCATGTACATGCCGATATAGACTTCGATTACTCCATGCTTTTTTCTAGACAGCTGGGGTTTTTTCAAGAAGTTTCTAGCTGCTTTGGCAAATAAGTTTGTGTTTTATGTCTGGATTTGTTTTATCAGTTGTGGGGAGAGAGCCTTTGCCTCTAAAGTGTGCCATTAGTCATCTGAAAAGGTTTTGTTGCTTACAAGTTTGAATGCTTCAGTAATTATGATGTGGCTGACTACCTGAAAATTTGAGCATTGTTTTGCTGATGTTACCTGCTTCATAAGAGAAATAGAAAAATGAGCTGTCAACATGGCAAGACTGCAAGAGGAAACAGAATTGTATTTCTGCTTTTGCCATAGCGATGCTATATATGAGACTGGGTCACTTTTAAGCATCAGCTTTTCATTGAGATCTCTTTGAATGTTGTCTGCTTCTTCAACTGGAGTCTTGGATTTGATTTCAAAAAATGATCTTGCAGCTCCCAATGAAATAAATTGGAGCAGTACTTACTGAACAAAGCGTTAAGTGTTTTGAGAAGTCAGCTCTGAATACTTTCATGCTGTGCATGCAAAATCCATGTTTACTTTTGAACTTAACCAGTGTAACTGTGGTTCCCCATATATAAAACCTTCATTTTCGCAGAGGTCCATTTTGCAAAGATGATGTAATAAGAAGAGTTTGTACTATGCTGCGAAGCACTTTAGAACAGCCTAGAGGAGAATGATTAAATCAGATTAGTGTCTGGAAAAAATGCAGTAGATAAGACCAGAACCTACGAGCGAACAGTGAGTTTTAAAACTAAATACTGAATAGACACTCGTTGAGGAGCAACAGTCTGTTTCACTGCCTGGATGACAAAGCGTAGTCCTGGGGAAAAAAAAAATTGCAGTTAAATATGAACTGTATACTATCATATACTTTATGTCCATAAGCTAGACAAGTTAGGGTTGCCAGGCACTTTAGTTTTGGTATTGTGTAACTTGGCTAGAGTTAGCAAATTTGGTATTCTCTATAGCTTTTCAAGTGAGTGTAGATGCTTTAATCAGTCCCAATCCATATATTCTATCAGTCTGGTGCTGTCCTGTATGTAGAGAGGGTGTCACAAGACCTTAAGGGACAATTTAGGCTCAAATGTATAAAAAAGGTCATTAATAGAATCTTTTTTCTTTTTTTTTTTGACACAATGTAGAAGGGGGTGGGGATTTAAATACTTTCTGTGATGTTAGTCACGACAGAATTTGACTGGCAAGTGATAAAATTGCTTCTATTTCCGCTGACAGTTATGGGTTTTCTTTGACAGCTATATGGAATTTGTTCTTTGTTAATGTGACAACAGCTCTAATGTAATTAAAATTTTTTCTGAAGTGCTACATAGAAATTAATTTCAAAAGGAGGGGAAATATACTAAGTTACTTAATATAATTTCTGCATGTTCAATTGTGTTAGGAAGGTGTTCTATTTATTTTGGGTTCTGTCACCGAGTAATTTCTTTGCGCGTCTTTCTAATAAAAAGGTGAACATGCGCTTCAACAGACTTGAAATTATCAAAATTGCATTTTGTTTGATCCCACCCCCAAAATGAAAAATGTCAAGGTCAGATCAAAATGTGTTGGCTACTGAATTTCTTGAACATTTTTTTTTTTAACAGTTTAATTGTTGAGTGTGAATATTATACCCACACTAGCATGAACTGTACTTGCTTTGCTTTAATTTTGCTAGGTAGTGCATTCCTTAGTAAATACTGTATTAAATGTGTATGTACTGAAGGTAATGGTTAGATCAGGAGATATGTAGAAAAGTATTTGGTCATGTTAACATACCTTAAAATACTAAAAAAGGGAAAAGGAAGTAGCATATCTGGGGCAGTTACAGGTTTCTGTAAAATGGGAACGTAACGGCTTGAAACTTGTTGCAGAACAGTTTGTATCTGTTTGGTTTCTTGAGTGTGCTAACCTGCATGTCCAAGCCTTGTGGAAAAGGGGGAGCACGACACTGCCTTGCTCCTCATCTGCTGTGGACAGGGTAGAAATGCAGCCCTTTGGAGAGCAAGGGTGAATTTCTTACAGTGTCTGTTCACTGAACTTGCTGTAATGCTGTCTTTTTTTCAAATTTCTGACATACTCTTAGGGGCAGACTTTTAGAAAATGCAGTAGAATTTCAGTCTTGCAGAATACTTACATAGCCTTTGATTTTTTTTCTTTCTTTCCCCTCTTAAGATCGCGCTGGAAGCATCAGTACTCTTGATTCCTTAGATTTTGCAAGATACTCTGATGATGGCAATAGGGAAACAGATGAAAGAGTAGCAGGTAAGTTTTTTTTTGTATGACTGAGGAATCACAGAATGTTAACTTTACCATTTAATTTGTTGTTTCTAGCAGCAATATATTTAAATGAACATTCCTGAAGGTGACAAGGCTTCACTACAGTGGTTTAACTAGTCACTTAATGATATAATTGTGTTTCAGACATTTCTACTATAATTACTGTAAACTTTCATGCAGGTGTACTTCTGTATGATTCTAGATGTCACCAGGATAGAAGCAAGCAGCGTACTTGAAAATTGTGCCCAGTTTTTGACAACAGAACAGTATCTTAATATTGCCTACTGACAACTACTGTTTAGCTGAAACATGCTAAAATATTCTATGTAGTAGTCTGTGACTACTACACAGGTGATAGCTTTCTGCTATAAAGATCTGTAGCAAGTCATCTCTTAAATATAGCTTAGGTGTAGATCAAACAAGCGTTAAAAAATTCAGAGTAAATTTGGGATTTTCTCAGTTCCATAAATCTTCTTTGTTACAAATCTTAACTGTAGTGCTTTTCTTCTCTCCCATTTGATTTCTTGATTGTATAAGATTGTTTTGAAGAAGTGACGGGGGATTTGGCCTCTTGCAGTTGTTCTGGATTTAGGAGCATGTGCATTTTCAATTTCAGGATTTATTGTTGTCTTGCCAAATGCAGAGACTGCTTTTCTCTTATATTTGAAATTACTATTATAATCTCTTTTGCATGTGAGCTGTGCTTCTCTTATCCAGGCTTTTTTCTAAGTCCAGATATTAAGTTATTCACAGCCACTATAGAGAAACCCATAGAAACTGCTGCAGAACTCTGCTTACTTCTTGTCAATTAATACTGTTTAATACCATGAGCACATGAAGGTTGTCCATGCTGTGACCTTTGTTAGCTTTATGAAACCTGAAATGATGCAAGCTGTTATGGCTGTGCTCTGAAGCGCCACGCTTCATGCTAGCAGAAATACTGTTATGTTCTTAAGCAACGGAAAGGCTGATAAAACATAGTTCTGTAGAGGATCTTGATTCTCAAATTTCCTCTCTGTCAGTCTGAAATAGCAACCAGTATTGACCCAGAGAGAAGAAACAAAAGCGTTGGGAAAAATATCATTTTTCTTACCCGACCAGTGTTTCTGAGGTGAAGGACTGGATTAAATTCATGAACGTGAAGCAGATTCAGGTATTTTGATGCTCTGGTCTGGAACTATAGGTACTTAGTGTTACTTGATTTATATGGAAACTCCCAGATTCTTATTACTATCTAACTACTGTCTTTTTCAATATACATAGTCAGTTTCAAGGAGGGAAAAGTTGTAAATACATGGCTAATCTTCTAAACAGTGTGTTTAAGGAACCCAAGTATTTCTGAATTGTGTCCTTAAATACAAGGAAGAGAAACAAGCAAATTCCAAGTATTTTAACTTTTTCATCATCTTGGTAGATTTCTCCAGTTTCTAGCCAATAATTCTTGGCAATAGGATTATTGAGAGAGCTAGTTTGATCTTTGCTTGGACCTGTCTTTATTAACTAAATTGGCTTAGAGACATTTGTAGACAATAAAGACCAGTCAGAATTGACATCCAGCAGAACAATTAATCTTCTGGTGGGACATTAATGACAAAATATTGATGATGTCCAGCATGAAATAGATACTTCCTAAAATTAAATACTGAATTTAAATAAGTACATCCTAAAATACATAGAGATTTTTGAAGATTAGAGTATATTAGTTGACCACTGTCATATGTAATAGACAAGCAAACTGTATGGCAGGGTATTTACATTACATTTCTGTATTTCTTTAGAGGGGTTTTTCCATGAGTTGTTAAAAGGTGACTTGAACAAAGCAAGACTGGATATTATTTCTGGATGTTTGTAAAGACTTGAAGTTTTCCAAAATACCCTATTTCTACTTAACATTCTGTTCAGTTGTAATTACTTAAAGGCTTTTGCCTCAATTCTGTATAAAACCATCTACCTAAGCAATAAACTTCAGAAAACTGTTAAGTATTTAATTTGCACATAAAAAAATATGTTAGTAGAGGTTTCAAAAACTTTTCATATCCAGTACCTTCTTTGAACAAACTCTGGCTTATAACTTCTGCTTTTGAAGTATTCTTAGCTGCAAATGCACTTTGAAACATAACTAGAAGTCCATCCTGCTTATTTCTTCTTATATTCTTTCTTCTCAGCAAAGAGCTTTGATGCTTAGGAGATAAAATTATAATCTGTTGCAAAAGCTTGAGACCATGATCTGATAGTCATATTTTTCTTTTGATAGTTCTCAGAGTGAGGTTTGAATAGTTTCTTTTTGTAAATGCCTTTCTTATGCTGTTATCTCTGTTTTTTTACTGTTTGGACAGAACCCATGATTTCCATATCAATTCCCTAGTCAAATGTCAAATAAAGGGTAGGAAATAAATGCCCATCAGTCACTAAATAACTGGTCCTGAGTCAGAAGGACTTTAAAACTGAAGTTATAACATGTCCAGTTACAAATACTTTTATACCATCGCAATGTTAGAAAGCACCAAATCAAAAAATGTGCATGTATACCATCCAAAGTAGGGGTTTCCCCCCCCCCATTATGGATGGTGTTAAGCTTAGCTGCTGTATTTTTTATTTTTTTTTACCAATCCAAAAATTCCTGGAAATAACTAGGAAGACACTTGTTTGAAATAGATTTCAGTATTTCAAATCTGTTAGCCGAGTTCATTCCATCTGGTGTTAGACTCAAAATTTGGCCTAGAAGCAAACATGCTTTGAAGAGTTGATGTGAACTTGTCGCTTGGAAAATATGATTGAAGGAAACTAAGCGAGACTCTTCTGTACTGTTATTATCAGCTTGACTGAAAAGATGCAAGTCACAAAAGCCAGTCAGGATATGGATGACCATGACAAAACTAACTGCAATTTAGAAATCTTCCTTATCTACCTGATATTAACATAAATATAGAGAGGTGTATATCAAATTGCATAATATATTTGTAATCCGTGCAGAGTTTCAAAAGATACATGCATCCTTAGAGCTTGCAATGTACTAGATGGAAACAACTTGTTCTCTAAGACCAGTAGGTCTTAAATCTAAATTCATGTATGAAATGCTGAAACTACTGGTGCTAAGATTAAGTCAGTACTGAAGGATTTATTAGGCTTAGTAAACCTCCTCCAAATATTCATAAAAAAAACCCAGAGAATGGAAAACCTGTTCCATTCCTGTGAAATAACAGCACACCTAACTTGAACTCAAATACCCACAGCATTTGGTGTAAATAGGTCATCTGACATTCAATCTAAGGAACTGAATCTTCTGCAACATATTAAATTGACCATGTGCACAAGTATGCTTGTGATCTAAAACCCCTACTTTCCATAATTCAAAATATTTAGTATTGCTGACCTGCCTTTGACATCTACTGTTCTGAGAATCTGATAATTTTAGAAACACAATGCTGTGTTTTCAATTATAATTCTCATAATCAAACTCCATTTCAATCATTTGCTTTAGAAGGAGGAAGAATTTGAAATGACAGTTAAGAACTAAGCAACAACAAAACTTATAACAGTATGTCCAAATTTGAGGAAAGCTAGGTAAGCACAGGGCCCCTTGATACTTCAGTGGAGAACTGCGTTTAAAAGAAGATGCCAGAATGCCATATAGTGGCTTCGCAACAAAACTACCTTTCTACTGTTGTCTGAAGTACTTCATACTGAAATATGCAGAAGTCTGACAAGATAATTCATATGTAGAATGTAAAATTCTAGTATAATTGGAGAAAATACTGCTTATACAAAAGTAAGTATTGAGAATTTTTAGAAGTACTGTTTATTTCTTCAACTTTTTGGCCTTGGCCCGACAAGACTGCTTTCATGTAGATCTCGACTTGTTCAATATCCCAAATTGCAGGTTGTTCTTTATAGCTAACTTCTCAATCTAGGGTTCAATAACTTCTGAAGTCATTAACAAATGTGGATGAATAGGATAAAATCCTTAAGAAAGCTTCATTTTTAAATTTCTATGCTGAACTCTTAAGTAAGTCTAAGTAATTTTTTTTTTTTCAGAATGGTAGCTGTAGTGATTTGAGTTCTTTATAAAAACAAAAAAGCAAGAGAGCCACTTAAATTCAGAAGGAGCAGTTTTCTCCCCTTAGGCGAAACAGATTGTTCAGAAATGCCCTTTTCTTGTAGGAAGTTTAACTAACCTCAGAGCTCTACATGTCTACTCTCTGCTTTCCTGATGTAGAGGAGAATCAATTTGGTTCTTTTCTTTCCTAGGCTGTCTGCAGAAAACTCTTCTGTGCGTCATTCTTAAGGAGCGTCAGCTCCTTTCACTAAGTACTATAATGAGTTGTACGTGTTATCGGTTCAGTCAAGCACAAAGTTAAGCTTTAGCTGGCTTTATCGATGCTTTTGAAGGGTTAACTTCTCTAAGGTACATAAGCTTTACAGTAGGAGAGGGAGAGCGAGATCATGTCATTTATTTTAAAAGTCAGTACTTGACAATGGTTACGAAGAAAGGGGTTAGAGGTTGCTTTTTTTTTTATTTAAGAGAAAGTCATATCATCAACAAATGGGGATTTCCAGTGTTGATTTCATTAGTACATGTGTCGAGTTAAAAATCATTACATATTTTGGGAGAAGATTGCATTTCAGTGTAGCTTCTACAATGAAGAGATTTTAATCATAATTTAAAATTGGATTGAAATGATGTTGTAGCTATTTACAAATATTTATGCTTCCATAACAAAAATACAAACAAGTTTCTTCAAATAAAAGCTAAGTTTGTGACTGACCTAGGTGCCTCAAGGTTTGTATGGTGGCAGTTATGATATTAGTAAGACTAGGAGATGAGGTACAACTGTAAAAATGCTGTGTTGTAGTAGAATTATGTGGCTTCTTACGCTGCAAAGTGACAACTTCTCAAATATACTATGTCCAGAATCTTCCACTGTATACAGAGAAACATGCAGCAGAGTAATCTACTTTTAAGGTTGAATGAGTAAAGTCTCAATGGCTTCTAAGAATTTTCAGCATCATGACAGTTCACTAAAAATTAATTCTTGCCGTCTGACATGGGTTTGTCTGACATAAGTTTTTTGGCTTTCTATGCCTTCAGACATGTCTTATTCCTATTTTCCTTAATGGGATTCCTGAGGTTTTTCTAATTTGTGTTGTTTTCCTAACTTTTTTTTATTTATATCATTCTAGTGCAGGGCACTCCTGATCTGCAACTGTTCTGGTCTTTGAAAATATTTTACAAGAATAAAATGTTAACACATAGTCATTTCCATAAGAAAAATTACTAAATTTGAATTCTTTGCAATTTTCAAAAACTAACGAATTAGTAGCTTACAACTTAGAATTGTGACTGTGAATTAGTAACTCAAATGCAAGGAAGTGCTAAAATTATTAGATACTTTACTACAAGAGCATTTTCTAACTTTGTTGCACAGAAGTATTTGCAGATCAGCATTGCTGAATACTAGAGAGTTTATACATATTTTATTCATTGTATCCTCAGTTGCGCTTTTGTATCGCTGCAGTAAAATTCTGTGCATCAAACAAGTTACTTTTATGTAGCAAATGTGGTGTACTGTAGTTACTCCTTCAGTTTTTATGGATAAATGCAAACTGAGTGAATCCTTTTTTCCATGCGTGCTAATTATCAAAAGGTTCTTAGTAACAGATGTTCAAAAGAGGAAACCATTTTATTTGTAGTCTTCAGTAGCATTTTTTACAAGCAAAAACCAATGCAGTGTTTCTGCCATGCATTGTCCTCCATGTAAATAGCTCAAAATGCCATGTTAAATTGTTTCCAGGCAATGATTAAATATCTCATTAATACTTTCTTATTAAAAGCAGCTACAGCATTTTTAGTTGTGCGTGGCAATAAAGTAAATGTTGGATAATCTATTTAGAATAGTTTAACACTTCAGTATGGTAGCTGTTGTGTGCTCATCTCTTCTAGTTAAGTACAAGTATCCTTTTTAATGGTAACTATATGTTTAAGTGTGATGAGATTAATCTGAGAATTAATGAAATGCATGTAATTATCTGGTAATTCCCTAAATAGGTTCCCTTAGATGCTCTAACTGTCAGTGGCTATAAAAGGAACATTTACTGTATGTTATGAAAAGGTACAGAGTTTTAAAATTTGAAGCCACAGTATACGTATGGCCTCAACATCAAAACACATGAAATTCCAGTGCGAAGAAAGGACTACTGGCCCTTTCTAGAGGAAACGTTGGAACATGAGAAACGCATAACAATGATCAGGGGGGTGGGGAGGTGGAGCAGGTGATAACAGCAGCTAGAATTACATATTTTTGAATCTCTAAAGTCGGGTCTAGATCATTGAAAGTGTTGTATAGTCTAGAGTCACTTGAAACTTTTAGAATAAGGGAGCAGAGATATTTTTGTTGCAAGCTTCTCTGTAAGTACTATATGAGAGCTGCATATTTTGGAGTATTTTTGGTCTTGTGCATCTCTTAAATATATTCAACTAAATTCAAAATCTTAGTCAACTCTAGGGTATTCCTAAAAATCAACTATTTTTAAATAGATTTAAAATGGGATTATTTTTAGTAGTAAAATAAAGTATATTTCAAGTTCTGCCATTGAAACCACTAAAATTTCAGTGTATAATTTTATTTAAAAAAATATCTGTAGTCTCAATGGGGCAGTACATTCACTTCATGGTTTAAGCTTTGCTACATGGAGACAGCTTCCTCTGCTGCCAGCATGTATTTGCTTGCTTTAGATCTGTCCTCTTGATTGCCCACATATTCCCCTTGCCCCAAAAAATCAGAGCGTTTGACAGTTATCAGCTGATTGGAAGAGTGGGGAAGAAATAACAAGCACTTCCCAGTAATATGCAAAGCCAAAAGCAAGCAAAAAAAAAAAAAAAAAGAGACCTCCAAACCCTACAGCGAGTCCTTGTCAGACAGCTTGAAATTTTGATTTAGCTAACTTAAGGCAAATGAAACTATGGAAAATGTTCACCAGTTTGCTTTCAGACCAACTCTGCTGCATGTGTTCATAAGTTCCATAAAGATTGCATGCTTTCTGTTTAATACAAACTGTATATTTTTTTTCACACCCATCCTTGCTTTTTATATTTTATTTTTGTTTCCCTTGCCTTGGTTGGATGCCTGTGTGTGTTTAATCCAAATCCCTGTCCAGTCCTGGAGTTTGAACTACGGAAAGCCAAGGAGACCATACAGGCCCTCCGAGCCAACCTGACTCAGGCTGCAGGTGGTGTACATAAACCTTTTCTTAAGTCTCTACTTTGAACAATGTAGAAGTAGCTGAGCTCATCCTGTGTGTAAGAGTAAAATTTAGTTACTTTTTTTTCCTCCCCAGAAAATGAAGTTCCTTTGCAGGAACGAAAAAATTATAAATCAAGTCCTGAAATTCAGGTAGGTGGCTGGTGATAACTGAGCTTTGCATGGGCTTTAAGATGGATATGCTTCCATAGTTGGAAGGAAGATGAACCAAAGATGTAGTGTATTGTTTTCTTTTTTTCCAGGAGCCAATCAGACCTCTTGAGAAAAGAGCTCTAAACTTCCTAGTTAATGAATTTTTATTGAAGAATAGTTACAAGCTTACATCAATAACATTTTCAGATGAAAATCATGATCAGGTAAAGTTTTCTTGTGTTGTTTTTACATGCTTGCTTTCCATATTCTGATCTTGTCATAAACTCAAGTGAATTTAAATGACATTTCCTGTGCATGTAGTTCACTTCATACATATGAGTATTCTAAGAGTTAAATATGTTAGTCAGCATTTTTGTATCTAAAGCATGGTTTGAAAACACAGCACTTTGAGGAGTATTTTCCCAGAATTTGTAGGAAGGAGGCAGAATGCTAGCATTGTTTAAAGGAAGGAAAACAAGAAGAAAAATACTGTGAGTTATAGGTACTTCTACACTTTCCTGGATTCTGAGGGACACCTTTCAGTTAAACTCAAAGATCTGGATGTAGTAAAATTTTGAATGTGATCTTTTCCTTAAATTGTACTCAGTTGATTTGTGCAGGTTATACAATATACTCAATTTGTCGTCTCCTGGACATGTGTATGTGTATGAGTATACTTAATCGTACTGTGGCATTGAATACAGTCTTGGAGAAGCTCTCAAGAAAAATGCATCAAAGCACAGCTATGTTTGGAATTATCTAAGATAACACCTTATTATAAGATGATCAGTTTTGTGTCTCTATTGGCTTGCATTTCATGGGAAAAATTTCTTCAAGTGTTTGGAAGGTTCTAATTACATTCTGACTGTTAATGGGTGAACAAAACACCCATAACATCAACATCCAATATATATTCAGCACAAAAAAAATGTAATGTTGCCAGAAGACTTAAATATTGAATTCAATATTAAATACTTAATTTCAACCAGTTCTATCTATAACTAGTCCTCCTATATTTTTTCTACAACTCATATCCTAATCTGTAGAGAAAATGGGTTGTCAAATAAAATTTCTGGATCGTCCACTTAAGATTTGAGTTTAACAGTGTTAGGTTTTATACAAGGATTTGTGAGGATACAGCCCTGAAAAGAGAAAAGATGAATAATTGTCCTTACTTTTTATGTGTTCTCAACTGAGTGTTTTATGTTGTGAGACAATTAGCAAAAAAAAGGGGAAAGTTCTTAATTCTAAAAAGTAACTATAAGCGTACTACAATTAACATATAGAATGCACATTTTTTTCTAGGTTATTCACATCATTCTTTCAGAAAATAATCTTTCTTCAAATAGGTTTATGTAACCAGACTATGGAAAAATATAGCAAAAATTGTGAACGGTAGGAAAAAAGTTAAAAAAAAAATTCAAAAATTTGACATGTAATGTAATTAAAGAGACCATCACAACTCCTGTATAGCAGTGCACATGCTTATTTATATATATGGACATGGAATGATCTTGTAGTAATAGTATGGTAACATGTCAATCAGAAAAGGAAGGACATACAGTGATGGTTTGAGGCAGGAGGCCCTAGTATTGTTTACACCTCTACACGATTAATACAGTTATGTTCAAGTTTCACTAAGAATATGCACCCTGTCCATCAGTCGTCTACAGAGCTATTTGACTGTCCGCTTCTGGAAAATTACACCTGTATTTGTGCATGAAATGGGAACAAAATGATACCCCTATCAGTAGGAAGCCTTCTGTCAACTGCACTGGCTTCTGCTAGAATTTGGTCAACATTATATCTGATTCTAAAAAGTGTTCGTGTCCTGGAAAAAAAAAAAATTTGTGATCTTTGTGTTTTTTGAAAGTCCTCTCTTTAGTGTGTTACCTAGAGCTTCCTTTAGGGTGAAACTGCTTTAGGTCATGAAATGGATCCTTTTTATACTTTTGTTTCCTGCTACCTGATTTAAGGTTTCATCTCCTTTACTACAGTGCAATCTTGTCCTGATTATTTTGCTGTTGTATGACGTGCAGTCAAACGAGGAACAGAAAGGAAAATAAAGGAGTTATATTGTATGCTTTAGTTTCTCCTATTCCTTTGAAGGATTTTGAACTTTGGGATGATGTAGGATTGAACATTCCAAAACCTCCTGACCTGTTACAACTCTATCGTGACTTTGGAAACCATCACGTTACTGCGCGAGATGTGGTGGATGTATCAGTTGGTGTAGAAGATGATGAGTTAGAGGCTGCTACTCCTATACTTGGGACCGTCCCTGTATTTGAAACAACACCACAGTCAATAGAAGTAAGAGATCATACAGAAGAAATGTTTCAGCTGTTTGCAGTACTGCTTAACTTCTATTGTACTAAACTCTTTTGTTTCTATCTTGTATTTAGCAATGTTTAATAGTGCAAAAATTAGAAGATCAAATTAGTGTGTTAAACAGTGAGAAATGGTCTTTGATGGAACAAATCCAAAGACTTGAGAGGTATGTACTTATCAATCTGCTCGACTGCTGATAAATGTTGGAATAACTTCTCAATGTTTTTGTAGCACATATATGAAAGCATACAGCTTACACTTATAAAGTTACTAGGAGTTCTCCAGAGCAGGGCAGTCTGTCTTTTTTAATACGTGGTATTTGATTTAGAAAAAGGAAGAGTCTTCAAATTATTTCCCTTTTATTAGCCACATCATTTAATTTTGTAATCAGTTTTGTTCTTTCAATGCAACTTCTTTATTTACTACTTTGAAAACAGAATCAGTTCTGATGTGTTTTGTGTAGGTTTTCTCTTCAGTCAGCTTTATTTCACTCTTGAGTACTATGGTGTGTACAGCTTGCAAACACTGTTAGAAAGATGTTTGTTTTAATAACTTATTTCAACACAGTTTTTCTTTCTACAGAGTAAGAATAGTAGAAATGACAGTATCTTTAACAATAACAAAAAAAGTCTTTAAAAGTTTAGTCAAAACGTTTGATTTTGTAAGCTATGAGATATCATTCCTCCTAAGAGATGCACCAATACAACATATGGGCAAGTGCATAATTTCTAAGTGGCTTTATTGACTTGCATAGTTATCACTTTAAAGCCATGTGGGATAGTATATACTCATTCACCACTATAGTATTTAAAGTTTTGCATCCCAGATAGAGTTCTGTCTCATGACAATTTGTGTCACAGTGCTCACGTTTCAGCCAGAAGCAGATAACACTATTGTTACTCACTTATTTCATTGATTCATTCACTCTGAGTGAGCATTTTTCCTGCTCCTAATTATTGACTAAAGAGCTCCATTGAACCAGTGCCCATTTGAACAGCTTGCGATATAAGTTATTTCTATTAAAGGAATTTTTTAACATACTGGAGTTGAAGAGGGAGCTCTTCAGCGTGTCCTTACTTCTGTGCTTCAGTCTTGTGATTCCAACAACCTTCTTATGAAAGCTACAAAAATATTTCACTCTTTGCTTTTCCTTTTTTAGTGAAATAGATTTTCTCAAGAATGAAAACTTTGCTGTGTCAACAGTTTATGGTGTAGCTCCCCATCCTTCTTTAAAACAAGTGCCTCTCACAGTCTCAGAGGACAATGGACGGTACTTGGATATCAAGAGCTCTGAGAATGACAATAAACCTGGAAACACTGAGGAAACAAACCTTTCTTTATCAGCTGAAGTGGATTCAAGGACTTCTAAAGATGATATGCTCAATTCTGTGCCCTGTAAAGAAACAGAGAAACTGTCCTCTTGTGCTCCGTCAACTAAAGCTGCAGTCCAATTTGATAAACCTAATAGGTTAGTGATAAGTTTTAAACTGGAATGCTTTAATACAAATTTCTTGTAAAGTGTATAGATATTTTTCTGACAGTAAAATTCTGCAGAATTCATAGATCATTTGTGTTTTGAATGCAAATAAAAGACTTAATGTACCTTTCGGGTACACTGCTGATACTTTCATATTGTTCCTAGTCTTTTTAGGAAGGAGTGCATTTGACAAATTTTTAGATATTTAGTGTTAAGTTTTAGGGTTTCTTTTCACCTCCTACTTGTTTCTAAAAGCAGTCCTGTTCCTTGCAACAATAAAAAAAAGCTGAAATCAAAATGGTGAGTGGGAAGATAGGATATTTCCATTCTCTTTTAAATTTTAATTTCATAATGAAATCTCTTTTGTTCTACTTGAAGAGCGGTTGGGAAATCAGGCACTTTTTCAGTGATATCTTACCTTTAGAATTGAGCAAGAGGAAAGATTTCTGATTTCTGAATACGGTACCTTAGACTCCTGCTACAAATTTCTTCTCTTCTGGTTGAATATATCAGTGTTTACCAGGGAAGTAAAACTCTGTTTAGATTGTTCTGGAAAATTGCAGTGGTTCCACTTAATCTTTACAGATTTTTTTCTTTAGTTTCTTTCATATCCTAGCTGAGTATCTATGTTGCAATAATCAAAACTTATAGCTGTCATACATTGATTGCTATAAACTTGTCTACCTACTTTCATCTGTGGCTTGTTGCAAGTTTATTTTTGTTTAGAGTAATTGGGAGTGCTGGGAGGCATTAAGTACATGAATATTAGATTGATGGTTTGGGGATAGTGAGGCTGGGTATCAAAATAGGATGAGATCACTGAGTGAAGAAGGAACTAGGAGTGTCTCCAGTGGGATTTATTACAGTGGTCTCTAGAAAAACAATTTGTTTTGCTGCTCACAGCTCTTTTAAATATAACGGCACATGGATTTATTTTAAAAGTAGTTGAATAAAGCCTTGAATCCCCACTGAGTTAACTTCAGAAGTCCCCTGTAATGCAGTTCACTGCAGAAATAAGTAATGCATGTGTAATATGTAGCTATTTTTGTACTGAGTTTTGGTCTTAGCATGTCAGTGAAGTGTCAAAGGAAACCATATCTGATACAGTACTTAATAGATACGCATCACTACATTTTCTTCCTGGATTATGCCCTTGGTTTGTAATAACACAGTAAATTTTTTTTCATTAAGATTTATATTATTTGTTAAGTATTTTGAGATCTGTGGGAGAAGCAGCACGATGGAAGTGCTGGATATTTATTTATATCAGTCCAGAGGTGGTTATTTGTAGAAGACAATTACTACAATTTATTCAGGATGTATTAAGGGGTATTAAAAACTAAGACTCTATCCTAAAAGGCAAGATTGTTACTACTGTAGTCAGGGAGTGGATTCTTGGCATAGATCTTGCCCAGATGGGAAGAGAGAAGAACAAGTGAGCCTGCTTTGTGTGACTACAGTCAGAGCAGCTGTGCATGCATGCCCACAAACGAGAACATGGCCATCATTGGAAAAACGCCTGGTCTAACAGATTGCAGTAGAAAGCACTAGCAGCAGTTTAAATAGACTGCACCACATGTATTTATTCAAGTCATTTTAGGTGTTTGGTAGTTTGCTCCAAATACAAGGTGTTTTCTGTATATAGCAGTCACTCCTGGTTTTTTTTCAGCAAATTGACTCTTGTCCCAATGTTATAAGGACTAGAATGGTAGTGTTTGGGTTTTATATTCATCATACTTTCTTATATTTGAACATCTTTGCTACTGGCATCTGTTGGCCCTCGAAAAGACTTTCCACTGACTTGTGTGCAAGAGGCCTGGGTCTATCATCGTTTCTGTCCAGCATAGTCATCAAGGATTTTACTAGACTTCATCAAGAAGCTTTCTTGACTCTAATACAGCTAGCAGTCGTAATGGCATCCTTGCTGCCCAGAGCTTGCTGTTAATTAACCCACAGGGAAATTCAGGGATGTATTGTCATAGTTAGTTTTCAGTCTCTGCAAAATGGGGTTAGAACCTTGCCCTTGTGTAGGATTTTAATTAAGGTTTCAAGTGGGGGAAGGATCTGACATTCTGCGAAGCGAACGCTGAGATGAAGGACAGCCCAGGCAAAGGGCTGTCCAAGGCTTTGCCACTCTATTAGTGTTAAGCCTACTGCTTTGCAATGCTAGCTTCTGTTCTCCCAGTGTAAATAAACTTTAAAGCCTTGAGTAGAGCCTGTAAATCTGTCATTCAAGAATACTTCTACAGAATAAGGACATACCGTTAAACAAAGCTTCATTACAACTCGCTACCATCTGAGTCGGTTAATAACTTCTTTAAAGGGAACCCTTGCACAAAACCAAGCTGACTGAAATTAGAACAAACTTACTTCATTAAAATTTAAAACGTGTTTTAAAAACCCATACTGTCAAGAAAGAAACTTGATTTTAAGTAATAAACACAAATTCTTATTTTTCATATTTTGTAAGTAGCCAGAAGAGGAAAACTACTGTGGTATGTTTATCTGTATCCTCCTGGATTAGTTTAAACAATTATAAGCAGGAGCCTAGATCCTTAATGTGCTTTTTTTGGTTAGAAAAGGATGAACGATGATGTATTTACTATAAGTGTGTGATATTCCAATCTATTACATAAAAATATGTATGTCCATACACATGCATGTGGATGGGATGTTGTGCACTCAGGTGCACAAAATAGCTTTTTTAGTAGTAGAAAGGTGATACCACTTTCCACATAAGAAATAGGAATTGCCTTCTCCTGTCAATAGAGGATTCAAGCAGCAGATGATGATATAGGGTGAGATGCTTTCTGTGCATGTTTTGGAAGACAAATGTCCTTTTTCCTCTTTCAGCATCGTGGATGAGGGGCTAGATTAGCATGTAAATACAGGCCTCAGATAAGGCAGAGGGAGTTGTCATTACTGGGAAAAATAGGATGCTGCTGCATGCCTGTTTTATGTAATGGTCAGTCCAGTAATTGTTTTCTGAGAACACTTCTGCCAAATTATTCTCCTTGGACGGGGTTGTTTTGAGACTCTTATCAGGGTTTTATGTGTATGCTTAAGGCTTTGCGTAGTTCAGCTGTGTTGGCTGGTGCTATGCATGGCCATGGGGCAGTGCTTCTATAGATACACGTCTACACTGGGGCTTAGGCAGCAATTTAAGGTTATTTTTTAGATTCTCACTGTACATTTGAATCCAACGTTCAGATCCCAAAGTGGCAGTTATTATGCCCTGTTTAATCCTGAAGCTTGTAAGTGACTGTCTACTCAAATGTTTTTATGCAATGTTCAGAATCAAAGCATTAAGCAGAAATAGTTTCTTGTGAGTTCTGCCCTGTTTGCATAATTGTACACTTCCTTTTGTATTGCTAAAGCTTCCTTTTCTTCATGCTTTAGTCCTATTTTTGTCTGTGCTGCAGTTTGAAAGATGTTACATTTTTTCAGAACTAAAAATGATTTCTTTATTAGGACACCTGCTGTTTTTCTTGCGACAAATTAAATACCCTGCAGTATGCTTCACTTAAAACTTGCTTTCTGAAGGTCATTTTACCTAGCTGTGTAAACCAGAGTGAAAGGACTTGTTCAGTCACCTTTTTGATCTATGTTCCCCCCCCACCCCTGCCTCCCTTTCTGATGATATTTCAGGAAATTGTCACCAGCTTTCCATCAAGCACTACTGTCCTTCTGTAGGATGTCAGCAGACAGCCGTTTGGGATCGGAGGTATGTTTCCCGCTTGAGATAAATTAGAAGATCCTTTTTTCTGCATGGCAGCAATAGTTAAACAAACAATAATTGCTTTGAAACAAGACTTACATATGGAGAGATAATTTATGTGCATGAAACTTAAGAAATAAGGATATGCTTTCAGATTTTAGCTTAAATATAAAACCTAGTGATAGGTATGTAATTACTGGGAAGTTTTGAGTCTCTGCAAGTGGATTCATGCTTTTGAAGTTAATGCCAGATCAAAAACTTACGGCTTAATGTGTGTGAGTAAATTAAATATTTTCTGCTAAGTGACCAGCCTGCTGCAATTCTTATTATTCCTTTGAAAGGGTAGTTTTTTGTTCCTGTGCTTCATTTAAAAAAACAACAAAGAACTTGGTTTTCTAGGTATCTCGGATTGCAGACAGTGAAAAAAGTGTCATGTTAATGTTGGGACGGTGCCTGCCTCACATTGTTCCTAATGTGCTGCTTGCAAAGCGAGAGGTGAGGAACCCTGAAATTTTACTTTTTATTTTTACCAGGATGTTTTCTTGTTCGTTTTGAAGATGTTGTGTCTAATTTCATGAAAGTCTGTTACTTGCAATCATGTTCTTACTTTTGTGCATGCATCTCTGCTCCTAGAAAATGGTTTTACACCTCTGTCAGGTGAGTTCAGTAAACCTGCATGGTATCCTAATATTTCTTCCTTTGCTTAAGGCACCATTAGCATTCAGCAAGACTAACTGTTACTGTAGGTCCATTTGTAGTAGCACAAATGTTTTTGTTAGAGAAGACCATGGTTAACATGCGTGATAAAGAGCAGTGAATATAAGTTCAAACATTAAATTTGATTTATTTTATCTATAAGTTTTAATAAAGATTACTGATCAGGTTCCTTTGCAGCACTTTGTACGTCAACAAAAAACCTATTTTACTGTCTTTTTCTAGAAGCTCCATGTATCAGCCAAGATAAGGGTCATAAAAAAAAAACCCACCCCATCATAAGAAAACTAGCAATCTTGCTTATATGTTTTCTTAAATTTAAAATTAAGCTGAATAAAATTATGGAAATATAATGTTTATTTCAAATGTAAATGAAAATGGTGTTTTGCGTAATCATTCATACTATATAGTGTAGAAAAGGAAGACTGAAGATGGAAAAAAATGACTGGTTTTGTATTGCTTTGTTGTAAATATTGCATATTACTGAATGTGTAAAAAAAAATAAGAATGAGAAAATATATCAAACAAAAATTCAATGGCCTTATAGTTGACACCAAAATAAAGGGTTTGAAGTAGCATAGCTTTCTGAGTAAGTTTTAGTCCTTTTTGAGGGGACCTACAGTATGATAGACTTAATAGTGTGTTCTGCATAAATTCATTTTAAGGCTTTGAAAAATCCTGAAGAAATTTGTACTGATCCTATAATCTAAAATTTTATAACATACAAGTAATTATCAGCAGTTGACATGGTGAGTCTGAGATGTACCACGTTTTGAAAGTCTCAAACTTTAGAGGTGATTTTTTTTCTGAGGGGGTGGGGGTGTTAACTGGGTGCTCTGGAAATGGTTCTGTCAGTAGTCTTTCGGAATAATTCTGTGAATGTTCCTGGATCAGTGCTTAATTTCTGATTTCTTATTTATACCTTTCCTTCCCTCTGCTTGGCAGGATGTAGTATTTTGGCTTCTTTTCACAGCTTGTAGCATAATCTGTGTAATGCATTTAATATTTTTGTGACCTTTTAGGCTATTTCCTACTTATTTTGTTTTAACAGTTGAAGTTACATTTGATTACATGTGTTTTGGCCTTAAATGAATCATCTGTTTCAATTTGATTGAAAAAGCCGCAAGTGAGAATTGTGTAACTGGATTGCATTGGATGTTTAATGTTCCAAGGACTGAAATCTGCTTTAAAAATAGCTTTTTTCAGTTACCACCACTTGCTGTAACTATTGTAATGTTCTTTCAGATGTAGTTGGGGAATTTGAAGGAAATCTTGGCTAGACCATCTGTTAGTATTTGCTAATAGCAGTATTATAAAAAGCTGCCCTAAGAACTGGGCTCTCTTCAGCAAGGTACAACTTTGGGTCTTGTCCTTATCATGAGAGAGTCAGCACAATTTTACAGAGGTGTGGTTTGAAAATATACCAAAAGATCACTAAATTGATAAAAATACGTAACAGGTTCAGTTTGTAATGCAAAGTGATCACCAATCTGCTCTGAAAATATACAGTGGAAGTATCTAAGATCTTACATTGACAGTGTGTTAGATGTCAGAATTAAACAGAATTTTGTGATGAGTTCCTAAAGTACCTTTGTTCTTTAAGCATCGATCATGTTGAAATTGGTTGCAAAACCTTAAGCTGAAAATATTGTGCCAAACATTTTCATTTTGGAGAAACTGGGTTTGTGGAGGTAGACAATCTCACATAGGTATTATCCTTTACCAGAGATTCAGAAGCCATTTCACCATTGCTTTTAACCCTCTTAAGGTCAGTAGCAGCCTATCTGACTTCGTAATAAGTGATCCAGTAAATACTACAGTTGGCACCTGAGCAGCCAGTTAGTATCAGAATGTCTGATGCATTTCTGAAATTATTTATGTTATTTTGGTATATTGGTGCAGCTTTAATTGTTCTTCAATGTCTATAGTTTAGGTTCCGATGGAAGATAAGAAAGAAGGAAAAATACAGTATTGACTAGGGTGGCTGAGGAGGTCATTTTAGTTGGTTCTAAAAGAGCAGTTCAACCGGGTAGAATCAATAATGCATCATATAGGATAATTGCCTGAAAGAAATTCATAGTCACTAAAAATCCATGTATCGACATATAAATTTAATTTTGGTTTTATCCCAAGTGTCTAGTTTATCCTAACTGCTTGAAAATATGTATGTCAATGTTTAGACTTGTATGTGAATGCGCTCACAAACAAAGGAGATACTGCAAGCCAAAGAGTAATTGGAATGAAATGCTAAAAAATGCTAAAAACCTGTTCTTCAAACAAAACTCCTTTGGCTGGGTATGCAGTCTGTGATAATGGTTCTTGCAGATGAGCAGCTTGAGTTCATAAAATTTTGTCTGCATTGCTATCTGCTTCCTCAGTTGTGTTTTTACCACTTAAAACTAAAACACATTTAAGATAAATAAAATCGGCCACCTTCTATTTGTTAAGAGGTATATCATAGAAAGATTCCTTTGGCTAAACTGTGATTTGAGAAAAACAATCATTTATAATTTTTTGTGGTAACTAATCAGTCCAATATTGATTTGTTACTCTTTATAAGATGTAAAAATATCTTTTCATCAGTTAACAAGAGTAACCTTGTTTGTATATTCCACTTCCGCGCGCTGCAGTATGTAGTCCTTTAGGGGCAGTTTGGGCCAGAGTAAACTTTTTGGCTTAATATCAGGATCTTGTTACTCTTGTTCTTAATCAAGAAACACTTTTTGGTTAATCATTTGTACCTTTCATCTCACCTGTTATTCCAGGGTTAGTTTCTGTAACTTTCATTTGTGTTATGGAAACTTAGCAAAACCATGATAGTAATTGTTTACTAACTGCATCCCTAGATTTTCATGCTGAGAAACTGTTATTTATATGAATTTCGATATGTTAAGAGTAGAGTTTTCTTTGTAAAGTTGAAGCAAAGATAATGCTGAATCTGCAAATTCTGAATGGGTGCCATTCTCAACTCTGCTAGCAGAAAGTAATGCTGTAGATTTAAAGTTGTTCATGTTAATGTGTAGTAACTACACATACACATCACTGAGGCACTTTCACTCCATGGCATTTTTTGTAGGTAGCTGTCTCTTAAAACACATTAGACCTGATAATCTTATTACAGATTTTCATTTCAGTCTTACACTTCAAAAGCCATAAAATGTTGGCTTTGTTAAAAAATATAAAACAACACTGTGTCAGAGCTTGACAGTATATTTAAGTGGCTGTTTCCAGTGGCTGTGTCAAACAGATGTCATTCTGGTTGGATATGGATAAAGGTATATACGTTTGAGTTCCTGGGCATGAAAATTGTCAGCCATCAGTATCTTCGAAATGGCTGTTTCTATTTTGCAGAATAGGGGAGAACAGAAAAATTTCAATGAACAGTTAAAATACTTTCTGTTACTCTGTAAAACTTAGATTGCGGTAGGCTCCTATAGATTGTGTTTCTGAAAAATCAGGATAGTGTTGACCACGGCCTGTTTGATGATTTTCTTCTGGTTTATGTGAGGTGTTGGTTTTGGTTTGGGGGGATTTTTTGTTTGGTGTGGGGTTGCCCCACACACACATATGAAAGAGACAGAACCATTTTCTGATTTAAGTCCTTTAGTTCCCTTCTCTGGGCATGAAGGGCTAGTGTAGTTTTCTTAGAATGAAATTGCTCAATCTCATAGAGTATCCTTTTCATCTCTAGTCTGAAAGCTGATGTCTTTCAACACCATGTCTTTAAACGTAACTCATGGATGCGAGAAGTTTAATTTAATGTTCATGAGTTGAAATGCAAATTGTTACTAGTTTTATCACAGTAGTTTTATATGCAGGTTTCCAAATAAACAGTAGATATAAACAAAAAAGTACAAAGGGTTTTTTTCACATGCATATCTGCATTGATTCTTATGTAAAAGCATCCCTTTGGGATCTATGAGAGGTTTAATTGGGATCCTGGAATAATAGTCTCATCCCATGAAATGTAATTAGAGTTGTAATTTTAATATTAATAAGATGAGTAGCACAAAGTTCTGAGTCATGTATTAATCCTACGATTAAATATATTTTCATTTTAAAACTAAAAGTGTGAATTCTGAACTTCAAAAACATTTTTGCACAAGAGACTCCATATCAGTAGTTTGTCAGTACCCGCAGCTATTTCAGTTGCTGCAGATGGGATTATTTTATTTAATTTACTGGCTGTCAGAGGCGAAGTTACAGAAGAATTTTAACATATCATTGGTTCACAATATAAGCATTGACTATTAGAGAAGATTAAAACGGACACGTTTACAAAATCAGTCATAATGTCATCTTGCTTTATGTATTATGTTGTTACCTGTTTGCCATATTATTACATTAATATTTGAAATAATAAAAAAGATTACTGTCCTAAGCTATTGAAGTAACCAGTCTTGACACTTAATACTAATGAAATTTATTCTTTGAGATAATTATTTTGCTTATGAACACTCCAACAAAAAGACACTAATTAGTGAGAGAAACTAAGATGTAGAAGACTTTTGTCAGAATGTTATCCCCCAAAAATTATCATGAAGGCAACAACACAGAAAATTCTTTGCTACCTTGTAAGAAAATTTTTCCTATAGGATGCATTTAAAAAAAACCAACCTAACTTTAATATTTTGTTTTACTCCTTTAAGTATGTAGGATGAACTGTTTTGCAAATAGTTGAGGTGATACCAGTTACCATTAAAAAGCTACCTTCTTTTGACCATAATGAAGAGCTGCTCCATATGCCCGCATAAATGGTGCCTTTATTGAGAATTTGAATCAGCTCAAATAGTGAATCCTGTTCAAAGATAACAGAACATGTAGTTGTAACTTAGGAAGAAGTTGTCCAACAGTACTATGGTGGAAAAAAAAGTGAGTTTTTCTTTGGAGAGACCTACGTGGACAGTTACACAGAAGTGGAACAGAGAGAAGATGGGCCATTTCAGTTCTCCTGTACAATGCGTTAGGTCAGCTTCATAACCTTATCCATCATTTACCTGTACGTACCTTATCTCACAGTAAAAACAAAATAACCTGTTTTCTCTCTGTTCTACATCTGGGTAGCTCACAGATATAAATTGCCTCAGATACGAACTTGCATTTTTAGTTGTGGAGGTGAGACCTCTGACACATGATGTTTATTTCATCAAGTGACAAGTGCTGACAATGTTATAATGGCAGTTTGCTTGGCATCTAATAAGAAAATACTATCGCAGTTCTGAAAGTCACTCCTCCTGATATTGTTGACTAACACGAACATGAACTAATCAGTTTTCCTAAGTCAGAGGCAAAAGGGAAAAGAGGGACTTGGGGATGAACAGGATGTCTAGGAAGGATCCCAAATTAAATAGAGGGAGGTTGGTTGGATTTTTAAAAAATTGTGTTCTTGCTTTGACCATCAGCACGTGTGGTATTCCTTCCCAAGGAAGGCAGAGTGTTTCAAATAGCACTGGAAGTCCTCTCCTTGATTTTTAATAATCATATACAGTCTCCATAACAATGTTATGAACTTTCCTCTTAAATTTAAACAGCCAAATGCTAATATTATTGTCTTTTCGGAAAATTACCACTTTCTACAGCACTTCTGCTGTTTTTGAGAATGAAAAATCCGAGATTTATTAAACAAGTCTACACCTCAGTCATGGCCCTTAGCAACAGGAAGAAATGAGCTCGAACGTGCCTGTAGGTTGTTTTTTGTTCTTAATCATCCTGAATATCCCAAGAAGAATCTGTCCCATTTTAGGTTTTTGGGAGACTTCGTTTGACCTGTTTTGTCCGTCTGCAAAAGCAGGTTTTTTTGTTCTTGTCCCACAGAAAGTCCCTTTCGCCTCCAGTTTTATCTTCCTGTCCATTAAGTCTATAGGGAGCGCATAAAACATTGTTCAAGACTTCTCACTGTTTCTCCACTCCCCTTAATAGAAGGAACTGTAGAAGCACTGATGCAGCGATGCAGAGAACACTCTCTTCTCCCATAGTATGCATGAAAGAATGTGACCAATGGACAAGAAAATACAGCTAATTCCATCAGCTATAATAACCAGCTCTCTGCAAGGTAAAGAACCAGCCTTGTATCTGCCCCATGTCAATGGTGTTAGGTTACTCATTAGCCTTTCACACCCAAGGTAGTAGTATCTAGGTGAATACTCAGAGGTGTTTTCCTTTCATACAGACTCAGCTGGAAAACGACAACTTTGTTAACTTCCTTAAATTTAAGAAGAAGCTCAAAAAAAAAAAAGCTCGTGGCACTGTTCTGAAATCTAGCAGTAGTTGAGTGAGCAGTTCAGATTTTTGAGTAGGTATGCAAACCTACTAGGAAAGTGAAGTCAGTGTGATGGTTTCAACAGATGAAACAAAAACCCCAGATCATAAAAATACACATCTCATTTCGTGAAGTATACTATTTTTTAACAAAATTCATTACAAGGAGTACTTAAGAATTATTGCAAGAGCAGTTGGATAATGTGAACTTAACATAGATTTCAGAAAGTTAGATCTCAGTAAAGTAACACAGGTGTTTTGTTATTAAAAGGTTTTTCCATGAGCTTTATTGTTTATGGTGAAGTTAGTAAATATGTTGTGTATCTACAAATTGCCATCTGATTTCCTCTTTAAAAGATCTTAGCTTAATGTTTAAGTAGTGATATTTAGAGTGGCTTTTTTATTTTTATAATATTTTTTCAAAACTTTTTGAGTTAAAACAGTGTTTGCAGGAGAGGAAACACTTCCGTGAAGTACCAAAAAAAAAAAAAAAAGTTAAGTCCCCTGCCTTCTCAGAACTTTAAATGGGCAAAACCTGAATGTTAAATATACAAAAAATAAAATCTTACATGCAAATTCTAGAGGGAAAGGAGCTTTCAGCTCGTTGTGCAATGTAATTTGAAAAGTTTCTTTAATATAGGTTTTCAGTTCACATTATTTTGCATTGTGCTACATTTACTTAAAAACAAACCCAAAAACTGGCTTGCTTTAAAATATTGAGAAATAGAAATGTCTAAATTGTTCAAATTTATTTCTCATTTCTCCTGTACTTTCAGATATTTGAAGACTTTTTTTCCACATTCATTCCTCTGTCTCATCATAAATTACCTAATCTGTACCACAATTGGGTTAAACATTGCCAAAATATCTTCTGGAATGTTAAAATACATTTTAGGATGTGTCTCAGTCATCTTTTGGGGGGGGAAATAGCACACTGAGTAGAATTCTTGTAAAATGAAAACAAAAGTTTATCAGGAGTTGACTGGCTTAGGCAACGTTCTAAAATAAGAGTATTGTTCTATGTTTAAAATAGCACTTGCTGTTTAGGAAAATACGAGTTGAGCAGTGAGGGTGTCTTTAACGTTGTTTCCACATGTCCACATTGTTTAATAGGCATACTCTGAAGAACATCATGAGTAGGTCACTTTGAATGTCTGCAAGAAGAAACTGCCACCTCCCTGCAAAGTTATTCCAAATAATATAGGTTTTTCCAGGTTTTGTATAATCTTTCCTAGTAACTTCAGAAGTGTTTCCCACTGTTATCTGCTTGTTTGTCACAGCTTATTAATTCACAAAAAGCTTGTCTGCTGAAACTGGCTCAAAAGTATGTGGCAGGTGGGAGAGGAATTCTCCAGATTACTTGCCATGTTTTCTCTGCAGACACCTAGGTTTGTCTTGTCCTTTTCCCCCGACCTCCCAGTGTCCCTAAGATACTAAATCACCTAGAAATTGTGTGGCTTCCAAATTTGGTTGGAGTAAAGGCTCACGTCAAAAACGTCAAGGAAAGGGGCTTCCAGTCCATGTTTTAGAAACATTTGTTTCTTCTGGGAATGAATACCATGAGCTTTGAAGGCATATTTAGAAAGGAGGAGGTCTTCGCTATTGTGAACAGCCTTATATTTTCTTTCAGTTAACCTTTTACACAGTAATTTCTTGGTAGGTTGTTCCTTAAGGGAATTGAATTGCTCTAAAAAGAAAATTCAGCTTCAGATATTGCCTCTTTCTTGAAAAAAAACCCAAGAAAACAACAAAACAAACCCACAATGAACAAACATTTAAAATAAATCATATAGTTCTCAGTCAACACAAAATGGAAAATACCTGTCTGCAGTCACCTTTACCAATGTAGGTTTCTCAGTGCTTATTCAAACTTGTGCACAAAACTGTGTGCATGCTTAATTGGAAATTTTAATCTTTAACTCCATGGCATCAGAAATAGTTTTTTTTTCCATAGGAGCTTTGTTCCATTAGATGTCTGTGGAGCTTGCTTCAGTTCACTAGGTAGTGAAGACAATTTAAACTGTGATTGTCCTCTAATTCTGGTTACAGGTGACCTGCATATGTTAATTGTAATCTTTGCAGAGCTTTTTATTTTATGTGCTGGTTCTCCCCTCATCTTTCCTAGCAGGAAAATAATTCTAACTTTTGTAGACATTCACTTTTTTCAGGTCACTTAATAAGAGATCAAGACTCTAAAACGTCTTCTCTAACTGTTTCAATGTTATGTGGTTAGATTTATCTTCTTAGTTTCTTTTGCCAATAATGAATATATTCCCAAAGCGTTTTTACTTTGTTTGGTTTTCCCCTACCCACAACTTTTTAGGAATTGATCCCACTCATACTGTGTACAGCCTGCCTCCATCCTGAACCCAAAGAGAGAGATCAGCTTCTACACATACTGTTCAATTTGATCAAACGACCAGATGATGAGCAAAGGTGTGTTTGCGTTTGTGTGTTGCGGGACAAGAGGGAACTTTTTTTTCTTTGTCAAAGAAGCAGAACTAATATAAACCGAACTAATAGAAACAGAAATACTGGATGATTTTAACCAAGTTTCACTTAAGCTGATGTTTTGCTGGTATAGTGTTGACAAATTTATGTGGACTTCGGGACTTTCCATTTCCATGAACTGTACTTTCTAGTTACTGAAATGTAAGAATGTGCTTGATAAGCTGCAGTATAACATTTCAGTTCCTTTTTTGGTTAAAGACGAAGTGAAATGCTTTGTTGAAATGAGCTTTAAGATCATAATTCTTAGCAATGGTTGATAAAGAAATCACAACAGCTTTTTTAAACCTCTGTCTTAGTGTATCTTTGTGATCTGTATGTTTGTAAGTTAACTACCATGTTTAGTTGAGGAAAATTGCATGAGAAAATAGTACTCTTCCTTATGGTTCAGTACGATGGTAGCAATAAAAAATTTGGAAGACTGAGGCAGTGATTTAGTTCTGACAAGTGTTAAGAGCTTTGGTTTATTTCAGTTAAGGTTTTGAGACAAAGTATACTTTTAATTTTGTTTTATAAATTTAGTTCTTCCTTAGTACTCAGGAAATCTGACTTTGACCAATCTTTATAAGAATATTCTTAAGGTTGAAAGACAGTACCCTAGCTGGTATGTTTCCTTCTCTAACTGTGGAAAGATTTTCTCGTATTTGATCTGTAGGTCTTCTATTATTTTTGTTAGAGATGTTTTGTAAAGCATCTGTATCTATCCTTACTCTATTCTGTCTTAAGACAAATTACGCTTTATGAAATAAATAGAAAGCATTTCTTTTGAAGATTCTCCAAAACTGAAGTGTTCTGGTGTCTTTCTAAATTGTTCCCATGCTAAAATTTAGAGATCAGGTATAATTTAGAGAGATGGCTTTGGAGACAAAAAAATGCATAAATAAATAAAAGCAACTTGTAGAACAGTGGCACTATGCAGATTGAAATTGCAAAAAGATGCAGTCCTTGTTCTACTTCAGAGTCATTAGAAATCTGCTTCTGAAATGTCTGCCGCTATCTAAAATGTTTGGGTGTCCCATGCAGATTGAGAAGCTAAAATTATTTTGTGGGTAGAGGGGAAGGAAGTTGTTAAATCTCACTTGTAGCCTCTTGTAGTTAATTTGTCACAGGAATGGTGGCATATTAAGTAGATTTAGCTGCAGTTAGGTATGTCTTTTCCAGCAGCCAAGTAAGAAGAAAATCCAAGCTTCTTTTTCATTGAAGTTGTTCATTCTTTGTTGTGAGTTAGAGATTTATATCTAAAAATAACTCATTTTCTTCAGAAATTTGGGAAGAATATTCTGCCATAACCTCTCCAGGACCTCTCCATATGTATACATAATATACATTTACACACATAAAAACCATAATCTGTTTTAAAGGTGCCATAACACCTGACTGAAGAATAAGTAAAATTCCATCAAATAAAAGAGATTCTGAATACAAATTAGACAGAAAATACTTATTCAGAATTTCAGTTGGTTTTTTTATACTTACATATTTGTATGGAAGTGTATTATGCATCTTGTTTTTTATCTAAATAAGTTTAAATTATATTTTAGCAGTCTTGTGTGGTATAAAGTAAGTAAAGACATTCAAGTTTAGTCATCAGAACAGTGGTAGTAATTATCTCATGTTATTTGTTTACCTGCTGCTATACTGTACAGGCCTACATTATACATTAAAGTAGCAGTTGATAACAAGTTGACTTTTTTAATTTCTTAAATGCAAGAGACTGAAATGCGACATTGCATTTCTAATAATGAACCTGTTAAAATAAGTCCTTTACTTTAAATATTTTACTTTGTAAAGCATGTTAACAATTATTCAGAAAGCCTGTATTGTACTACTTGCCCATGTGAGAGGCTTTTTGGTGCATGCAGATATAGCATATTGCCAGTCTTGTATACTAACATTATATTTAATAAGGCCACTTTTATCCCCAAGGCTTTTCTTATTAATGTATTATTCAAACTTTTCAAAACATCTGTCAAATTCTGCAAAGGAACAAATATGTGTTAGCTTTACTTAAACTTCTTTTTGGACAGTTACGTTGGTTTTGGAAGCTAAGGAGCTATGAAGAAGTCTGATTAATGTTGGGGTCTTTTAGGACAAGGTTAAAACACAGTTCAAAATGTGAACTTTTGCAGATTTCCAAGTAATGTATCCAGAAGCAGCACTCTTAATGAAAAGCTAAAATAAATTAAGCTTAGTATATCTAGTATGACTTTTCATCAGTCATATGATACCACCTCTTACAGAACACACGTAACTTGCTGATAATATTAAGGAAAACTCTAGTAAGTAAGTTTTTAATACAACTTTTAGGAGTGACAAAAGAACCTTGAACTGTGTAATATAGATTTGCTTACTAATGCATGCAGTCACTTTCTAAAACCTCTAGAAAGAATTTGTGTGTTAAATTATGCTTATTCTACTCTAACTTCTACATTGTTCCTCTAGTCTGATTGTTGATTTCACTTTGATTTCTGTACTGATGAAGCAAACTACTGCTCTGCTGAATTGTACTGATTCGTTTTATGTTCCTGCCGAAGTGATCATAAGTGCATAACCTGGAGTGAGCTCTATGAAGAAAGCATTCCCAGCATCTTGTTAACAAGAGAGATCACTATGACAATAAGTAGAAATAAGTTTTTCCCATGTCCAGTTCTTGCAATCCATATGCAATTTTTGCGACAGCTTAGTGTTAACATTTTTTCTGTTTCAATGACCTGTTGTTGAGATCCTGACAACCTTTACTTCCCCTGAAATACTGATTGTTGTCATATGCTTTTAGAGTGGTTACAGTAAAATATTTAAAACACTACTTTTTAATATTTTTGCAATATCTTATATTTCCCTACTTTATAGGCAAGGCAAAAGGAAATCTGAGTTAATTTTGAGATTTCATGGAACTTTTTTGGGAAGGTTTGATTTTAAAAAAGTAATTTTGGGTTTCCCCATTTCTAATGCAGATGATTTCAAGTGATTACTGTATTCTATTTGATTTTTTTAATATATGTTAAGAGTATATTCTGTCACCCAGTTCTGTGACTATGTGCAGTGTGTCGAACCAAAGACAAAATAGTTCAACCAAATTATTTTGTTTATTGTAGAATTCAAAATTACCATAGCCTTTGTCTCCATATTCCTATCACATATCAGCTGTTGAATTCTTGAGTCTTATCTAATCATTACATTTTTGTTTTCCCCTAACCTTTTTTCTACCTTGATCAAAGGTCTAGTTCTCTGTATGTGGTAGAGAGGGGGGAAAAAAAACCCGAACAAACCACAACACAAGACCAAAGAGCTGGCTCTGATTGTTGGCCTAAAGAATGCTGGGAAAAAAATATTTTTAATAGACTATTTCTCCTTGAAAAGATTCTGAAAGAATCTTTTTTTTTTGGATGAAGTATATTGTATAACTGGTTAAGATATAACCAGCAGAATCTCTGCCTTTCAACCTTAAGGGCATACTGTTAGCTGCAGTAAATAGTTAGGAGTACAGACATGGCACTAAAATGGTAACAAATTAATTCTGGATTACTTTCCACAGAGTGATAATGAAAAAATTCTCAGTGGTTTCTTAATCTTACCGTGGAGGTGATAAAATGAGCATTCATTTCCACGCGTTGTCCTTTGAAACTAGTTATTTAAGTGTTGATGTAGGCACTGAAAGTAATAGAACTGGTGAATTGCATGCTAAGTTGGTATCATTCCAATCCTATTAATAGCATAAATAGTTAGAAGTAAAAAATTGTAGCAAGATAAACAGTCATTAAGTAAAAGTTAAAATATCACAAATGACAGCTAAGTACAATTTTATTGAAATTTTAGAGATATCTGTGCCTATGAATCTGATGGAACAACAGTCATTTCTTGCAAACGTTGAGGAAAGTTAGAAAAATGCAAGAATGTAAACACAAATGACTCAGGTGATCTCAGATAGTACTGACTGATTAATTGTTTCCCTTTTATAATGCACTTTAGAAGGTTTCTGACAAGAGTGAAGTCCAGTATTTTGGGAGAGATGACAGTAACTTGCATGTTAGTATGTTGCAAAACCGTTTCATAAAAGAATTAAGTTACTTGTTTTGAACAAAGGTCGTTAAATCTCACCAATGTTTCTAAATAAAAGCAGAATGTATACTTGACTAAAATACAGATAGTATGATAGTATTAAGTAATCTAGATTCTTTTACTGTATGATGAATCATAGTATTTAGTAATAAGAATTAAATGAGAGATTTAATCAGAAATTCCAAAATTGGAGATTCTCAGGCTCTATTTCATAAAGTTTGGAATCTGCAAGTTTCTGGAAAAGGCGTATTAAATAGAAAATAAGATAGCGGCTTTCAATTTAAGATTTAGCCTTTAAGTCAATGTGTATGGTGTGAAATTTTGACAGTAGACAATTACCTGTTGCCTGACAGCATCTGTTTTTCCTAACTTAAAGAATATTTTGTATATATTCTAGAACTTTACTTAATAAACAGATTAAAGCTTTAAATTTGTGTTTTCAGACAGATGATACTGACTGGGTGTGTGGCATTTGCCCGACACGTTGGACCAACACGTGTAGAAGCTGAGCTTTTACCACAGTGTTGGGAACAGGTAACTGATTATTTTGTGCTTTATGCTGGAAAATTAGTTAAAACTTAATAAATGTTGAGTTTTATTTGTTTGAGGGGAGGCTGTTTTGGATTTGTTTTTCAGTGAATGGCAGTTCAAAGCATTTTTCAGAAAGGTATTTGGATGCTCTTTGTCCTCATTATATGTAATTTTATATAACATTAAAAAGAACTCAGAAGCAGAAAATTCATCAAAGATTTTCTGGAGATCCTAGTTACCTGCATATGCCTGCATATGTTTGTTGTTTGAAATGTAGATATGCACGTGTTCATCATCAGTGTTGCCTAACCTCTTGCCAGGTAGGTGCCTTTATAATTCATACTGTGATTTCCAAACTGTTGGAAACCCATTTTCATTCAAAGATTTCATTTGCTGATTTTTATATTGTAATAACTTCCTGGAAGTTCCATACTTCAGCTAGTTTATTTTCTTAAACAGGAAATTAAAGATCAAAGTCCCCTGTAGATGGGCGTGATTTTACACCTGTAAGATCAGCCTGAAGTTTACATGTAAATTCTAGAATCACAGTGGCCTTTTCCACAGATATTCTAAACTAATAGAAATAACTGGACAACCAAACTGAAATGCTCTTACGGTTTCATCTGAGGCATAGAAACAGAACAACATGAGTTCAGGTGAAAATGCGTGGTATTTTCCTATCATAATGAAGAAAAGGGAGTTCATAATTGCTTAAAAGACAGTGAATAACTAAGCCATGACAGAGTGGCAATGCTTTCTTTGATGGCACAGTCTTTCTGGTCTGATAATTGTCTACTGATTCTTGCATAACTCAGCCATCTGTGTTTCACAATAAAGTCCAAGCTTTAATAGTCTTAATGCCTTCTGACAGTAGAAGTATGTATTATATGCAACATTTGTGTATCTATTGATTAAACAAAGGACTCATGGCAATAGTAGCTGAACACAAAATAAAAGACATTTTGTTTTCTTAGTCTTTCTCATGAAATTTAAACAGTGTTTAAAAAAAAGTCTCACCTCAGTAAGAGCCCATCTTCATCATACCAGTTTCTTGTTAATTGCTGATGCAGAAGAGAAACCAGTCCAACTGTAACAGTACTGCATATCAGGCTGCCAAGGCATATGTCATCATGCATTTATTTAATGCAGTTTGCCAGACTTGTTTGCAGTACTGAAACGAGGTCATTATTTTCTCCAGCAAAATACCAGCTGAATCTCATTGTCACAAGACAGAATTTGTAGAAGGAACTCAAAAATACATGTAATCTTCTACCTTTTCTCAATAGATGCTTTAATCACAGGAGCATTCATGCAGTTGGTCTCCAACTGAAATCTATTTACAGATGCAAAGGACTGGGCCCTCAGAAGATTCAGCATTTTCTTCCACACATTCTGGAGCTTAGACTTATCAGGCTAGTCTTTGTGATCTTTCTACCTGCTCTTTGCAGGTAGAGGTTGGTAGCTGGCTCATCTGAGTTTAGATCAAGGCTCTGTGAATGCTAGAAGTTCCCATAGAACTAGTGATCATTTAAATGGCTTCTAAAATTGTGCTGCTGCTTATTAAAGACAAAAGGAAAAGAAACAGTAATAAACATTTTAGTTATGTTTAAGTTTCCAAGGGTGAATAATCTTCCCTGAACACAAACCTTATAGAAACTTGAGCCTTTTTCCTCCAGTGCATCAGTATGTCTTTGCAGTATCAGGGGTGATATTTATATTGTCTTGCCAGTCCGCCTAAACTGGTTGAAGCTAGTCTTTGCTGTTTCCCTCAGGTAGGCAGATCTCCAGAAGGCAAAGTGTATCTGTTACCAGTAGGGAATTTGCATTTGGAAAGATGGCACATAAGTCACAGATACTGTAGTAGGCTGTTGCGTGCCTATAATGTTTCTCATCTATGACATCTCTGTACTTCAAAAAAATATTACAGCTGCCCTAGTGATGAATGAATGCAAAATAATGATAGTCACTCAAAGAAGGTTCTCCCATGCTTGAGACTTCAGTTTAGTCCTGAAGCTAATTTGTTTGTTTGAGTCTCAAATTATCTTTGCCACACTTCATTCTTGAGAGAGTTCTTGGTGGCTTCAGATCAGAACAGTGAGAAAGCTGATGACATTAATAGTACATCAATGGTCAGGTTCAGTGTGCTGTGGAAATAAAGTTGAGGTAAGAGGTTGTCCAAAGTTGATTTATTACTATGTCTTCATCTGTAGTTTCTCCCAAGCCAGTAGAATTGAGAGAATCGTAGAATGGCTGAGGGTGGACGGGACCTTTGAACATCTTGTAGTCCAAGCCCCCTGCTTAAAACAGAGTCAACTAGAACAGGTTGCTCAAGACCTAGTCCAGTCTGGTTTTGAATATGTCTGTGGGTGGAGGCTCTGTAACATCTCTGGGCAACATGTTCCAAGGTTTGGCAGCTCTCCCAGTAAAACCTAATTTCCTGTATTTCAATTTGTATCCATTTTCTCTTGTCCTTTCATTGGGCACCTCTGTGGTTTTTATCTCTCTGCAGATAGATATGGGTATTAGTATATATGGATAAGAACCCTCCTGAGCACGCTGCCTCTTCTCAAGACTAAACAATCCCAACTTTCTCTGCCTTCCCCCGTATATCAGATACACCTATCTCTTAATCATCTTTATATCTCTCTGCTGGACTTGCTTCAGTATGTCTTTGCATCTGTAGCTGGGAAGCCCAGAACCGTACACAGCACTCCAAATGTCATCTCACCAGTGCTGAGTAGAGAGGGATAATCACTTTCCTTACCTGCTGATGATGCTTATCCTAGTGCTGCTCAGGATACCACTGGTCTTCCTTGCTGCAGGGATTGCATTGCTGGCTCTGCTTGATATCTGTCAAGCCCTCCGGGTCCTTCTCTGCTAACCTCCTTTCCAGACAGTTGGCCCCCAGTCAGTTCCCCAGGGAATTACTTCTGCTCAGATTCAGGACGTTGCACTTACCTTTCTTGAACTTCAAAAGGGTCCTGTCTGCCTATTTGTCCAGCCTGTTGAGGTGCTCCTGAATGGCAGTACACCCATCCGTGTATATCAACCACTCCTTCCAGTTTTGTGTCATCTGCATAACTGTTGAGGTGTATTCTGTCTTGTCATCCAGGTCATTAATGAACATGTTACACATCTTCGTAGTTGGCCCCAGAATCAACCCTTGGGGTGCACTGCTGGGGACTGGCCCCAGCTGCAACTCTTTGAGCCTGTGATTAGTTCAGCCAGTTTTCCATCTGCCTCGCTGTCTTTACCTAGCCCAGACTTCATCAGTTTGTGAATGAGGATGTTATGGGAAACAGTATCAAAAGTCTTGCTGAAGTCCAGATAAACAATATTCACTGCTCTCCACTTGTTCACTGAGCCAGTCATCTTGGAAGGCTATCAGGTTGGTCATGCATGGTTTTTTCTGTATAAATACATGCTGACTGTTCCCAATCACCTTCTTGTCCTTCATATAGAACCATAGAATGGTTTAGGTTGGAAAGGGCCTTAAAGATCATCTAGTTCCGACCCCACCTGCCATGGGCGTTTGGAAATGCTTTCTAGGGTTAATTGTTCCAGCCTCTACCCAGGTGACCATTAAAGTTGACTCCACTGGCATGCAAACTTGGTTCAGAAGTATCAATATTAAATTTGTAAGGCACCATTTTCTAATGGCCTTTGAGTGGAAAGGGGAGGTAAGTAGCCCAGGATCAAGAGGTTCTCAGGAATAGAAGCTGTTTTCAGTCACACTTTAGAGACGCAACATGTTTATGCTGGACTTGAGGGCAGAACTTCAATAGCATGCAAATTCTACTTGGTTTAGTATATGTGTCTTTTTTTGACCTCAGTTGCTCAGCAAGACCTAGGGAGCCATGCTACACTGGTTGGCTCAGAGCACTAGAGGGCACTTGTGTAGTTCTTAGAGGAATGGCACTCCTGAAGGGCTACACAAGACAAAATATTTCATGACGTGCCAGCTCAGAAGTTCATATTCTCATATTATTTTAAGTCTAGCAGCCCATACACTGCTTTTTACTTCATATAGGTACATACTTCTCAGATTTTTCTCTTACTATAAGCTCTATCTTATAGGGCAACTAGAGAAGGCTGTATCTGCCTTGCTTTTATGCCTCAGTGCAAGAATTTGAGGCTGCTTAGTATCCATATGCAACTTTTACAGACACCATTAATGCTTATCTAAGAGGTGCAGACGTATCCCTCCGTTGCAGTTCATTCTAACCACATTTTGAATACTGGTTACTGCAAAGCAAATAGCCATTCTGTTTCTCTTTACCAGATCAACCACAAATACCCAGAGAGACGGTTACTGGTAGCAGAATCCTGTGGAGCTCTAGCACCTTACCTTCCAGTAAGTATTAATACTGACTCTAAATACTTTGCTAGTGAAAGCAAGGTGAAAATCTGTTTCATAATGTAAACATCCTTTATCATTTTGCATATTCCCAAGGGTGTATGGTATGCATAGACAGTCACATTGTCTTCTACTTTTTATCAGGCATGTGAGATTCAACAGATGACATTAAGGAGGAGATAGCTTATTATAAAGTAATACAGGTCAATCTACCTATAAAATGTGTTTAAAAACAGTATGTTCTGAGAAAATCATCTTTGTTTCAGTAAAGATGAAGTAAAGATAGTTAGGACCAATTAAGGAAATAATCTCTGAAAAAATAATTGGCACCCAATAATAGAGTTCTTCAGACACTGTGGAATGTTGCGTGAACAGTGCTGCCAGTCAAAAGAAGCAGCAAAATTAAGTCAGTGGCAAACTAGAATTTGAAGTTTCAGAGAAAATGAAAATAACCCAAATTAAAAACCCACTCTTCCAATTTAGCAATGGAGTGATTAAAGATTCTGTTTAAAGTTTAGGCCTATAGTAGTTTTTTGCTGTTAGTTATTTTTGGTACATGGTTCCATATGAATTGAAGGACCTGAGTTCTGTACTTGGTAGGACAAAAGGCTGTCTAATGAGGCTACTGGCATTTTATATTCATTCATCTTCTGTTGTGAAAACTGAATGCATAATATTCAAAGGGATCCATGGTTGGAGGAAAGGACATTTTTTGTAAGCACTAATAGGAGTGCAAATTATTTATAAAAATTGTTATAAACCCACATTTCTTGTTTCATTGGGTTTAACAAGTATGCTTCTTGTTTATAAACAGAAAGAAATCCGTAGTTCGTTAGTACTTTCCATGCTGCAGCAAATGTTAATGGAAGATAAGGCAGATCTGGTACGAGAAGCTGTGATCAAAAGCCTTGGCATCATTATGGGATATATTGATGATCCAGACAAATACCAACAGGTATAATTTGGTTTAGGTTTTGTATGTATGAAATGTCTTCTATAGTTATTTCATTAATAGGGGGATGCATAATTTCATGTACTTTTATTAAAACTTTTCAGATACTTTTAAAAATTTTGATGGTTTAAATGAATGTTGATTTTTGTTGTATCACCGAAACCAAAAAGAAAACATATACATACAGGTGCCTATAGAACCTCAGGTGTAAGCCTCATACAGTAGCTTCTCTAATAATTCATAATTTGCCTTCAAGAACATATGACTTCATTGGCCACCTGATACTATTAGCCAACTTGATATCATCACTTGCTGACAAAGATTCATCTAGTGCAACAAAGCCTACTTGTAGTTCAACTTAATATTACTTAATAATGTTTTAGGTAAGTGAAAATGACGAATTCTGTCTTTTGAGGTCTTGAAGGCAGAGTGGTGAAATGTGTTTGTATTCTGATGACTGTAGAGTAATACTAGCAGGGTCATTGGACCACCTACTTCACCTTTGTAGGTGGGCTGGGGAATATTGGCTGAAGGCTCCATGTACTACATTGTTTTATGTTTATTAGTGTAAAATTTTAAAAACAGATTATAATCTTTTTGTAGACTACGTTTTTGTGTAGCAAACGTCAGCGTGAATTTTAGGAAAAGTAATTATATTCTTTATTTTGCCAGGGCTTTGAATTGCTGCTTTCAGCTTTAGGAGACCCTTCAGAACGTGTAGTTAGTGCAACGCATCAGGTATTTTTACCTGCCTACGCTGCCTGGACAACAGAACTTGGAAATTTACAGTTCCATCTTATACCTACACTGCTTAATAAAATTGAAAAATTGCTCAGGGTATGTGTCTCAACATTGGAGAGTTTTCTTTGTATTTTTATTACATATGCAGACTTTTTTAAAAAAATACAAAAATGTAAATAATTGCTGCTTAATGTTCTATGGGGGAAAATTTTCTGGAGTTTTTTTGTTGTAACTCCATAACTTTTACTTGTCCTTTGGAAGAAAGAAAAAAATGCCACCACCAAAACCCTCAAAACCCGATGAAAAACAAATGGATGCTTCTTTAACAATGTTTTACTTTACAGCTCAATAATCAAAGTGCAGTTCAGAAAACACTTGCTTGAGGCTGTGACCAGATGATGTGTGTTACTCTATTTGCCCTATATTTAAATTGTTTTAAATCGCATAGTGTGGTTTTAATCAAGTGCATTATTTATTAAAAAAAATAATAATTGAATGGTTTAGTTAAGTGGTTTGCAATTATGAACCAGTTTGCACGCTTGATTTGGTAGATACCTGGAAAGTTCTGGAAAATAGGGTATCTCATAATAATCTAACGCATTTAACCAAGGTGCTTATTTTCAGAGTACAGGCAACTAGTTTATTCAGTTTTTAGATGCATTGGTCCCCAAGACCAAGGAATCCCCTTTCCAAAACATGCTGAAAATTCTTCTTTCAGAATATTTATATGTTCATCGATATGAACCACTAAATGCCAAAGGTGATATTGCTTAAATTTTTTGAGAAGTGACTTAAGGGTGACAAGGGGACTTGGACGGTTAGGGTTAGGATAAATTACTATATAATTAGTGTTTCTGTGTAGAAGCTCATCACAGATGTGTTGATCTCTTGCCAGGGAATACATGCCGAAGCAACAGCTCATCCAAACCGACAACTTTAACTAAATGTCCTGTTTGTTTCAGGAAGGAGAACATGGCTTGGATGAGCATAAGCTCCACATGTATCTGTCTGCTCTGCAGTCATTGATTCCTTCACTGTTTGCACTGGTGCTACAGAATGCACCTTTCACAAGCAAGGCTAAACTTCAGGGAGAAGTACCGCAAATAGAAGGTAAACTATTAATTTCTCATATGTGGAATTTGTATAAACTTAAGTATGATTCAGAGACAAATTTCAATTTACTGTTAACTGCGAAGAAGGAATTTCAGGAATAGTCCATATATTTGGAATTCATCTGTGTTTAGGGTTGCTACATAAAGTTGCAGAATATATGTATAAACTTCAGATTTTTATAACACACTGTCTGTACAATAACGATTTAAGTTTCTGTCCCCAGGCGTTTTTTCTAATATATCTGTTCTTTGTGTTTTATTTCATATATATCAAGAACAGAGAAAGAGATTCAGGGGACCTCTGTCATGTTACGAATTTTCTTTCTTTAACGTTGCTGAGTTCATGGAGAGAATTTTTTTTTCGTTTGTTTGAACCAGATTCCAGCATGGGAAGATTTGTCATGACTTTGTTCTATTTTTTCCCTTTTTGGGAAAACATTTTTCTACTTCCTTTTCTCCCCACCCTCCACCCCCCCCGGTTCTACTCCATTCCTGTGAAAGAAGTCAATCTTAGACCAGAACTCTTAACAGATATTTATCTAATTACAAATGTCAGTTTATTGATGCGGAAGAAATATGTACATTATGAATATTCACATAATTATTTCCAGTAGAATAAAGGAGAACTAAATGGTATTCTTCTGGATTTTTTTTTCCTGTATTTATAGGCAAAATGGCTTCTTTGTGCCCAGTGACATAATTTTATGTAATCCAATGATGGTCTTGCAATAAAATACTTTTTTGTCCTAATACACAACGCAAATTGTGGAGGGAAAAAAATAAATAGTTTTGTCTTCTGTTTTGGCTCTTAAATGCTTTTCATATGGTCACTTTTAGCAAATCCTTAAGTAATGTTTCCTTTTTCCACCCATCTCTACACTTGCTTGAGAGACCTGATTATCACAAAAATGGTTTTTATTTCGTCTTTCGTTATTTCTTTTTACTTCTTAAAAGAAACTTTTGAGAAATCAAAGCAATCCTTAATTGGACTTCCTAAAGGTGTCTGAAGAGTTGATTTCCACTAATAGCCAATAATAGCTCAAGAAGGCTGGCCTCAGCTTTAGTTAATTCTTCCAAATAAAAAAAATTATGAATTGGGAAAAATGCAGCCTAGTGCAAGAGCTTCACCATCTGTTATGTATCTATGTGGTATCTTAGCAGACTGAATGGCCTAATGGTAAAGTTATACTCCCAGCCTATAGAATGCTTTTTCCTATTACAAATACTTTCAAAATTATTATTCGCAATACCTGCCACATGCTGATAACAGTGCAGTGTGTGAAGATTCAAAGAATGGATGAGAACTTTAAAGGAGAATTTGGAAAGTAGCTAGTGGTACGTTACTGTGCATTAATGTGAAAATGTTAAACATGCCATGGTAAAACTCATTCAGCTGACTTTGAGTCATTTGAAGATGAGCACTTTTTCCCTGAGTTCCTACTGCTTAAATAGGGACTTCAAAAATCTCAGGCTTCAGCCTAGTCTAACACTTTCTTCCTCCACAAAAGTGGAGGAAAAAATGTCATGTACTTTTCCCTAATACAGTAGCATTGCAGGAACTGCAATCTTACTTTCTTGAATTTTGCAGTAGGAAAGATGATGTTCATGTCACTTAACTTTATTTCTGAATAATTTTAAGTATGCTTGACATGAATTGAGAATAATAAAAGCAATGTTGGTGTAGCAGGCTTTCAATCCCTAGATGTTTTGATCGTCTAGAATTTATTTGAGGTCTTGCTTTTTGTGTGTAAATTATTCTCTTCTGATAATTAAGGAGATGGGGCAGGGAGTGGGGAGTGTCAAAAACTACTGCATATGTAAAGGTTGGAGCAGTTACATGATTAAAGTGTAGCAGTACAAGTCAGGAAACCTTGTCTGCAAGTCACTAGATTGTAAATCTGTGTTGTGTTCTTTGGGACCATCCATAATCTCCCTGTACCTGCGTTTTCTCTTTTTAAATGAGGCTTATGTAATCTCTTCAGAGTTAGATTTAACTCACTGATTTTTAAAAAGCAATTTGATAACCTTACACAGAAGGCACTAAAGAGCTTCAGACTTTCTTAGCTATCTTTACTGACATCACCTCCCAGGTATTTTCATCTTTTGTTCCTGATCGCTTGTTCTCTGCTGTTACAGTCACTAGATTTCCCCGACCCGTATCACCTCTTCAGGATGTGGCCATCATTATTGGGAGCCGTGAACAATTAGCAGTGTTGTTGCAACTGTATGACTATCAGCTGGAACATGAGGGTACCACAGGCTGGGAGACTTTGCTATGGGTAGTCAATCAACTGTGAGTTAATTTGTACCTTATTATTCCTAATTTTAAAATTTGTCGAAATTATTAGTTCTTAAGTGTGATTATGTTTAACAATTATTAAACATAAGAATTTTAAGTATGATTGTGTTTAAGAATTATTAAAAAGGGAAAGATTGAATTTTTTTTTAGGCATTTTAATTTTTTTAATGAATTGACTTTGATTTTATGCAGAAAACATCAACTATCTAGTAAACTGTGTAGGTAGCTCCTTGCTCCAAAAAATTGTTTCTTTACTCTTTGCACTAGTATAGTCAATTCTTTGTTGAAGTGAAGATCGTTGTATTCAGAATATCTCATGAAATATACTGTTCTGCAGTAACAGATGTTTGAAAATATAGGTCAGACTTCTCTGGCACTTAAACCCTTGCTTTCTTCAAGGGTCAGGAATTGTTCAGAACATGTAGATAATTATATTGGAACCAATAGTGCTCTGTGTGTGTATGTATTAATATAAACAGTAAACTTATACAAATATAACTGAAGAGAAACAAAAGATCAGAGTAGTGCTTAATATCTTCTTGTTTCCTGATTTTTAGGCTACCACAGCTTATAGAAATAGTTGGCAAGATCAATGTAGCATCAACTGCCTGTGTCCATGAGTTCTCTAGATTTTTCTGGAGACTTTGTAGGACATTTGGGAAAATTTTTACAAACACTAAGGTAAGATATTACTTTAAATGTTCTACAAAAATAGTACCTTGATAATACATATTCTCCATATTTATGGTGTGTCTGAATACCTGCACTTTGTGTGACTAGTTATATTTGCATGTCACACTGATGCTTTTCCATAAGTACATTTAAATCTGCTATTTTTAAGTCTCTGTTTGCATCCTTTTGATTTCTGTTTTTGACCATTTTGGAATGACCTTCTCGTCTTGCCCATCAAGGAAGGATTAATTTTTTTTTTAAACTGTATTCTTCATATTTGCTTTGTGAATGTCATAGAGAATGGGAGAGGTCATCCTAATTTTAGTGATTTAACAATTTTCTTTCTTCATAACAGCATACTGTTCAGTGTTTGTGGCGTACGTAATTACTCCAGCTTCTACTTGATTGGAAATTTAAAATTAATGCTTTCCCTGCCCAAAATATTTTCTATAGATGATATCTAAATGTTTTTATTAAGGAAATATATAATTTTTCTCAATAAAATAACTTTTGAATGTAATTCAAAAATATTTTAAAGGGAAATTATAAAACACAAGAGGACTAACTAAAGATAAAATTGCAAAACAGGGTTAACATTATATGCTGCCTCTAAAGAGGAGATTAAAACCAGTCTCTGGTCTTGGAAAGGCCCCTTCTGTAAGTTATCTTTAGAACCCTTGCTTCTATAAAATTGTTCTGATACTGATTGTCACAGATACATTTTGGAAGAGAGCACTTAAAGGACAGCAAACATATAAAAGAGAAACCATTTTTTTTTAACGTGTAGCTTGGTAAAACCATAAACCCTAAAGCCCAACTAAGCATATTGCTAAGAGACTTCCACTTTTTTAGTATCAGGAGTGCTAGATACTGCTGCTTTAGTGTGGGTATTCAATAGAAATTTTGACTCTCTTTTGTAATATTTTCAATTTTTTTTTTCAATTTTTTTTTTCTTTTTCTTTCTGTACCTTCAGAATGTCCTTTCTCTGTTTGTTGGGTTTTTATTCTTAATTTGTTCCTAAGTTAATTAATACTGGTGACAGGTTTTCTTACATGGGATTCATCATCCTTTGTATAGGTAAAACCACAGTTCCAGGAAATCTTAAGACTGTCTGAGGAAAACATAGGTAAGTAGCTTTTTACTGAAATGAGTAAAAATTGGAAAAAAAGGTGAATCTCTTGTTCAAATAACATTTTCACACTGCAGTTCTCAAATTTTTTGTCTTTCTGAAATGTTGAAAATCTAATCTTAGTCTTAATGGAACACTCTGAAGTTATAGACTCTGTGTGTGTGTGTAAAGTACAAATAAAATCTCAAACTCAAATACCACTTGAGCTTTATTTTAGCACGAGTGCATGTACATATGCATATATATATAAAAATTCTTCTTGTATGTATAAAAAGGTGAATATATCTAATACTTATAATACATACATGTAAATCCACCCTGTATATGTATAAAATATATAGTGTATATATTACACACGTACATATATACACATATGTATATATGGAGCCTAAATTCTTCACTGTGTTTCATTAGATTCCACAGCAGGTAACGGAGTGCTAACAAAAGCCACAGTTCCCATCTATGCAACAGGAGTCCTTACATGCTATATTCAGGTAGGTTTGTTTTTCTGTTTCTTTGTTAAATGTATAATATGTAAAACTTATTCTACCAAAAATCCCTTACTGTTTTCTTTGAAGACTTAACAGTGTTCTTGTGCTTTGAAGATAGGTAGATAAGTGGGCAGCTGTAAACACATCTAAAAGCTAAGTTTGCTAGTCAGGTTGTCTACTACATTTAGATGATAGTCATCAGTGTTAAAACCTGAATTCAATAATCTTAAAATGACATCTGGCATCTTCACCATTGCTAACTCTCACGCATTGACAGCTGCCATATGCCTCTATCAAAAATATTAATGCTATTCCATAAATGGCTTCTTTGCCATTTAACTGTGACCCCTGCAAATATGATTTTGCAAAATCTACTGAAACAGGGAAGCAGATAAATCGCCATTTTGGGCATAGTTGGAGTCTTAAAATTTTAGTGTTACCTAGTACTAAACACTCCATAAATAATACTACCTAATCTTCCAGTAACCAGCAGTTATGGCCTGGCATATATGTAGCTTACAGGAAAAAGTAAATACTTCATCATCTCACAAATGTTCAGTGAATTGTGAGCAATCACAAACTGTCAGGAGCCATGAAAGTGCTTACGTACAATGTTTCTTTACTAAAACAATTTGGGTAATTTGTGCAAGAGTTTGTGCCTAGCTGATAAAATATAGAAATATAGTCTCTTCTTGTGTTTTCTTTGAAAAGTTCTTGTTCTTAAACCACTTAAGTTCATAAGAAGATTGTTGAAGGCTAAATCTAGTTTGTTCTTGTTCATAGTGTCACTTTCATAGCTGTAAGTCATCACAACCACAGCAATACTTCTACTACAGTCAAGATTGTACACTCTTCTTTCAGGAAGAAGACCGCAAGCTGTTAGTTGGATTCTTGGAAGATGTAATGACCATGCTTTCACTATCCCATGCTCCTCTTGATAGCCTGAAAGCTTCCTTTGTGGAACTGGGGTAAAGAATATACCTTGGAGTTGACTAGATCTAAATACATTAGAAGTTTTTATTAAAAGCTGCTAATCTGGCTGTAATTTTAGTAACTGTGATGCTTTGGGTGAATAAGGGGTATGCTGGCTTTTTTTCCTTGGTGTTTCACAAAATTTAAACTTTTGATCTGTAGGTTAAAAATGTAGTGGTAAAAAAATTTTGAAGTGTAAAAAAGAAACACAAAAACCCAAACAAAAAAACCTGCAAAAATCAGTTATTGAGGATAAAATGGAAGTTCTTTTTGTATTTTCCATACTACTATGATGTGTTCTAGTTATGTATTTGCATTCAGTTCAGTGTCATAGTTTATTGAAAATTATGTTCTTAACGTTTTTTTAAAAAACCTAAACTTCAAAACGCAACATATTGCCTAGACAGCAACATGTTGTAAGTCCTTCAGAATGAGATAAATGTTACATATCCTTCAGGAAGAATAAGTGTTGGAGTTTTAGATTTGTTTAGCAATGGGTTCTTGAGACTACATTTTGTAGCTGAGGGACATATTCGGGGTTTGGGAGTATCTTCTTTTTTTTTTTTTTTTTTTTTNTAGTGCAAACCCAGCTTACCATGAGCTGCTATTAACTGTCTTATGGTACGGAGTTGTCCATACTTCTGCTCTTGTTCGATGTACAGCTGCTAGAATGTTTGAGGTAAGTGTCATCCAAACTTTTTTTACTTTTGTTTTAAGGCTAGAGTTTATTTTTAAAAACAGTGATTCAGATAACACTGCTACATTCTTAAAAATTACAAATGGCTTAAATGAGTTGTGTACTGTGTGATGGAGCAGGAAGTTGTTGTGCAGTTGTTTCTGTGTATCTGTTCTCTATTCAGCGGCACATCTTTCATTACGCAATTTGTCATTAGCCACTTGCAAGATGTTTCTGTAGTAACTGTGTGTGTGTTCCTTGATCTGCCGCTGACTTGATTGTTGCATTCTGATTATTGCATGCTGAAAAACATTTTCTGATTAAGAAAACGTATTTCTTTGCTAAACTGTGTTCAAACCAGAATTAAATACATTGTCAAATGTGTTTGCTTAGGTCTGTAGATAAACATAAACCAGCATATCTCTGAGTTTTAACATTTGCTGTTGCTATTCAACACGTTGTCAGTAGCCTAATTCACAAGTTATTGGTTTCCAATACTTTTCTTGTATACTTGTGCAATGCCGTTGCATTGTAATTCAAACTAGTTTCCATTGGTGCCAAATATGGTGGTAAAAACACACATTTAACCAATTTTGTATTTTTTGTAAAATTTAAAATAATTTATGATGATTTTACTTGCCACAGTGACTGTTTCATCTTTCCCTTAACATCTATAAGCCTGTTCAGGATAAAGACTATTACATTTAACTAATAAGTTTGTTTTTATTTCCACATCGTGCCTTTGTTTCATCAAGTGTTAATTAAAAAAGCCATATACAAAAAATGAGGGACATACATTGCATGTTAGAAGGAGATATTTCTAATCATGCTATCACAGTCCATTTCTCCGCCCCCCCCCCCAACTTCTTCCACATTTGATCCATTTGGATAGCTTTGCAGTGGACCTCTAGCTGAACCTGCCTCCTTGTATCCATTTGCAAAAATAAATCTCAAGTCTGCCTCGGAAAAAAGAGCACTTAACTATTAGTCATCTTTACTTCTTTACCTTGTCCTTTTATTTTTTCTCTCCCTTTAAAATGGAGATGGCAATTTTTCCCCCCCCTTAAAATATTTTTGAGTTGTTGTTTGTTTGGGTTTTTTCTTTTTTTTTTTTAATCTAACAAGAACACTGCTTATATTTTATATTTGTAATAATAAGCTTTTATTTTTTTAAAATAAGCATTAGCCAAACACGTGAAAGACCTCAGTTACAACAGGCTGTTGTCCTGGTTGCAGTTTCTTTTCAAATTCAACTACATGTTGATTATTTTTAGGCAGTCCTGTGTGCTATTTGACTGCTTGTTTCCTAGTACACATCAGTTTTTACTAAAGTATAAGCAACTTTGTTGCAGACACTTTTCTCACTTGAAAACGGTATCATATTGTCACTTCCTTGGTAGCCATAGCATACATATTTATACATGACAATATATAAATTTGGGAAGTCACCTGCTTAAAGAGGTGGTAATAGTTGGTTTCACTTTTGGAAGATTTCTTCATTCAAGGAATTTCTGACATCTGAGAGGCTGCTAAATGGCAAAGCCCAGCGATTAGATAATAGGATAAAGAGTATGTGACCTGCAGGACAGCTATATGAAAACTATAAAGATTCTGAGCAGCACAGTGGTCTGTAGAGCAGCACAGAGACTGCTGTGATTTGGGCCTGCCAGGCTGTGTTACCAAACCTTTACAGTCCGTTAAGGATTGGAAGGACACAGCAGTAATTTGGAGCCATTCTACCCCTTCTCTCTTTTGTGGGCAGGAAGCTTTGTCCTTCCACTTTTAAGGTGTAGCATGCATAAGCAATGATCACACATTGATCTAGAGGATTCACCACAGGATAAAAATTTGCGTTGTCTGTCTGACTGTAACCTTACATGCTGCTGCATGGCTTTGCCCATCCAGCTGTTTCTGTTGCTTCTGTGTTAATGTTTTCAATCAGAAGTTTCCCATTTGAATGTTGATGCAAACAGATTTGATTGCTGCTGGTTTGAACATAAAGCGCATAGTTGAGTTACAAGCTTTGTTGGTGTTTAGGTTCAAGGCTAGGTACACTTATCTTCAGAATGACACTTGGATTATGAAGCATATTTACTTTTCTGTAATACAGAACGATGCTGTTTACCATGCTTTACCATAATTAGAAGTGTGGCAGCCCCCGTAGTCATGAAGCTGAATTGTTTGCTAATTATAAAAATTTAATATAAATTATAAAAATTTAATATAAAAAAGCATTTTTTTCAAAGCACTACATTACCTCTAGACTTTTCTCAAAATTAAGATTAGTAAAGAAAGCCCAAGTCCCTATTTGTTCAAAATTGAAAATAGTAAGCATTCTCTATTTTAATCAATGGGAAAATCGGTAAATCTGTGTATAAGACTAACATCATGGTAGTGAAACAGTGGGCTATGTCCATAACAGCTGTTTGAAGAATAGCCCATAAACTCAACACATTGGCACTTTAAGTTGTTGCCACTGTAAATAATTGTGAAATGTATCAATGTTAAAATGTAATAGTTGAACTGACATTCCATGTGTACTTTCTGAATAACAAGTGTAGAAAGTTGGAGCTTTCCCCCTCCAGGTGCTTTGCGGCAATAAGGCATACATTCTTACACAGCTTAGCAATTCTCTCCCCATTCTTCCTTCTTCAGTTATTATCTGTAAGGCCACAATATGTTCAGTGCATGTGTGCACCAGTGCATGCACGCACATATATCGCTTAATAAAAATTACTGCTTTGTATAGAAGGCTTCTGGAAAGTCAGGTTCCTTCCAGTCTTTCACAGTTTACTTTGTTTTAAATTCAGAGTTGGTAAAGCAGGAATGCTCAAACAAATAGCAAAATGTAAAACACTGTCTAGTTAGAGGGTGTAAGCATTGCCTGCTTTTAGTACTGTGTGATGTACTGACAGCTACTGCTTTCCCTATGCCCTATGGATCTTACGTGTTCTCTTGTTAAACTGCTAGGGGGAAAAGCATAGAATTTAATTTGTGTTCATGATGTAATTTGAGTGATTAGAATATAGCTAAATATTAAAAAGAAATTTCAGATTTCTCGCAGAAACTACTGATAAGCTTTTTATGTTTATCTCCTAAACCTAGCAAATATATGCAGACTTCCTTACATGAGATACAAAATGAAAATATCAAGACTTTCCCATTTTTATTAATGCAGACAAAAAAGCTATTCTGCCGAATATGGAGAAAGTTTGGAACTTGTCATTTTTGAAAATTATTAGGTTTTCATATGTAGAAAACATGTGAAGGGCATCTGCTACATATGCAGCAAATGTATAGTTACATAAGTCATGTAAAAATTAAAAAAAATCACCTGGGAACATCTAAATTCAAACAGTTTCCACATATTTCTGGGTAATAAATTTCACTGCAATCTCAGTTTTTAACATTTGGGATGTATTGCAACAAATACATCTCTTCCTTAGTTTGCAAAAAGACTTGGTGAAATACATTTAATGGATAATCCAAGGATTCTCCATTTTCTACCTGCATAGACCAGCAAGGGAAACTTGGGAAGTTTCGCATACATACTGCTTGGAGGCGGTTAAATCTAAAATAGTCCTGAATGACTTTGAGGAAAGCTTAGTGGCATCTGGGAAGGAGTTACTTGTCACATTGTAAAAGGTCTGAAAGGTATCGCTCAGTGTGGGAAAACTTCACACATTTGGCCTAGCTGAAGACATCTATTTTGCGTGTGACAGTCACTTACTATAACAAATGCCATTCCATTGAGTTAGTAAGAGCATTTAGATTAAACTGTCAAACTCGTTGTAGTATTTAATTTTACATCATATATATAATTATAAACATAATTATATTAGCATTTGAATTAATAATACATAATTACTTGTTAAACTTTTGATAAGTCAAGTTTTAAAATAGCTGAAAATAGAGAAAACATCATATTGTTGAATTTGTCAGGTTTGTGCTGATTGCCAGATCACTTCAGCTTTCTTCATGCCTTTGCATATATGAAGCACTAGTGTAGCAGTATTTGCTTAGCTTCTAATTTTGGTTTGCTTTTTGTGTTTTTTCTTTCTCTCTCTTGGTTGTGCCGTTCTTCTTCCCATGATACTGTGCTCGCTCTTTCCGTGCATCACCTGTGATACCCCCCCTGCTCCGACCATTCAGCTGTTGGTGAAGGGGGTACATGAAACTCTGGTAGCTCAGAGAGTTGTTCCTGCTCTCATTACTCTCTCCAGTGACCCTGAAATGTAAGTTTCCTGACTGTCTTATATACCTAGCATCCCTCTCAATACTTAGGAAGAAATAACCATCAGTTCTGTTTCTTATTCTAGTTGAACAAAAATTGAATTACTTTTAAACAAAAGTAACTTTTAAATCACTTAACTTGTAAATAAAAAGGTTTACTGTAACATCTAGAACTGAACCGGGTAAAATTGCTGAATAAGCTTTGAATATAAAACTGAAATCAACGTAATTTAATTTTTATGGTGTTTTATATTTAGTCTTATTCTCAGTTTTGAAATTCGCTTACATCATTTCCAGCAGAAAGCTGGATATTAATATGTTCTGTAATGCTACCAGCTTTCCAACTGCAAAATTAAATGTCACCTGCATTACTGAAATTCAAAATAGTTTTGTCTGTATCTAATTTCTGATAGACAACCGTAGCACTTCATTTCCTAGACGTTCTGATGTGATATTTCTTTCAAGCTAAGGAGGGATGCTTTGCTAATCTCACTAACAGGTTGTTACTAATAAATGCTTCAGCATGAATAGAGTCTTAATCGTTTCAGTGTCTTGTGTGGGTGACTAAACCAAGAAAAACCCCAAGAGTCTGCCTGCCCATCCTCAGTCACAGCTAACCCAGTTCTTCAAGTTTACCAAACCGTTTTTTATTGCATGTTGACTGGTTTACAGCTGACTCTTCGAGGCATGAGTGAAGCCTTAGTTGACAAGCGGGTTGCTCCAGCCCTTGTTACCTTGTCCAGTGATCCTGAATTGTGAGTTTCACATTGAGACCTTGAGTTAATCCTGTCTGTCTTTTTCCTGGTCTGCTTTTTTGTTTTGTCATTGCTAGAAACTAATGTAACTTAAAGTACTAATTTTTAAATTTTGCTTTATTTTTGATTAATTTTATTCTTAATGTTTAATACCTCTTAAAGACTGTTTTTCTGTTGTAGTTCAGTAAGGATTGCAACAATTCCTGCTTTTGGGACCATCATGGAAACTGTTACTCAGAGAGAGGTAGGACACCTGTTGTCAGACTGTTATTCTTGTAGCATAAGAAGTAGGTGATTTTTTTATAAATCCAGAAATCCAGTAATTTATTAATGAACTTGGAAGGAAAAAAAAATGCAGCTTATAAATTATTTCTTCCTTTGTTATATCCTCTTCCAAAATGTTTTGCAACAGTCTCCCCCCACCCCCTGCTTTTTTGAAACAAATCAACCTGCTTTTAACAAATAAAAACATTTCTTTCTAAATATCAAACCAAACATAAACAAAGAAAAACAGTTATGTAGAGGGGGAGGCCTGTGCTAGAAGATGGGAAATCCCATGCTCAAAATGTTTTTTAAACATTCTCCAATACACTTGAGAAATCCAAGTCCATTATTTCCAAATAAAATAGCTTGACTTTAAAATGCTAACCAAAAAGTCATGGTGGGATTCAGTTACCTCCACATAAGTATATTGTACCATTTTAGATGCTTTAGGACATCCTACTTGGCTTCTAACTACTTTAGAAGGGCACAAGTCTCTTGTAGTTCCTGTCATATCTGCTGGTTTAGTCCATGGTGTCCAAGATGGCATTAAAAGACATCATAGTGACATAACTGAAATAATCCTTGAGGATAATATAGATATGCAATTCCTCCTTGTTTTTTTAAATGATTGAACTTTGGTAATAGATCAGAATTCTGAAAAAGACACCCAGGATTCTGCTGTAAGCAGTAGAAATACTGTATTTTCGTTTACATAACAACTGTACAATCAAATTTCTTTTTAAAGTCCTTGTGACTTTTTTTGCAGAGCTTGCATTCTTCTTGTAATTTCAGCATATTCTAAAAGAATGTGTTTGAGGAAATGTGAGTAAGAAGTCAGTGATGACTCACAAGTACTTGGAAGATGGATAAGTTACAATTTTGTAGCTTGGAATGCATGCCTATAATCAGTTTGGGAAGAATACTGTTTTGTTACCACACAAAAATTACTGTATCCATTGCACTAATTATAATAAGCCTTAGAGTACAGAGGTGATACCGCTGTCCAAAATGTATCAAAAAATGTTGGTTTTACAACTTTGAATGCAAATTAAATACTTATGTCATCTTAGATATATTTGTATTTTCAGTTTTTCTAGCCTTTAGTTGAAGAAATCTTTTTAATTCCATTGATTTTTATGATGCTTACTTTTACATTTCTGTCCTCTGCAGAAAATTTTTCAGTATACTAGTTGAGATATATTACAAAAAAATCCCAATGAATTCAGTTCTAATGAAACAGGAAGACTCCAAAGATATTAATAGTATGAGGGAAATCTTAATAGCAGGTAAAAAATGTGAGTGTCAAACCCAAGGAAACCTCAGGAAGAAAGGCTGGCTATATGGAAGCACATGTCTGTAGTTCAAGATAGATCAGATTAAAACACTGTTGACAGTCTTTAAAATGTAGAGCTGCATCAAGGAGTTTGGAACATCCTGTCAGAAAAAACTGTAAATTAACAGAAAGTCCAAGGTTTACATCTGAAATATGGAAGATTATAGACATACTCTGAACTGACCATAACGGTTTCTAGCATCTTCATTGTTTTGTGTACTTCTTGTTTCTCTGGGAATATTTAAGCTTCTAGAAAGAGTGAAAATGCAGCTGGCATCTTTCCTGGAGGACCCTCAATATCAAGACCAACATTCTCTACATACAGAAATCATAAAAACATTTGGAAGAGTTGGACCTAATGCTGAGCCCAGATTTAGAGATGAATGTAAGTTGCATTGGTGGGAAGATGCAGTTGTTCTCTTTCTGTCCTAAAGCTAATAGTATGCTGGTTATATTGATTTTTTTTTTTTGTCTTTACAAAAAGTTTGAAAACTCTTGTTTTCAGTGTTTGATATGTCCCAGTATTTAAGACTTTGCTAATATAATTTTCATTTTACCAAACATTGGTGTGTATATAGACCACCACCATGTGGTGGTGAATGATTTCAGAGCCAGAGGGGACTGGTCACTTCGCTGCAGAGCAAATTTGAAGTTGTCTTTTTTTTTTTTTTTTTTTTTTTNATTACTTGACATGTAAAATGCCTTCCTCTCCCCCATTGCTTCATCCCCTGGTAGCATATAAATTTCCAGTATTCCACATATCTTAAATGTAAGTGCACCCCAGATTAACAAAACAGCTTTTTTCATAGCCCTGAAGGATAAAATGCACAGAAGAGCAAAGTCCATTGTTAGGCTGTCCTAAAGATACTTGAAAACAAAACACAAGGAGCTGTTGTGCCAGCCAACTGCAGGTGTCTAATTTAGCAGGCTAAACTCGTTAGATAGGCTTCCTCTGTAGTCGTGAAGATTTCTCATGACGTGTATCTCTGTCATTAGCTTATCGGTTGTATTTCTAAAATAGAAGCATATTTTAAACAGCTTTAGCAGTAAGAGAGTAACAATATTACAAAATATTTCCTGTAGACTATTACTATTTCAAAGGTATTCTGAGGTACCTTTTTATTTTAGGTGGCGTTACCACAGTTTTATTGCAAGTTTGAGTTGATCAGTTAAGTTCCCAGGGGCAGTCCCATCAAAAGCCACTATTTGCAGTTCTTGTTCCACACTGATGTGTGATACTTCAGATGCCTGCGATTGCTACTTAGCAACTGTGTAATGCTAAGCAAGCCTACAGAAAGCAATTTCAAAATACTTATTCCAGTATTTACTTTTACAGTTGTTATTCCACACTTGCACAAGTTAGCCTTGGTCAACAACCAGCAGTCTGTGGATTCTAAGAGACTGGATATCGCTACACACCTGTTTGAAGCCTACAGTGCTCTTTCCTGTTGTTGTATCCTTTTTTTATGGGAAATTTAGCTGTTATTTCTCAGGGGGAGTGGGGGGGGGTGGAAGAGAAGATTAATACTTGAAAAATAATTACGTTTATCTTTGAATGTGTGATGTAAAATATGATCTGCTCAGTATAAAGAATAGGTTTTCACAGAAGATGGAACTGATAGGTACTTTAAAAAACAACACAAAACCAAACCCCTTGATCCTAACTTGAAAAAAAGTATGAAAATAATGGTATGGGTGTCTGAAATATATGAAGGTAAATATACGTAAGAACTTTTTTTTTATTATTTTTAGTCCTGAAGTGGCAAATGCTTTTCTGTTTTCTTGGGTTTTGTTGCTGTAACTTGTCCCTGTGTTCAGTAGAATAAAATTGTATAATTTCAGAACACAGTCCTTATACCTTAACAACCTGGTTTTTAGTTATTTCAGAGGATTTAATGGTCAATCACTTTTTACCAGGACTTAAGTGTTTACGAACTGACATGGAACATCTCTCGCCAGAGCATGAGGTGAGCAGCTATGTTTACTAACAGAGTATGAGATGCAAGTGGCAGCAAAAGTTGAAATGTTAATGGTATTTAAAGCCAAAAGTCAAGAAGAGCTACTCATAAGAAGTATCATAGCATTGAGGGTTTTTTTGATAAGGAGTAAGTCACATGATTTAAAACCGGTAAAATAATTTAAAATGTATTTCTAAGCTGAGTACCTCTGTGGGATAATATTCAACTGTCAGAAATGCAAATAGAAACACAGATCTCTGCAGACTGAGGAAAAGGAAATGTTTTTACCATCTGTTTTTTCATCAAAACAAGGATATGCTAAAATCAATGGCCACAATATGTCCAAGGAAATGTAGATGAAAATTGGTGGAGTGCAGGAAAGAAATGACAGGCAAGCTCAGGAAGGAGGATGAGGAAAGTTATAGTCCTGAAATAAATTGGATGCTCTTCATATCTGAAGTACTGTGTCCGATCCTGGGCTCCACAGTGTAACAGAGGCATGGACATACTGGAGAGAGTCCAGCAAAGGGCCACAAAGATGATTAAGGCACTGGAGCATCTCTCCTATGAGGAGGGGCTGAGAGCACCAGGACTGTTCAGCCTGCAGAAGAGCAAGCTTTGGGGTATCTCATCAATTTGTATAAATACATAAATACCTGAATGGAGGGTGCAAAGAGGATGGAGCCAGGCTCTTCCCAGTGGTACCCGGGGACAGGCCAAGAGACAATGGGCACAAACTGAAACACAGGAGGCTGCTGTCTGAACATCAGGAAACACTTTTTCACTGTGAGGGTGAACTGGCACAGGCACAGATTGCCCACGGAGGCTGTGGAGTCTCCATCCCTTGTGGTATTCAAAAGCTGCCTGGACATGGTCCTGGGCAACTGGCTGTAGGTGGCCCTGCTTGAGCAAGAGGGTTGGACTAGAGGTCCTTCAAAGGTCCCCTCTGACCTCAACCGTTCTGTGATTCTGTGAATTGTAAAAAGCAGATCATTGTAAGCAGACAGGACAACGTGGGAGCTAACAAGATCTTCCGTCATAGAAGGAAATAATAGAAAGTAGCAAGAGAAGAGTTAGCAGGAGAAGCTGACTTAAGAAACTAGAAAAATTTGGCCATATGTCTATGCACTTTTTTGTAAGTACTTGAAGATGATGAACACTAACAGAGATTGAAATGAATAGATATTGTCAGCAGCTGAAAACAAGAGAAGTAATTTAGTTGCATGTTGGGAAAATCTTGACGGTATGAACACTTCACATGATGGAGGAAAAGATTTAATCAAAATGTACAAAGGAACGCCTTTCTGGTTTTTAAAGTTAGTACTGCACTTCAGGAATTACTTTGTACTTGAGAAAAGTAATTACTTTTCCTTGTGATTGCAAAAGTGACATAATTAATATGACTACATTCTCTAGGAGTTCTAAGTTCTTATACTTGGTAACAAAGTCACTTGAAGCTACATTTTTAGTCCAATAGTCTATAGTCTCATTCTTTTATCTTCTCTATATTATTATATTATATTATTTTATATTATTTACAATATGTGGAACTGGAGGTGAATTACTTCTGAGGAACTTTCAGACCTAAAAAGGAAAAAAATCTGACTTCAGAGGGCTGAGCCAGAAGGGACAATAGTGACCTGAGCATCAGTCAAAGGTGACGGAATTGCAATTCCTTACCCCCAGGCAGCACTGGAGGAGGTCGGGCATTGATGATGCTCTGTATTCAGAGAGGGCTGGGAGGTGTTTTGGGAAGTCTAAGAATATATCTGAAAGCTGTGGGAAACAAAAGTTGGATTTAGTTTAGTTTTCTTTATTCTGCCATATTCACTAATGGGGTAACTGATACAAATACTAATACGTCATTGTTGTATAGTAGTTAGTACAACTTCTAAGGTTTAAGGGCATAGTCAGTTCAAAAGATGTCCTGAATTAGAGCAAAAGAGCTTATTTGAGTTCTGGGTCTTGTAGCAAGAGAAGGAACTGAAGGCTTAAATCAGCTTAAAAATAAGTAAATAAATAACTAGAGACAGCTCTCAATCCTCCTTTACCACCTACTACCTCACTCTGATTGATTGGCTTCAGGCATGATGCCAAGCACTTTACTTTTCACCCAGAGGGAAACACAAATTTAAAAATATTTACGTCCGCTCCAGTGGGTTAGAAAACTCACTACAGCTTTTACTGTAGAAATAGAAATCTGGTGCTTAATCAGTTCCTTGCTACAACAGGATATTTGTAGGCACCATGATAGAGACCTCTGAGACCTGGTTAGTTCTAGCATCTGTCTTTCAAGCCTTGTGTCTTAAAATTGCGTTCTCTGAAGTAACTGTGATTTACTGTTTCAAATAGCTAGACACTTGCATAAACAGACTTATTCTGGTTACTGTGGTGTTATTCATGATTCAAATGGCATATAAGTTAGAAAAACATTTTCTCATTCACAGAGCCTTAGCTCTTCTGGCTCTAAACATCAGTACAAAGTTTATCCTTATCTTGGAAATGTAATATTTGCGAAATTGGCTTGTGATCCTGTGGGGCAGCGTTTACCATTTATCCCTCGTGTTTGCTTTCCTTTCACTCATATAAACAGAAGTCCCAGTTTGGCATTTAAGCCAGACCCTCTCATCTGTAAAATAAACATTTCACCTTGTGCAGACATTTCAGAAATTTTGCCAGCATTTTTAATTCCTTGTCAAGTCCTACTTGCCTTCTCTTTCTTTTCAAAATAAGTTGCATGATAGTGAGATATAATCAGTACTGGATAAAAATATTTAGTCCATCTGCAGTATTGCTTATAATGCTTAAACATGTTAAGTCTCTAAATAGAGTTATATCTCTAAAATCTCTCTCTTAAAGGACGTCTAAATGATTTCATAGTCAGTCCTATGACCAAATAAAGAGAACCTAAGGGAATAGGTGTGAGCAGCACGTGCAAGTATCATAATGTAAAATTGCCATGTGATACTATATTTATGCATTTCCTCCATTTCATCCTGAACTTTAAGACAAATTAATTTGGGGAAGAGAGAAGAATTGCTCCACTTAATCCAAGAAGCTCCCAGAAGGAGTTGTGCAATGGATGGGGGCTCCATCCTGGTATTCTGGGTTCTTGCTGAATTATTCTTCCCCTTAATCAAGGCTTCATATTGTTGATATTTGGAACATCTAAATTCAGATAGATGTACAAAAATGTAGAAGTGCTCCAATGCACAGGTAGAAATGCTAAGTAACAAAAACTATGGCTGCTGTGCTTAGAAATTTTGGGTTTCTTTTGATACAGAAAGAAAAGCTTGCTTTTTCAGTGGAATTCTGAATGCATTTCTCTTGTACCTTTGTACTCTTGAGTTTATGTACTTGCATAATATTTTACGCAATTGAAGGACAGCAAATTTAGCAGTAAGAGCTGTAGTCCTGTTAGACTCATACTCAGGTTTGAATGCTGCTTTCTGAAACATTCAAGGGTATATAACACCTGCTACCCAAACTGTTTCAAACGTAAAGTAATACTTCTGGAGAAACAGAATGAACAGTGGCACAGATCTGCAGACCGAGCCGTATCTTATCAGGTTTCAAAGGATATTTTGTGCTGCAGGTGTCTATTAGGGAATTGAGAGAAACCAGCTTTTTTATGTATATAAATACATTTAAAAATAGCTATCAGTTGGTAGTAACCAATAGTGACTGAACTGTATTTTAGAGATTGAAATTAGGTTTTTTCCTTTATTGTATATTTTCAGGTTTTGCTAAGACACTACTAATTTTAGTTGCTTGTAGCTTTGAGATTTTAAGTTTAGGATCTCAAAGAAAGCGCTAGCTTTTTCCTGAGCTGTGAACAGAGAAAGTTTCTATTTATGTAGTGGGTATGTATATATATGTTTATGGTTTCACACTCTGCATTGCAACTGTTTTGCATAAGTGTTTCAAATGCTTTTGTCTTAATGTGTTAAAACAGTACTGTTGCGGGCAGGGAGGGAAGTTATATGCCTGTCCAATGAATTGTATGATTTCTTTCAAAGCCTGCTATTGGGAAATACTCTTTCATTTTTGGTATGCTGGAGAAACATAAAATGTCAGCGTGGGGGTGTTTTTAGTCTCAAATATTCTGCAGAAACCTTTAACGTTGCAATTGCTTAAGTAAAGAAAAAAAGCCTTAATTCATGGAAACCCTGGAAGACACCAGTGAAATGATACCAAGTTTGCTTTAGCACTTCCTTTCCATTACGATGTTGTCTCAGGATGCCATCACGCTTTTTTCTTTCCTTGCCTTTTCTTTCATGCATAATGTTGGCAAAGATACAAATTTTAAACGGTACTTGAAAGCTCTCTAAAGGAAAATAGGGGGAAGATGAATGTATGTCAAAGCTAATTGCTAATAAATAAAAGTATTGTTTGAAAAAAGGAAGATAAGGAGGTGTGTCACAGAAGTGAGCTTGCTTTAGCTCTCTTGTAAAAAGCTGGGGAAGAAGGAGGGAGTCTTGAGCTCCTGTAACTATTTCAAAAACATTTTCTTCCTTAAAGTATTTTGAATGGTTTTGTTGTTTCTAGCCACAAGGCATTATCAGATAACTGGAATCTAAATGCAGTTGAAAAACAACAGAGAAACTTTTCACACAGTTCTGCTAATGTCAGAAATAGTTACGGAGTAGATTTCATACAAAGAGTTAATGTAAAAGAAAAAAATGTCGTGTATCTCTTTCTTATGTGTCTTAGGTTATTTTAAGCTCCATGATAAAAGAGTGCGAACAGAAAGTGGAAAACAAGACCGTCCAAGAACCACAGGGGTAAGACTTCCACTTCTTTTTTTTTTTTCTGTACCTCCAGAGTAATGTTCTGCAGAGTGTATTCTCTACTGGTGTCCAAGGCTTGTGACCAGAAATCCTGCACTTATGTATTCCATATTTGAAAGCAGATTTTAGGAACTTTATCTTTAATTCAGTTTGTGGTTGTTTCAGTCTCCAGAAACACGGGACTACACGTTTTTATTTGTATCATAGCAATGACATTCTTGTTTTCCCATGTTACTTTCTTCTTAGTTTTTTGTCCATTTAAAGCAGTAGTTGAGTTTCCATTCTGAATATGAGAAAGCAGAGAGTGCTTGGCCTGAGTGCTTAGAGCAACACATGTGGCACACACCTTGCAATGCTCTTTCATAGGGTGGCCTGCAGGCTGAAGGAATTGTTCTGGTCCTGGTAATGACCTGGTGCAGGCTGCTCTCTTTGCTTGCATGTGACTAGTGCACACGAGAGCAGTTTCTCCAGTGTATAAACTGACCTACCTGTGTGACCATGCTGTTTAGTAAATATGTTGGCTTTGGTTAAATGCCACCTATGTTGCACTTCAGTAAAACACCCGTTCTACAAATGCACAGTAAACCCAACTCTCCGGTGAGGCATCAGGCACGTGGTGTATGTGCATCAATTTGCCTTGTGGTAGAGATGGTATCAGATGTGTGTGGCGCTCTTCTGGTAACAAGAGCTAACAGTCCCACAAATTTGGAAACCTAAGCATCATTATGATGAGGTGTGTGTGTTCTTTTGCCTGCTTGTTCCCTGGACCGGCTTACCAGCAGGTAACTTCTCATGGATTGTTATATAACTTAATAAATCCTTAGTAGTGTTGCCAGGAAGAGTTTGAGAAGAAACAGTTGGTATCTGAAAAAGAGAATCTGTCCTCAGTCCTGATACCTTGCTGTGGGAGTGGAGACAATTTCTGAAACTTGTTCATGTCATGCTTCCATATCTGTAACAAATAGATAGGATTTACTTCTTGAAAGAGCTCAGCCAAAATCCTGGAAGCAACCGGTAGTTTGAGAATGACTGAAATAGGAAAGGTGTACAAGAATTGAAGAGAAGAGACATGGTATGGAAACAGTCGGTCGCTCATGCACAAAATAAAATATCTCAGGCTTTACCTAGTGGCAATTAGCCTGTTTACTGGTGTAGTTGATCATGAATGGAGTGTAGGAAGAACTGAATCCATTTGAGATAAGAGCATCAGGTCATGTCTTAAAGTTGTACTAGAAATGAACTTTAGACTTTGTAAGTGAAATAATGTTAAGATTAAAAATGTCCAGGTTCTATAACAAATCCCGTTCCATAGTGTATCTGTTCTAATAAGGTAGTTGGTTCTATTAGTCATATAGAAGTCCTGTCTTAGGGAGAAGACATATAATATCTTTAAGATCTGAAGAATGCATTGTCGGTCACCTTCTTTCCTGTTCATGTGGCAATATTATGAAGTTGGGACTGGACTGACTAAGTGTATTCCAGTTGAGGTGGCTACTTTCATGATGAAATAAGTATTTCTTTGACATACTAGTTATTCACAGAATAAGAATAGGTTTATTTGACTTTATTTGACAGGCATATTCCTTGCTTGCAACATAAATAGCCAATCGGTCGAAAACCAAAAAATGCATTCATCCATGCTGTTGGTTTTTTCCCAGGGCTTCACTCTATTACTTCCTCAAGCTTTGTACTTTGCCCTTATCTTTTCTGCCCTCTCTTAAATAGTGCTTTCTGGCATGCATACCTGTGTGGCCCCCAGTAGCCATACTCTGAATGCCCATCCCCTTGCTGTATCCTTCAGATTCTTCAGCAGCTGTGTATTTGCTTTTTATTTTTAAAGAATGGTGAATGCTTAGCTTGCCTTCAGCTGTATTAAAGGCTGGCACGTAAGCCAGCTATTTCCTCAGAAAACAATCTACCAATAATGATTCTTGGCAAGATAGAAACTTGCTAGTTGCCCCATTAGACCCATTCTACTTTTTGCAAGTAAGCACTAGTTTTATCAGTCTTCCCTGTACTATGTACCTTGCATAGTAGGTACCCAATATGTAATTGTGATAAGGCAGAATTAACAGCCAGACTCTTTGCAGACCTGACGCTAAGCAATTGTTGTTGACTCACCTACCAACCTGTGCAGGCACATCCCTCCACATAAGCAATGACTTAATATTTTGACTAACAAGTTGATTTATTGGAATCAGTTGCATACACGCCCATCTATTACTTTGCAAATATTTCCCCTGCCTGGGTTTTATGGGCACTTGATTTTATTTTTTTTTAATGTACAGGCTAACCGATATTGTTTCTTCGGAGCCTTTTAGGAGAGATCATTAGAAAATATGAAATTGGTTCCTTCTCAGGGAAATGTCTTCTGAAAGATTTTTTTTTTTTTCTCTCCCAGAATGCAGCAAATGTACAGGATATCAAACTGGTTTCTTTAAAGAACACCATTAACCTTAACCTGAAGTTTTTCTGTTATCTTACCTGTATTAACTGAACTGTGAAGCCTAAGGTTATGAAACAAAATTCTTTGGCTGACCTCTTCCTAATTCTCAGGTGGTGCTCTTCAGTTGGACAGCATGTTTAATTTTTTTTTTTAAATGTGTGCTTTTGCCTCTCTCAAATGTTTTAACCTATTTAGTTCAACAAAGCTGTTCTCTGGATGGCTAGAGTTTGAGTGATCAACTTCTATTTCACGTAGGGTTTAGACTTCCCTTGCTTTAGCTTATATCAGTGCAGACATGTTAACTTAAATGTAAGAGGCCTGTGTTACTTAAAATCCTCTTATGAAAATATTTTGAAATCACAGTTAGTCTTATTAAGCCATTGCAGAAGCAGATAAATGCAAACACGATAAAACATCCAGTGTAGTTTCTTTTAGAATGCAGCTGCTGAAAACTGTAAGATTTGAAGAGGATAAGTCTTCACAATGTGTTGCTTCATTCTTTAATTAGCCTTCCCCTTTCTTACGCCAAATCAGGCTATGGTTGCAATCTTTTACTGTACAAAATTAACACAAAATATTTTACCACTGAAGGAATGACCTTTTCATATACACAAATATCTCATTTTTCTTGCTAAGCCCTTGCGAATTTCAGTTCCTAATTTCAGAGTTAAATATATATTTCACAAAGGATTTAAATGCAACTAGGAGATAAATTACTGATTTTTGTTAACAATGTGAGAATGCATGCACAAAAATAAAACTGATTGCAAAAGCAATCATAAAATGCTGTTGGTTATCTTGTCTTTGCCCCTTACTATTAAAAAAGGTAGGTCAAACAATATGGGGTCACAGAAATAGTTTTTAATAAAAGATAAAACTTTGTCTTATTTAAATATTGGATAGCCACTTTTGTTAAACATTTTCTTTAGCAATTAACAAGGTATTTCAATCATGGGTAACAACTTGTTACAAACTGACTTTTATAAAATGTCCAGCATGAATGTTTGTTTTGGCCTAAAGCTTCCCCATAAAACAGGCAGAACTCTATGTAGCATGTAATTCATCTAGACACTGGTCAAAAACTTGATGTTTACACAGTATTTTTGTTTGTGGGTTGGTATTTGTTTTGTTTTTTGAATAATAAGTAAATGCAATGACTTTTCTATAGGACTACTTGTTTAGAACAAGATATGTTATTGCCTTGTTGGGTTCTTTGATTACTTCTTAAAGATGTGAGACTCAAATAATTTGATTTCATATTGCTTTTATTATTACTACTTTGAAATGTTCAATTTGTATAGTAACAGAAGTACTTTTGGGGCATATTTAAACTTTTAAGTATGTCGAGTGTTGTGGATTATCTTTCTGTTTACAGTAACATAATATTAGAAAACATGAACTTCTAGACACTCTAGTTCTTAATTTTTAATTTTTAACATCAGATGGCTGATATCCCCCAAAACTGTTTTGAAAGTCAATTGAACATTTCCTGGTTTTCCTCAAGCTCATTCAGGATCATTAGAATAAAGACAGCACAGTTTGCTTAAAACTACAGGTTTGTCACCAGTTGCTAGGCTTACTTTTCTGAAGTGAGCAATTTTATTTTCTTAATGCAGCTAGTGCTTGGGATTTCCCAAATCATTTTCCCTAGCTACACACAACTCTAGGATACATCATAGACTGGAATAGCTTCTTGTCATTAGCCAGCTGATAGCAAGTATAAACTGTTATTTACATACTTCTATGCCTTTGCTTTATCATGAAATTGAGGGAAATTGCACAAGAAATCCATCTAACGGTAGTAGTAACTTAGCTGCTGAGTTTTATCAACTGGAAACACGTGATTTCTTAGTTGACTGTAGATGTTTAATCAAGCCAAAGATGTCTGGTTATGTGATTGTCCCTGAAGGAAAAATTTCACTTGAAGTTTATAAATCATTTCAAAACAGATATATATCTTCATGACTAGATGCTAATTAGAATTAAAAAAAAATTAAAACAAAAGGTCAATTTTAATCCAATGTCTAAAAAGAGATACAACCTGAGAACATTTTTCAAAATTTTAAACTTTTACTAAAAATTCAGACATCGTACTTTCAATAAAATGATGCTTAAACACTAAATATCAGATAATGAGGAACTTTACAGAGCTTTCAGAAAATACCAACTAATATTAAGATTTAAAATGAGGTGATTGATTTGAATAACCTGTTCCATTAATGGGAGATGTACTGAAAAAAATACCTAAGAGTATGCTTTGTGATACTCTTAGATATGTGATGTGAGGCATACCTAAGGCCCTTCCAAGGATCTAGGTTTGTTAGGCACTGCAGAAACACAGAAGACAGGGAGTTACTTCAGCTTAAAAAGTAAAAGGGCTGGTGGATACATTTGAGGGGATATAGTTACAATACAATTAAGCTACCTGTAAATCCACAGTACAGCTTTAGTGAGAAGCTTCCCTTTTGTTTTTTCAAGTACTCTGTTTAAAAAGAACCAGAATTCATTACCGCTAAACAGCTTTTTTTGTGGTATGAAATGGGGAAAAACACTGAACACATCCCTGCTGCCGTTGAAGAAATCATTCAAATTCTGTTGAAGCAATTTGGACTTAACTTCAACTTGACCTGCCCTGATGCAAAAGTGTCTAACAGACCTGTTTTTAACCTTGCAGACTGAAAAGTCAGTTCCTGGAAGCTGGCCTGTGCCAGTAAGACAGATCTTGTGATCTTAGGTATAGTTTTAGAACGCTGAGTCCGCACTGAGCTCACAAGGGAGAATTTCGCTGGTAATGTTTTGTAAAATTGGCCCTGTCTGATGTTGAAAAGTGTTTGCCATTTTAAATACAGATATAGGAAGTAGGGAATATTTGTTAATATTCCTGCTATCATACATTTGCCCTGTTGCACTCTGTCTTGAGACAGATTAGTCCTACTGTGCTAAACAGTTACATATATCTGAAGTTGAGCTCACTGATGTTGTAAATTAAAAAAAAAAAAGGTTAATTTTGCAGCATTGGGATAATTTCTTAACATGTTGTTTGAAGTTGTAGCATCTTGTAGGTTCAGCATTGATTGGGTTGCTCCTTCTAGTCCAGTTTGTGGGACAATTGTGCACTTTCCATTGTCTTCTGTAGTACATATGTAGTAGGAACACTCAAGCAACGGTAGTAGGAGTCACATTCACAACAACCAGAAGGAGAAAGCTCTTCACACAGCGAGGGCTAGACCTAGTAGGACTCGGTGCCCTGGGGTGGGCTTTACAAGAAATTTAAAAGAGGATCAAAGGAAAGCTGAACAAGTAATGTAAAATAAAGATTCATTGGGAGTTACTAGATTGACAGTCCACATGAACTTTAAACTGTGCTCAGGTGGAAATATTTGGAAAATAAGAGAGTTGGAAATTAAGGAGAAGGGTCACTGTTTTGTACTTACCTTGCTTTTACTGTTCCCTATATGTCTGCTAATGGTCACTGCCAGAGGCAGCATACATGGGCTAGAGAGATTCTTCGTCTGAATTAGTACTGTTGTTCTTAAATAAGATTAACATTTAAGTAAAATTGACATTCTTGGTGAGAAGGTAAGGCTGATTTTTCACAGAGGTATTTGTCACAAGTGCAATTACCAAATAGCTAACAAATGCTTATGTCATGACTTCCAAAGGTAGTAAAGAGTAGTGTGCACAAAAATATTTTACAATTTTCTGTAGTACTATGAGGACCTGATAATCAATTCAACAGTGTATATTTGGGCTCGGTGGTAATGGTTTTTCAGTTCTTCTTGATGGACTGGTCTTTTGTGATGTTGAAACATCTAAAATGCAAAGACAATTCAGTTGCTTATTAAATAACAGCATAGTGTTCTTTTCTCCTTGTAGTCTAATGTCACTAATTTTTTTACTTTCCTAGCTCAATGTCGATTGCAGCGAGCCTTGTGAGTGAAGACACAAAGACCAAGTTTTTGAACAAAATGGGCCAACTGACTACATCAGGTGCAATGTTGGCTAACGTGTTTCAGAGGAAGAAGTAAGATGGGAAAGGAACTCCCAGCTAACACTAAGATGGACCTCACAGAGACTGGTTCCTGTACTTGAAGTACTTGCCTTTTAATTTCTTCTGTCTTATGTTCTTGTAGTATAATTTTATTCTAACCTCCAAAGATATTTGCACTGCTTTTGAATATCGCTGTGTATCTGTTAATTTTGGGTTAACTGTGGTTGATATAAAACTGAAATCATAGTCTGTACCAAGTCCCTGTTCTGTGTTCTTGTCTTTCCAGCATAATTTTTTTTATATAGTGGAAGGTTTGTTTTTTTTTTTATTTTCTGACAGGATATCAGCAAATATCTGTATTATACATGGAGCTATTATGACGGTACTTAAAATAATGTAAATTTGAAGTCATTGTCATGAAGTAATAAAAGTGGAGATTACTTATGTATTTAAATTATGAGAGAGTAATGCAGATTTTTTTATTATGTTTCTAAAAAGAAGAGGAAGAGCCACCAGCATTTGTCTGTGCTTCTAGGGTTGTTTTTGTAAGTATTGTGCATCTTGAATCCAGAGGAATTGCAGTGTCTAATGTATGAGACTGCTTGCACTGCATCAGTCTGCAGGGAATGCTCATGTTTCAGATGCTTTATGCTGACATTGTAAATGCTGTACAAAGTCCTTCAGATAAAATTCTCGCATCTGTTGTGGTTTTTTGAGGGATGCTTTCTTTTGTTGCCGTTTTTGTTTTATTTTTAAGCACTTTAACAACCAGTCTACACGTCCAGAGGCACATCCACTAAGTAAAAGAAAAACATGATAAATTAATAAATGTTAATGTATAAGCTACTGCACAGGGGTCCCAGTACAGTTCTGCAGGCAGAAGAAACTTATGTAGGAGAAAGTGCTTTCATCTTGCACTCAGTGTGCAGTTCTGTGTACTATGAAAGCTAAAATTAAGGTGTTTTGTTGTTTAGATTGAAGCTCAGTTCAAATTTAATTTCAGAGTATTTGAAATTACGTTAAGAGAATTTGACATGCAGTTTCTTAAAAATGTTAAGTAGACTGCATACATACTTTATAAAAATGACATTACAAGGAGCATCTTCAACAACTACCAAATATTTTTGTTAGCAAGGAAGCATTAACAGCTAAATCCTTTCATTCTTATGAGGACTTTTTTTTTTTCTTTCCGTTCTTTATGTCAATGTAAGCTTCTGAAAGTAAACTCAAGTGCATGCATGAACTGGTCTGAGGTAGCAAAATATAAAAGCTCAGGCATTCTCTGACACGGTACTGTTCAGTTGGAAGTATTAACATCTCTGAGGACAGGGGAAGCAAAAGGAGTGAGGGAAGAAAGTGCTCACTTCTGAAACAGAATATGGATGGAGTAGCACTTCAGGTATTGCCCTTAGATGGAAATAACGGAGATAATTTGAGACTTCTGACTGCTTCGTATCTGTGCCTGTTGGCTCTGCGTACACAGTTGCCTGCCATGTTTGTGTTGTGACAGGGCCTGCTGCAGACTTGCACGCTGTCGGTCCCTTTACACTGCACTGAAACACTTCTCTTGAGATTACAGAGAGCTCCATGCCTTCGTGTTGCTTGTTACCATGAAACTATACTTTTAGCAGACTGACTGTGAAATGGAGACATTCCTGAGGAATGGGAAGTGGTGACGTTCCTCTCTATTGTTCTGTTGTCAATAAAAAGTTTTGTATACCTGCCTTGTCTTGTTACTTCGAGTCGTCTCCAAAAGAGGTTATTGAATCAAACCAGCTATAACAGGAGAGTGGTCTAATGCACAGATATTAATTAGCCTTAACTTTTTTTAACACAGCAGATGGTAGACTGAGCTTGCTAAATTTCCCATCTCCGTGCACCTGTTTCACTCTGGCTTCTGGTCATGGGGCTTCATTGCCATTTTCATGCAGGGTCTCCTCTCCCCTCCCACACCTTTTTTTTTTTTTTTTCCCTTTCTTTCTTTTTTTCCTATGTCTGTTCCAGCAGTTGCAGTGCCAGAGGTAGCTCTGTAGTTATGGGACTAAAATGACTTCTTTATGGTTAAACTTTCCAGAGTAGGGCAGCTGCCTGCAGGTGGCCTGTGAGAGCAGCTCCTATCCCACATGGAACTTCAGCCGGCGTTTGGAAACCTGCTGGCTGGCACAAGCCAAAACACACTGACAGCAATTTAACTATGGATGATTATGTGATGAGATTCTAGTTTGTTAGTATAAATGTAGCATCTTTGCCCAGCTAAGTACAGTTACTCCAGCCCCTTGCAGAGTTTAGCTTTTGCTAGTCAGCATTTTACTCCGTACTGGTTGATCCAAGAAGGAATTTGAGCGAGAATCCCAGGAATACCAGCTCCCCTGTTAGGGTAACTACTGAGGTGAAAAAAAAAAAAAATCTGTAAGTCTGGGTAGGCAACAAATCTTATGCAGGTTGTCTTCAGGAGTTTTGTCACTGTTAGTGTATGTTGGTTGCAGGATTTTTTTTAAAATGTTTATTAGTTTACCAAATGTTGACAAATTTTCAAGAAGATTGCAAGAAGCTGTTCTATGTGGTTTGTTTTTTCTTCTCCTAGCTGTAGCACTGTAGCATTCAAGAGTGGGAAAGAAAAGTGAGAAATCTTTAAAGAAAAGAATTCCTGGAATATTTTAAATTATTTTTTTTTCCTCCTGTTGTTACACAAAACAAGTTAAGTAAACATTTTGAGAGAGAATGCTTCATTAAAAGAAGACAGCTGGACATCCAGTGTGGAAAGCAGTTAATCTCCAAAGGGTTGGTTTTAGTTGCTTATGATTTTTCCAAAATAAGAATTCTGAAAAAAATAAAAATAAAAATAAAAAAAACACCACAATATACTGACTTTTTTAGCTCTGCCTGAACTTCTACAACTTGTTGGCTTTGAATAGAGAATATGCTGAAGGTCTCATGCTGCCCCTCGTGAAGTTTCAGAATCTTAGTATCCTTCTTTAAAGGATTGACTCTTGTGCTGTTAAGCAAAGATGATCAGTTTGCTGAAGGTACATGACTGCCTGAATGAGTGATCATGACCTAAATATGTTTTCTGTAGATTAAACATAAGCCTGACTGATATTATGCATATATTTTGTTCTGAAAGAGATTTTCTAAAACTATATAGGAGGCAAATTACTCTTCTCCCAGCTTCTAATCAAGGTGAATAAAGGGAGCTCTTTAAGAAAAGCTGTACATGCTTCTGTCAGTCTCTTCCACTGCCCTTTTGCACCGAGAAAAAATGCTGCTATTGCTGTACGTAAAAGTATATTCTCGTTAGGAGAATGAAAAGCAGTTTTTGAATGGATTAGTGGCTAGAGAAAATGAGGAAGTTGGTGTTTGCAAATTAAAATGTTAAGATTGAAACATAAAAATTATTCACGAAAAAGTTCTGCTGTAAAGAACAAGCAGGAGTTTTTGTAATATATTGTGGGAATTCATTGCTACATAGGGGTGATAAGATGATTCAAAATGGTGCAGAAAAAGCAGAACTGTGGGATGCTTCTGTTCTCTGTATTGTGAGAGTGTTAATGGCAATTTTCTGTTGCAGGGGTAAGTGGCTCCACATTTGAGTGCAGTTTCTAAAGGCGGGTGTCATGTAAGTAATTTCCCATGTGAAACTTACTGATGTTGATATTAGTAAACCACAAAGTACCAGCAAAGCTTCATGGGGTGGAAAATCATTAATATGCTGATATAACAAGCTGATTAGCATGACACTGATCCGAGGGAGAACCAGAGAATTTCTTGCATCAGATGTAAATGCTGATGAATTACAGGATTGCAGTATGGACTCAGGCAGCAAGACTTCAAGGAAACTGGTTTGGTGGTTTACTGAGTGCATTTGGCTAATATTTCTAGGAAACACATTCGGATACATAGCTAATTTGTTTTAGACTATAAAATTGGTCAACAAAGGCGTAGAGGAGTGCTGTCGTTGAATAAGGAGGCTAATCAAATCCTGGATTTTAGTACTGTATGCTAATATATCACGTGTTAACGAATCTTGATGAGGAACCATGAACGAGTAATCATTTGCCAGAGAAGCTGTTTCTAAACTGTTCTGCCATTAGGTTTAATGCTGGTCAGGTTTCACACTTATAGGTAAGCTATAAGAAAAGATGAATCTGCTTTTGTATAATTTGTAACCAACAGGCAAGTCAGTGGTAAGCAGCTCACATCTTTGGAGGCATCTGCACTATGTGCTGAGCTTGACCTTGCATCGTGCTTCCAGTGTAGTGAAGGGCTTCCTTAGACTGAAGACTTCCAGTTCCTAGAAACTTGGAGCATGAGCAGTTCCACTGTAGAAGTCAATGACTTGAAAAGGTGACTCACAAATTGGCATAAAGGTCCAACACCATGACAGTGGTCTGTCTGGTTCCTTTCCCAGCACTGGTATTGCATGTGCTCCTCCTTGCTGTGTCCCAATATGATTTTGATTGTGGTCTTGTGCTGCTGCTCTGTGCCCTGCACTTTAATGGACATTTTTCCCATTCCCCAAAACCTGAGAAACTTCTTCAGCTTCAGTTGCGGCTGAGGTGGAGGCAGTATGATGGAGCCCTCCTAAAGTTACTGCAGCTGTAGCGTGTGCCCTGTAGGCTCCTGCGTGTCATTCTGCTGGGCTTGTTACACCTTCCCTTTAAATATGCTGCAAGGGGATCGGGAAGTGGGAAGGGGGAAGAAGCAGCTGTAGTGTTTAATAGGCAATAAGGTGTCTTTTAGATTTGATCCTTTGCTGAGGGATGAATGCACTCTATTTATCCAAGTATGAGTCATCTCAGTATTCAGGTGAGTTTTCAAAGAAGTTCAAGATCGATCCGTGTGCTGTTGGGTAAAATGACAGGGTGACTCTGTGGAACTGGTAATGGGGCGTTGCATGGTGTTTCAAAGGACTTCTGGTCTCGGTCCCTTCTTGCTGAGGGGCCGGTGAGTGTTTGCCTGCCTTAGAGACTCATCTCCAGGCAGGACAGAGCAAGCTCCCCAGTTCGTGCCAATATTGTTCTTGTCCTAAGGATGAATATATGACATAAGCCTTGGAGGTCATCAGGTTGGTATCTCTTGTAAGCGTGAACAAATATTCAAAGTTAAAAATTCACCACGACTTTGTGTTTCTTTCCAGAAGTATGTAGGCATTGTTATTGCCACAGTATTTGGTGATAACCTATCAGTTCAGTGTGTGCTTGCACGTACTCCAAATATTTGACACATTAGTGGTGGCTGATTGGGAGCTTTTTCTCTTTTGAATGCTGCAAACTTTGGGGTTTTGATGGGCACTCAGCACTGGTACATTTTTGTGGGGTTGTAAAAGGTGTGTGTAAACCACAGCAATGTGACTAAAGAGCTTTATTATAGTTGCTCTGTCATGAAATATATTTGTGTGTTTGAAAATCTCAAGGAGATTAGGCAATAGTCTGCTATGGAAACTTGCATTTGATAGGATGAAAACAGTTCCAAGTTGATGGTATGGTTTTGTGTGTGATTTTTTCTTTTAAGTAAATAATTATTATTTTTTTTATGGATTAGTTTTAATAGCTAGAGTCCTCAACTAAAATTAGAGCCCCCTGTGCTAAAAGTGTGCAGATACTCTTCTACCTTTTTTCTGTTTAGCTCAGCATAGAAAGCTCCACGTACTGGATGATCCAGTAGGACCCTCTCCTTGTGGTGGGTGATGAGGCAGCCGGAGGCAGCCTTTCTCCCTGGCCCCATGATGGACTGAGTGCCTGGGTTGCCGATACTGCATAAGTGGCACTGCAACCCATCTGCCCCCCAGGGCATCCCCCTGGTTTAGGGGGCTCTTTCCTTGAGTGCTAACTTTGCACATGCACTGGGTTTCTCGCTCGCCTGCTGAGACAGGTGCTCATGTTTCACAAAGCCTGTATTTAGTTCAGAGTCCGAAACCCCAACCGTTACGACATCTAGTGGGAGAAAAATGTTGATCTTGATCCAACAAAACCCTTCATCTCATCCCCCATCCCTCGGCAGGACATGAGAGGCAGGGGAATAGAGCACTTTCACAGCCTTTCTGCGTGGTGTGAAAATGCATCCTGGGGTGCAACCATGCACCTTTCAGTTTTGCTTCTCTGTACAGGTTTCCTTCGTGGTGTTTCGAAGAGCCAGGTTTAACACACAGCCGCCTAGTTCTCCCCAGGGGCATCACCAGGGGATGGGGCCCTTGTGCAGGTAAGGGACAGGGGAGTTCAGCGCCATGGATAAAGTGAAGGAGTAGCGGGGGACGTGAACGTGAGCCTACAGGTGCTGTTCAGATGCCCACTCGACAGGTGTATCCACCAAACCGTTCCTTATCTTTGATTTTCAGCTTGGAAGTTTTGGAAAGAAGGGAGTCAAATTCAGGGATTTGCCTGGGAGTTAGTTGCCGTTTATCCAAGCTCCTGCAAAAGAGGCGTTCTTACCCTGATGGTGAAGTGGTTTTATTTTCAGACTGTTCAAAAACTTGCAGTATTACAATGAATGCTGTAGTTCTTTTAAAATATTGTTCAGTATGTACTTTCCACTTCTCTCTTTCTAGGAAGGAGGTGAGAAAAGAACCGTACTGACCGCAGACCCACTAAGTGGTCAGCTATGCTCACGGTTTGTTTTCCATGTCGGTCTTCGCCAGGGAAGGGATCCTGATATTATCCAGGGGAGTGTTTTGCTTCTGTCACACCTCTAAGGCTGCACATGGTTTTCCATCTCTCTCCTCTAGAAAGAGTATCTTGAAGGCCGGTCCGGTTCAGGCTTGCAATGCCACAGCGGTGAGCAGAAACAGGAGGCACCCGAACGCCACCGTAAGTTCGAAACTTTCAGATTTCAAGCATTTTGGTTTTATTCAAAATAGGTTTTTTTGCAAAGGTAGCAGAAAACCTAGTGTTCTGTCATAGAAAAAAATAAACCTATCCTATATAAGAAAAAGCTGGCAAGCCAATTTTGGTGTAAATCTTTAGTTTTCACTTGTGCTATCGTTACAGAATGATACACACAATAAATGTAAGAGCACTGACAGCGCTTTCTCCTATACATTCCCTAGTTCATATTTTTGAGCATTCACATTTCAGTTTCTAACAATCTACTGCAATACATAATTAAGACTATAAAGCACCCAGTAGTGGCTTCTGCGGGTTATGGCTCAGAAACATAAAATTTAACTTGGAGGAAAATATCTGAACTTTCAAAAAGAGGCTGTTTTCACATAGTGGTAGCAAATGAGAGAAATTTCAGCCTGAACAAAAAATACTTCAGGCAGGATCAGGGGTGAGGATGCAAAAGTAATGGAGCTAACGTGCAACACTGAACTGTCGGGAGCTCCTCTGAGCTGAACAGGGCTGGGCTTTACTCAGTGCCTTCAAAGTCTTTACTCAACACCGTCGGAGTGAGCCGGTAACATGTCGAACTGCTCGTGACAGCGTGAGTTTGCTCCTGTAAATCTGTGATTAGAAGGAGCAGCTGGTAAACAAACAGCCTATAGCCTCGGTATTGTGCTAAATGCGAAAAGGGGAAGAGACTTAACAGACTGTTCTGTTTAAAAAGAAACATTTCCTTGTACCTTAAATATGAACATTTTAAAGCACCCCAGCCGGCACAGGGCTGTGAGTTTTTGACAGTGTGTGGATGTGACTCTGGCAGAAGGTTCTCCACCTGGCGCTGCTCCGCCGTCTCACCAGTCTCCCTCCAGAACTGATGAGGGATCGCACCACTGCCAGCAGCCAGGCATGTACATTACCCATACCTCACGCCTCACCTCGCAAAGCCCCCGGTGAAGTCAGCTTTGCATGCACTGCCTACCAGGCAAGCTGGGTGCCGTGGCCATCCCTCACACCCCTCACCCCCAACTCAATTTCTGTTCGGTACTAGAGCTGTAGCCTGTTCCAGCCCAAGTGTGGTGAGACCCTGGCGCCTCTGGTAGGTCAACAGGGCTCTAATGCTGCAATCGGAAGCTCTATGGCTTGCTAAAACCCATCAGCATGTCCCTTGCCCGAGCTCCTCTTGAGGTGAACGGGCAACAGGACCCATCGCTGGCCCTCAGCCAGGCACGTCATGCACTGTCCTTTTGCCCCATCACCCATTGTGGAGCATCAAACCCACACCAGGGCCACCAGCGCCCCGGCAGCCATGTCGTGTTGGAGACCAGGCAGGGGAATGTAGGCACTGAGACCTGCTTGAGCGTGGATCGGGCAGGGCCCAGTGCTTGCAGAGGACATTGAGGGTGCTAAGGTTTGATGGGAACTCTAGGAAGATTAAAAATGTCTGGCTTTACAGTCCCTGGAGACTATGTAGAGCTGAAGGGAATGTCGTAGCTTCGTTGTGCCATGCAGGCCGGCCCTCCACACTTAGCTACCGGAGAGAAACCCGGCAGCCGGTTCTGTCCCGAGTGCTCCCTGGCTCTGAGGATTGCTCCTCTGAGTAGAAATCAGACCACAGCAGCACAGGTAGAGGACTTTTTTTTTTTTTTTTTTTTATATCCTCTTCATCTGTTGTGTTTGAATTTATTGATATATTTGCAAACGCAGAGCAACTTATAAATAACTTTTTTTTTCCTGGTCAAGGGTTAAATCTAAATACACAAGTGAAAGAACAACTTCCTTATTTGCTCAAGCCAGAAGCGCACTGCCGGCTCGTTTCACAGCGGCGTGTGAGCACAGGGAGCCAGGGAAGGTGTAGCGATGCAGTCGGCATTGCTGGATCCTCAGCCGCCGTAAAGGGGTGCTGCCCTCTCCTGCCCTCCCTCCCCCCCGGAGGATTCCCTTTCCATTTGCAAAACGAGGGGCATCGCAGGCCGTGCCGGCGCTGGAACGGCACGCCACCAGCCGCAGCCACTCTTTTGCCAGGCAAGGCGGTTGCTGCTGGGTCGGTGGCATTGGGGATGAGTCTGCTTTGGGGGTCGAGAGGCCACTTTGCACTGTCCCAAGCCGGGTCGCAGGGACTGACCCCGTGCGTGGCGGGAGGTGTTTTAGGAGAGCTCCTGAAGCACATCTTTGGCTTTTCTTTCTGCTGGCAGCCATCCCACCCGCCAGCTTCTGCCGTCAGCCAAAGCAAAGTGCTTGGGGGGCCTCGAGCTGTGCCAAAACGTCGAGGCGGGCGCTCGCAGGGCCGTTGCATGGGAGCGGGGATGGGATGGGACAGGAAACTTTCCCCGGTGCCGGCAGGAGGGCGCTTGTGCCAGGGCGGACCAGAGAGTGAGGTGGGGAGGCCGCCGGAGGCACGGCCGAGACCCAAGATGTCCTCTGAGAGCCTAAGGCAATATCCAGAGGCGGTGAGGTGAGGAGAAGGCGTCGATTACGGGGCAGAGGCAGGGGGAGGGATGGTGCCAGGTAAGAGGAGGGCTGGGAAGGGAGGGTGCAGATGGGTGGATGGCCCTGCCAAAAAGAACCGGGGAAAAAGCAGTCCGCATGGGCAGGAGGAGGGACGTGGGCATGGTGACTAAACTTCTTGTAAAAGGGGGTGGAGAAAGGAAAGGGAGGGACAAGAAGAGGGGGAAAAAAAAACCAACAAAAAACCTGCATGTCAAGTCTGAGGAAATGCTGTGGGAACTACAGCCAGGAGCTTTTTTTTTTTTCTCTCTCTCTTCTTCTTCTTCTCTCTTCTCCCCTCGTGTAGCTGAGAGGAAGGAAAGGAAGAAAGAGAAGTAGCTAGCCCAAATGTGCCTCGCTCTGCTGCCGGGGCGCGGGGGCTTGGCTGGAAGGATCTAGTTTCTCTTCGGTGGCAGGAAAAGGAGCCACAGGAGGAGGCAGAGACGGACACCCAGACATGCCCGTCCCGTCAGGCTGCTGGCTCCTTCTCCTTTGCCTCGCTGCCGCTGGCAAACAGGTAAGGCTGCGCTGCCAGGGCTGAGCCGGAGGAGGGGGAAAGGTGGGTGTCGCATCTCACCCCGGGGAGGTTTGTTTCTTCGCCCACGGCTCAGAGGAGGTGGCGAAATCGGAGCCCGTGGCATCTTGCACGGTTGATACTGGCAGAGTTGAGCAGAACAGCTTCACTGTCTGTTCGCTGCCTTTTTTTCCCCTCTGGTTGTGTGGGTTTTGTTGTTTTGTTTGTTTTTGGGGTTTTTTTTCCCCTGCAACTCGCCCTGTCTCACAAGCTTCTCTCGCTTCTTTAAAATCAAAATAGCCCAAACCCAAAGCTCCAAAGGAAGCCAGAGGATCTGCAGGGAAAACAGCCTGCTCCTGCCCAGGGCAGGGTGTGAGAAACCAGAAAATATTTGCAGTGAGGTTGTTGAGGGATATAATTTGCATGTAGAGTAAAAATAAGGCAGACTCCACCCTACCGAACAGATTTATTCAAGAGAGCGTGAGCACACTTGTCCCTTAGACGTGGGACGGGCGCGTATGTTCTTCGCAGCCCGGCTACAGCTTTTCAGCCTCCCCCGAGGGGCACAGTCCCCCTCGAGCTCCAACCGCCCCGCCACCCCAAATGTTGGCAACCCCTGTGCGGCCCTGGGAGGTCGGATGGCATTTTGACCCCAGGTCCTCGGGTGGAAGACTGAGGCCCAGACCGGCTACGTGACCCACTTGGAGGTTCACATGCCACTCGTGACAGAGCCGGGGACCAAACCCTCATCCCAGGTCAGCTGCCCCAAAAAGGGGCAGCCCTTTCCGCTCAAGGGGAAAGATCTGAGCGAGGTTTGGCTCTGCGGTTGTTTGCAAACAGAGCGTGCTCTTTTTTGCAGCTTCGTGCAATGCCAGGTGGCCAATGGTCAGCGTGTTTTACGGTTGGGATCATTGCTGGTCTTCCCCTGTTTTCAGAAAGACCATTTTCTACAGCCAGCTCTTGCTGAGCCTTGTGAATGGTGTACATCGGGTTTCCTCCAGCGGTTTAAATTTGCAGAATCTTGCTTTGCTTTTTCTAATTATACAGCTTAAAAACGATTCCTCTCCCTTTGGGTTATTTAGACCCTTCGAGAGTGGCAGGCTGTTTGCAAATCCCATGCAGCAGGCACTTTATTTTCCTCCATTAATCAATGTTTGGCAGCCTCTCTACCATTTGTATTTCTTTCATTTGAACTTCTAGTATTTCTCTGTGTCTCATTATTCTTGATTAGTTGTGTCATTTTAAGTGCTTCCCTCAACACAGTGCTATAACTGTGCCATGGCTGGGTTCCCTGAGAGCAAGGTGCAGCTTCAAGAAAAAAAAAAAGATAAAAAACCAAACCAAAACAAAAAAACCCTCTACTGTCTACAGCTTACAATTTAATGTCTGACCGCACAGTCCTGAGAGCCTTTCCTCTGGATCCCTGGTCCTAAATACGTTGCCTAAAACCACACAGGCCTTTTTTCCCCCCTCTAAACCATATGTTTCATACTGTCCACCCTCGCTCCTTAGGCTTCTCTTAAATTGCTCCTTTCCAGGTGTCCTCCATATGTATGTGAATGAGCCTGCATATTTCAGAAGTGATTTTTACATCGTAGCTTTCAGGTGGTTTGTCCCGTTCCTCAGTATCCTCTGTATCTGTCTTTTTTTTCCTGCCCTGGTGTGTTCAGGACTGTGATCAATGCAGCACGATAAGCAGACTTCAGTGTTCTTCGTACCTTTGCTTCAGGTCACTATCCATTACATATTTGCTTCCTTCTGGAGCCGTTTGGGTTTGGGGCAGCTGTTCTCTTTGGAATCTCCTCATTGCCTGGAACCTGCTCAACTCTTGACCAAACCTTGGAAATTCAGATTTCCATGCTATAGAAACTGGCTTCCAGCACGTTTCGGGTACCCTGATGTAGGAGCCAGGAGAAGCTCCTCATTATTTCTCACCTCTCAATTCATAGCTTTTCCGAGGATGCAAAACAGGGAACTTGTATTTATTTGAGGCTGATGTGTAAAGTCTTTCCACTGCGTTCAACATGTGCTTAATTCTGAGTCTGTAAGTGGTTGCACAGGGTGCGACTTTCCATAGCCAATGCCTTGGACAAGTAGCAGTACAAAATAGTAGGGGGCTGCAGGAAAGTAGTAATGCAAGCTTACATAGGAAAAGCCATGCTTTGTCAAAGAGCCATTTAATCTAATATCCCATCTGCAACCATGAGCAGGACCTGCAAGTCAAGAATGTGAAAGGAAGGTGAGCCTGGAGAGATGCTGTTCCCAGCCAGCATTTCAGGTTCTTTGCTTGACTGATTTGAACAGTGGTTTCTCATAAGAGTGCTGTTTTCTGATCGAACAAATTGTGACAATAAGTGTGGTAGGGCTGAAGTTTGTCTGGTAAACTTGTGTTAGTTTAGAGTTGATAATATGGTGGAGTAGTGGTAGGGCAGTGATATTTGCAACGTATTTCCTGCAAAGAATGAGAAACGCTTGGAAATGTACGTTAATGAGTGCTCATAATTCTGCTGAGAATAGACACGATCATCGTCATCATTTTCACCAAAGAGGAAACAGGAACAGAGAATTCGTGACTTGCTCTAGGTCACACACCGAGCGTGGAGCAGAAGGGCTGGGAGCAGAGCTCAGCCCTCCTTGTCTTGTGCTTCAGCCACAAGATGATCTTTCCAAGTAATTAGTCTTCAGCGCCCGTCAGAGGACACGGTATTTTGCTTTCTGAAGCATGATCCTCAGCTTCTTTGTACAGAATAGTCACACATCCCTTTGCTTGCTTAACACTGGAAAGGAGCATAGATGTTTCTATCAGATGGGACTTAAAGCCTGTGAGAATGTACGTTTGCAAATATGCAATAAACCGGTTGCCTCGTTTAATGCCAAGGACTCTTCTTCCCTTGTGTGGCAATGGGATGGGTCCTTCCACTGCTCTGTAATATTTACTTTATAGGGGAAGTTTGCTCACTGCAAGCATCTGGAATTCTTTATAATATAGAAAAAATTTGCCCAAAATATAGATTATCTTTTAACTTCCTAAAACGCGTGGTCTTTATGATGAGAGGAGGAAAAAGGAGCATAAAAATGTCCATCATCAGCTCTCCTGGTCCAGTATTCCTGCTCTGATCAGGGCCAAAGGAATCACTCAGTAGAGCAAAACTTCTACAATATCTAATCTAAACTCCTGGGTTTATTCTGTTGTTAACAGCATGGGTTTCAAAGTTACTATAATTCATTTAGTTTACTTGTCAAAATGCCCTTGCAGGAATGGTTCCTGAAAGGGAAACTGGAAAGTTTTTGAGTGCTTTGCAGTTTCCCCCAGAACATGTGAAAAATCTTACAGCACCTCATATAAAAAGAATATAATGCATATAAACTGAACCAATCCACAGTTTAAGAAACCTCTGCCGCTTCTCTTTTCATGTTAAGCATCATCTTCCTGATGTAATTTCTTCTTTCCCACAAGCGGGACCAAAACAAACCTTCACCACATTTCACAAGTCAGTAGAATTCGAAGCTTATCAACCATCTTGAGGGTACTGACCAACGTCATTTATGGCACAGGGCTTTCTTCATACTGTGCCAGAAGAAGAAGAAGAAAAAAAAAAAAAGCAGGTCAAGCAGAGAGCTTAACTGTGCCCAAAAGGATCTGTTTCTGTTGCCTGTTACTGTCATCCCAAGGACCCTCAAGCTCAGAAAAGTGGGATGTAATTTGACCACTCTGCAAGAACCAGTGCAGACGGTAAAAGGGATGCGTGCACAACTGCAGCACAGAAAGTGATGACCTCTGGCATTTATACCTTAATGCTATTATTTGAGTCACTTTGCTATGTTTATCTGTCTGTCCCTCGGAGTTCAAGTGGTGGAAGACCCTGCTGCACTAGATACATGCGTAGAGGCAACAAAACAGTAACCCCTGTTGCAAAGCTGTCCTCCTCTCGCTCCTCCCTGCCAACTTCCTCTCTGTATGACCCGGTCTCCAGGAGGTGTTTGTGGTGACCAGAGCCAGCAGGGTTCCTGCCACCGGGTGCTGGCGACCACGGACTCCAGACCTCCTTCCATCCCGTGCCCTGTGCTGCAAGGGGCTGCTCTGCAGTGCGGACGCTGCTGAATGCTTGGAGGGGGCAGCTGCTTCAGATGCTGGTTTGGCTTACTGGAGGTGGGCGGTGGGGAGAAGAGGGAAATGGAGACGGCTCGTTCATCACGTCCTCAGCTGCAACCGTGCTTCTGGCACAGGCTGCCCCCTTCCTTTCAATGGAAACTCAACTTGCCGGGCAGCACCGGCTTCTGCTGCAGCTGCCCACCCTCTGGTTTAAGCGCGCATTGGTTGGCGTTGCCTGCACGGAGAAGCAGCTGCTCTGAGAATGGTTCGTTATTGCCGATGGAAAACGCAAAGGCAAATATTTGTGTGTTATAAACGCAATATAAAACTTAAGTGCTGTTTAACCAGGTTGCCCTATGGACTTGGGTAGGCCTCAGTCTGTATAACACAATAGCCTGCCTGCAAGAACTTGCCCCTTTTTACAACTTACTCTTCTTTGAAAATGGTCCAAAGTTCACGCAGTAGAGGAAAGACTGTTGTTGGACCTCCAGGGGATGGAGCAGTGATGGCAGAAAGTCGCAGGGTGGGCTGCAGGAGGGTCCTGCTCCGCAGGCTGCGCTGGCACCTGGGGCAGTCTGCTGTTGCGTCTGCTCCATGGGAGCAGGGATTGGCGTGACTCTTCACCTCTGGGGAAATGCAAGTTTCCTGATTTTCCTTTGTTTGTGTGTCACTGCAGCATGCAGTCCTATTTGTGATGTGGTGCCTTGCAGAGGGCTCAGCACTGCAGCAGAGGAGTGACACTGACTTATGTCCCAGGCTCTGGGACATCCTGGTTCTTGTCCCATACTCATGCAGCCACTTCGGCTGCTCTTCACAGTGCTTCCCTTGGTTACCTTTTTTGTTTGCTTTTCCAGGGCGTGAGTTCTTTGGGCCAAGGGCTTGGTTTTCTTTGGTGTTTGTACTGTGCTTAGGGTGTCATAGCTGCAAACAAAGCCAGAGAGTCATTAATCACCGCAGGATAGAGCCCCATCCGTTTCCCACCAAAGTCACAGGGAGGCCCATGCCCATGTGGACTCAGGAAGGGAGTGGGTATGTCCCCCCGGCCGGCTGCCGTCACGCAAGCTGCAGCATCCAACCCTCACCCTTGTTCTCCGGGTCCTCTTCTGCCTATGACCCCACCAATGTCCCTGCGGTGGAGGGACGTTCCCCATGCTGCTTGGCCAAATGTGTTCGTGGTGGTTCCTTGCCGCTTCCCTGTGACGTCCCCGACGGAGATGCTGGGGCAGGGGCTGCGGCAGAGGGCAGCGCAGTGGGCAGGCAGAGAGAGAGCTGAGACCCAGAGCTGCCTCTCAGCTCTGCAGAACCCGCTGGCTGCTCCCCTCTTAAAATCTAGATAAAAGAGACCAGGAAAAGGCTGTGTTCGGTAAAAGAGCCAAGCTGGCTGGTTTAATCCACCCTGCAAGAGCCAATTAGCCAAGGAGGGGGAAAAAAAAAAATGAGGTCATTCACCCTCACCACTTTGTGGCTACTCCAAAAGAAAAAAAAGTATATAGGGTCTGTTCAAGAATGACAAAGAACAACATTTGTGACTGCAGATGGGTGCAGAATATATTTAGTCAGTGGTCAAAGCAGAGGGAAAAGAAAAAAAATCTTGTATGGAAAAAAAAATACTGTGAAGTTTTGTTAGGCAACCCATTAATCTGGAATACAGATAGGGAAAAATGTGCTACTAGGTTCATATGGAGTCCTAAAAATTGCTTATGTAGCATGCAAGGGAGTCTATTTTGAGCATGTTATTTCCCACAGTGAATAGTTTTGCCTTATGAGCATCATGTTCTTCAATAACTTTTCATTGTTCAGTAGCAAGAACAATGAGATGGTTCCTTGAATTTGCTCTCACGGGAAAAAAATTCTCCCCTGCAATACCTCATGTAGTAAAGCAAGCTGCTTACGGAAACAAGCCAAAGCCCGTTCAAATCAGGGAGGAATATTTCCACCAACTTGACTGTCCCATGGTCCCTGGCAGAGCTGGTGCCTTCTGGTGACGCCTAAAGAGTAAATGAACCAATTCTTAGCCTAGTCCTGAGCGCTTTAATACAGGCAACAATTGCTTCATGCTGGAGAAGGTGCAGATCCGATCATGCAATTTTCGCTATAACTCATGCCAAGGCGGAATGGTCTGCAGGTGTTACATGCATCCCCTCTATACAGCCGTCATCCAAAGTAAGGGCTACAGCCCTCCCGCTACCCTTTCTATTTCTGCCTGCAGAATATTCAGCATTTGTTCCATGTGCAATTCTAAAACCCAGGAGAAGGAAGCCAAAGCCAAGCATCAAGCAGTGAAAGCAGGCTTCCCCTCTTCTCTATGAGCTTTCTCATTCTCCCTGGCAGCTCAGCTTGGATTGCAGGGTCTCGCCTCGCACTGTAAGAGATTAATACGTTATGTTCCACTCTGGTGGCATGCTGGAAGGAAAGGGTACATAAACAAATGGATTTTTAAGCATAGGAAGTCCCCTTTGAACTCCTAATCTGGTGTCCAGCCCAAGAAATCTCTCATGGTCATTTCTTCCTTAAGACTGGACTTCAGCTGAGGAAGCACAGAAAAATAATCTGTTGAACTAAAATGCAAGAGGAGCATGTTCCCCATAAATGATTGTCTTTAGAGCCTTTTAAATTATTATTATTACTATTTTAATTAAGCATGAATGGGTATAGAGTTACTCATGGCGAGTCATTGAGACCATACCTGGAGCGGTGGGACTGCTAAGCTTTCCTATGGAGCGGTGCTACTGCACCTGTTTAATCTAGAAGACATTTCCCTTTGCAGACCCTTTCACAAGCACATCCAGGTGTTAGTTTTGCTAATGTCATTATTCTGCAGCTTTATTTCTGCTCGTTATGGACTGTTGTCTTGCTGTCAAGCCTTTTTGTTAAATATTTTGGGTTTTTACTCTCTGATTAATCTTTAAAGTATCCTACCTAGTAGCTATTAGTCTTTGAATTGCTGTGGCAGTGAGGGCACATAAGTTGAAGCACGAGGTTTTGCACCAAAGTGCAGGAACATGCAGACGCCACCAACCGCCCAGCCGATGAAAACGTTAGGTGTACCCTTCTGGCTGCTGTATGAAGATGACTTTGTCTCTGAATGACGAACGCTGCGCACGTGATGGTGAGTTTTCAGTCCGCAGAGGAAAGCTGGCTGATTCACACGTTCGGTCGGTAGCTGTTTCAGCCCTGCCATCTATCACCGCCGTCATCTCCCATCTGATATACCTGAGGTTCCTGTCTGCCTTACCCCCACCGCCCCGCTGCGAGAGTGGTCAGTGCGGCACTTCTCCTTCACGTAGTCTGCTGGCCAGAAATAACTCTGGTGGGTTTGAGATTGATGAATGGTCCTTCCCGTTGGCGGAGCAGCACCAGTCGCTCAGGTGTTTGCTTTTTGCTGCGCGCTAAAACAGAGGGGCGAGGGGAATAGTCAGGATGGGGCTTTTACCGCCGTTTGCCCGCTCCCTGGCTGCAAGTTACAGTTTTCTCTTGACCTCTTTATTATCGGTTTTATCCTTCGTGTTCTTTCTGGCCTCTTTAGGTATTCAGGCTCTAGCAGGGTTTCAAGGCTCTATTTTTAAGAGTGAAATAATATTTAGTTTTTAGCTGTTGCCATTTCCCGGCTATGTTTTACCACGTGGTGGTAGTTCTGTGATGTGGTTTACTGGTCACTGGAAAGTTGACATCACCAAAAGCATTTCATTCACAATCTAAGATTTTTGTGAGGAATTACAGACCTGCAAGCGAATAACTGGAATTGCAAAGCTGTGACTTGTGTGCTGCTTCGACTGAATTTTTATCAACAGTAAAGACTGCCTGTGAAGGAACTGTTGCATTCAGCATCCATGTGATTATGATTAAGTCTTTAACATTAGACTCCTCTTTCCCCTTATAAATTCACAGTTGTAAAAATGTCCAGAGTCGTTCATTGTGTGCGTTACTATTACGTGCCTCAACAGAGTGCCTGGGAGCAGCAGCCACGGAGCAGCGCCCATCGAGAGCCAGATCCTATTTTTATTCTTAAATAATTTTTCCGGCAAACCTCTGAAAGTGGCGGTGAGCTGAAGAAATCTGCTTTCTGCTTCGCAATTCTGCTCACCCAGATGAGATGGGAAGCTGGAGGGCTGTGGGCACACAGTTGGTGCGAGAGGAGTGTGAGCGGCTCATGTTTGAAGGAGAAAAAGCAGCAGATGACTGCAGAGGCCATCCTAGCTGGATACCGGGGTGCTCTGCTTGCAGGGGCTACTTCAGATCAGGAAATGTTGGTCAAAGCTCAGTCCTCTTGACAAAGGCAAATAAAGCCCCAAATCCGCAGAAATATTATAGTTCTACAGCAGGCAAGATTAAGGACCTCAAAAGCAAGTGGTGTGAATAAATGCAGTCTCTAAAGTATGAAGAACAAGTGGTGTGCAAAGCAGGATGCACCATAGTTGGCTTTTCCATAGGGGCTTTGGTTCTGCGATACTAAATGGAGAAAAAGAATGTGCTTTGCTCAGTGAAATGATGAAAGATGACTTGAATACTCTCCAGAAACAACTACTCTGAGCAAGAAGGTGTCATCTTAAGATACTTAGCCCTTGATGTGTCCCTTTACATCTCAATTTTTGCAAAACTAAGATTATCGCTAATGAGCAATCTTCATTGAGGCCTCAGCTTCTTGTTCATAAGTGACATGGGAAAAAGACTGTGGAAACCCCCGAGCTTGTTCTTCCAGATTTTTTCTTTTAAAGGAAAGAGGCCCGTGCAACTCTATCTTCTCTGAAATGTCTGTCTGAATATTCATCTGAGCGAGAAAGTAATTTTAGCATCCATGACACACAGCTTCTGCTGCCATCCGATTGCTCAACGGCACCAAGAATAAATATTTCCTTAAGCCTGAGGACAGGAATCTGAATGCTGCTGGTTCCCCCTTCAGAAGCACCTGTGTGTGTGTTTTTTCAAGGTCTGAGTAACACAGTAGTGCTTTGTAGCTCTGAGTCATCGCAGCTCTCCGACCCTGCAAGCACACTCTTGCTTAGCGTCCTTTTCAACAAATGGGGGGGTGGGAGGGGGAAGAAGCTGAAAAGACTGCCTGCAGCTCAACACCAAAACGCAGTCCTCCTGCAAACCTTGACATAAGCATGCCTGTTTTTCCAAAGAAGTCGATGGTGCTACTCATGTGCTTAAAGGTAAGCAGGTGTTGGCATGCTTCGCCAAACCGGATCTATCAAGCCCGGAGGAGGTTTGTCTTTTTTCCCCTGGATTCTTCCCCAGTCAGATATACTTGTTCTGACATAATGTTAATCAAGCAGGAAAGCTGACTGGTTTTTAGGAACTGGTGCAAACTTGTGCGCTTTGCACGCTTTTTAAGTGACAAATTAAATTTACACAGGATACCTAGAGCTCTTTGAAGCACTCATTTGCACATGGTGGTGGGATTTAATGGACAGCTTCATCAACAGCAAGACTGTTAAAAGAATGACCAGGCTGGATTTTGTCTTATTTAATCACTTCAGAGGAGGTTGACACCTTCACATTCATCGAGGCCCCTTCTCTCTCTAGATAAGAGCTCGGTGATGGCCACATCACTCTGACCCACAGGCCAGCACCCGATGAGAGGAAGGATGTTCCAGGGGTTACGGGGCGAACTTGAGACTTGGGAGACTTGGTTTGGTTTCCTGTCACCTCTGTAAAGCCAGCCGGCCTCCGGGCGCGAGTTCCTCATCTGCGAAATGAATTGCACTTCCCCGTCTCAGAAGGACACCGTGGCGGGAATGTGCTGGTGATGGCGAAGCATCAGGTCGTCGTGCTGCCAGCAGGCCCCATGGGAAGCTGATGTGCAGTTTGACGACGAGACGCGCACAGTCCCCTGGCCGAGGGTTAAACAAGGGATAACCTGACTTCAAGGGGGCTGTGTTAGCAAAAGGGCCCAAGTTCGGCTCCCGCCCTAAGAAAAACCCAAGTTGCTTTTGTTTCCTTTCCTGTCCTCTCTCTCCCCAGCTTTCATGCGCAGCAGGTCCAGCCAGTCCACACCAGGCCAAAATCCCTCGCCTTCGCGAGGGGGCTGGGCTCACCCTGGGGTTAGCATATGGACGCCGAGAGCCTTGTCTTTGTGTCGTTGAACATAAATCAAAGGAGGGAGTAGTGCAGCTCTGCGAAGGTATTGGCTTGTGTGAAAAGGGGAAGGACACAGTGACAGAAGAGACTGCTTATTGACACAGAGCGTAGATTTATGCAGCTGCAGCTGTGAGTGTACCTTAACAATAGCCCTCTTTATACAATAAAGCAGGGTGGTACGAAACAGTTTCCAAAAGGTGGCTGAGCAATTAGCCTGCTCTCCTAGCCTCGGCGCCGGGGGATTGCTGCTTCTCCTCCAGATGAGTTGTGATTCTCAGAAATTATTCCAGACCCTTTAGCTGAATGCTCTTTAGCAGATTTGCATATCCTTCCTTAAAAAGGATGACTTTGCCCTTGTTTGACACTTCAGTAATTTTTTTAGTCTTTTCTTCTAAAGAGGAACTATCAAACTGGGGCAAACGAGGAAGAAGAGGACTTTCTGTGACAAAAAGCAAGCCACTGATCCTGCTGTTGGTCTCATCACTTCTGTTGCCTTTTTTTGGATAGCTGGGAATAGGGAATCAATCGCTCAAGACCTTCTCTCTCCTGCTTGGTCCCACAACATCACCTCAGCCCCGTGCTCGCCAGCTTAGTGTTTTAGCAGATGCCACCTGAAGCACTTTACAGAAAAGGAGCTCCTTCAATTACAGGAGCGTTTTCAGCGTTTCCCCTGGGACACTGAGCGGTGTCACTGTTCAGCTGCCAGGCTGGCCCAGCTTTTCATTTCCTAGATCACCTCTCGCCTTGCCAGCACTGATCATTATCCTGTGCCCCTCCTGGGAGGTGCTGTGCAAGCACGAAATGCAATGTTTGTTCCAAAAAACATGTAATCTAATAACGAGAAAGGTACTCCTAATGAATGCAAAGAAAGAGACAAGGAAACAATGAGACAACAGAAGATTTCTTGCCAGACTCGTCTCTTAATTTGACCTGGGATTGTTGTAATGATTAAAAAAAAAAAGAGCTATAAATTGTTTATAATCTGGAAAACTATAGAAACTCAAGACCTCTGACTTGAGGTACTTACTGTGTTCCAGACACAGCTAGCATAGTTTTGACAAACGCAAGTCATGCACCAACCCACAGCTCAAACTCCAAGCCAAAAGGTGGTTTGTTAAAGAAAAATTTCAACCTTTATGGTCATGTTTAAGTTACAAGACCCTTCCTGGCATTAGAAGAGGACAAGGTGCTGAGTGGAAAATATTTTCTCTTTAAAGAGATTGCTATTGCTGAAACAAGAAAAGGAGGAAAGAGAAGTAAAGACTTGGAGGAAACAAGGGGAGAACGCTAAGTGGAGGAATGGAAACCAGTATCAGTAGGCACAGGACTGTCATATGCTATTACAGAATCACAGAATGGTCAGGGTTGGATCTGGAGATCATCTAGTCCAATCCCCCCACCAGAGCATGGTCACCTACAGCAGGTTGCACAGGACAGTGTCCAGGGGGGTTTTGAGTGTCTCCAGAGTGGGAGACTCCACAACCTCTCTGGGCAGCCTGTTCCAGTGCTCTGCCACCCTCAAAGTAAGGAAGTTCCTCCTCATGTTAAGATGGAACTTCCTATGTTCAAGTTTGTGCCCGTTCCCTCTTGTCCTATCACCAGGCACCACTGAAAAAAGACTGTTCCCATCCCCCTGGCACCCTCCCTTTAAGTATTTGTAAGCGTTAATAAGATCCCCCCCTCAGTCTTCTTTTCTCTAGACTAAAAAGACCCAAGTACCTCAGCCTTTCCTCATAAGAGAGATGCTCCAATCCCCTAATCATCTTTGTAGCCCTATGCTGGACCCCCTCCAGCAGATCCCTGTCTTTCTTGAACCGGGGAGCCCAGAACTGGACACAGTGCTCCAGATGCGGCCTCACCAGGGCAGAGTAGAGGGGGAGGATGACCTCCCTCAACCTGCTGGCCACACTCTAGATGCACCCCAGGATGCCATTTGCCTTCTTGGCCACCAGGGCCCATTGCTTTCTCATGGTCATCCTGTTGTCCACCAGGACTCCCAGGTCCCTTCCCACAGAGCTGCTCTCCAGGAGGTCAGCTCCTAACCTGTACCAATGCATGGGGTTATACCTCCCCAGCTGCAGTACCCTACACTTGCTCTTGTTGAATTTCATAAGGTTTCTCTCTGCCCAACTCTCCAGCCTGTCCAGGTCACGCTGCATGGCAGCACAGCCTTCTGGCGTGTCAGCCACTCCTCCCAGTTTTGTGTCATCAGCAAACTTGCTGATGGTACACTCTATCCCTTCATCCAGGACATTATTATTAGAAAGCAAAAGCTCCCTTTAACCAGCAGCAGAAGCTTTATTGCAGCTTTCTCCCAGTAAATGAGATTTTGACAGCTGTATCCAATGATGAAGGATTCCTTGCTACTGGCCAGATTTTGAATCATCTTATCTATTGCAAGATCAACAACTGGTTGTAAGGTGTTGAGTTTGCCTGGAGAACCACTGCCAGGAGACTCCTGGGCAGCCAAAGGAAGGTCAGCGAGGGACCGGGCACGGTGTTTGGCTGGCCGGGATCCCCAGCACAAGCCATGCCCCGAAGCCCGGCTGAGGGAGCTGCGTGTGCTGGGCTACAGGTAGGACCATTGTGTGTGCAGGGAGGTGATGTGAAGGCCCATAAGAGCTAGAGGCAACACTGCTACCTGCTTTGCAGATGCCCTCTCATGTAACAGTTTCAGGTGGTTTGAGGTGTGTGTGGTTTGTGTTGTTTGGTTTGGTTTTCGAGAAGCAAAAATCTCTTGGCTTAATCATATCACCTCTCTGGACGGCTGCCTCAGTTCCATAAGACCATCTCTGCAGGACACAGTAGGAGCCATAAAAAGCTGCAAAATTAAAGCCAAATATTTTCTGGGGCTAGCTAGGAGTATTGTGTATCCCAGTGGGAAGCTGGGAACTTCTTCTCTTTCAGGAGTATAAATCGTTCACCTTACTTGTTTGCTTAATGCTATACATTAAAACTGTCAGTTGCCCAGGTCTTGGTCTGAGGTCATATCTGTGGAAGAGACTACAGAAGTATCTCTATGCCAATTTTTTTTTTCTTTATGTTTGTTTTAAAGTCATAGATTTCAAATAATAGAGTACTGTAAGAAGAGGTTATATAGGAGGCCAAAAGTTCATGACAAATTGCAAGATTGTTTTATTTATTTATTACCTGGCTGTATTACAAGTCCCTGTGCATACAGCATCAAGTACGTATTCCTAGCATGTCTACAGAGTGCCTTTGAAGGCATAAATGTTGGGTAATTTTTTACTGCTTAGCTATCCAAAATGCTATACAGAAGAAAAGTTTTCCTCCTTCCTGCCAGCACTGTGACTAGGTAGGTTTGAAGCTCTCCAGGTATACTGGTTCTCATGTCCTCTCTCTCTTCCACTCCAGTTGTCACTACAAATCACTCCGCCGTGTGAAAGTGAACAACACTATGAATACTCTGGACGGTGCTGCACAAAGTGTGAGCCAGGTATGTGAGCACTGGGCTGTACTGGCTTCATAACTGCAAAGCTCATTAGGGAAGGGCTCTGTGGGTCACTGAGGCAGCTTGCTCTTGTGACTGCTCATCTACTGGCACATACCCTCGCAGGTGCATGATTTCAGGCTTAGGAGTGCCTTCTAGGGCAGGAGTGGTCCTGCTGACCTCAGCAAAAGCCATAGCAGCTCTTTCATTGGGAGAGCAGAAACCACTGCGGGAGACAGAAAGCAACTTGATTCTCGTGCACATAGAAATGATGGCTCCCAGGCCACAAGCTTCACGGATGTTTCGAGGCCCCACTAAATGGGGGCCAGACCGAGGAACTGAAAAGGTGGCAGGAAGAAATTAGTGTCGCCAGCAGTACAGCAGTGTTAGCCCAACCTGTTATTTTCCCTAAACTCCTTAGGCAGCTGGTGTGCAACTTACAAATGACCTACTTGTCCTTCTCTCATTCACAGGAAAGTATATGTCTGCTAGATGCACTGGTATTTCTGACAGCGTGTGCCAGCCGTGTGGCCCAAATGAGTATATGGATGTCTGGAATGAAGAAGATAAATGCTTACTACATAAAATATGTGATCAAGGTGAGCTGTTCGTACTGAAGAACCTTTTAATCCAAATTAGTGAAGCACAGAGATGGGAAAGTGGATCTAGGGAAGCTGCTTTGTTCAGGTACACAACCCTGGAGGCTGGGCTTGCACAAGAGCCTGGCGGAGAGGGAGACCCCCAGAGAGCAGAGATTCTGTGCTGTGCTGAGCACTGCGACCATAGTCTCCGTGCTGCTGATAATTAGTTTCTTCACTGGGGCCATTCACTCCTGTGAGTTGGATCTTAAAGGTTGTCCTTTTGCCCAGCATACTGTGCATTCACTTCTCCTAACACGTTTGTCTCACCTTTGCAAAAGCTCTGTTTATTTTCAACAGCAGCTACAAGGAAAAAAGTACTGCTCAGGGGTGCAATCAGTGAGGAGCCCCGTGCTGATCAAGGGTCTCCCAGGCTTCTTGAAAGATAACGTTTCCTCTAACATGAATGGGTTTGCATCTGGCATCAAGTGAAGCAAATAGGTAGAACAGGAGGTTTATAAACTTGAGGCTTATTATCAGAGAGATTTTTACTCCCATCTGCTTTCTCTTTTAGGGAAAGCTTTGAGAGAAGTGAACCCAGGGAACAGCACATTCCAGCGGCAGTGTGCTTGTACGATGGGCTACCACTGGAATGAAGACTGCGACTGCTGTCAGCGAAATACCATATGTGCTCCAGGATTCGGAGTTGAGCATCCTGGTAAGATACACAAAGGGGATGTATGAAGTGAAATGTCCAACCCAGGTCTACAGGATGAGGCCAGCATCAAGTGGGTTGTGGCATTAGAAAGAATACTTTAGACTCTCAGATGGCTGTCAACAGAAGATGTCTACCTGAGTTATCGTTACTACTGCATATAACCCTCCTGGACTGTTTGCATTTTGAAGGCCTCTACCTCTGTAGTTTAAATAGTTATCTTGGATGAAGTGATTTTTGCAAGATATCATATGGGCATGGCAATAGTTGCAAGACATTCAGTGTGTTTCTAATGTTTGCTGAGGTGTCTGACTGTGAGTCACTAGGTCATGCATTGCTCCAGTATTCGGAGAAGTAGTCCAGTGGGGATTGTTCCTGCGGTCAGATTTGAAATCAGTTTTTGTCCAATGACTTTGCTTTGCCACTTTATAACATTATAAGCAAGTTAAAAGTGATTAACAACTTTCAGGTAGCACAAGTACTGTGTTTTAGATGACTTGTAATGCAAAGATTTATTACAGACATTTAATTTAGTCTTAAGTCTAATCAAAAACAAAATGCAGTTGTTTTGTGGGTGAAAAATAGAGACAGTCAAATTCAGAGTTGTAATGAACACTGGGAACAACTATGCCAAGCATGAGGAACCCCAAATAAGCAGCACATAATAGGGTAATGGAGGATGAAATGCTGCATGGGCTTGGAGCCACAGTGGTGCTGTTTTTTTCTCCAGTCTAGCAAATCCTGACACAGCACTGTTTACTGCGGCTTCATAGAAGTGACAATACCTGTTAGCATCACTGTCTGTGGCGTAGCATGGACAGGAGGAAGTTAATGGAAGGGGAAGGATATAATAGCTGCGTGTTATTTTACAATGGCTCTTGGTCGTTTCTCATTTCGATCATATAGAGAAGTGCTCAGGTGAGACAAGAATACTTTTTTCCGCTTACATGTGACTGTCATTGCTGCTCTAATGTAGTCTAAGATCCTCCTCTCTTCAGGGAAGCTTTCAGGGAAGTTGGGGGTTTGGGGTGGAGTGCGAGGATGGGGAGCACAGTCACCTTCCCCTCACCTGAAAGGAACCCCTGAAAACTCAGCTATGTTTTTCTTCCTTTACTACACACAGTGCAACAAGACAAGGACACAATGTGTACACCGTGTCCCAGAGGCTACTTCTCAAAGGTCGCTTCATCCACCGACAAGTGTAAATCCTGGACCAAGTAAGTCCCTGTATCTTGTAAAAGCACCACGAGAGCCAGAAGGCAGGGAGAAGCTTGGGCGAAAGCATTTTTCAGCGGGGTGTTTCAGGCTGCCTGCAGAGCACACAGCACATCTGTTGGCTGTGCAGTGGTAAAGGCATTTTCACACTGAAGCTTGAATTCTCCTTGCGGGGGAGCAAGAGAGAGCAGTAACAACAAAACTGCTGCACTAACACAGCTGAAAATAAAGAAGGTATCTGAACTTCTTAAGGGTGAATAAATGTATGTTAAAACAGAAAGTACTACTCTGCATAAGTGTAGGAGCCACAACAAACTCTCTCTTTGAGAACCTAACCTCTTTGTCTTTCTTTTTCAGCTGTACAGCTCTAGGAATGGCAGAAATAGTGCCTGGGACTGACAAGTCAGATGCAGTTTGCACAGAACGGAAGATGCCTGAGCCATCGGAAGACGGTATGTGTCCTCATACAGATTATCTGTTAGAAAGTACCAGGGAGGAGAAGGGATGTGTTTACTAGGAGCCGTGGCTGGCTTAAAACTCCATTCCCATTGTGAATGACTCTAGGGGGAGCAGCTGTGGACCAAGACAGCGCTCTTGGAAAATCCCAATTTTAAAGATTACTTTAAGCCTGGCAGCTCTAGGGCCAATGTCCACTACTAAGCAGAGCTTTTACGCCTCCTACTGAAACCACATGGTGAGCAGCACTGTTGTTATACTCATGACCTCCATCACATTTACAGCAGTCTCATTTTTTCAGCCTGCTAATTTCCATATACACATTGTCTGTACAAGCTACTAGCTTCTCTCCATGCTTTTTATAGCAATGGATACAGTCTCAGCTGAATGTAACTCTCCTTTCTTGCCCGCTGCCCATTTCCTTCTCCAGTGTGGATATAGTACCAGGGAAGCTGCTTGCCTGGCGTGCAGTGATCCTTCATAACCTGACATAAAGGACAAATGTTGCCAGCTGAATTCTGTAGACTCCACGAGATGTATGCCCTCCGTCCCCTGAGGGAGAGCAAGCACAGCCCATGGGCTGCTAGCACATTGCAAGGGGACTTTCAGAGGAGCACAACTGGGTCGCACCTCTCTGAGACACTAAGACTCCGTTTTTTATGGAGATGGCTTGGTACCAGGTACCTTCAGTAAGGCTGCTTGTCACAGAACTTGCATGAGTGCTAGAACTGTTGTCCTTATTATAGAAACTGAAAATCAAATAGGAAGGAAGAAAACCCCTCTCCTGTGGAAAAGCAGGTAAAACAAGCAAGGATTGCCGTACTGCTGAGTGTAAGCTGCATGTTGATGGCACTATCTTTTTCACATCTGCAGGAACAAACAGGATCTTATACGTGTTGATTGTCATCTTGTTTTTTGTGGCACTAATTGGCATTGTTGTCTTCATCATATACTACAAGAATAAGGGAAAAAAGCTGACAGGTACGTGGTAGCTAATGATATTCATGAATGTGACAACTGCATGGCTGTCTGTGCACTGTGATTTTCTGGGTAGCCACCAGGTTAAGAAACTCAGGAGTTACTTTCGAAGTCCTGTACTACACTGATATGTGTCCATATGGATATGCTTTAACTAGCGCAAATCCAGGCTTCAAATTCCTTTCCTCTAGGCAGGGAGTGTATTACACTTATGCATAATGCATATGGCTTGGTATCCTCCTGCAGCCCTGACCGTGGGGTGACTGCCTTCAGGGTGGACGCAACCGCTGTGTGGATGAAGGAGGGTTCGTGCTGGGGGCTTTTATAGCAGCATGGCCACTCTGCACCACGTGGCACAGCAGAACCCATAGAAAAGGGAAAGACACAGGGGGCTTTCACCACCTCCTGTCTCCTTCTCTCCTCTTCCCCTGAAACCTGCATCTGAATGGGCTAAAATATGGATTTCAAGACAAAAGCCAGATGTGTTTTTGAAAACATGATGGAGGCAATGTTTTTAGCTGAAGGGCAAAGTTCTGATGAGGTACAGAAGAAATACCAGAAGGAATAGAATAAATAATAAAAGTAGAAAAATGGAAAAAATTTAGCAAAGGCATACTGGATAACACTGGGGCATTGAATATATTATAAAAATTATGGAAATACCTCCAATAGTTACTCAACTCTGTGTTAAGTCCTGGATCTCCTTATTTAAGGACATACTCCTATTGTTCTGATCATTTTTTATTTTCTCCCCCTACACGTGGAAAGCTTTTCCCAGTGTAGTTTTTCCACCATCTCCTTTCCCAAGCCCTAGCAATTTTTGAAATGTTTTGGGAGCAGTGGAAGGGAAGACCGCCTCTTGTAAAGTATATTTCGGCTTGTGTTTTAGAAATAGACTGCCTCTGCCACACTAAACACGGGTTGTACAAAATCTGGAATTCCTGGGATGGGCTGGAGGAAATGGTGACTCTCCTTGCAAACCAAATACTTACAATGCAAAGTAGGTTGGGGGGTGGTGGTCTTTATTTGACGTTTCTATTGCCCTGCTGCTCTGCAGTGACAGTTCTTCATTGCCTTTGCATGGTAAATCCTGCTAACTGGAGCCTCTGAGACTTGCAGGCTCAGGAGGAAGCTCTGCCTGCTTGGGGACTGGTGGTAAACATGCAGACTTAACATCAGAGGAACAGAGTCATTGCTGGAAATGGCAGTGGCTACATGGCCGATCTATCTTCACACACATAAAACCAGCACAAGCTTCAAATGTATACTAGACCTGAGTCCTACAAAAACTCCTGAAAGTATAAATAGAAAACAAGAATTGCTAACTCTATTAAAGTGGCAGTCTTTACCATAAAGCATTGTTGGACTTGAAGCTTTTCCTTGGGAGATACTCCCGTTAAGTGAGTTTCCCCATTAAGTACATCCTGATGAAGTGGTATACGCTGTATTTGAATGTGCCATCCCGTGGTTTCAGTGGCTTACCCTCTTCTCTCCAGGCTCCTCACTCCTGTCTGAAAATGGTCTTTGGGCCATCCATGTGACTTCTCTTGAAATAGACTGTATGGCTGCAAGCGGGTCGGTATCGGGCCAGTCATAGCTTGGTGTGACATATGACCAGGAAAGAAACCCCATTTGATGTGGAACACAGTTTAACCGTGGTCTATTTTAGGAGCTTGGAAACATTTGTTCCATAGAAATATATGTCTGTTCCAGTTACAATGAATCCTCAGCTAGACTGACGCTGGGACACTTGAACAGTCAGTAAAAACAGTCTTGCTGGTTTTCATTTAATATCATATTGCAGATTGTAAATGACTGTGGGTGTTTAGGTTTGTGGCTAACTTCAGTGCCTGCTATACAGTACAGCTACTCTTTTTGTTTTCCCTGCAGCAGATCTACAGAATTGGGCTAACGAAGTGTGCAGCCAAATAAAAGGAACAAAGGTAAAACCAAAGATGCTAACATTTTATCTCTTGTTTTATGTTTTCCTCACGGCATTCCTGACATTCCTCCTGAAGCAGACTTCACATTAATGTCTGGCTAGAAAGCAAGTTTTGTAAGTTCCTCAAAAAATGCCTACAGCTTTGGCTTTTTCAGTCTGGTTTTCTGTAAATGTGAGGCATATGAAATCACTGCTCTCAAATAGTTTCTGAACCTGCTTTCTGGTTTCAGCCAGTTTCAACAGTGGTAAAAGTCTGTGTTGATGATCAAATATTTGTGAGGTGAAAGTTAAATGTGAGCCCACCAGTTGCTGAACACCTGAGAACTCTGCCTAAGAGAGAGTCTTTCTAAATCCTAAGAGCAGGAAAAGCTTTGCTTGAGTTTGCACCTGTTTACATACCAGAGTCCTCACAGGGGAGAAACCTGGATTTGGGGCAACGCCAAGAATGCCAGACATGCAAGGCATTAAGCACAGAGCCATCAGATGAAGAAACTGGCTGAGAGACCCCTTAATGGTAGTGCTTGAAGAAATCACTCTTGTCCATTCAGCTGGAAAAAAAATAAGGCCTCCCAAGAGGTTTTGGTCCAGAACATCCCCGTATCTCATGCTTGAAACGCTCAGATGGGGACACAGGTTCAAATTCATGTGCACTGTCTGCTTCTTGCCATGGACATGGACTGAGGTTTGCTAGGTGCATGCTCTCTGCACCACCCGATCTAAGAGCTCTGTCCAGCTTAGTTGTCGAAAGACTCAAATTCCATTGCTACTGAAAAAAAACAAGCCCAAACCCACCTTTTTGGGCAGGCAGTTCCTCTTTTGTCTCATAAGTGTTCATGAAACCTCCTGCATTGGCAGCTGCTCAGATCCTCCGGGACAGAAGAGTGAATCAACAGCAATTAGTGGCTGGCAGTATTTACGCTTTCTCCTCCATCCGGGAAGATCTGAACAGATGCTAGAAATGAAAGGTAGCAGTTCCCAAATACCCATCATTATAGCACAACTTGCGTGAACTGAAGGGAACCCTTGAAGTATCTCCCAACCCTTTTTTGTGGAGCTGTAACCAAAAATGTAGCTTTACTTTGACAAGTACTGGCAACGTGACGTCATGGGCCTTTGCATTTGCTGCCCCAACATTTTCCAGGTTAAAGCAACCTTGCCCATTTGACCTTTTTTTTTTTTTTTTCCAGCTTGTCTTGGGCCCTCTGAATCAAGCCAGTTTCTTTCTTTGATTATTACTGACAATAAAGATTCTGTTCCCAGTAAGGCCTTCACAGATCAACAGCTCTTCAGACACCTAGGTGGTTTGGTGGGTTTCCAAGCCCTATAAGCAGTTAGGTAGGTCTTATTGATGGCCCATAAGGAACAGCAACTCTTCTAGATTTATTAATTCTCAATTGCCTTCTTACAAACTAGGAATAGTGGTCTCCCAAAATTAAATGTTATTGCCCACCCGGCCACCAGATTTTTTTCTAAACACCTGCTGAGCCCAGCATCACTGGTCACGGTTTCACAGCAGAACAGAATTATACTTCAAGACTCAAATATAGTGGTGCTGCTCTACCTCAGCAGCTCCACACCAAGGAAGAACTGAGATCTGCCAGTTCCTCCTTTATCTAGAAAATAATCTTCTGCTGATTGATTTATTAAACATGGTTTTCTTTTTAATTTCTTTCAGGAACCCCCCAGAGATGCATTTGTTTCTGTGAACATCACGAATGCTCCTGTCCCCCAGACCTCAGAAGGCGTGCGTCTCCTGGGCCCCGCTGGCTCTCCTGCCCCTGGAAACTCATGCTGCACCAGCGGCCATGCTCCTTGCAGGAACGGGAGCCCCGGCACGGCGCCGTGTGAGGTGGGAGGGAGCCTCCAAGAGTTTTCTATGGTAACTGAGACTAATGATGACCATTTCCCACCAGTTCCCACAGAAGATGAATACATGGATAAGGATCTCAATACCGCTGATTATTTATCTTTACTGAGTCGGACTGCCAGTAAAACCGTGTCGTCATTTTCAGAACCAATGGAGGCAGGGGAGAACGACAGCTTAAATCAGTACTTCTCAGGGGTTGGGAGCACAGAGGACGTATCCATCTCTCAAGGCTCTCACCCGTCCCCCGACATGGATGGGGCACACACTGTCACAGACAAACTTCTTCAGAAATCTTGCCAACATGCCCACAGTTGCGTGAAGGAAATGGGCAACAAAGACACAGATAGTTTTGCAACAAACTATGACTCAGAGAAGATCTGTGTGAGGTGTGGCATTTCGTACAGGGAATCTCCCAGAAAGTGGAGCAAACCCTGTTGTGCTGTGGCTGACAGTGCCTCCACCTCCCCAGAAACTGGATCCTATGCACAGTGCACCTGTGGCTTGAATTTTCTCTCTGCTGGTCAGAGCACTTTAGCAAGCAATCATGGTGTGGAAGATGCATCTTCGGATAGTACCAACATGAAGTACCAGAACACAAACAGAAGCACTTCAGGGACAAACAGCAGCACTTCAGATCTCCCTCCAGCATCTGGTAAGCTCATTAGGCCTGACCTGTACACAGTCATATAGGGTTATCCTGTGTGCTAGCTCAGTACTATTCAGAGGGTCTGATTTAGGAGGAGGAGAGAAGATTAAAATGATGCCTTTTTCACTCAATTGCCCTGAAACTAGTCTGGAAAAAACCACCCTGAAATAGTAAGACCATTTGGTTTGTAGTGAATTCTGCAAATAGTACGAGCACTGTGCGGGACCATTGTCCTGCCCCGATCTAACGAGCAATGCAGAACCCATCTTCTGTCTGTCACTGCAAAGGCCAGGCAATTCTGTTACTGAAGCATTTTGGTGATATCAGATGTGTGTATTGGAGAAAATTTAGGAGAAGGAGAGCATAGGGACCTAGAGGCTGAGTCAAGAAAGGATGCATAACGCTCAGACAGACAATTTTCCATTCAACAGTCTGCATGCCCATTTTTGCCATTAGATTTAAATCCAGTTGCAATTATATGGCAGTCAGTGAAACTCCAGCTGGAGCTGTAACCTGGTGGTCACAATTGGGTCTAAGAGAGTATGTTCAATTTTCTGCTTTTAGCTCTTTCTCTGTGTTTCCATTTGCTAGGATATAAGCCTTCACCTAAAAATAATTTCATACAGACATTGTTTCTCCATACACAAGTGCTGTGTCCCCTACACAACTCTGAAACACCGTCGCAAATTTACTAGTTGACTGCCAATTTACTAATTGAATAAATATATCAAAATTGTCAAATGAAAGCAGGGGAGAAAGAATCACTGAAGCAAAACTAGCAGAAGGGAAGTTATGAGCCTTTTCTGGATGAAGCCTTCCTCCCCGAGACTTTTTTTTCAGTATAAAAGTCTGCAATCTGCCTGTCATGTGTTATTAGTCATTTTAGATTACAATCTCTTAAAGTCAGATGCTCTATTTTTATTTATGTCAATGCACTGCCAACTGTAATGAGACCTTAGTTTTGACTGGGACATAAGTATTACTGTGATACACACAGCAGTCGTAAGCAGTTGCCCTTCTTTAAAACCACATCGTGCCTTAGAGTTTCTTACGGAGACATTCTTGTCAGTCAGCCAAAGCCCAAAAGCAACACTTTTGAAGGCCCTTCCCCTCTCAACACGCACACGGTGTGGGAATCTGAAAGTGTGTAGCGATCATCTTTCTAAGAGCAGATACTCTTTCTGCTGCTTCTGTTCCCTGACACAGTTTCACTGCCTGCTCTGTACAAAATTCGGCAGTAGTAAAGAGAACATAGATTATCTTTTGTTGTTGTTGTTGTTGGAAGGTGGCTCTGAGGTATGACTGAAAGTCAGGCCGTATTTGGCACTGCAGAAGTACTGCTTTTCTTTCTAAATCTGACACGAAGAGGAAGAGAAAATATTAAGGAACAATAGGGCAAACAGGAGAGGCTGGATTTAAGCAATGTGCTAGAAAGTGCCATCTTAGATCTGCAGCGCAATTCTTTATATGGGATTTTAATTGCGTCTGTGCCTTCGGGTATGTACATGCTATAGTGCCATCTGGTGAAACCTGAGCACAGATACAGCGTTCCTCATTTGCCATTTTTCAGGCAGGACTGCCAGCAGGTACTGACTGAGCTGTGGCCAGTATGAGAGCGTGGGTTAGTTAATCTGTAGGTAACACGGCTCCCTGCAGAGGGTTTTTTTCCTGTCCGCAGAATGGCCGTGCCCTACTGGCAACACCTGGTTGCACAAGGGGTGGGACAGGGCTTAGCCATAGCTTCCACACCGAAAAATCCCGGCCATGCTGGGACTGCACGTGGGGCTGGAAGAGCATCGGTCATTTTGCTGGGCCTTGTGAAACGCCCAGATGGAATAAACCTGCATGCGAAAAAAACTTTCTGTAAAGCTTCTTAAAGCAACTGAAGCACCGGGGTTTGCACACAGGCATGCTAAGACAGAACAATACAAAAGAAGGTGGATGAAAACTGGAAGAAAAAGGGCATGGGTAATTCCATGAAGTTTTGGTTTTAGTTCCCTAACTCTTAAAGTGACAACAGAAATTGCAAACTCTGTCCCTGCTGTGAAACAACCCTAGAGAACCAAAGCAAACCTCTGGACCGCTTACAGGGGTCACCACCAGAGATGGAGGTAAACCTTCAAGCGCTCTTTCAAACCCCCCAAGCCTGGAGGCAGTCAGAACATGAAGCATCGGTTCATAAACACCTCAAGTCATGTGTAGGGCTACAGCATAAAGCATAAGTGCAGGAAGGCTTTGGTGACTCACGATTAGGAATGGTTTTGCAGAGCCTTTCACTTCCATATCCCAAACCAGCCCACTTCAGCAGCAACAAACAGCTCTTACCACCTAAAGGCTGTTAGATGGCTCAGAGAAAATTAATTGCCTGCGTTGTTCCAGTTCTTACTGAATAATTAATCTGTCATTGTAATTAATATCATCAGGTAGCCTGAAGAGATCAAAAGGCTGAAACATTGTAGAGAACAATGCTTTCACTTATCCTCTGAAGGTGTCTCTTATACTTTCTAGGCTGGAAGCACATCTCTTAATGCAGTCCAGGAAGCTCTTGTGTCCATTTTCTGTGCTTTTGGGCCTCAAATACCCTTTTGTTTCAGAACAGTGTCTTCATAAAGCAGTGAGGATTTTCCAGCCACATGCAACTAAACATTATAAATCTGTTAATTTGCTTTTTTTTTTCTTTCCCCTCCCCACTGTCACATGTATTTCTAAATTCTTGATCTCATACTGAGCACTGGTAAACTTTTCCACAGTACCTTTTGCGAGTGACAGGCAATCTGTATAAAGGCAAACAGTTATTTTTGTAGTCCCATTATGCCTAACAGTTGTGTTGATGGCAAACAGCCGAACAGAATCGAACACAGGGGAAGCAACCAGCAGGGGAAAAATCTCCTGCAGAGAAAACTTTTATTGACACCTTATGTTAATCAACAACACTTGGAAAGAAAGCAAAGAGCTACCAATGCAATGGTTTAGCTAAAATAAATAGGATTGCTTGAGGGGGGCTGTTAGAGAAACGTTCGAGTGGTACCCAGACTGGGTTATGAGCAGGCACGGGTCCTAACTCAGCACAGCTGGAGCCCAGTGTCCACTGCTGATGTGCAAACATCACCCGTGGCCGCCAGAAAAACAGCATTTCTCTGGGCTGGGCCATGCTTAGCTGCAAGGAAAATGGGAACATCTCAAGTGTTGAGGAACGTAATGAGGAAAGGCACAAAATGTCTAAAAGGTGTCAGATCAGTCTGCAAGTAATGATTAAGTGAAGTACAGCAGGAAGAACATTTCTTAGGAAGAGTTTTCATAGGCTAGGAAGATTTATTTTTTTTTACTTGGTTGCTTTGGTTTGTTTTTCAAACTTTAACAAGTTTGTTAGTTTGCTGATGAAAGTTTGTTCTTAGTTATTTTCTTTCTGCTCTGAGGGCAGTTTATTAATCCGCAGAGCCTGGTTCTGCTGTCCCTTGAGTCAGTGGCCCAGTCCTTGAATGGCAGGAAGATTGAATTTATACTGAAAAATCCCTAACCGCAGGCAGACTGACTGAAACCGTAACTCTGTTAGGTTGCTATAATATAGATTCTGTCTCTTCACTGGAGTCAGCGTATATCCAGGTAAATCCATAAGGGCACTGGGTGAGTACTGGAGTGTACCTACGGGGAGGATCGGGACAATATAAGATAATCATATAAACTCCATGTCATTTGGATGCTGTGTGACTATATGGTCTGACATTAAGTCCTTCAGTATTTATTCAATAAGCCTGCTGCCTAGCCCATGAGGTAGGATTGATTGTTTACCAAAGCGGAAAAAAAAAAGCCCCAATGTGATGCCTGCGACTCTACAAAAAAAAAAAATTAAAATCTCCTAATTAGAAATAATGACCATTTCCTCACAAACTGCGGGCAGAGGCAGTTTGGATGCAGTTTGTGCATCGGGCAGCACAGGGAGCATGAGATGGTGGCGCTCTCTCTTGCTTCCCAGAGCGCGATTGAGAGAGAAAATGTTTCCAGGCCTTCCAGACAGGCTCCCTGTGGATGACAGGCTTCGTCCTGAGGAGGCAAAAATGGAAATAATGAAAAGGTCCAGTGGAAGGCGTTAATTATAAGAGCATCCTCATGTCACGGGGAAAAAATAATGGAACAAGAGTAAAGCCACCACAGCAGATTAAGGTCGCTGCGCTACGCGTCCATCTCATGAGGGGAAAATATTAATCTTTTGTGTCTTCTTTTCTCCCCCCCCCCCACTTCCCCAGGAAATGTGACTGGAAACAGTAACTCCACCTTTATCTCAAGTGGACAAGTAATGAATTTCAAGGGCGACATCATTGTTGTCTACCTTAGCCAAAACTCCCAGGAGGGGGCCACGGCCGCGGGGCCGAGCGAGGAGAACGTGGGCAGCCCTGTGCAGGAGGAGAACCTCAGCCGCTGCGAGACTTTCGCCGGCAACGCCCAGCACTACAAGGAGAAGTGTGCCGAGCTGCAGGCCTCCTGCCCGGCGGCGGGGAGCGGGGGGCCGCGGCGGACCACCGGACAGCTGGCCCAGGAGCAGGGCACGTCCCACCATGGCCGGGCCTCGCAGCCCGTGCAGGAGGAGGGGAGGCTGGGACACTCCTCGGAGAAGGTGTTGAACTGAAGCGAGCCGGTGTCCTTGCTGCGGGCCTGGGTGTCGCGACAGATTGGGAGACTGTTGCTCCTGGGGTCTCCCGGGAAACATTTTCAGCTGGAAAGGACCCTTGTGGGCACCAGTGGTGGTGGTGGTGGTGCTCCCGCTGAGGAGGTTACCCACTGGGGACATGCACAGGCATGCCGCCCCCATCGCAGAAGCAGTGTCAGGGCTCTCTCCTCTCCCTCGCAGGGTGGTGGGTTCCCCAACCTGTCCCCCCTGCTCCCTGGCACCTCTTCCCCAGCACGCGGCAAAGAGAGAGCGAGCTGAGGAGATACTTCAGGTGTGCGGGGCACTTGGCCAGGAGGCGAGCAGCGTTGGTGGCCGGGTGCGTGGGGCGCTCCCGGAGAGGGGACGACATGGCGGAGGACCACACTGAAAGGGGCCCCAGAGCTTTGCCTCGGGGTTTTCTTTTTTGCAACTAAGCTCCACCCATATTGCTGGGTCTTGGGCCTCCTCAATGCCTCTGGTGGTGGAAGGAAGTGGTGGCCATGTCTGCTGCTGAGCCTAGTGCTGCTGCTGACCTTCTCCTCCCCATGGGGACCACGCAGGTGGTGTCAGCCCTTCCCATCTTTCCCCAAGGGAGCAGATGCTCCAGTCTCAAACCAGCGCCAGAGACAAGATCCTGGTCTGTCCTTTAATAACCTGTGGGTGGGAATAGGTGTAACGCTGCCCCAAGTGCACGACAACGGGCAAAATAGAGCTGACGTGCCTTACAAGCATATCAGATTAATCCTGAACAAAGAGCATTTATGGTTTTGGACCCTGATTCACCTCTGCCTTATTGCACCTCACTAGAGGAATTCAAACCCTTGAAGAGGAGTGACATGTGCCCGGCATGAATAACGTCACTGAAGTTTAAGACACAGAGCTACTAGCAGGTGGAGGAAGGGGCTATGATAACTAGCTGTGGATATTTCCTGAGTGATGGGAGAGGGAGGTATTACCCAAAGATGGAGAATTTGGTCAGGGCCAAACACACGTTCCTTCATCTTGCCCAAACAATGCTGTCATTCCCTCTGATGTTTTCATCAGTAAGCAGAGCTTTACTTAGGTAGCATGAAGCTATTTCCAGAGCTCAGCCTGTCTGAGCTGAAATCAGAGTTTGGCCACTGTCACACTGAGAGCTGATAGTCAATGGGACCAAAGGGTTTGATTTAAAGAATAGTAGTTGTAGTTAGAAAGGAGTCTCGGCTACTCATTTGGCTTTGGTTCAGGTCCTGTATCCTGCAGCCTCATCCAGCTGCCACTGTGGAGAGAGAGGTGAAGGGAACAGAGACTCAAGGAACTCCCAAGAGGAAAAGATAACATTTTTAATGATTTCCTGACAAGGGGTGTAATTTTCTGACATTCTCCTGCACACGCGAGCACTGCAGGAGGCTATCTTCAGTCTGAGCCTTCAGGAAGGTCAGTGCTGTGTTTCCTGTCGGACAGCAAAGGGATCTCTTACCTAGTGTGAACTCATCTGCCCTGGCAGAAAAGATCTCTGGTAAGGGGGGGCTCCTTTCTGTGGAGGTTTTTAGAGCCAAGGCGTTCACTGCATAGTTGCTCTGTTTGCAGTAGTACTGCTCTGTGGGTGAAGAGCACCTATAAAGCTGACAAAGTGACCACTGTGTCATGGTGAGCTTCTCATCCATAAAACAAAAGGGTAGGCTTAGCCACCTTCACCTCTCAGGAGAACAATTCTGCATTATTTATATATCTGGCATATAAAGTTCAGCACAGACATGCAAGACTCTCTTGGGTGGCTGGCAAAAATGGTGCATGAACAACCAGTCTCCATTTCACCTCTGCATGGCCTTCAGAAAACTAGACCATGCTAGCCTAGACTCGGCCAGGCAGGTAGGTTGTCCCGTTCAGTGATGACCCAAGCTACCTCTGCTTCTTTGAAGGTGCGTAACTGAGGCTCTCTTTTTATCTGTGGTATTCTTTTGTCTTTCCTGCTGGATCCTTTAACAACCTCTTTCTAGCCTCTTCTGGTCTAATTCTGTATCGCTGAGGCATTGGTGCACTAGGGACAAGGAAACAGAGCCACCATCAGATTCACACAAGGTGGTGCAAATATTTTCCCACTTCATTTTTTGAGACATATTTTCCTGGAAAGCATTCAACCAACCCCACTTACAAGGCAGGAGGGACTGAATTCTTGTGTTCGGCTCTGGGTAAACTACCTGTCTGCAGGTCTGTCTCCTCCTTCTCCTTCCGTAGCTTCTTTCTTCCCATGGTTTGTATCTGCCACCAGAGAGCAGGCTCAAAATCCTGATTTCAGAGAAGACAATGGGAAGTTTACTACGTGTCCTCAGTGAGGACACGTTTTTCACTCGCTGAATCACAGGATCCTACTGAGCAAGGATTGAAACTAGGATCATCAGCAAGCGTGAAGAAATGGGTCATAATGATCTCAGCACTGTGGCTGCCCTCTTAGGGGAAATGCGATGAGCCAACAGATCCGATTCTTTTTCTTCCTCCAGAGTCTACCCAAAAGTGAAGAAACCATATCACACTCATCAGCGTGCTGCACCTTCCCTGGGTCTCTGCCTGGCTGCTTAGACATGGACCCCAAAGGGACTTCTTTATCCTCCTGATTTCATTTGTTGTCAGTTTGGAGGTGGGGCTGGGTTTTAACATCTGTTTGTACAATGGGGCCCTATGCATTGGGCACTAATTTGGAGGCTTCTGGCTGCTATTGTAATACACATAATTAATGATAATAAAAGTCTTAAAGATCTACTTGAGTGAAGACTTTATGCAAATTAATGAAGAGAATCAAATATGTCATTATATGCCTGTCCTGGTTTGACATTATTGTATGCCTGTCGCTTAAACCACAACAATGTCCATGCTTATTTTGACAGAAAAAAAAACAAACAGATGTGAGTATAAAAACATTCCTGGTTAGGGTTTTGTAACATTTTTTGTATGTGGAATTGTAACAAAAAGTGCTTCCCTTCCCCAGTATGTGCCTTAATAATGCACAAGTGCATCTGTGCACACGGGTGGAACCAACCAGGAGCTCTCGTAGTTCTGGTGTGGTAATGCTTTACAGCTGAGAACTGGGCACTCATTCCAACTCATTCCTGAAGTCTCCTCCTGCACACCATGCATTTTTACAAGTCTTTCAGTCTGAGGAGTCACAACATACATTATGCACAATGAATATACTCAGTGCTCTTGAAACATAGCCGCTTCAGGCCTGGAAGGGCAGCAGTAATTCTGCATATAACCATGGGAAAACGAGGAGCAGTCTTTTGCTTAAGGGCACTGGAGCAGCCCTTCTTGTCCCCATGGAAAACAATATGACATCAGAGATCAATATAGACAATAGCTGCTGTTAATCTGTGCACTTTGCTACGTGTTCACGCCGAGACTGGAAATCACTCTGCAAGGCTTATAGCATACCTGGGAGTAGCACCACTAAATTGTCGTAATTTCTACTTGTCCATTCAGGTTCCCTTCCTTTTATCATATTGATGGTATCTGAGCAACTACACCCCTGTGTCTATTATAAAACAGAACCCTGCTGAAGAATGTCTTTGTGCTAATCAGGTATTTAATAGGGCTATAGCTTTATCAGATACCTCCATTCAAATTAGGCAGTAGTGCCCCCTCACCACCACCCTTAAAAGCCATATACAATAACTGGAGAATTCACTTCTGCCAGCACATGATACTGGACATGGTTAAATGGCTGCAAATTCTTCATGTGGAAAAGTTATTTCTGGAGTTTGTAATATATATTATTAATAGACACTTAATAATAGTGACTGGAAAATTGAAGTGTATTTGACCAAGCTGCCTGAGGTTTCTTGCAAGGAATGCTGAACCACTCCAAACCTTTCCCTGTTCGTTGCAGGGGTGTTCGACTAGATGACTTTTAAAGGTCCCTTCCAACCCAAGCTATTCTATGATTCTATTCTATGATTATAAGCTAGTTTTCCAAATCTCTTTCCAAATGGCTGTTGCCCTTTCCAGTCCATCATTTTGACCTGAAAGGCACATGCTAGGGCAACCTCCCCACAGCCTGCCCAGGACACTGCTTTGCAGCACTCTGGCTTGGAGACATGGGCACCACAGTGCTCTGCCTGGCAGCATTTGGCCTAACAGGATGTCCATCCTCTGCTCCCCATGATGCTAAATGCCACATTCACCTTGGCTGAGTTGCAGTAGTATCTCTGGAAAAATCAAACTCGTAATCTCGTGGCAGGCGCAGTCACTGCTGAAGCAAGGGGAGTATGATCCCAGGTGCTGATGGGAACGAGTCCCATTTCAGACCGAGAGATTGCTGTGAAATGTGTTTCTCCTCTCTTCCTCTTGCCTGGTGCTGTCTTAATTTCCAGAATGAAGAGTGAATTGTTGTTATACAATAAATGATTTCTCCCAGAGCCCTGCCATACGAGTTTATTCTGCCTTTGTGCTGTGGTGTCAATCACCTTGCTGAGTGGGAAGGTTGAAGCAGAAAACAAATCACATACTAACAGCTTCCTAACATCCCATTTTATTTAATCTGATTACATGGTGAAAGGTACTACTTTATGTACAATTGCTGAGTCCACGTCAGCAAAATGTTGTAAGGGGCAAATCAAAAAGCAGCATTCTTCCCCTCTACATCCAGAGGATTAACGGCTTTTGTTTAAGTGGTGTTGCTGATCACACATGGTGTCCTTACCTGAGGATATGGTGCAGGAGAAATTCCTCTCTCTTCCTTTTTTCCTGTTCTTGTAGGGTTTTTTATACTTTCTGATTTCCTTCCCATTTTCACTGTATATGGGATGATTTACTTGAGCTGAACATATGTTATTTTCAGTCTTCGTTATGCCTTCAAACCCATTCTACCCAGCGATCATGTCTGCACTCCTCAATGAGCAATGTGCAGTTTTTGCATGTACAGTCAAGGGGTTCTGCTGTCATACAGTGTTTGTACCCTAGGGGGTTCCAATGAGGGTCCCCCCTTTAACAGACCCTACCAGATACTTTTGTTTCCCATTGCTCTCACTTCACTAAGTCTGGTTGCCCAGTTTTAACTTCTGTTAGGCATCAAAGCTGGTTGTGGCCGCCAAGGGATAGCATCTTCTCTGCAGCAAGGCTTGCTAGCCCTCTGGTCTTGTCTTCAAGGCCCTCCAGCGCTCTTGTTGCATTGTCAAGCATTTGTTGTGCTTCTTCTGTAAAATGTGAGCATACGTGATCACAAACAGAGGGAAAAATGCATTATTACAATTCTCTCTGGCTTATGAACAAGGCAATGACAGAATAACATTAAGGAACCATGTTGTGGTAGATGAGTGTGCCAGCGTGTTCCCTAGGATATGTTTTAACACCGCTTTTTTTTCTTGTTCTTCTTTTGGCTAGCTGGCTTATGTTTTGGTTGTTGTTTTTTCTTTTTTTTTTGGCTGAGGATTACCACAGCCCTTATGGCTCATTCCTTAGCCTGCCTGACCACTTGATTGATCCTTGGGCATTGCACTAGCTTTTACTTGCATCAAAGTTGACAGGTCTGTCACATCATGCTTCTATTGGCAGTCTCAGATTTCTATGCATTACATGCATACAAATACAAATACACAAATTTTCTCCTGATTTCAACTTCCTGGGAAACTGTTAGAAAGGTTCCCAAGGAAGGCAAAGAAGCTCAGGAGTGTTGGGGACCACCTGTACAAGCTGGACGTATACAAGCCAATGGGACTTGGCAGAATGCATCCAAGGTTGCCGAGAGGGTTGGCTAACGTCAGTGCAAAGCCACACTTTAACATCTTTGACGGGTCATGAAGTTTACGGGAAGTCCCAGCTGACTGGAAAAGGGCAAATATTACACCCATCTACAAAAAGGGCAAAAAAGAAGATTTGGGGAATTACAGATGAGTCAGCCTCACTTGAGTCCCTAGAAAAATTATGGAATGGGTCCTCATGGAAGCTATTTCCAGGCATGAAGGAGAAGGCAACTGGGAGAAACCAACACCTACCTCAGTTAGGTCAACCCTCTCTCACTGTCATCAGTTCACTGTTTACTTCGTCATTGCTTCCATAAAGACTCGGGAGGCTGACCTTACTCGTGAAGATCGAGGCAAAGAAGGCATGAAGGAAAATCTTCAGGTTTCCCTCTGTCATTTGTAACTAACTTGCCAACCCCACTCAGCAGTGGACCTACCTTTTCCTTGTCCTTCTCTTTGCTAACTTACATACCATATGTTAGTACTTTCTTGCTACTCTTGCCAGTTTGGGCTCCAACTTTAGGCTTCCTCTCTGCATCTCTGCGTGCCCAAGAGGTATTTCTATATTCTGCTATGGAAGCTTGTTCCCTTTTCCATCTCTCTCATGTTCCTTTTTTGCATCTCAGTTCTCTCAGTAGCTCACTGTTTAACCAGGCTGGTTTCTTGCTGAGCCAGCTTATTTTCCTGCTTAGGTGGATGGACTGCTCTTGGGCTTGGAGAAAGTCTCCCAATACTCCTGAACACCTTTGGCTTCCAAGGCAGACTCTTCTGGGATACCTCCTAACAGCTCCCTGAGCAAGATGAAATCTGCTCTTATGAAGTCCTGGGGCTTTACTCTGCTACTTACCTTCTTCGCACTCCTTAGAATGGTAAACTCTATGATCTTATCACTGCAGCCAAGGCTGCCATTGTCAATCTTCAAGTGGTCTGAAGAAGATTTTATCTGTTTCTTTCCCTATCAGGTCATCCATAGCAGACACCCACCACAAGCACTCCCTTGATGGTGACACCTCTGATTTTGACCCAAAGGCACTCAGCTGACCTGTCCTCTTGCCCATGTCCTCAAATTGCTCTTTTACATACAGCATAACCCTTCCTCCTCTTCCACCTTTTCTTTCTTTCCTCAAAAGCTTGGAAGCTGTCACTTTTGTTCTAGTGGAGCTATTTCCTCAGCTGGTTTCTAAAGTGACAGAAAAAAATAACATTTCAGCGAGTCCCCCACCATTGTGCCTTTGGTTGTAGGTCTGAAAGCTTTATCTTGTGCCTGGGGACAGGCCTTCAAATTTCCCACCTGTAGGAAGGGAAGGGTGAGAGGCAAAGGCTGGAGCTGGTACAAAGAGGAAAGGCTGAAAGAGCTGTGCTCCCTCTTCTCACTGTCCTGTGGGGATGGGGCAGATGACAGCAACTTGCTGCTGCTGGAGACATCCCCTGCCCCTCTGGAGGAGGCAAGCTGGGCAGCAGCATCTCGGAGGCTTTGCCATCCCCAGTGCTCAGCACCAGGTGTTACCTGATGACACCTGGGTCCCCTCTCTCTCACAGGGGAAGGAGCAGCCGGCAAGTGATCCAGGGTTTCCATCAGACAAAATCAGCCCTGTTTGTGTCTCTCTCTCAAAAAAAAAAAAAAATCAGTGTATACGAAATGAAGTGAAATTGGCCATAGGCAACACATGAGGACCAACCATTTCAAATGCAGAAACTCCTGCCCTAATAGGCTGTTCCTATTGATCTTCACTGGATTTTAATGGCAGGCTATTCAAACGAAGTCTCAATTATGTGAAGCATCTTAAATGAGGATTTAGAAGGGGTTTTTCAGTATGCAGGCCTACCATTACAGATCTCAATTACTTACCCTTTATGAAGCAGCTTTCTTTATTCTCTTTGGTTTTGATCAGTTCTAACATTTATTTCTCTCTCTTTTAGTGTTGTAGGTGCTTCTAAAGCACAGAAGTTCTTGCTCCCTGTGGGAAATAGAAAACACTGTTTCCCCAAGGACATTTGCTTTTTGCATCATTTCAGTACCTCATCGGGTTTTTTGCAACCTTAGCTGGCGATAAATGAGCTAGACAACAGATGGTAGAGCTCATGCTATAACACAGAAAATTTTTCTTTAACAGGGGTGTCCACTTAAAAATGCAGCTGCCCACTGGTGCACGGCCAAATTTCCTTCTGAGGACACCCTTTGAATGTATTGGGAGAATGGGATGGATGCAAGTGGCTCTAATGATTGTCTCAGCAGGCTGCTTGTAAATGTTTCCTGCACCCCCTGTTCTTTTCATCCTCACTCCATGGATCCAACCTGTCTGCTGGATGGGCAACACTTCACGGCTACGTTAGAAGCCTGTCCAGTTCATCATCTTCACATACACAAATAATAATTGCCAGGGGTTTGTCCCCTTTGTCTGAAAGGATGCTCTAAGTATGACAGAGAGAGGTACATAAAAATAAATCCACCTCAATAGGTTATTTTCAGTCAGGCTAGCCTGCTATATTTAAATGTTGATGCACTTTAAGTCTGTTCTCTTCACCATCATATTCTTTGTCAGGTCCCATTTGGGTCTACCGCACTATAGATTTTTATCTGCTCTATAGTAAATTTTGCAGCTGGTGCTTTGTTGATGAAAAATACTAGAAATTAGTTAAGTTTTTTTGTTCTTCTTTAGGAGAAGACTGAACATGAGGAAAAACAGACTCAAGAATTCTGTCCTGTTAACCATTTTTAAAAGTCTTGAAGACTTGTTTGCTTTTGGATCTCCATGTTTTGCTGAGCAATGACTTTGAGAGCAAGCACTCTTCCATGCCACCATTTTGTTCCCTCACAGCGCAATTTTTTTGCTGGAGACGGTCAAAGGGCAGGATTGCCCTAAAGTAAACATGGAGTATATTCCTAAATAAAATGCGCAAGTGGTTCCTTTCCTGGATGGATGGACTCACAAAGCTTTGCCCTGCTTTATTTTGACCAAAATATGCCTGCTGCAGGGACCGCAGGGCTGCTGACATGCGTCTCTTGGAGTTCATGCGCATACACTAAACAAACCCAATCACAGCAATAACTTCTTTAGCTCGCGTCTAAATAATAGCAGCTGACTATATTTCAAACAGCAAAGACATGCTTGGGTTTGGGTGCTTTTTTTTTTTTTTTGTCCCTCTCTAGTTTTCTTTCCCTCTCCTAAGCTTATCATTCCTTTTTTGGTGCAAATACAAAGGTCATGGTTTTCAGTATGGTAGGTGACTCATTCTCATGTTTGAGCAATGTGATCAAAATGGAAACTTAGAAGTCCCAGTGTGGCGTGTATTCCCTGCAGCCGGCGCGTGTGAAAAATGCCGTTGGGGATGCTCGCTATCCTGAGCCGTGCCAGTATGACGTACAATTGGTTGTGGACTTCTGTGTGTGAGATCAAAAAAAAAAAAAGAAAAAAGCTTTTAACCTGACAGTTCTGTATAGGAATAAGCAGATTATTTCTTGCCATTGTGTAGATGCAGGTTAACACCTTTAGCAGCCATGTATATATATGTGTATACATGGGAGATGAGACCATGCCTAGAGAGGCTGAGGGAACTGGGGATGTTTAGCCTGGAGAAAAGGAGGCAGAGGGGAGACCTCGTTGCTCTCTACAACTACCTGAAAGGAGGTTCTAGAGAGGTGGGGGTCGGTCTCTTCTCCCAAGTAACCAGCGATAGGACAAGGAGAAATGGCCTCAGGCTGCACCAGGGGAGGTTTAGGATGGATATTAGGAAAAATTTCTTCATCGAAAGGGTTGTCAAGCATTGGAACAGGCTGCCCAGGGAAGCGATGGAGTCACCGTGCCTGGAGGTATTTAAAAGATGGGTAAACGTGGTGCTCAGGGACATGGTTTAGTGGTGGTTTTGGCAGTGTTGGGTTGCTGGTTACGACTCGATGATCTTAAAGGTCCCTTCCAACCTAGATGATTCCATGATTCTACGATCCCAATAACTCCTCGAGGTTGGGACGAACCACACAACCCCTCCTGAAGCGCTCTGGCGATACCTCTTGCGTTGGCGGTCCTCGTAGTGCGTGAGGGTGACGGACCCCCAAGGCACGGGGGCAGAAATGGCGGCAGTACGCTGCTCTCAGCTCGTTGAGCCCCAGCCTTCCCCCCACCCCCCCTTCAATCCACCGCCGTTTGCAAACGACCTCCATCTGCACTTGCTGCCGCAACACTGTGCAGTGTCTTGGGGGGGGGGGGNGCCGGCAGTGGCCCGCCGCGCCGCTAGGTGGCGCCCCAGGGCAGGGCCTGCCCTGAGGAGAGGGCGGCTGCCGCTGCCCGGCGGGAGGAGGGGAGCGGGGGAGCCGTGGGGGGTGCTGGGGTTGCCGGGCCCTTTCTGAGAAGGCTTCAGTCCTCGGCGCGGGGAGTGGGGTGTCCCTTGCCTCGGAACGGCACCTTTAATATCGCCTCGGTAAGCGGGCGAGAGAGGGGGGAGCTTGCTTTCTGCAGGGAGAGTGAAGCGAGGCGCATCCAGCTAACCCCTCTGGTCTGAAACCGCACCGCCTCCTCCCTGGCCGTCAGCCATCATCATAGAACAGCCATAGAATGGTCGGAAGGGACCTTAAAGATCATCCAGTTCCAACCCCCCCTGCCATGGGCAGGGACACCTCCCACCAGACCAGGTTGCTCAAAGCCCCATCCAGCCTGGCCTTGAACACCTCCAGGGATGGGGCCTCAACAACTTCCCTGGGCAACTTGTTCCAGTGTCTCACCACCCTCAGAGTGAAAAATTTCTTCCTGATACCTTCACCTCGCCTGGCTTCGCCACCAGGCAAGGTCATTCCTCCACAAGCTGTGTGAAACTGCAGAGCCACAAAGTCAGAGGGATGCTGAAGAGCCAGCCCGAAAGCGGGCATAGTTGGACATAAAATGCCGTATAACCTAACATGCCCTTAAAAATAATCTGAAGATGGAAACCCTGCAGCATCCTACGGCAACGTAGTCCTGCGAGTCACTATCTCTACTGCAAAATAATTCCTCCTGATGTCTAAATTAGGCCATAATTCTAAATCAGGCCACACCACTACCACAGTGCAAGCCTGTGTTCTTGTTTTCAGGCCACTATATACACAGAGAATATATTATTCCTGTGCTCTTCAAATACAATTTTTAATCTGTTTCACCCGTTGACCAACCCTTAAGTGAAATGTGTAAATTCTGTGCCAAAAACCCAAGAGGTTGCTGTCACAGAGCTTAACAAAGGTTTATAAATAGGGTAACTGGGATTCTTCAAGGAAATGTAAAGAATATGGATGTAAAATGGAAAATGTAGCTAAATCCCTGAAGCGGCTTTGAAATCGTTAGCCAATGAGGATAAACACCCGCAACAAATAACATAACTGAAATCAGAACGGGAGGAATAATAACTTATGAACAGATGCTGATGGTCTTAAAATGAGATCTTATCAGCCGTCAAAGTCAGTGGGACCTTGGGCTGTGTGCGCACAATGCACATAATTATGTATTTTATCAAATGGATAAACTCAGGAGCTCAGCGAGCTGGGCTGCCGCCAGCACTGTGTGCCACTCGCTAACATGCTTTACAAGAACAGACATTCAATTAGTAGAAAACAAAATCTGAAGAGGAAATGATTGGTTTTATCGGTTCTGTGCCAGCTAGAAATTAAACCTTTGAAGTCAAAGACTGTTTTGTGCTAGTATTAAAGCTTTCTTATCTGACTCTTGTCATACGGGGGCAAGAGTTGCCTCCATTTGAAATCCTTTCCTAGAAGTCTTCTCATTTCTGAGCTGTCTTTGAGAGTAGGAATTCTGGAAAATAACTTTTCTTAACAGAGAAAAAGAATCCCTGAAATTTACTGTATTGAAAATCACAATATGGAAGTAGTTTTTGGCTGTTGAGTCTAACCTGGACATACTTCCCCTGAAGTGAGAATTGCATTCTGTGTTATAAACTCTACACAAAGAAAATTATTTCATTTACAGCTACTATAACCTCTGTACTTTTGAGTCTGCATGATGACAGTTATAGTATTAAAGATGGAATACGCTTGTGTGTATTTTCCCATTGCCATTTCTGTAAAATACAATGTATGGATAAAATTTAGCTTATATGTGAAGAGTGTACATATATCCTAAAAGGGAAAGCTTTAATATAATATTGTTGATTTGTGAACAAAGACTATGTGTTGAGGCAAAAAAAAAAAAAAAGCATGGAAATATAACACAGCTACTATAAAAAGTTAGATTTTTAAAGCAAACATTGGAATCCAAGTAATATCCGGATGGACTTTCATTGCACTAGCAGCTATCACACAGTGTTAAAAATGAGCAGAATATTTGTATTTAGATTCAAATTTCATTGAAAACAACACAAACAGGACTTGGTTTTGCCTACGATAGCTTTTAACAACAAAGCAGAGGCTTTACTTACTGTTGGTTAAAGAGTGTACGTTGTGATGTAATGGTGATAAGTGGTATTAATAGTATGCAGCAAATATGTAGTACTAAACTCTAAAGAAAATGTGGTCATTCTGAAACATTTTTTTCTCTGTTTTCCCCAAAGTTACATGCATATTGATTTAAAGACAAAGGCACCAGAAATGTTTCCTTGCTGAAGATCTTTTCTCACTTCCTAACTCCTTGACACCCCAGGGTGAGGCATTTGGTGTCTTGAAGGAGGCTGGTGAGCCTCAGATGCTTGTTGGTTATGGAGGAGTCTGGCAGAACAAAAGGAGAAATGGTGAGACAGAGGGAGAGGCATCAGGTGCCCAGGTGAAGCAGAGGAAGAGGTGAGGTACCTGATGGATGAGGAGATGAAAGGCTGAGCAGCACCATCTATAGACGACAAGGAATTAGTTATTGGGAGTAAAAAGAAGTAGACAGGGAAGGAAGTCAACCCAAATACAATGGATTAGATGGTCATGTGCAGCAGCATGCCTCAAAGTCAGAAAGGGCAATGAGATCCAGTTCAGGAAGGTGGAGAGCCAAGGTGGTAACCGGAAGGGCTTCTCTGGCCTCAGCAAAACTGGCACAGCCTTTGGCGGTTGTGCAGACCCCTGTTTGACACGGCCCTCAGGATCAGTGCTCCTGAAGAAAGACCAGGATTTCTGAAAGTCTGTCTGCCAAAAGAGGAGAAACTTCACTGGAGGGAGCAGTAGCAGCACATCCTCTCAGCTGCGTGGCTGTGCGCAGAGGTGGGTCTCCAGGTGTGTCCTCCAAGAGGCAGAAGCGCACTGGGCAGCATCTGTAAAGCTGCGACCTGGTTACACCACACTTGGTTTCAGAGCACATTATCTCTTCCTCTTCTTTTCTATACAGCAAGCCACCTTTAAACCAACCAACAGCATCCAAATTACTCGCTGAACCAGCTACACCTTGCAGCATTTAGGCACTCCTTGCTCTGGCAGAGGAGGATGGGGCATGTCTACATGGGCACTGCGTGAGGTACTGCCACGTTCGTCCTCTGATACACTGGTTGTTTTGTTCAGAGCCCAGGCAGCTATCACCGCAGACCACCACACTTCCTTCTATAAAAAGAGATGGTTAGGAGTTTTTTTTCAGTTCTGTTTCTGATGGGTTAAAAAAATAATAAAATTTTTGTGTTCAAACCAGTCTCAGTAATCCAGCTCTGTAAAAACCAGGTCTCATCACACAAAGCCCAGGCTGTTCTTTTGCCTCTGTAGACCAAAGCAGGGCTTAATGTCCCGAATATCAGGGAATGACCAAAGGTGGGTACAGTGTTCAAACCTCTGTGTCTGGCACTGTAAAGAAAAAACCCTAGTCTCTGAGGCATAGCCTTACTTCACTCTGCTTCTTGAGAGACAGTTCACACAGATGGCTTAAACCCTCATCCCAGCAGGATACTACCTTGTTCGCTAAGTTTTGAGTAGACTTATGTCTTCTTCTGTCTGTCCCCATGCTAGTTTTCAAGTCAGCTGTGAATATTTATAGTTCTTTTCACAAAAGTTCTTGCCATAGACCTCAATAGATATAAATGAAGTAATCTTAGCTCCACTACAGAGAAAAGAATCAATGTCACTTTTCAGATTAACAGTGAGAAAGACATGTGTCTGCAAAGAGCAAGACTTGAAGGCTCTCTTTTCCCTCCCTAAATGGATGTCTGATTAGAGCAGCTTATCCTCTATTAAGGCTGACACGGTACCAAAGACGTTATGTGCAGCTCAGGGCTCATGGATTCTGCAAGCAGCCCAAATACAACGTTCCCGTTGAAATCATGAGGTGTTCTGCACCTAGCAGCGCTGCTTATGTGACTGGCTCACATATGAATTTTGGCACATGTCAAGAAAAACGCTTTTGTAAAGGCCTTACAAAATTGAAGTCTGTAAAAAAAAATCATAATGTTTCCTCACTTGAAATTTTTGCTCCTCCACTAAACACCTGCGTTGCTAACAGCCCTCTTACCCCTCCTACCCTCAGTGGGAACAGTGCCGTCGCCTGTCCTCTGCCACTGCCTTGGTGGCTACAGCATTAACATGGCAACTCGGTGATGGTGAGGAAATCACCGCCAACACTTTTACAGGGAAGAAAGATCTAAAGATGGGCTTAAATTGTCAAAAGGGAAATTCTTCACAGGTGAAATGCTAATTGACTTCTGAGAAATTTCTGTCTTGCTTAAGATTGCTTCTCTGTTTTCTGTTTAACACAGTGATGCTCTCGGCTTAACAGATACACATCACTGTTTAACACACAGTGATGTTTCACATATGTACATCACTGTTTAACATACAGCGATGCGCCAGTATTCTGGTGGATTGTGGCCCTCAAAACAATGACTTTGCTCCTCTCTGCCAAGCCGATGTGGTGTGACCCCATTCCTCTACCCACCCTGCCATTTCAAACACTGCTCAGCTAATAGTACCCGAACAGCAGACAGTGGAGATGAGCTTGCTGCACCACTATTGAAAGGTCCGAGCCATGTGTTGCCCATGGGAAAAGTCTGTAATCTTTCCAAAGTATCTGACAAGGTCACCGTGTTTCCAGAAGGTCTCGCTGCTTAGTCCCATTTGCATCTACATGGAAAGAGATAAATTCTCTGTCAGTTAATTTAGGTGAACTCTGAGGGCTCTGGTTTCCCACACAACTTGCAATCCTGCTTGAATCTGATTATGTTTTTGACATTCATACTTCCTCTGTAGATTAAGGTTTTGCAGCTCTGACCTATATTCACTGAACGAGCAGCTGCAGCTCTTTTATCGTCATGTGCTTGTTACTACCCTCTTGTTGATGGCTTTCAGCCCCATAGTGAAGCAGAGTGGAGCATGTACCCCAACTCCTAGCTGCCAGACCTCATACATCTTGCTGCATGGCCCCTTCTGTTCGGGTTTCAAGCTAAGGTTTCAGCCAGTGATGTGGGGTGTGCCAGGAGTCAGCACATACTCTTTCAACTGACTGCAGTGCGGGTACAAAATAGGAAAGGGTGACCGGGTGGTAACCTCCTAGACTGCCTTCGCAGGATTCTCCAGGGATTTACCTTGCACAGGCTGTGTAAAAGTATTTCCTTTTTTATGTAGTGCGCTTCCTATCTTTTAATTCGTTGAATATTCCCTATTCGTATCACAAAGAAGGAAAAGGAGAACCTCCTGATTTCTCTTCTCCAGATCATTTCTTATTTCCCTTGCCCTCAGGTCCCCTCCTAGTTTTCTGCCTCCCAAAGAATACAGTCTCGTGCCTTCAAATCTCTCTTTGATTGCAAAGGTTTCTTATTTGCTATTTTTTATGAAATTCCTCCAAACCTTTGTGATACCTTTTCTGAAATCTTTTGACCAGTGAATACACAATATTATACCTGAGTCTGCCCAGTGCTTGGTCATTTGAAATGGTCTTAAAATATATTTTTTTATTTTTAACTTGCAGCCCATTCTTTAAACTTCCTAATATCTTGTCAGCATTTTTGATTGCTTATTGAGCAACGATTTTCATTGAGCTATGTATTGCCACCTGGGTCGCTTTACAAAATTGAGGCAGTTAATTTAGAGCCCTTAAGGTGCCTGAATGGCTCTCACTACTTCTCCAGCGTCTATTACTTTACATTTACTGAGACTGAATTTCATTTCTGTTCATCTAACTAGTTCACCTCTCTGAAGATAAACAGCAAAGAATTCCAAGAGGGCAATTTGCTGGGAAAAATATGGCCTTATGTTAGTTACCAACTGGCCTGTTTAATGAGAAAAACATCCTCAGGAAAACAAAACTCTGTGCAGACTTCATTCGAGGAGCATGCTGAGGTGAAAAGGTGGGGACCTTCTGGTTTAGACACTCAGATTTCATATGTAAGCAATATAATAAGGCAGTGCCCTTTGTGGTCGGGAAGACAGTGTTGCCAGGACTAATGAATGATGCCTTTCATTTGCGGAACTGGGGCTGGTTAGCTATTGTAACACCCTGATCTCACAGGTATTTTTAATGAAATGCAACAGATGGAGCAGTGGTGCTGGCTTTCTCCTGTTTCCCAATGTCTGCAGTTTTGAGTCAAGTAAGAAATGAAGGCTTTGTCCTAGCTATGTAGAGAAAATTTCTGGGTAGGAATAATCCTGGTGAAGGATATTCAGACAGCATGCGGATCCAGCTTTTCATGCAGATTTATTAACGCAGCTTTTCCTGCAAGCCAGAAAAAAATTCAGACAGACATTTTGGGCATAAACATGTCTTTCTGGCAGTCTTGGATGGTTCATTTTCAAATCTGGGAACACCCACTCCTCCCTGCTGTCTAGAGCAAAGAGGTCACTGGGATGTTTCAGTGCACTTTAATGACTTTCTCCAGGGATGACAACCCACCATAAACAGCCTGAAAGCTGCTCACCTTCTAACATATTAATTAATTACTCTGAAAAGCACCAAAATAATCAGTAAATTACAACTGTGCATCATTTTCTAATCTGTTTTGTTGCACTACAGTACATTACATCACCAAGGTGTAGTGTCACTTGTGCCATTAAAGTAGTGATATTTAGGATGTGAGCATGTTCAGGCTCACAGTGATTCTGTTCACCACAATCTTTTCTCCTCATGTATCCCCCTTTTTAGGTAGAAAACTGGGGATGACAACTTGTAGCTCCCAGCTCCTTCTTTTTTTGGGGGTGCAGGGGGCAGGGACGGGATGCCTTACTGTGAAAATAGCTCCAGTACGAATACTGGGCATCCCCCTTTGAGTATTGTTAATGCACTCTGGCCAATAATCCTGCTGCAAGCAGATGTGAAGGAGTAATGGACCCAGATGTTTACGCAGCCTAATGCGAGGGTATCCTCCTGCCATGGCTGCCTTTGCCACTCGCTGCCCCACAGTGCTGTTGCACCCTCTTGCACCTGCCTCTACTTTACAGAAAAGCTATTTTAGAGCCTGCCAAATTCAGTAATGTTGATCTATTTCTTATCCCTCTCCCTGTAATATCTAGTTGCCGTAGTTACCTCATGTATCTAAGGCAACCAGATGTTACAGACGAAGGCACTGAAATAGCATCAACAAGTGCAAAAATTGGTTTAACTAGTTTGCCCGAGTTACGCCACTCAGGGTTGTTTCCCTCTCGGCTCCGTAATTTGCCACCTCCTCAGATCAAACCTGCTGGCTTGTTCCCACCTTCCTCCCCAAGCCATTTGGGACTCCCCTTTCCCTGGAGTGATGGCGGTGGGATTGCTTGACCATTTTATCAAGGGTGTACTTCTGGGGCAACAACATATTGAGGATGCAGCAGTGGGGAGCAAGGGGTGTTTACAGTTAGCGCAGAGCTGGAAGCGATGACCTGATTTTATTCAGTTTGGGAAAAATCCACTCACAGAATGAGGAGGATTTATCTCATTATCTGTTTTTCTGGAGTAAGAAAATGCTTGCAAGTCAGTCAGATGGTTTCCACTTTCTAAATACTGCCCCGTGAGAACCTGGTGACTTCTAAGACATCAACAATATTGCTGTTTTCAGGGCTAAGTTTGTCAAACTCAGGCAGCTAATCCCTGTTCCCACCTGATTAAGGATCCCACTGAGCCAGCAAAGAGAAATGTAAAATGCTTCTTCTGTTTCATTATTTTCCTTTATAAAATAGCAGCTGCTCCAAGTTGCCCAAAAAGTTGGAAGACTGGGAGGAGTCTCCCCACAGGTGTGGTGCAGCACACAGGAGGCATCAGAAATACGGGAAGCACAAGCTGCTGCAAGAAATAAGAATGACAATGACTACACGTGTCCCAACATAACTGTTCTAGGATAACTACTCTGGGTAAGTAATATTCTATATTCTATATTTACAAGCTATAAGCCAGTCCCAAAGGGAAGTGATTTCCCAGGCTGTGTGCAGGTCACACAACTTTTAAAGATCGGCATGGAGGGATGGTTATGTGTCCCCTCCCTGCCCTTCCACGAGGCCGTGCGATGGATGGAGAGGCACATGCGTGCCAGGTCATGACGGAGAGGAGCGTGCGCTTTGCCGTGTGATGGGTAGGAGCTGTGTCACAAGACTGAAGTCAGAGGTGTCACCAAAACCCTCACAGGGCTTTTTGGAGCACGTAGCCCCCTAAACAATTTTCTTCCGGCTGCAGTGCTGTGTGGGTGGCTTTGCTTCTGCTCACAGGTGGCATGCACAGGCAGGGCTGCTGCTTAGCTGATGCCAGCTGTGCCTGGCCAGAGGGTACCTGGAGGAGCAGGGAGGCTGCTGTGCCGCAGGGGGACCCCAGAACAGAGAGACTCCCTTGAAGAGTGTGAGATGGAAGCAGGCTGGGGGAGGTTCATCAGCTCTGAGCATTTAGTGTGCTTAAATTAGTTTTGTTTTAAACATGGAAAAGTAATCCAGGCTGCAAAAGGAATAGCTGAGCTGAGCCACGTAAAGTTTTGTTGTGTTGTTGTGGTTTTTTTTTTTGGTTTGGGTTTTTTTTGTAATAAACTATAATGGAAAAGGAAGGGTTAAACATGGAAAACTACTAAGCTAACCATGGATGTATTAAGGGGAAAAGTAAAATTAATTCTGTAAGCTGCTGCCTTTATTCCTGCATGAGTTTCATCTTACAGCTGTTGTCTTTCAACTCCTTCATTTTTTCAAAGGCTCCGATTTCCCTGTGAGGGCCCAGGGAGAGCTCCTGAGCAATTAAATTCACATGGTAAAAGCGCCTTCCTCTCAAGGTTGTAAAAGCACAAATTAGACATAACACCCTTCTAAGGCACCTTTCTCAGGATCGAAGGAAGCAGGTGTTTAGCGTTACATTAATTTTAAACCCATAATTAGTGTAACTTGAATCCTGGACCTCTTCCAGTTTAATTCATTATATTCCTCCAAATGAGACTCCTCTGCTGACTTCACGTGAATGCGGCAGGCCAGGTTCTCCAGCTACCCAAGCCTTTTCTTATGCTGTTCAGAGTGCAGGAAATGAGGTGTCCTGGAGCTGCCATAGGGTTTCTATACGGCCTCTGTAATCGAGGTGTGGCTGACACAGCCTGTGCTCCAGCTGTCCATTGGCCATTAAAGTGATGTCAGTGGCCCACAGGTGGCTGGTATAAGAGAGAGTTGCCTTCAGTTCCTCTCATTGTTTGGTGAGCACCAAGATCTGAGCTTGTCAGAAGCTGCTTAGTGAGGTTTCTGCTGTGTGCTTTCCTCGTTCTTGAGCTGGTGGATCCCCTTTGGACTCCCTGAGTTTGATGGAGGATTTTTTTTTTATTTCCCCAGTCTAGCTGGTGTGAGAGTGCTGGTGGGGCCGCTTCTGCCAGAATGGGAGCTACAGCTGTCGGCAGGGAGGAGGTATTGCAAGCACCTTTTATTTTACCTATTGCAGGGAAATAAAACACTAGGATGAGCACTGGATAAAGCAAATTGCATTGTTATCATAAATGGTGTACGGAATTGCCTTGGTTTGCCCTCTTGGGAAGCAAATTGATATTACTGGGAAGTATTTTATGTTGGAAGATGTGAAGTGCACTGGCTCAGCATGGGGTGAGGCAGGGAAGGGGACGCAAACAAACCATACCTTGACTCGCTTTTCATAACCACAGTGCTTCTGAAGTGACTACTAATAAGTAATGCTAACAGCAAAGGGTATTTGGTATCTTGTTTGTGTGTTCCCTCTGTGGGAAGCTGGAAGGAATTACAAGGGGGGCTTCAGAGGAGCTGTACCTGCCAGGGTGCTTGGCTGGGGCACTTTGGTACAAGCTCGCAGCCCAGTTACGCATCCAGTTGGTGTGGATCAAACCTGCCTCTGGCTTTGCTGAGTTAGGGCTAAATATCAGCTTCCTGATTTAACCCTCGCTTTGTACAGCTGTTGTTTAGCAAAATGTATCAGGGATGTGAGCAGAAGTAGAGAGGAATAAGAGGGGAGATGGGGGGCAGGAGGGAAGACTTTGTATGTTTTAGCCAGGATTTGAACTTAGCTGAATCTCAATTGATCAGAAAGACACAGGATAAAAGCCGTAAGGTCAAGGTGAGGGAAGGTGAAGGCCTGGGGGGGCATTGTGGAGGGAGATCACAATGCTGGAATAGGCTGGAGGATTTGCTGTCTGACACACAGTAGAAAACATGAAGTACCATAACTTACTTGGTATTTACTGAACTTGGCAGGGTATGTATTAGGCCTGCATGAGCAATTAGTGCTGATTAGCAGTTCCCTCTGCTGGCTGAGCTAATGAAGTTATTCATTCAACTCTACAGGTGTATTTCTGATATTGCAAGGGTGCAGTTAAGTTGAGAGATCTCCAGGGATCTCCACACATGAATTAACAAGGATGGCTACATAAAGCATTGCCATAGGGGAACTGTGCAGCAAATAATAAAAACATGGTTCACTCTACTGCCATCAAACTCTTCTCTGGTAATAAAAAAGAGCAGAGCAGCCACAGACTCTTGTTCTAGGAGTAATTCTGACATGCGTTTCACTGGATGATTCAGAGCCATTGCTGATGATACTTTGCATTGGGTTGGTTGCTGTGCCATTTTGCAGTTTTTTTTGGTGGGGGTGTGTGTGTACATACTGTTTGTTATGGGGCTTTAAGCAAGGACATATGTCTACCCATTATTTAAATCTTATAAAAATATTATTTTAAAAGACTGCATTTTTTTTTTTTTAATGGAGCAAAATGCTCTTCTTTTTCTTCAAGGAACAATAAAGCAGATCATTAATTTGTCTTCTACATCTCTTAGACAAAATGGAGATGTGGTGACTTACCACATCATTAACAAGTTATGAGCTAATTGGTATACACCTCTGAAGGCTTAAGTGACCCTGAAATGAGAAATGAAGTCAGGCTGTCAGCTTCTAAGCCATGCTTCTGTCTGTCCAAATGGCTCTTCCCAATGTGGTTCCTCAGGGAAGGAACTTGCTTTTCTCACTGTGAAGCTGTTGTCTGCTTACAGACTTAAACAACATCAGCTGGAGTCACAGCTCAAACAGTGATCTTATGAAAACATTTTTACAGACAAATGTGCTTTTCTTACCTTCTATGGATTTCATTAATTTTTTTTTTTTTTTTAACGTGGGCTGTGAGTGAAAAGCCCTGGTTTCTCTTTACATTTGTGACATTAATTTGCCAGGTGCTTTTGGAGACCTCTGTCTGCTTCCACTCTCTGCGGAACAAGGTTAATGTTAACTCACCTGTCGCAAAGTGCTTTACGAATAAACATAAAGAAGGCTATAAAACTGTTAAGTAGTTGTTTTCACTTCCAGGGAAACTGGCTGGAGCCCGGTGTCTCAGGCGGCCAAAGGCTTTCCATGAAGAGATTCCTGTGGGTTTCTGTGCAGAGCCCTCCCCCCTCCCCTGCCACCACCCCTGGCCGTCCAGCCAGGAGTCGGGCCTGAGGCGAAACGACTGCATTCTCCCCCTGCCAGAGAAATCCTGCTCTGCTCTGGCCCCGGCTGCAAACTGAAATATGTGCTTCCTGTGCCATGGCCCGAGCTCCTCAGGAAAACTTCAGCTACATCCAAAGCAATAACTGAACGCAAGCATCCCAGGCTAAGACCAGGATTACTGTGGGAACGACTAGATGCTGCCAGAGAGAGCGGCCGCCGCAGGAGGTGAGGACAGCCAAGCTAAACAACCACTGTCTGGTCCCACGTTGTTCTCCTTGGAAGCAGCCGCCCTCCCACTGCTCGCCATCAGGGCACCCTGCTCATTGGCCCAGCTAGCCAAAGGGCAAGGGACCCCTTCTACACCTGGCTCTGCTGGTGCCCAGGCTTTGGGCTTTGACTCACCCCAACTGTGTGTAATGCTTGAGTACGCCTGGCTGTGTGTACTATAAATCACTTTCGCTTTCTTACTTGTACCGTGGGAATTTGCATACAAAAAGCCCCATTAGCTCTGATCAAAGGATATTTAGATTGCTGCTGTTAAACAACCAGAAGCAGACAGTCAAGTTGTGAGTTGAACATGTTCCCCAGCTAAAAGTGAAACGCTTGCTGGTGTCATAGGAATTTTTTACTAACCTGTTAATAATAATACTTATACTACTTTTCTTGCTGGGTTTCCACCAGTATGTTAAAATTGAGTTTCTGTAACGGCAGGAAGTTTAATTTTGGGACAGGTAAAATGTCATACCATTTCCTATTTTAAATATTTTTACATAAGGTGTTGAGCATTATTTACAGATGCATTATGACACCATTATCAAATGAAATTAATTTGATTTATGCTACTACTAATATTAACCAACCAGACGATAATGGTAATAGAACTGCAAGTGCAACTGCTTCTCTACAAGTCCTCATCCCCTTTGTGGTCCAAGCTACCAACTTCTTTGCAGTAAAGACTAGGTCATAGCTAGTTCATCACCCCTAAGTAACTCCTGATTCGCTGAAGCACAGTCAATGCTTAACTTACTCATTGCTTTATATGTCGGGCTACTTGAACCATTAAAATTTAACCCAAATGGGTTAGGAGGTTTCATTAAAGGGTATAAAACGGAGACTAAGCGGATCAAGCACATGTAGAAATAAGTTCTTGATGCGCATTTGCTTTCAGGCGTGTACCCACACTTTATATATGTTAGTCACAGGGGAAATTCAGAAGTCCGTGTGTGAAAACTTGGGACTGTTGGTATGCAAATGGAGAAGTGCTAGTAGGTAGTGTCACCACTCCCAGCATTTTACATGAAAAGTGGCAGTATTCACATTGCAAATGTGGCATGCTGTTGTATACCCTATCAAGCCATCTCAACCACTGAGTGTATGTTTGGGGTATATGGATGCATCAAATCGAGGCTAAAAGAAGCACTTTCCCTTAATTAAACAATGTTTAAATCAGTTGTTCCTTGGGATTTGCTACTGAATTAACTCCTATGCTGTAAAAGAGATTTTCAGTTCTTCAGGATGGGACAGAGCTGACTCTGAGATGCTTGCAGTCAGAAAACACTCAAATGCATACAGGGAGGCTCAGGAGGAAGCAAGCTGGGGGAAACAGCCTAGGAAAAGGGATTCACCAGCAGCAGCAAGGAGGAAGTGAGTTGGTTTTAAGCAGCAGTTTTCCACCTTTTTCCATTTGCAGACCTGTAAGTACCTAATTTTTGCCTCCTGCCAGTGGGCTGGGAGGCCCCTGAGCAGCAAACCTGGACATGGCCAAGGAGCCTGCAAAGTCCAGCTGAAAATCGCACCAGTGAGGGCCTTTTGGATGCCTTCAGAGCAGTCCTGCCCCATGCTGAGAACCTGTACGGCCAGGCACATGGATGTCACTGTGCCAGCAGGGTGATGGAGGAGGGTTTGGGTCTGGATACAGGAGGTGAAGGAGAGAGCAGGCAGGTGGGGAGATGATCAGCTGAGAAAGATGAAAGAAGAGGAGGGATTCGTAATAAGGTGCAGTAAGAAACTTGCGTTGGATTTCAGAGACTGACACGTGCTGTCAATAAACCTGTGTGTTTTAGAGAAAAGGAATGAAAATTCATTCTGAAGACACTAAAAAAAAAAATCTTTTGGAGCAAAGCTGTATTTAATTTGGTTATAATCCTCTGAATTGAGATATATTTCAAGTTGACTGAGGACTCCCAAGCACGGCTCACAGAGGAAACCTGATCATTTTTGGCAGAGGGAAGAAAAACTGTCTGTTAGAACTAAGTTCTCGCAGCTGGCACGTTTATCACCCGAGATCAATGAAAACCAGAGGATAAATAAAAGCAGATTTTGAAAATGAACGGAGAGACGTTCAGGCGCCAAAAATCTTTTTTTTTTTTTAATTTTTTTTTTCTGGGTCTCTTTTATTTTTCTGCCTTGGAGAAAATTAAATTGAAACATATTTTATTGACAAGCCTGTATCTTGTTTGCAAGACTGATAAATGAGTGGCTAATATCATATAGGTCTCAGATTTGCTGCCCCATCAGACCTATTTGTTTGCCCTTCTAGATGCAGACACTTGAACATGGTGTGTCTTTCAAGGTGGGACATAATGTTCTGCTTTAACAGGAAGCATGTGGCCCAGTTTTTAACCACATAGCAGGACTTAGATGGGACTAAAATTACTAAGCAGCGTGCTGATGATTTTATAAAAGTTAACTGTATTTTCCCAGGGTGACTTGGTATTTCTAAGGGAAAGAGAGAGTAAACAATATGTTTGTATTTAGTAACAAGCCCTGGAAATGTACTTGGAATGTGGACAAAGCTTTGGAGAGACAGGGGGCGAGAGTGCCCCACACAGACGTAGCTGTATCACTCCCAGGATCTAATGCAATGTAGAAACATCCTTCATGGTGTCCTGGCATGCATCTTCTTATGCCTTTCTTTAGATTCAAATGTACTGGAAGAGTTGAGCTTCTCTCCAGTGTCTGCCCCACCTGACCTCTCTTCTCTTTGGTTTTTTTCCTGTATTGAACAGCACAGCATTTTATTTCCATCCTTCAATATTATTGCCATGTGTTGTCCATCTTCCATCTCTCCGTCTAACTGCTTCCACTTGGCCTTCCTCCTTGATTGTGATTCTGGACTCCTTTCTCCCTCTCTCTGCTGTCTCCTGCACTCATACTCTGAGCAACACCATCCCCA
>VUYV01000003.1:8903757-8920162 GCA_008711295.1 Anarhynchus alexandrinus
TTTTTTTTTTCTGGGTCTCTTTTATTTTTCTGCCTTGGAGAAAATTAAATTGAAACATATTTTATTGACAAGCCTGTATCTTGTTTGCAAGACTGATAAATGAGTGGCTAATATCATATAGGTCTCAGATTTGCTGCCCCATCAGACCTATTTGTTTGCCCTTCTAGATGCAGACACTTGAACATGGTGTGTCTTTCAAGGTGGGACACAATGTTCTGCTTTAACAGGAAGCATGTGGCCCAGTTTTTAACCACATAGCAGGACTTAGATGGGACTAAAATTACTAAGCAGCGTGCTGATGATTTTATAAAAGTTAACTGTATTTTCCCAGGGTGACTTGGTATTTCTAAGGGAAAGAGAGAGTAAACAATATGTTTGTATTTAGTAACAAGCCCTGGAAATGTACTTGGAATGTGGACAAAGCTTTGGAGAGACAGGGGGCGAGAGTGCCCCACACAGACGTAGCTGTATCACTCCCAGGATCTAATGCAATGTAGAAACATCCTTCATGGTGTCCTGGCATGCATCTTCTTATGCCTTTCTTTAGATTCAAATGTACTGGAAGAGTTGAGCTTCTCTCCAGTGTCTGCCCCACCTGACCTCTCTTCTCTTTGGTTTTTTTCCTGTATTGAACAGCACAGCATTTTATTTCCATCCTTCAATATTATTGCCATGTGTTGTCCATCTTCCATCTCTCCGTCTAACTGCTTCCACTTGGCCTTCCTCCTTGATTGTGATTCTGGACTCCTTTCTCCCTCTCTCTGCTGTCTCCTGCACTCATACTCTGAGCAACACCATCCCCACCAAAAGGGTTAATCCCTTGAGCTGTTCTCCACTAGACACTGCCACCTCCACTTTCTAAAAAGTATCTAACAAAATGAACACCATCAAGTTTTCTCTGATGCCACGCTTCCTACTTTGATGGAGTTTACTGAAGGCCTGCACAAGGCTATTTAATTAACTGCTTTCACTAGCTATCTTAAAGCACCCTGCTTTTTTATGGTGCTGATAAAAAGAAAAGACAAGGGCTAAGCCACCAGGGTGCTGAGACCAGGACGTCTCACACAGATCAGTATCATTTCATTGGTTCCATGTATATCCCCTTTTATTGTCCATTGCATCTGGCCTTATACCTGTGCTGTAAACTCACCATCCTTTTGTTCTGGGTTTGCGCTGAGTAGAATGGGATCCACACCCTTGACTGAGGAACCCAAAGGCTTTCTGTAATTAAACATTTAAGAAGAGTAAGAGTAGTTGAAATCTATTCATTACCAACTCTTGTTATGGCTGGAGTAAGATTTTAATATAGAAATCAAACACAGAAGTCTTTTATTCACTAGTTATTCCTGTGCTTTTTGTGTATAAATTTATGCTTTAGTATGAATGGTTTGTAGTCTGGGTAGGTTTGGATCTATATTTTCTTTAGAGAAAATAAATTAAAAAAAAAAGGTCAGTGTGGAAAGGTAGAATCTGTTTGTATAATACACTGTATTTGAACTAGAGCCTGTACGACAGCTGCTTCCAGTAGATAGATAAATCATTACGCAGAGAAAAAATTACAACAGTTTTGTGTGCCGCATTTATAACCAGAACTCCATAAACTCCAGCAAGGGAGGGGAAATTCCAGTTGTGTGTCTTTGACGAAAGAATATGAAGACATTATGTGCAAGATACTTTGAAGCAGAGCTATGTGGTACTCAACCATCCTGGCTGTAAGAGTGAGAGGTCAGCACGCCTGGTAGCAGAGGCCTGTCCACCTATCGATTTTATTTTATTTTTTTATTTTATTTTTTTCCTGAGAACAGCACCACTCCGTTGAAGTCCCTAGATATTACTAGAAAGGTGTAATGCAGGGGGAAAATGAGCTTGAATGAAATAAAGGCTTGATTCAGTGAAGTGTCATGATAGAAGAGAAGTCATATTTTTTCTAGTTGAAAGAAGGGATCTTATCAAGACTGTCTCTTTAATTTCCCCATAATATTTGAAGCAGACTCCTAGTATTTAATGAGTTGCTGAACACAATGACAGCTATAATTTGGCTAATTAAAAGCGACAGGCAAGGATTCTTCCCCAAAGACAGGAAAAAACCCACTCATTTCCCTTAATAGTTGGTTGGCAAGTCTGAATTTTCTCATTGGCAGGACCTAGTGAAGTAGTTCTCCAGCCAGATCAACGCCTGGGTCCGTTTCCGAGAGCACATCCCAGCTGGCGATGAAGTGCCGTGCAGAGACCCGCGAGGTAGCTACGCGCCAGCTGACTTTGCAACCTGGAGCTGTGTGGTGGCATCCTCCCAGGTACCAAGCGGCATTAGACACGCTGGGAGGCAACAAGTCTCCGCCAGTCCGCCGGTTGTCTGTTAGTCTGCGCTGCCACGTTTTTGTTGCTCTCGTTACCTGCGGCAGCAGGGTTAGAGCCAGCCCGTGTATGCATACACGCCAGTCACGCCATATATGTTTCCTTTATGCTTTTGCTGGACAGTTTATTGTTACGTCCAGTAGAAAAACATCTCATCAGTTTAATCCCACCACCTCTCCTTAGCCTACCTTCTGTCACTGCTTCCCTCACCCCTCCACCCCCCCATTCATTATCCCATTCTTCACGTTCCCATTACCTACTCACTCAAACTAAGCTTAAAATTTGGTCAAAGCGGCTTTCTCTTCTTGCTTCCTGTTTCAAGCTATTACGGCAGGGAAGGAGGGTTCTCATTTTGCCAATCTAACTTCAAGCTGGGAATTATTGGTCTGAGCTGTGCTCAAGCCTCTGCGGCTTAAACCAGGTGCTTAACACCTCTCAGCACCTCAACTTGCTATCTGCAACACGAGATGAAAAAAAGCCCGCCTGGCTTAAATGTTCTGAGCTTTACCATATTGCTCTTTGCAATTTGTTGTGAGATCATATGATAGAAGTTTTCATAGGGACATAAAATGCTTTTTTTCTGGGTGCTGTTAATGGATCAGCAGTGCATTTTTTGTAACTATCTGTTTACACCAGTCGATAACCAGTGTAAAAACCAGCAAAGGTGAGTGGTGGCAACCATCTTGTGCTCACATTGCACTGCCTAAAATAGGAGTGAAAACCAGTGATTGGGGCCAAATGCCTTTGTGACAGTATCCCACTCCTCTGTCCTGTGTGTTTTTTTCACCCTTCATCTCCATGAGATATATCCATTACCTCTGCCCAACAGTTCAGTTAGTTTCTGCTTTTCTCTGATGTGTATCCATGTCACTTTGTCCTGACCACTTCTCCTATCAGCCTTCCCACATCAGTGAGCACTACGGCTGTCAACCAATTGCTCTTGAGTCCCACTGGAGCACTACTGTGTCAGAGCAGCCTCTTCCCTGCCTGCTGGCAGCTGAAAATGATTATTCAGACAAGGATGCAATAAGTTTTACTGTGCTAGTCCAAAGGGAATGGACGCCTCTTGGAACGGCAACGCATTCATAACTCATCCAAATGAAGTAACTCTGCCTCTTACAGCTCTTTAAGTAGAGCAGGAAAACTTACCTGTGCATTAGCACATACAAATGGGGCATATATCCATGCTCTTCCATTAATGTCTCTGAAAAGGGAGCACAAATTAAAAATATTTAAAGTTCTCTGATCTTTCAGTCTTACGGGTGGGCTGGGATTCAGGAAAGGCTCTGGATTTGCTTGGATTTAAGCAAAGAACATTGAAGACAGAGATTGAATAGTTCAAAGTATGTGTCATAGGGGATGAGGCCTCTGCCAAATCAATTGCTAGTTTAAGCTCAAAAGTGATACCTAATTACTATTATGTCTGTGATGTCTGCTTGGTGGTCTCTGCAAAAAACAAGTTTTGAACTTGAAGAGATTCCCAGTGTAGAGCTAGCAATAGCTCTAAAGCAACTAACACTGACCCAAGCCTGCAGATTTCACACTAGGCTTAGGAAACATCTTGGGTGTATTTCCGTGACACTTTAAGCTGGTCTAAGTCAGCGCTGGAACCAGCACAGTTCCAGCCAGCCACTTGCTTTGCCCCAACACAAAGTTTGTCTGATGGTGAAACAGTTCAAAGAGCAAACCAGAAAATTAACGGATACAAAACTGAAATTACCAAGTTGGAAAAAAAAAAAAAAAAATATCCAGTAACTTTTTGCTTACTGAGCCACCTGGACCAATTTGCAGTGAGATCAGAAAAACACCAGCAGCTGCCACTGCCGTGCTGCACCCGTACACAGCTGAGGCACGTGGACTGGTCAGAGGTGGGAGCAGTGCTCAGGCCTCTCGCCTCAGCACTAGAAATTAGTTGGCAGCTTCTCTTGTCCTGTGCTTTCTCCTTAACCTTGCTCTCCTTCACGGCCTTTCCATCATGTCTCCCTTAGTGTGGCTGAAACCTGGCTGGTTTGCGTTTTTCTTTTTTTCAGCTCTGTTCTCCATAATTGCCTCCTGTAACTGATGCAACCTGCTTTCCTGTCAGCTACTTTTTCCCTCCAGTGAGGTCTGAGGTTTGAAAGTTTGAAGGACGTTGCCCCTCCCTTGTGCTGAAAACAGCATGAGGCTAGGCAAAATTTTCCACCAAAAATATACATGCCCATTATACCTATAGAATAAACAGTATCCAGAATTTGCTGCTTTCATGGACTTTCCAGAAGGACAGGAGTTCCAATATGTAAAATGATGATCCAAAGGATGGGGCAGGGTCTATTTCTTTCAACGGTTCTTATTTTATTAGCTGTTCCTTGATGACACCTATGCTGATCTTCATAAGCTTCCTGGCATAGAAAGCTACATCTGTAAAAGCAAAGAGTATCCAATACGTACACTGTGGGTGTATATGCAAGCTTCATTTGAGATGATACTCCCCATGTTCTGAGTTAGTCTCATTTATACAACAGCAATTTGGCACCCTTGTAGTCATGTAAATGGGCTTTAAAGGAGACACAAGTATAATTTGTAGCTAGCCTCGGGACATGAATTCCCTCCCACCGTTTGAAAATGTGTTACCAAGCTGCATTAGGTTTGGAAACGATTTTTATGCAACAGAACAAAATTGTGTTGAAGCATCTATGGCAAGATTGAAAAATCCCAATGTTTTTTTTCCTGTTTGTGTCCTGGTCGGCAGTAAGCAGGTAATGCTATTTTTCTGAGACCATCAAGAATTTCATCACAACTAATGCATCCCTGCAAATCATTTCAGCTTTGACAAAACAACATTTTTCAACGCAAATTCATTTTGTTGGATGTTCTCATTGGTTCCAATCATCTCACTTCCATTTTAAGTTCCTTTTCATATGGCTACAGTGCAGTAAAATAGATCTTCATGTTGACCAATGACAGGGTCAGGCAATGCAGGTTAGGAATACAGAACTCCTAACATAATGCCCTGCTTCTGCTGCCCCACTTACAATACAATTTGATAAAGCATTTATTTCGAATAATTTTGTTTATAAAAAGCAATACTTTTCAGGTCTGACATCATTCTCTAATCCACACTGAATGCAATGCAGTATAACTTTCAAAAGCTTTGCTTTTTTCTCCTTTCTTGTTTTTTTAAAGTCAAAAGTTCTGATTGCTCCGATCATCTTTAAAAGGGGAGATACTGCTTAGGGATAAGTCGGTTTACTTGAGCGCCTGAGAGCGCTGTCTCACATTATCTCATTGGCAAAGTTCCTGAAGTTGTATTTTTAATCGGCAATTAATTGCACACTGTGGACCAATTCTGCCAAGCTTCTCGGGCTAAAGCTTTGAGGTGGCCACAGGAGAGACAAGCCAGTGGGAAGCAAGCTATTAGACCTTGCCTACCGGGTCTTACAGCCAACAAGGAAACCACTACTATTCTGATGATGCTGCACGGAAGGGTAAGTGTGTATTCCTCAGATACGCTGTTGAGGTTTTTCAACCTGCACGTTTTTTTTTTTATTGCAAACAAATACTTTGGCATAAGACAAAACAAGAGAACTGACAGTGCTAAAACGTGTACCAGGTATGGATGTCTTTGCAGCGGCGACAGTAGATGGTGGTCGGTCAGTCTTTGGCTAACTAGAGGCAATGAGGTGCAGCTGTATTTCTCACTTCTGTCATTAAACACCCTCCTTTGTTCCAAGTTTTCACAGTGCTTTCATCCTCTCCCTGGGGAAATCTGCCTAAGTAGCAGATCCATTTCACAGACAGGAAAAAGGAAGACAGAGACAGGAGAGGGTTAGTGCCACAGCCCCAGGCGGGCTGCGTGACTCACTCTGCCCTTCGCTTCCTCTGGAGCATGCACGCTCCTCCGAGGCACCATCTTCACCTCCCCCTGCCCCACCAGACCGATGGATTTTATTTTACCACTCAGGCATTTTATAGGTCTTCCAAATAACTATTGCCACTCCTGAGCATGATTCCAGTTTACATATTTTTCTTCCTTGATCTCTATTCACCATTAAAGATCCCTTCCTCTCGAAACTTTCTAATTTCCCAGTTCTTCTTTTCTCCAGTCGCTCCCTCCAGCCATCACTCCTGAAGGTGGACTTGCCAAAGAGATTACATCCCCTGGGAATAAATTCCTAAATGATGAGGCTTAACCATGTTTGTTTCAATTTCTACACCTTGAAAAAGAACGCAGTAATTCCCCACCGGTCCCCCGGGAGAGGGTTAAGATTAAGTAAACAGTGTTTGAAAAGCACTTTGCAGATGTGTCCAAGCGTTTCCAGAGATCTAGCGAGAGGAAACCTCTTGTTAAGCTGCATGTCTCAAATCAGTTTCAACAATTATTTTTTTTTTCTTTTATGGTTGTGAGCTTATTTTAAAAGGAAAAGAAGCGTTCACTTTTTTTGGCACTTGCAGTTTGAAATTCATGTCTCTGTCATGTTCCTTTGGCTTTTCTCTTGTGTTCATTACTATGCTCTCTGAGTGCTTCAAAAGCATGAGCTCCTAGGACAATAGAATTTTTAAATTAGTCAGTGTGATGTTCAGGGGAATTGAGTGAGCTGGGAACCCCTTGGAATTCATTAGATGCCAGATTTAAGCTACATAACCAAGCTAGATGTTCGCATTTCAAAGATTTTTTTTGAAGTATTTAAACAGAGCGTTCAGGACTGAAGAAGGGCAATCCCCAGAGAGCCTTTAAAACGCGAAAGGAAAGAAAAGAAAGAATTGGGCAAAATTATCTTGCAACTGGCTTCTAACACTGATTAGTAATTAAATTGGTTAAAAGTGAAACTATTGAAATGGTTTAAAATGCAGGTACAGAACAACCTTTCCCAAGGAGCTGGAGCTCTGTTTTAGGGATCCCACAAAAGGCTGCAACAATAACTCATTTCAATTAACTGATTTTGCCACCTTTTCTCTGGGAGGTGATAAAGCTGGTTGTCAAGATAGATAAGAATGCTGCATTGTGGACTGCGTGCTCACAACATTTTCCAATTTAAGCCTTCTGTCATCAGGGCTTTTTCATCATCTTCAGGCAAACTCAAAGTATTATGGTTTGCTATTCTTTTAGTGTCTCAAAGTACACCAGGCATATTAAAGATAGAGAAAGCAACATGTGTCCCTGACTAAGAGAGGATTTCTTAATTACTGTTTTATTATGTATCTTATTACTTTCTAGAGGCTTTGATCAATGCCTTGGCCAGTGCACAAACACAGAGAAAGGCTCCGTCATGGCCAGATGACTTTGTCACCAAAATGGATGATTCAAGCGCAGGGTAGAAGAAAAGAAAGTTCTTGAATGGGGACCTAAGGTAAACACAGTGGTCCACACTGGTCCTGAGCTGGCCAGCTCTGGAAGCACCTTCTCCACCCTACTTGCCTCATCCATGCTGTCCTTGAGGCAGCCTGACTTCTACAGATAATGTCTTCCCTTGCAGCAGGCAATATTGGGACCTCTGCGGGAAAGACACTGAGCAACCTTGTTTGGCCAACGTTGCAAGAGCAGAAGGGACAGCTGGAGCTGGAGGGACTGAGAGATTTGGCACAGGCCACAGCAAGAAAACATTATATGGGCTAAGAAGAGATTTATTAAGAGAATGACTTTCAAAGGCCATCAGAAGGCATCTGAAGCTCATTGACATCCAATGGCAAATATTTAAGGAAGAAGAGCAGTTGTGAATAAAATGGCAGAGAGGAGAAAAACAGGGATAAATGCAGGAAAAGTCAGTAAATCTTGAATTGCTTTATTGAGAAGAAGATGCTAAGAGATTTTTTGACAGAAAAGTTTTTAAACTTATTAATTAAAAGCCAACCTTTTACCAATGATTTTTCAGCCAGACTTTTTAGTTCTTCAGAGCCTGTAATACTTTCCAGATTTCTGGGAAAGAAAGGGTATTCCTCTTTCAAATACTGATTGCTCTTTCAATACATGCTAGAGAAAGCTAGGCATGACTAAACTATTATTTCAAGAGTTAGTAGATGATTGTGGATGATAATTATATCCTGTTGAAAACATCTCTTGAGGTAGGGATGAAATGGGGGCAGGGTGAAATGGGGTAATTTGTGACCCTTCACTTGTCTTTGATTATTAAGGACAGCTTTTAACTGAGGACAAAAAAAAATAAGTGAATAAGGCTTTGGGCTTCAACCACACAAAGCATCTCTCTCTGCTAAACAACGCACAAGCATTGTCACTTTTACATGCAAGTTCAAGCGAAGCACATGCTGGAGTGCCCTTAGTGAACTGGAGTGGGAATGAGGTGAGTGAGCACCCACTGATGTACGGAAGATGCCAGGTATCCTCCACATAAAAATGACTCTTATTCCTTTTGAAAAAGAAACACAGCTGCTCCTGAGAGTGGGCACTACCACCAAAATAACCAAACCACCCAACCAGAGGAGGGCCTTTCTGTGGGAGTTTGTGATTCCCCAGGGGTGAGGCTAGAGACTGGCTGAGCGGAGGGCAGTGCTGCCCTCCCACGGGCTGCATCAGTAGCTCCAGGGATCCATGCTGGTGTTCAGTGCGCAGAGATGCTTTAGATATTTTCTGTACAACGGTCCCGTACTTGTTTTGCTTGAGATTTTGTCGCTAAACACCAAATTTGATGCCTTGGTCCTTTAAAAACCACTGAAGCGGGGCTATTAATTTCAGTAGGAACGAGAGCTTATGTGGGTTTCTTTTTTTTTTTTTCTGTAGGAGGTATCCACTTGACCGATTCATCAAATTACTTCTTTTTTTCCAGAATAAATTTTGTGATGCTTTCCTCATATACCCCAGATTGTAAACCATCCCGCTTACATGCCATAAATTCCTAATAAATACACATCACACTTAAAGAGCTTACACAAATGTCATTATTTCAAGGCAACCTACTCATTCTTCAGAATTGTAAAGCCAGAAACACCTCCAGTATGAAACACCTACACATCAAGAGATTTCCAATGCCTTGTCTTATTCCCGAGAGGTTGCCAAATGGAGGATGCCTGCTTTACAAGCAGGGATTCACACCTGAACTGAATACCGGACATCCCCAAAGAGCAAATAGTAAAACTTTGAAGGACAGAGAATTTGAACTATGGGCACCTCAACATAAATACATGTATTGTGGGGGAGAGCATGAGGAAAGTGACAGTTGCTTCTTTGGATTTACATATTTTCACAACCTACTTTAAAATAACTGAATGGCAGTGTGTAACACCTGCATTATTTCAGGTTAACGCATGCAGCAGTTTCAAACAAACAACAACAGTGGACCAAGGTGAGCTTCAGCTTATTTTTGAACAGCAATGTTGCACACCCTGAGCCAAACAAAGTGTGTGGAGCTGAAGACAAACGAGCAGTCAAATGAGCAGTAGCTGCTGACCGTCTCACACCTCCAGTAGCACTGTCAGCAGTGGAGCTGAGAGGTTTGGTTTTCACCAGACCCCCCACATCTCATCCGTAGTTGCTCATGACAGTGACTCCCACCCGAGGAAGCTCTCTCCTTTTGTCCTTCAGCTGGGCTTGCTGCTGAAGACCTGCAGGGTCGTGGCATTGACAAATCATCTCTGGCGGTCGCAGCAACAGTTCCTCTTTGGAGGGCTTCGATGGGACATAAGCCACGCTCGGCGCGAGGGGGTTTCCCTGGCTGTAGGTAAGATGCTAAGCGAGGCTCGAGCTATGCAGAACGCCACGCTCTGAGCGCTGACAGCGACCACTTTGCACAGCGACGGCGAGAGCTGTGTGTCTAATTTGGGCAGCAGCAGATGGATCGTTTAAGACAGAAAGAGACTGGCACTACCAGCAGAGCGAAGGGATAATGTGTTCCTTCTGCAGCACAAATCTCACAAGTGACTCATGACTCTTCTGCAGCTCACACTGGCATCCCTTAGTCTTTGTGACTGTGACTGCACATTTTAAAGGTCAGGATGTAGCGCTTCTTCCCCCAGTACCTTTGAGTCCATACTGGCAAGAGGTTTTGCTCTGAAGAACGTCCAGTGCACGCGATGGTTCCTTACGGTTTGATTGGCAGGTTGCTCTTCTCCTCCTCCTCCTGGCCCAAGTGGAGAGATTATAAAATAACCTAGCCAATAAACCCCTCAGGAGGGTTTGATTCCCGGGTGCTCGTTGCATACATAATTATCATGTACATGACTAATATCAGGCAGGCCTGGTGCTTAGGCTTCTACGTGCCTGAGCCACACCCACATTCCTCCTGCGAGCCCTCATTTCAGAACAGATTTCAATTAACTTTCATCAGATGTTTAAGGTGGCCTAAGTCTTTTCTTCTTTGCGTAGGTGTTTAAATTTCACCGCCTTACACTTAAGGACGTACTTCACTGCTAACTAGAACTGAGACTGGTTTGGGCACGTGATTAAATGGTTCTCCGTCTAATGGTCTTATTTAAGTAGGACTTGCTGTGACAGCAGTGCCCTGGTATTAGCTGAGCTGTGCGCGCAGGTTGTCCGTGTGCACAAGTTCATGTGCTGCTCATTGTGAAAGCACACCGTGATGGCTCACCTGGAACGCCCTGCAGTCACAGGCATTTCACCACTGTCCTTGCTGGAATATTAGAAAGCCCAAAGCTGAACGGTGTTGGAAATCCCATTGCTTTTCTCCCCAAGACTGAATTGTCATCTAGATCAGGGAGTAGATTTCTGTGAAAATTTCAGTTCTGGGTACGATGTATCCTGGTACCGCACAATTTAAACCAGCTTGAACCCGGCTGTGATCCAAATCAGTGCAGACTGTGCTCGGTGATAGCAAAATCCCACTGAGCATTTCCACCAGTGTAAGGAAATTGCTGGCCCAAAGATCCAAAGGATAAGAATATCCCAGTGCTACTGTATCCAGAAGTCTCCTTAAATTCTCTTGATAACTTTCATTTGTTATTTTACATGGAAAAAGCGAATGGATAGAGACTGCCATGTGTACCACAAGCTGGAACGCCATGCAGGTACGGAACCCACTCCATTTGCCCAGAAGTTGAAATAGGCCCCTCCGTCTTACCAGCTTGGTAATGTTTCCATCTTTCATACGTTTCTGAGCTGCATCAGCCGAAAATAGTAATAATTCACCTTTGACAGTTACGTAAAAGAAAGACTGCGGCCTCCGCTCAGTTTCCCTTGAACGGTGAGCTGAAATTTGCAACCGTGTTTCGTAACAGTACCTTTATTGGCGAGCTTGCCAAGGAGGCCTGGGATGGGTGACCTTTGCAAATGAATAACCACCAACTCTGGCTTTAGAAATAGTCTTTCATAATGAAGTTGATCCTGGGAACACACCCTTTGCCTACACTGAACTTATTTTTCAGTAACTTTAAATCCAAAACGATATTTAAACTATTTAAACTGTGCTTAAAATTGTATGTTTATTCCTGCACAGGATGCTAACGTAATTAGGAGTGCGGGTCATCTTCTACATTTTACTAGTCATAAAGTCCTAAAAATGCCTGTCTTCATTCCATAAATGCATATTGAAAAAATGTTGTTTCTTAAACATATCTTTAGTTTTCAAATAAAAGCTTGCTCAACTCCTGCTGAAAAAGAGGCCCAAAGAAAGAATAAACCAGCTCAAATATTCAAAACCCACCAGAGAAATAAGAATAAAAAAATAAGTAATAACAAGCTATTGATTTATCAGGTTTTATTTTTAGTGAATTTCAAGTTGTCGTGTTCTCAAGACTTCTTCTTCCAGATCTCAGGGCTACCTCCTGTTTCATGAAAAGTAAGATACTCAAAAAAATGCCAACTACCATGAGATAAATGACAAATCATGAGTCAGCAAAATTGCTCCAAAGCTTTATCAGGGAACTGGTATTTTCTTCCAGGTTGTTTTTTGTGTGACATTTGTGTGACATTGCCCTTACACCTTGGGAGTTTGGCTGAGAGACCTGACAATAGTCCACATTACTGACAGTGAATTAAACACATTTGCAAACTTTGTATAAAGAGGCAGTTGATCTTCCTACAGTCTGGACAAGGGGAGGAAAGGGAATAAAGGCAGAAAGGAGGAAAGGAAGCTTTTTGTTTCCCTATATACGTATCTTCTACCCTATAGGATGGGAATCCATGCAAAGATCCTCACTGAGCATTTGTTAGAGCTTCTTGTAAAAATGAGAACACTAATAGTAGAGACAGTAGCTGGGGAACAGTACCAACATGAAAAAATATATATCCTGATATATATGAAAAATATATATATCCTACAGCCTCCCAATCTGATTTTTAAATGGGCCACAAATTAACCTCATTAACATCCTTACAAACCAGTTTTAGCAGATCCTTAGTAGTGGTTAAGGAACAAACAAATGGAGACTATGAAACTGGTTTTATATGTCTCTAAAATTAATGGAAAGCCTTTGACTGCTTTGGTCAGAAATCAATATTGAAAAAAAAAGATAATTTAAAACCCAAAAGAAATGTATGTGCGTAGTGTTGAAGGTTACTTTGTTAGTTCTCCTTTAGCTTCAGCATTCAGTGCAGTGTCCCAATGTCGTGCTTTTTAGTCCTCTTAATGGCTTTCTCCCTTCTGAAAGCAATGCTGGAGAAGTTCTAGGCCTGCTGAACAAAAACCCAAAAATGCCAATGACCTCTTTGTAACACCTTAGCGAGGGAGGCCGTTACACTCAGAAGACATATTGTAGCTGCCTGTACACAGTGTGCTGACACACAAAGTACAGGAAACCGGGGCTCCTGGGCTGGTGTGTTCTCCACAGCTCATTCATCCAAACTGGGATGGTCACAGCCGGGCGTAAAAGCTGAGCCAGCAGCCTGCGGCAACTAGGTTCACAGAAGGATCTGTCAATAAGGACAACATTTCTTGATCAGGGCTGAAGCCTCTGTGAGCTCAGGAGGCTCCGAGGCTTTGACTGTTTGACCAGGGGTCATGCTGGTGGAAAGACAGCAGGTGGAAGGAGACTCAGAAAAGTCACTAGTCCTATCACTGCAAATCCAGTTGTGGCAATGGTGACTTTCTTGGACACAGCATCTCACTCCCTGTGGCACATTTCTGGCCTTGACCTGGGGCGTGAGACCAGACCCCTGCTGCGCTCCAACCAGTGCCACTTCCCTGAGCAGGGGAGCAGGGCTCCTGAACCGGCAGTGCCCTCCTGCCTGCTCCTCCGCCTGCTCTGCATTGCATCAGACTTCATCTGGCTTTCAACTTAGAGAGAGACTGCAGACATATTTTTCCCTCTAAGGCTCTGTACCGAGCTCACCCTAAATCAGCATGACTGTGGGCCCGACGGTCATTAAAGAAGTACGCAAGCTATGCTTTTTTTAAGAAAATTAGATTAAAAAAACTCAAGGCCAGCTGTCCCGGGTAAGTCAAATTTTATAGTAACCTCTCCTGCTGTGCTGGCTTGTCCATGTCCCTGCGTTTCCCCACGGTGTCCTTTTTCCATTCACAGCCCTAAGTTTCACTTTCGTTTCCCCTGGGCACCTGAGTTTCAGTTCTCTTTCCGCACTGTCCTGTTCTTGCTGCCACCTCTCTCAGCTACGGAAATACTTGTAAATGCACTTGGGATATCTTCGTCTTCCTTTTGCTTTCTCGAGCTGTTCCTTTTCCTTTTTTTTTTCCTGACTTCACATCTTTCAAATCTGTTTTTCTCAAGTATCGCAGTTTAAGCCATTAAGAAGGGAAATTAAGAAGGGCTGAGTTAATCAGGTTCTTAACCTTATTTGTGAAACTAAGTATCAGCTTGGGAACTGTCACAAATAGGGATGGGTTCAAGTACTCTCTGGACTCAGGGAGTGTATTTGCAACCACTACCCTCGTGCATGTGCAATTTATCTTAACATTGTGAATTTATGAACAGATCAGTGGACCTTCTCTTTCTGTCACCCCCATCCTCCCCTTCCCCCAAAATTAAGCACCTTTTTCACTCTCTGTAGTGTCACCTGTTTGGAACCATGTTGTGTTTTATTTGAATCACGCATTGTTAAAGTATGAAACGTGATTTCTAACATTCATATCATTGTAATTCTGATCCTGCAAATTCTATTCAGACTAAATATCTGTTCAAATTATTAAGCAGAAACCTCAAGCCTTGTTTCTGTGCTTCCACAATTCCAGCTTGGCACATCCTGAGACAATCTCAGTAACTTTTCTTTAAAAAAAAAACATCATGACAAATATGACAAGAATTACTGCAATTCTAGAATTACTACTTTGTAAGGACAATGTAAGAAAATATTATCCTGGGGTATTATGATAGCTGTTTTGACTAATAACTGTAGGGCTCTGGAACAATTCACAGGCCCAGCCAGGCCCTAACCAGCAAACAGCATAAAATAAAGGAGGATAAAATGGGTTTATGAGACTTCCTGTGCCTATTCTTCACCTTCTTGGTCCTAGTCCCAGCAAAGAACTGCTGGTGGTCTGGGATGAAAGGGTAGGACTCGAGCCCTTTCCCACTCCCCACTGCACTCCTGAAGCCACATGTCCTGGAAGAAGCCACGACGACAGTGACAGCGCTACAGTGATGCTAATGAGCAAGGAGAGCTGCAGTGAGTCAGGTTCAAGTCCCTTTGTGTTACAAGAAGAGGATGGAACAGCAATTAGGAACGTATAAACCTAACATACGGTACCTACTAGCTAGTTCTTTTTTTTTTTTTTTAATGAAACACATATGCTTGCTGCATATATATAAAAATGCAGGATATGGCTTAGTCTAAAACCACTATTCAAGACTGCTCCATAGCAAACCTGAGTGATGCGTACAAGGTTATTATAATCTGCGTGGCATTTACCCAGTTGTTTAATAAGCAGGCTCTTTCATTGTAGCACGATTGGCCTCTGGACAGATAGATAAGGGGGAGTTAGCACTGGCAATTTATACTTTGTTGCTGTAAGCAGTTCAGGGATGCTGCTTTGCATAATTGTAATTAAAACACATTTTATTTTTCACTGTGTTGTTCTGCAAGCCACAGGCTTGATTCTGTTTTCAAATATACTGTCTTTATGTAAATGTGTGGGAACTGAAGCAAGGAGCATTCCAACTTTCTGATTACTCAGACTACTGCTTAATCTTGTAATTGTAGGCTCTTTGTCGTCGTGGATCACAACAGTTTGGAACAGAACAGGGCAAATGAGAATGAAGCAAGCCTGCTAGTTCATGACAGGCTGTCCCTAAGCCATTTTGCCATCCTTTTTTTCTGTAATATTCCCTGTATTTCCCCACTGCAAAACTGCCTAGTAGATAGCCACACGATACTGCAACAGTAGTAGTTTAAAAACAAAGACATCTTACGATAGTAATGGTTTCAATTGCGTTAGAAATGTAAAAGCTTGTAGCAGCCATGTTTCTATCATTAGCATTGGTCCATCGGCATGGTACAGCTGTGGGCCTGGCCCTGCCAGCTATGGGGAAATCCGTGTGCCCCGGCACACCGCAGCCCAGCCGTCAGTCAACACACGGCCTTATCTCCGGGAAATCTTTTAGCCCGGAGATAGGGAGGTTTGTTCCTCCGCTGGTCTCAGGTGAACCGTTGAGCTGTTCCCAATCGTGTGCGTAATTGGGTTTATTAGGCAAACGTGGGGCTGCGCCAGGTGTCAGGCCCCGCTGACACCGACCCGAAGGGGCACGGCTCCGTGCCCGCCGCCACCCCGCGCAGCACACCTCCGCCCCCGCCGCCCGGGGGTCAAGCACAGCCGCCTTCCACTCGTTCGGAGGTGAGAAACAGCCCCAGCGAGAGCTGCCTCGCCTCCAGAGGCCCGCGGCCGGGCACCTCCCCGGTGCCAGCGGTGGCGAGGCCGAGGCCCCGGCGCCGGGCCTGCCTACCGGCAAGAACCAAACTGCGGCGCGGCCTGGGTGCCCGCCGTGCGCGGAGGGGTACCCCGACCCCTGGCTGAGGTGCGGCAGCTGCTGTAGGCCCGAGACCACCGCGCGCAGCACCACCCTGCCCCAGCACCGCGCACGCTCGCCTGCGCGCTGACGTCGGCGGCGCCGATAGGCGGAGAGGCGCGCTCCGCCCGCCCCCTACCGGCCGCGTTCCGCCCCCCCCTCTCCTCTCCTCCCCTCCCCCCCCCCGGGCGCCCGGGCTCAGTCCGCG
>VUYV01000003.1:8920571-9005631 GCA_008711295.1 Anarhynchus alexandrinus
CTGGCCCGCCGCCCCCCCCTGCCGCGCTCACCGCTCCGGGCGGCGGCGGGCCCGGCTCGGCGGCGGCCCGCACCGACAAGGAGACGGTGTACGAGTGGTTTGGGCTAGTGCTGGGCTCGGCGCAGCGGCTGGAGTTCATGGTGGGGCTGCTGGACCTGTGTAACCCGCTGGAGCTGCGGTTCCTGGGCTCCTGCCTGGAAGACCTGGCCCGCAAGGACTACCACTGCCTCCGCGACTCGGAGGCGAAGGCCAACGGGCTGAGCGACCCCGGGCAGCTCGGCGACTTCCGCGACCCGGCCGTGCGCTCCAAGCTCATCGTCTACCTGGCCCTGCTGGGCTCCGAGAACCGGGAGGCCGCCGGGCGCCTCCACCGCCTCCTGCCCCAGGTGGACTCCATCCTGCAGAGCTGCCCGGCGCGGCGGCCCCCGGCGGGCGCTGCCGAGGAGGAGGGGGCCGAGGAGGAGGAGGAGGTGGTGGTGGTGATGGACGGAGCTGGAGAAAACGGGCAGGCCGGCCTCCCCGCCGCCCAGGGCCTGGGCTTCGGCGCGCAGGAGGAGCTGCTCCTGCTCTTCACCATGGCCTCGCTGCATCCGGCCTTCTCCTTCCATCAGCGGGTCACCCTGCGAGAGCACCTGGAGCGGCTGCGGAGGGCCTTGTGCGGGGACCAGGAAGAGGAGGGCTTCGGCCGCCACCAAGCCCAGGTAACGCCGGGTCCTGGTCTCTTCCCGCCGCGCCATCTCGTCAGGCGTTTTCCTCCTCCTTCCTTCATTCCTTCACCCCCTCCCGATTTCCTAGGAGCTGGCGGCGGCTGCTCGCCTTTCCCCGACCCCCCCCGTTGGGACGTGGCCCGTCCCCTCTTTCCCCNTCTTGCCTCCTTTCTCGTCCTATTCCCCCCCTCCATTCCCCCCAGCAGTGTAGGCCTCGGCCACCCCCATGAGCTGCTGTAGTGTCTAGTACCAATTTTTTGACTTCTTGTTGTGATGTAACAGTGCCTGACTATTACGTAGTAGAATCTGGGAGGGAGGGAGGACTTCTTTTCCTAGCCTGCCATGCTTTCTGGAGCACTGCTTTTTGAATCCTGCTTTGCTGGAGCGCAGGGCGCAGAGTACTGCTACAGCCTGACTGGCTGCCTTGTATGCTAACGAAGTTGTGCCATGCAGAACTACAAGCGACAGCTTGATTAAACTTGTAAAAATAATAATAATGCTCAATAGAAACCATACGGCCTAAGAGAATGTTCTCTAGGTGTTTAGAACAATAGAACGTGTTGAAATAATTTTTATATGGAACCTGCTTCCCACCTCCCCCACCCCCCCCAAATGAGAAATGGGCTTGGACTTGGCAAGGATCAGGGCAGCAGTCAGGGGTCGGTGGCTCTGTGGCTGGTTCTCTGAAAAGCCACGTTCAGTGAGGTGGCTGAAGGCATTTGGGAAGGGGTGGTAATCATTCTGCTAAAGGAACAAATTAAAATGTCACAACTGGGGCTTCTGTTCAGAGAAAAGCTGATTTTCTGGGTGGCTGTCAGGAAACAGCAAAGCACATCTTGAAAGCAGATGTGCCACTTGTTGCTAGAAGGTGGCTGTCACCGAGAATGAAGGCTTTCAGTGAGTGGCACTGAAGCATTCTCCTGTGCAGCAGCTGTGTTTAAACTAAGGTTTTCCCATAGTGCTGTTCATCGCTGCCCTCTTGGTCAGCGTTGGCTTTAAAACCTGCCCCATATTTATGCAACCAAGCCATTATCTTGGAGCTCTGCAGTTTTTGGTCCATAGATGGCCTCTCATACAAAGGGGAAGAAAGGGCTGGAAGATAGGTGTTTATGGTGCTGTTCAACTGAACACATCAGGTTTTCATCGGGAACTGAACACATCAGGTTTTCATCGGGAACTGAACAGAAAAAGGTACAAAACAGTAAGGGGTGGGGTTTTGGGATTTTGTTTTTAAGTTTACTTGCAGTGCTATCCAATTCAGCTACCCCTAGAATACTGTTTTACGTTGCCTGCCATATGAAAGGAATGGCTCCCTTTTCCATTTGGTAAAGACAGGATATGCTCTTGAGGAGTACTTGGAGGAGTTGGGGATGAACTTCTAAGCCTTCAAATATATTGAGCACATGTTTGTGTCATTTTAAGGCCAAAGCACATTTGGCAGGTCATAAACTAAGTAGGTAGATGTTATGGTACTGAAATCATAATGAATTCATAGTGTAAGTCCTAAAAGTGTTTATTTTGGCTCATTGATCTGCATCAAGTCTAGCTCTATCCCAAAATGAATCCTGGAAGTCCATCCTTAGGGGGAGAAGATTGAGTTGCAGGAAGTGGTAAGACTGGACACTGTTCTTCCTGGCTTTAAAGTGCTAATAACTGGAAACATGCTTCCTGCCTGAAACTGGCACATTGGTTGTAGCTGCTCAGTGTGTCCCACCAAATGTGTTAGGAGATCAGGCTCTTGTCAACTACTGGAATTGAAGTCTGGTATGCACAGCATTCTGGCTTCGGCGTAAAAGCAGCCTTCCAAGCTGTGGTGGTTTCGTTTACTCAGGGAATGCAGAGACCCAAGTCAGCTTGGCTGAACATGCACATCACATAGTTCCTAGTCCACACAGGACTGAAACAGCATCCCTTCTGTAGGCTTTTTTTCCTTTCTTAATGGTTAAAATGTAAATACAGCAGAGCGTCTTCTGGGAAATAATGGCTGACAGGGAACAGAGGGGATTAATGTTTTTCTGCTGAGTATTTTCAGTTCACATTTACAGGGACGGTGGGACCCTTGCAGATAAGACACTGGTGGAGATTGAGTTAGTAGCACGGTTAAAGACTTCCCTGGCAAAATGCAGCTGCACCGTTAAATTGGGCTTGATTTAAAATCATGTCAGGTGTCCACAGGCTTTTTATCCTCCCTTAATGTCTGAAATTTAAGTGCCCTCAGGGCTCTGCATTTGCGAACTAAAGCGGTTCATAAAGACCTCTTTGAATCTTTCCTCGGCTGGCCTCGGGTCAGAAGGGCTGGGCTCCCTCTCTGCTTACTGCCCGCACCGTGGCCATGCGGGCACCATCCGTGCAGCACCGGCGGCTTCGCCTCCCGCCCCACTGATGCCGGCGGTGCCCCACTCCCCTCCATCCTGCCTGGGCCGTGGCTTCCCCCCGCCCCGGGCCGCCCTGCTGCCGCGCCTCACAGCCGCACGGGAAGGGCCCGCAGCGGGCGGTTCCTGTCACGTTTTGCAATGGCCGCACCTGGCAGAAGGACTTGAACTTTCTCCTCCCCCATTAAACAGGGACAGTCAGGTTCCGCGGGGGCAGAAGAACGAGTAAGGGGCGGGGGAACGGACCCCGACCCGAAGAGCACCGTAGGGGCCCGGCGGACTCTCCCCTTCCCCGGCCTGAGGGGGTGACCTCTCGCTTTGTTTGAGGGGAGGACGGGTCGATCATGGCGCTTCCCCGCCCCGTAAGGGCACAGCCCCCGTTCCCCCCCGCCCTCCCCCGCCGCCCCCGTGGGGGCGAGAGGGCCGGTCCCCGGGCAAGCCGCTCCGCCAGACCCCTCGGCGGGCAGGGATGCGGTGACTGATGGTCACCGCCGCTTCCCGCCCCCATTCAAGATGGCGGCGGCGGAGCCTGCGCTCCTGGTCACGTGCCCGCAGGGCGGTTTCCTCTCCGTCCCGCCGGGGGAGGGGCGGCGCCCTCCGTTGCATAACGGAAGGGTCCCGGCCGCTCCGAGACCTGCCCGCCGCCCCTCGGCCCTTGCTCAGAGAGGCTGGCCCTCCCCGCAACGATGGGCATCCCGCAGCCCTTCTCCAGAAGGGAGCGGAGCGGGGGAAGGAGGGGAGGGAGAACCTAGGGCGTGGGGAGACCCTGGGGTCTTTGCGGGAAGGCTTTGCCGCAAGCACGGCCTGTCCCGGGAGGGGCTGCAGTGCACCCGGTTTATCGAGCAGATAAGCCAGAGGAGAAGTTTTGTGCTGAGAGGCTGCTAGCTCAGCTCAGTTCTGGTCTTCCCTTCCTTAACACCCCCGGGCTTTTTCAGCTCATGTCTTCTGAACAGTGTGAAGATGTAGGAGAGCTGTCGTTCACATGACCCGTGAAATAATACGCACCTATGGCAAGTGGCAGTGACGTGAAATCAACCTACAGAGGTGATGGAGTTCAGGCCTTGAATTAAACCAGGAAGTTTATTTGTCCGGTTTAGGTTCTGAATTCCTTAGGGCAAGGACTATGTTGTTGTATGTGGCATATCTAACAAAATGGCTTGGTTTGAGGCTTCAAGGAGCTACAACATTTAGCTGTAACAAGCAACAAAACTTGAGAGGTTCACCTACAGAGAGTTTGTGGGTGGTTTACTAAAACTTAAAACAGTTTGCCTTTTCCCGTAATTGGCATTATGTTTTCTGGATAGGATCTGTGCTGTCTGATAAGATTGAGCTCACATTAAAGTTGCTTCTTGACAAAGCATTAATAGGATTGCTCCTCATTTTGGTCTCCTGTTTTAATGATCCTTTAAGAACTTATCATTTCTTAGTGATACATTTTAACAAATTTAGCTGGAAATGGCTGATAAATTCAAAAATTGTAGGAGATAGGACTGTTGGAGTGGGATGGGCAGAAGTAGGATTGCCTTATAATTGCATAAACTTTGTTTCTTTAAGAAAATGTTTGAAATACTACTCTTTTTACTAAAGGTAGAAACACTATTATTAGCAGATTTTTAAATGAAGGTGCAATTTGTAATGACACCATTTGGGAAAAAAGTCATTGGTACATTAAGCTGTGCAGAATACGAACTTTGAATCCAAAGTTGAAGTATAAGAATAAATCAGCAGCATTCACATCTGTAGTCATAAAACAAGCATTAATGTGCAAAGAGTCTGCTGATACCACTATATGTATTGGTTTAAGTAACAGAACACATGGCTTTATTCTAGTGTTGATTATATTTGTTTAATAAGTGCATCAGTATCAAAGCTGTTTGACTTTATTGCTTATCATGTTCCATCCCATCTAAGATCAGAATGCTGAAACACTAAAGGAGCTCTGAATATGTGCTAGCATAAGAAATGTGGCTTGCGTTAGGCACTGGAACATTTAATCAGGCATACTTGACAGTAATAGAACTAAGGTTCTGTTGAAATAAGCAATCTCCTGGAGATAATGGTTTGCTGAATAGTATTATAATTAGCTGGCTGGAGGATTCTTTACAGAAAAAGTGTTTACTTGCAAACAAAGGGAAAGTTTCTATTTACAGAGTATTTTTCTTAGTAGGCTTCTATTTATAGGATATTTTTTCTGAAAATTAGAAGAGTGCTTTTATAATTGATCTTCAGTGACTTGCAGCAGAACGAGGTAGTAGAACTTAATTTTAGAATCTGAGAGTTCTGTGGGAACAAAAATACAGGCAATCCCATTTTGAAGCTGCAGTGTACTTTTTTAGTGTCGTAGACTTGAGTATAAGGAAAAGAGTGTCTTCAGAGTCTGTTTTAAATAAGAGACAGAAAGATAAAAAATGCCATTTTACTCTTGGCAAAGATCTTTTAAATGGTAGTAAGCTCCAGGAAAGTACAAATGTTTTACAAGTTCTGCATACTGAGATAAAAAGTATTCCAGCTCCCTCAGTCAACCTTGTCTCTGAACAGGAATTTCTCTGACTCCAAACAGGAGTTAAGGATTTCCAGAAACATTACTGGAAGTCTTCTGGAAAGGAAGTCATAACTAGATAAAAAAAAATGCCTAAAATGAAAGACTTCTATCTAAATGTGTATGCTAATGCTCCAGGAAATTGCTGAGTAAAAACTTTCACTGCTCTCAGTTATTTTAGTCGTATGGCTCTAAATATGAGGTCTTAGGACAAGAGAATTTTGTAGCCTTGCCCAGTCCCTTTATACCAGGGTTAATCAGCCTCTCTGTGTTTTCCATGCCAGTTTCTTCTCCAACATATTAAATGAGCCCTGAGAGCATTGAAAATATACCTGTGACTTCCTAATGCTTGCACTTAGATTGCTGTTGTTAAGCTGTGGTCCGGTTTTCAGCGTTGCCCGATGTTGGCTTATTTGTAGATAGCAGGATCTCACAGGGCTTGGAGTACTGGGACCTCTCAGCTCTTTCTGAAGAGCTGCAGAAAAGGATGCAGACAGCAGCAGTAACATGGCTGTATCTGTGAAACCACTGAAGTCTCCAGGATTCTGTCTTCTTAAATCTCTGTCACCTCATTTACATGCTAATATTGCCTAGCCATAGCTGCCCTAGAAAAGACTACAGTTGATTCTCCATTAATACTAAATGTCTACTTTTCCTTCAAGACTTGGTGAATTTCTGTGGTATCCTCCAAGTCTAAGGGTTTATACTTGCAGGGACTGAAGCTTGCAGAGGACAAGCTCAGAGGTCTGGCTGGAAACTGCATTCATTTATGAGTTTCTTGCCTTTCTTCAATCTCTTAATCTTGTCCTTTTGGGGAGAAGAAAGTAAAAGTACTTTTAATAGTGAAAGGAGTTTTAATGCATTGGGAAGCGTCTTTAAGAGTGAGATAAGAACATGACAGAGAGATTTTCTGTTATTCACAACTTCCATACATGAAAGAATACTTTTAAACTATGCTGCTTAGACCTCTTGCGTTCAAGAATTGGACTAAATGACACATTACCCTCTGCCGGTAGTTAAAAGTAGTAAAGAAGGCATCATCTCTTCTCAGTACTAACTGTACTTCAGTGAACCACTTTTAAGGGGCAGATGTTTTTTAAAATCTTTCCGTCACTCTAGGCCGTTATGAGAATAACTCTATCAGTCTGAACTGATAAAAATTACATTCAAGTAATTTTCTTCTTATTGACTCAACAGACAATTGTAACAGTACTGAAGTTGCACAAAGTTGTTGGATGAGCAACCAACTGGCAATGCAGTAACATCTGAACTGCTGCATTGCAGGCTTTAGCTTGAAGTTCTCCACTTTGTCACAGACTAGCTAGGTTGGACTGAAACTGTGGTTTAAGTCCAGTGAAAAGCTCAGATGCAGATGAGACTTAGAGAAAGAATGCGCTGTGTTTCTAGCAAACACAAGCTGTGCTATTCCCCCAGCACTGTAAATCATTGCTGTAGCTGATATGTCTGGTACTTCAAGTGTAATTGCCACAGGCCTTGGTAGCTGAAGTTGTTAATGCTGCGTAAGAGGTTGGTATACCCTTTGTCTCAAAGTTGTCATGATTTCACAGTGCTACAGGTTAGTCAATATGTGACTGCTGAAGCTGTCATATGGTGTGCTTTTCCTTCCTGAATCAGCTGATGTTTTTTCAAAAGGTTTCTGTCTGTCTTCCAGTGTTTTGTTGCTGCCTCTTACAGGTGAACTCTTAAAATAGTTTCACTAAACAAATATGCCTTAAAGTACTCTTGGGCAACTGTGTGTTCTCTCTATGCAGTCCAGCTTACTAGATACAAGTTAATAGGGCAGTTGTACATTATCCATTTGAACCATATGTTCAGCCAGTCAGGCTTTTGTTTCACATATTATGGGATTTTATGGCTGGTCACAGAATCACAAAATGACTGAGGTTGGCTGGGACCACTGGAGGGCATCTTGTCCACCACTTCCCCCCTTAAATGGGACCACCTACAGCTGGTTGCCCAGGACCATGTCTAGATGGCTTTTGAGTATCTCCAAGGATGGAGACTCCTGCAACCTCTCTGAGCAACCTCTGCCAGTGCTCAGTCACCCTCACTGTGAAAAAGTGTTTCCTGATGTTCAGAGGCCATCTCTTGTATTTCCGTTTGCGCCCATTGCCTCTGGGCTTGTCACTGGTCACCACTTAAAAGAGCCTGGCTCCATCCTCTTTTCACCCTCCCTTCAGATGTATATATATACATTTTTATATGTATACGTCCTTTTCTGCAAAGCTGCTTTCTCGCTGGTTAGACCCCAGCTTGTATGGTGCCTGTAGTTGTTCCTTCTCAGGTGCAGGACTTTTCACTTCTTGTTGAAATTCATGAGGTTCCTGTCAGCCCATTTCTCCAACCTGTGATTCTATGTGGAATAAGCAGTCGTGGCCTGGAGGTTGATTCTGCCTGTGAAAAGATAAGCTAACAAGGAAGCATTTAAGTTTGTTGGCTATGGCCAAAAGAGAGATAATTTGGTAGATCTTTGTGGTCTTAGATCTCGAGGCTGATTCTGTTCTTAGTTTTGTAGGACAGCTCTCTGCATCTCAAATCAATCAGAGAGTGCCGTCGCGTAGTTGAAAGCTTGCAAACTAAAGTGTAACTTAGCGGCAATGTTGGTTGGGTAATTGTCTTCAGTCTTGATCTTGCATTTGGCTGGCAGCTTGTCCAAGTCAGTAGTGAATTTTTTGCATGTGAGACAATCTGTTGCATCACCGGTTGTCAACATTAAACAGATTTTAAAGCATTTCTGCCCTGTATGTTTGTGTTTGTGAGTATTAAATGCATGTGCTGGATTTCCATTTAAGTATAAGATGGCATGAACGTTCCATCCCTATATCCAACCAACAGCAAGAATTAGGTGATAGGGTGCAGATATAGTTGCACACAGTCTTGAGTAAGGCTTCTTCTTTGCTGCTGTTGTCATCAAGAGAGGGTTCGGCAGCACACAAGTACGTGTACAGTTTCAGCTGATTGTTGCTTCTTGAGAGGTGATGTTTAGCCTTTGTGCTAAGGTAGCTACGTAACTACGTATCTGTGTATCACAGTTGTGAAACAATAAGGGTGGTAGCTTGTAAGGATTGTTTTAAGCAAATCATGGCTTTGGTCTTGTAACTGGCACAAGCATCTATTAATGATTATTCTGACATTACTCAAATTTCTCTAAGGTACAGATGCTGTAGTTGATAACTCGTGATCATGACTTTGATTCTTCCAAGATGCCTTCTTTCATACGGTTTTGTTTGCCATTTCCCACTTGTACCTGAATGAATGAGCTGTGCCAGTTTCCATCTGCACAGCCTACAAGGCTAAGTGTGCTGTCCCTAACAGCACGTTTACTGAAGTCTTGCAGAAAAATAAGCTTTCATATTTGGGCATGTAGAACTAATCAAGCTGTCCAGCTGCTGTAAGCAGGTTTCCCTTGTTAGTGCTCATCAGAGCTGATGCATGAATAGTTCTTTTCTGATGTTTGCATTGCACTTTCAAAAGACTTACGTGCATCAGTCACTTGCTCATGATGATTAGTAGGCTATCCAATAAGAGATTTCATTACATATTGTCAAACCAATACCAGCATGACATTTTTTTATCAGCCATCTATGTTAGTAGAAGGCAGAGTTTCACAGAGTCTACACATAGACTAGCTGAGATTTGCTAAGCTCACATACTTTAGTTATACAGAGCAACATCCTTCCAAGCAGGATGACTGTCCACTTCAGACATTTGGTGCTCATCTTTACAGTCTCAGGAAACATCTCAAGTGATAGGTGTTTTTTTTAATATGGTACTTGCTTTCAACCATATGAGGAAAGACATCTTGGCTACAAAATACTGATCTAGGTTGTGAGAGCAGGCAATTTTTAGAGCGCTCTCTTAGCTCATTTCACTTTCAAGGAGAAATGTAGTTAATCCTCTAGCCTGTCACAAAGATATGTGTGATTATCAAATTAATTATCTGGCAACTGGTTTGGGGCCGCCCACATTTCTTGCTTCACTGTATTTTAATCATTAGCAGCAGCACTATGAGGTGCAGTGAATCCTTGCGTGTGAAAGCCTTGTAGTGGCAAAGGCTTATGCAAGAATTAACCTTACACTTGCATGTGTTGTATGAAAACATTTTTTTCATTGACAGGAAATGACTAGCACAATTAGCACTATACAGTATGACCATCAACAGGAACTGCTGTCACTTGTATGCTAGAGTTGTCTGCTCTGGCAATGCCACTTGTATTTTAGTTACTTGTGAGTGTTTGATGTAGGACTGTCACAGTAGCTAACACCAAATGTGAAGAGTTGCAATGCAGCTTAAGATAGGATCTGGAGCTGGCACAGAAATAACCCTTGCAGGCTGTAAGGTAAAGCTATGACTGCCCGGGGTTACCCTACTGTCTTACCTCCTGTGTTCCACTAGGTATTGTGAAAGCTATCATTCACAGAGTACAGGCAGTACGTATTACTTGTTTAACTTTCTAGGTGAAGAATTTTTCGAGTGAATAAATTATGAACTTTTTTTACAGTTATGATGATTTATAAAATCATCGATATCGGGGCTTGTTTAAATACAGGTTTGAACCAGATAATATTTTGCAATTTAGAGGGAGCCTTCAAATGTAGATGTAGTTCACCTGGTGCAGAGCACTGCCATGGATAGAAAGGTAACCATTCTAGAATAATTCTCTGAAAAAATATTTGAACACTGTTACAAAGATGATGTATATGCTAGGTTGAGAATCAGTTTTCTAGTATTAGGAGGTGTAGCAGCAATATTTAATGCTGCTTTGACATGAGCTGAGCAGAGTACATCTTTGAAGTCAATCTTATTTCCACACCTCTCTTCTAAAAACTGCTCACAATTTCTTTGACTGCTTAACTAGCGATTGTTTATTTGAATAGACTGTAATGTATTTTTCCATTAACCAAAACAAATAGCCTGACTTTGAATGCAAAAGAAGGTCTGACTTCAAATTTGATTGGTTTTAGATCCATTTGTGAATTAAAAAAAAAAAGGGTAATTGATTAGGTGGAAGTCTCAGCTTGTTTCTTGAAATTAATGAAGCACTGTCTTCAGCTCTTACGATTGTGTTTTCAGAGGTGGAAAAAGACATCTTAGAAAAGTAAACCAAACTGAATAGTTTGAGAGCCTCTGTCAGAGTTAATCCAAATGTCTGTCGTCTTTATGCAGTGTGGAAGAAAGATATCAAAGTTGCTTTTGGCAAAGTGTGTGGCTGTAGTTTAAGGAAGAGCTTACTTCTTCCAGAGGATTGACATTGATCTTGTCTAGAAATCTTGGTTCAGTTGTTTGATTTCATGTCCGAAGGAAATTTACTCTCATACCAAAATATGTGCTAAACTTGTTAGCTTACATAGTTTGGACACAGGCAGTTAATCATAGTAGGAGTGTTTTTTATGAACAGTCTAAAATGAATCACAGTTTAACAGGGTAACTTTAATGCTCAAATGCCAGCAGTTTTGTGAATAACGCATGACCAGGAGTTAACACTTAAGAAGTGAAGTACTTGGGTTTGGTTATGTCCACAGTTGTTATGAAATGTCTGACAAAACAGTATTAATGGGAATCTTGAGGAGATCTGAAAGTGGCTCTCTCCAGAGCATGCTTGTGATTATTTTGTTTTTAATTAAACTAAACTTGCAAATTTGCTAAAGCTGTTAAAATGCAATCTCATTGATATACAGCTATTTTCCTTTCTTATTCCAAGTCTGACATTGCACTCATAATTTGTTAGATGTTTGAAGCATGAAATACTGTTTTGATCAGTTAAGTTTGCTGAGATTGTTTACTGAGTGACTAGGAACTGGTATGAGTTTTATCTTGAGGAAGCAAAGCATGCTCTATATTTTACGTCTGATTGCTTTGAAACCTGAAATTTCTGACACTCAGTGTAGAACACAAACCGTACACTGATTTAGATGAAACAGCTAAAATGTCGTTCAGTTCCTCAGACCATCTGTAGTGCAGTCTAAAGGCATATAGATGTTCACTTGCTAATTGTGTACTGCTGTTAATGTGACTGATGAACGTTAGATTACCAGTATGCCCAGGGCAGGCTTGATGCCTGTATACTTACTGGGTCCTAAATGAGTTGAACATATTGTTAGGAGTTGCCACAGTTTGTACCCACGCTGTAGATGATGTAAAGCTGGTTTAGTAAGATGAAGCAAGCTTTAGTTGGTACATCTGTCAAATCTGAAGAAATTCGTTGAAGAATTCACAAACTGCAAGGGTATTCCAATGTCTTTTGACACCTCTGTGCTTCCTCATTCTGATCTGCCTGTTGTGACAGTCTTGGGGTCCTCCGTACCAAAAAAGGTAACTAGTCTTGGCTGCTGATTTGTCCCATCATGTTGCGCAAGTCCTTCAGGGGAAAAAAAAAATCACATATATTCTGGAACTTATTTCCAGAGTCTTACACTTCCCATATTTAAAAATAAGAGTACTGTCTGAAGATTTATATTTTTCCTTTACCCATCATTTATGAAGGTCTTTCAGTGGAGCAATGTTCTTCATCCTGAATGAGAGGAACAGGCTTTGAACTTTAAATATACATCTACTCCAAAAAGTATCCATTTCTCCCAGGAATTTTATTTGTTTTATAGAGCTACTAAGAAGATGGATATCTATTTACCTTTTAGTTTTCATGCAGACCAGTTGCTAAATATTTGTGGTGCATTGAATGTCCTCTATTTAACTTGCTGCTTTTGAAAGATTTCCCAAGAAACCTACCCTCTGTTTTAGCTTCCAGTGCTTAATGAAAAACAGTATTTGGTTGATTTGTGGTGCTAAACAGAGAACTACCTTCTCTCCCCCTCTGCACTGCTGCCGCTGCTGCTACCATCAGTATGGTATTTGCATATTGATGGCATTTAGATACTTGCTAAGCTCATATGTTGTACTACTTGTTACAGATAGAGGTGCCTCACTTAAAATAGGTTAATCCAGAAACTTGCTAGTAACTTCCAGTATTTCCTAGTTCTTTGTGGATGTATCTTTTTAGGGCAATTTGTCATTTCCTTGAAACATGGAATTAAACTGGTCAACTGGCAAAAACAGTTGCATCTAAAGTCATCGGACATCTTAAAACATTTCTGAATTTTACCTTGGTTGGTCAGTTGTTTTTTCTAACAAGACCTGGTCATTGAAGAACATGTAAATCGATACATTAATGGCTTATCTTAATTTGGGAAAAAATCTATAGGCTCTTGTTACTCTAGAGAAACCACATGAAGTCGATGCTCATCTAATACTTTTCTGTAATTTGTCATTGTTAGCCTAGTTTGTTCTTTCTTCCCTTACTTATCTGTCCTTGTTGTCTGTCTTATATGATTTAATAGAATCACAGAACTGTTTAGGTTGGAAGGAACCTTTAAGATCATTGAGTCCAACCATAAACCTAACACTGCCAAGTCCACCACTAAACCATGTCCCTAAGCACCACATCTACACCTTTTTTAAATACCTCCAGGGTATTTAAACTCCACCCCTTCCCTGGGCAGCCTGTTCCAGTGCCTCACAACCCTTTCAGGGAAGAAATTTTTTCTAATATCCAATCTAAACCTGGTGCAACTTGAGGCAGTCTCCTCTTGCTCTATTGCTTGTTACTTGGGGGAAGAGACTGACCCCCATCTCACTACAACCTCCTTTCAGGTGGTTGTAGAGAGCAATAAGGTCTCCCCTCAGCCTCCTTTTTTCCAGAATAAACAACCCTAGTTCCCTCAGCTGCTCCTCATAAGACTTGTTCTCCAGACCCTTCACCATCTTCGTTGCTCTTCTTTGGGCATACTCAAGCACCTCAACTTCCTGTTCTGTCCCTCCTTATGTACTGCATTAAAAGAGTAGTAATTCTTGGCATATAATTTTGAAGTCTGCATGCAAATATGGGGGGAAATGAGCTTTCAGTCTGTCCTTTTCTCTATGGAAGAGAGGGTGTTGGTGGCAACTGGTTGCATTCTGAATGTTTAGTTAGTAAGAGGTGCGTGAATTTAGCTGGTAGGAGCATGTGTGCTGATAGACTGTCCAAACAATTGTTCATGATTTCCTATACAGAAGAGGTTGCATGCTGAAGATACAGGGCATGAATATAATTGAGGAGAATATGTGTAAAGCGTAGTCAGTAGATGACTTCACAGGTTATTAATTGAAAGAGTTCCTACGAACAGTAAGTTAGCACTGAAGTTCTGAGCTAATGATCTTGAATTGTTCAGCTTGAGATACCCTAAAGGTACATGATCTGTCCCCCATCCTGTTCTTTTTTTAAAAAATAAGGTTAGTGAAACATTGCAGGTTATAGTTGACATTTCATAAATAAATGAAAAAGTAAGAACTGAAATGACTAATGACCACCTTTTTGCCACTGTCCAGCTTCGGGTTTTTTTCCTGTAGAATGCCAAATAGGGAACTTTTTTTTTTGTAATTTCTGTTGTTTAGAACAAGCTTCGATAATAATACATTCTATTAAGACACTTCCCTTTTTTTCCTTCTCGATTTAGAATGACTTTTCCCATAGTGACTGCATGTCAAGTAATGAGACCAGTTTGCCAGAACGAACCACAGCACCTCATGATGGACTACCAATGGCTTCCCATAGACCTCAGCGAGAAGGTATGTTGTCTAAGGTTTCTTTTGAGGAACACTTTAAGGTTTTTTTGAATACTAAACTCGGCCTGGAGTTGTAGAAATCTTGCACCTGTCTTGCTGTTCACCTGAGTGAGAAACTGCAGTGATTGGTAAGTATAATAGCTTCTCTGCTGCCTACTTGGTCTTTTTTTTTATTATAACAAGTTGTCATTCTTGTTAGCTACTAACTACTAGTGACTGTGTGCACAAAAATTGATTGCAAATGGGCTTCCTCCTGAAAAAAAAGATGTGGGATTTTGGAGAAAACAAGAAAATGTAATGCAATTTTATTAATGGTCTTCAGATTTTTGAAGAAAAACTAAACATGAAGATAACTGTGGATAGCTTTTGCTGCTCAATTCAGTTGTATTTGATTAGTCTTAAAAAACAAACAAACAAAGAAAAACCACATTTTAGGAGGTTTTATACAAGTGGTAGTTTGGAGAAGTGAGAGGCTTTCCATAGAAGTAAGTCTTCTTTTGGCTCTGATGTGGAGAATGAGAACAAGGCATCAGATCATAAACAACTCTTCTGTGCAATTGCCAGCACAGTTTCTTTTCTTTGAAGAAATGAGCATTATTGAAAACAGATTTATTCTTACCCTTTATTCTCCAACAAGATTATCGAATCTCTTTTCTACTAAAAATTAGGATACACTATCCTGCAGATAGTGAAGAGCTGGCAATCTGGGAAAACTATTGCTATTCCTTTTGTCCTCATAAATGTCCTTTTGTCTCTACTGTGGAGATTTAATTACACTTTGAAGGCAGGCAATTTGAGAGTTTTAATTCCTTGCAAGAAACACAGAGAAAGATTATGGCAGATTACAGACAACAAACCTGTTTTAAATCCTTTTATAGAGTTCAAAGTGTTCATATTCACAAATTACAGACACACAAGGGAGACTCTCTTTAGCAACACTCTTGAATTAAGTAACAGAAGCACAGAAAAGTTGAATAATTGAATCTAGCAAAGAGCTTAAATATTTCTCAGAATTTGTATTATCATAGTTAGAAACTACAGTGAAGGATCAGAATCATTTTATGATATTTGCTATATAGGTATGCGATAGAAAGGGAGTCCCCACTACAGAAATCTCCTTACTGGGTTAGAAATAGCACTGATAATAAAACATGGGGTTTTTTATTCTCAGCTGTGATGATTATGATTTTTAGAAATCTTAACTTATACTTACAACGGAAATGGTGTCATGTATACACACTTGACTTAATCTTCATTAATGCATGTGGTATGTCCAAAATAAATGTAGAGATGTAACACGCCTCATTGGCTTGTATATTCAAACATTTCTTCTCAGTCTAGCCATTTAGAATATTTAAAATGTGATTGTGTAAACAGAATTTTAAAGCAGTCTATTGAAACTGTGGAACTAAAGCTGTGCAGCAACAACACTGTAATTACCTGTTGTATCACTTATTATGATGAAGCATGCAAAAGCAACAAAAAGAAGTTAAACAAGCTGAAAGTATTACATTGTATAATAAAATTTCTTTGTACTTGAGGGCAAATATATTTAGCATTGAGAACATTCAGTAGTTTAAAATAAACACAGTGTTGTTAGAAAAGAAGCTTGTCTGAATGTTAACAGTCTTAGTTTCCATAATTATGTATGCTAAATATATGCAATAGTGAAATGCAATTTAAACCACTATTCTCAGTTCCAGTCATGGGAATCAACTTTTTAATTAACTTATGAATATCAATTCAGCTGATCATATCAATTTGAACACTCACCATTAAAAAACTTTGCTGCATCAAAACTCATGTTATGCCATAGTGCTTTTTCTAACAGTGCTTTTATCTATACCATAAAGGTAAAAATTAAGGTCACCAAACGTTCGGCTTTTCACAGTATATAGATGTATGTTATTGTCTGGCATCCTTAGCGCATCAGAGATTTCTTTGCTTGGTAATAATTAATCTTCATTAACTGATAAAATGAACTGGTAATCTACCACTCTAACTCCCAGGTAGAGGGTTACAACCAGCGTACACCAGCACACTCAGATTTGTCAGTCTTTGTACTGAAAGAATTGGAAGCTTTAACGCTATCACTAGACTTATAAGCTGGCTTATTATTCCTTTAAGCAAATTGCTAATACTTACTTGTCTTAGAACTGGCATGTTCGATGGGGATGATACTTTAATTGTAACTTTTCAAAATTCATTAAAGGTGTTTAAATTAGATGAAATGGCAATTAGCTAATCTCCAAGAATAGGCTTTGTAACATACAGTTGTAGGAGGTTGATTTTTGAATTGTTTTTTGTTTTTATTGTTACGCATAGTTCCCAATGTATCCCATGTAAACATGCAGTTAAAAATTGAAAGGAAAACGTTAACTGGTAACACCACCCTCCTCCCACCTTCCCCCAAAAAAGAAAAAGTTTCAAAAGCATTGAAAGGGAAGCATTGATGGTGTAGGGCTGGTCGAACTGTTTTAAAATATAGAATCATAGAATGGTTTAGGTTGGAAAGGACCTTGAAGATCATCGAGTTCCAACCCCCCTGCCATAGGCAGGGACACCTCCCACTAGACCAGGTTGCCCAAGGCCACGTCCAGCCTGGCCTTGAACACCTCTAGGGATGGGGCCTCAACAACCTCTCTGGGCAATATTTTTTTTTTTTTTATATGTAAAGATGTGTTCATGCTTGTAAAGGAATAAAATCCTGTTAATTCTTAAGCCAGCACAGCAGGAAAAGTGAAAAGTCTGTCTTGGCTACGTGAGGATTTTTATGTAGAGTATTACTTGAACAATGTTATGTGCTCTCAAGAAAATCTCCAGGCCCTGAAAGCCATACAGTGTTGCTTCTTACCAAGTCACAGCCAGAACTTGTCTGTTCCTGAATACAGTAGACTATGAGGAAGGAATGTTAAAGTAGCAAGTACTTTAAAGTACCCTTCTTCCTTTTCAGTTCAATTTAATGATATGGTACAATTGTAGTAGCCTTTTGCTTCTCCTCTTCATTTTCTGTTTGCTAACACTAATTTCTGTCTCCTTCAGGCCTTCCCCAAGTGTTTCCTTCCACCTAAGTGCCTTTCAGAAATGTCTTTCTTCTGCCTTAGTTTGCTCTTATTACTACTTCATGTTTCAGAAGCGTGGATGTGGAAGGCACTGTCACTGGCTTTTAACAGTGCTTGTTACTTCTTGGAGTAAAGACGCAATTTGACTTCCTTTCATTGTCTTTTCACTTATAGTGGTTATATTGTTGTATCTATGGGACTTTCAGTCTAAATAAGCTCTTGGGTTAATGCACAGTTTCCCATGATCTGCAATGAAGGGATTGTGGTCAGGCCAGAGAAACACTTTGTAGAGAACCAGGTTCCACCTGCCCCCTGCAGTTTGCTATAGTAAAATAGTGTCTGAGAAAGACCAGGGTTGTGTAAGTCAGAAAATAGCACACAGTGATTCTCAGAGTGGCTAGGTAAGTAGATACGCTTTCAAACTGTAATTTTGGCATGTACAATAAGGTGTTTTTCTTTCAGCTGTGCACATTGAGAAGATAACCCTGAAAGGAGTACCAAGAAAAAGGGCTGACAAACATTTGGAGTATACATTCAAAGTAAGTAAATAACCTCCAAAATAAATTGTCTTCATGATATCTATGTATTGTAGGTATATACAGCTTGTTTCAAATGCCTGCTCAGAAGGCAATTTTGAATTACATGAGGGTCTTCAGAGATTCTTGGAATTCCCCTATAATTATCTTGGATTGTGCGTGCAGATCAGGTGTTTTACGTAATTGTGGACATAAGGTGGGAAGGTATAAAACACCAACCAGAGCCAGGTGTCTGACATCACTTCAGGAAACTTGGCTTTTGCTAATGTGGGGTAAGCATTACAAAGAATTCTAAAACTACTTGATTGGTTGTTCAAGTGGCATAGGAGTGCAGTTCTTGTCTCTGCAGCTGTATATTGCTTGGAGTCATATGGTCATCTTAGGTCTCTTTCATGAATGTTTGCCATAAGAGGATGGCTCCTGTGGTTTTGACAAAACTGGGGGTTTGTTTGTTTGTTTTCTTTGGGTTTTGTTTGTTAAGGTAAAAACAAACAAGTTAAAAAATGTCAACAAACTTGAAGCTCTTCCTAGTGTAGTCTTTGTGTATTATAACAGCCAGAAGCAACATTAAAAACAATTATATGAGTGAATTTTAAACAAAACTGAAACACTGCTTCTTACTGCTTTGGGAGGGAAGCTTTCGGTATTGAGGTCTGGTATTAAAGGCTGTAGGTGTTAAATAATAGCTGCTAAGGCCATTGGTGGTGATGTTCTACTTGAATCCAAGTAGTAATTTTCTTAGCAAGAACTGACGAACATTATGAATCAATCATTTGGCCAATAGATGTGAGTCTGGTAGTATACCAGATTTGAACATGGAGTTAAGTTTTACCTTTTTCGCTCAAACAAAAGAATGTTTTAGATCAAACGTTATAAGTGGCCGTTTGAGTTGGGTTTTGGGAGCTCTTTGAAGAAGCAGACTTAAAGAAAATGCCATTGTAAGCTGAAAACTGACATGTTGATCCCAAAATTTGGTATTGTATTCTGTAAGTAGATGTTGTAGAGTTTTGTCTTTTCTGTTATTACTAGAAGCTTAAAATGAGAGTTAAATTGATGTGTATAGTATTTCTGTTTTTGAAGTAAAGTAGTGGCAAACAGATACCTTGTTGTTGATCATGTCTAAAGGTGAAAATTGCAAAAAAAATCTGCACCCTTCTTTTGCTGAGGACAGTAAAGTGGAATTTAGCCTTCAAAGTCTTAAAGGTTAACTTGCCCAAGAATTTCAACCTTGTCATAGATCTTTTGTCCAAATAGTCTGTGAACTGAGTACTAGGTAAAATACAATAGTAGAAAGGAGAGATTTGTACAGAATGCCCAGGTGGTTTATTAATATTTAAAGTCACAAAATTATTTTGAAAATTCAGTACATAGATGGATTTGACAGTGGTTTTGAATTTCTTTGTTAAAGGGGGAATGTGGAGATATTCTGGGAAGTATTTGAGTAAGCTTGAAACTCCTTCACCTCAGTTCTTTTAGGAAAGAGTTTCCTCTCCTCATCTGTGCAGGTATATACTGTGCTCCTCACTGCAGATCGTTTCGTGCTTGCCCAGACACTGCTTTTTTAAGGTGATAACAGCAATTACAGTCATGGCTTCCCAACTGAGGGCACGAGGAGTAGTCAGCATTTCTGGGGACTAAGTTGAAGGCCGTTGGTGGTTGACATTTTTCTATCAACTCCTGGGGAATAAATGAATGTTTCTAATTGCCATGTCCACTCCCATTACACAGAATCTTCCCATGCATGTAATGGGAATCTTAAGCCCAAAAGTGGGCTTAAAGCCAGGCAGCACTCATCTAACCAAGCTTATTCCTTTTTTTTTTCCCCTCAAAGTATGCATGTGAAGGTGCTGTTTTACTACTTGTATGTTGTGTCAGAACAATAAGCTACTGAAATTTTATACAAGCATATACCAAAATGCTGTCTGAATCTTGAGTAACTTCTTTAGTAACTTGCAGTACTTTTTATGAATTGTAAGCTACAAGAATTTCTATATGACCATGTAAGATTCAACCCTGAGGCAGATAAAATTATTTTATAGGTAATATAAACAGAGAGATATTTTTGTTTTGTTTTGACTCATGATAATGGCAGCGAGCGCTTAATCCGGTGTATCTGACCTACAGTCCTTTTTTCTGGTACCTGTTTTTTGCAGTTAATGATGTCTCTTTGATACAAGTCCTGTAATTACAGAGCCTTCTGCCTGGCTTCTTTCAGAGTCAGTAATCTTCAGGGACTTCATTGCATTCACCTGAATTTGTTCATACTCCCTTTAGCCACAAATAACATGAAGGTGACTTTAAAATGTACACTCAAAATTAGTATATGTCTTTGAAAAGGTATACCGTTATCCCTGTTTTGCCTGGTATTTACTTATCTGCAAGTGTTAACTCTGAGATCATCAGATTTATGGAAATGTTAAGATCAGCTAACTGGTATGATATTTGGAAAAGCAAACTTTCTCCATTCTCTTTTCCTTCCTTACTAGGTAACCTGGTCCGATCTTTCGGTAACGTGTGTAACAAAAACACACCAGGAGCTTCAGGAATTCCTGCTAAAAGTATGTATTGAAATATAAAAGTAGTGTTTACACATCAAGTTTATAATTGCAGAAGTAGTCTAGGAGAGCTGTGATTTCTGGAGTGTAATTACAGAAACAAAAGTATGCTACCAGATATTTGTACTTCACAATTGTATTAATCATTTAAATCATGTATATTGTGGTGGAGCATCTTGACAGATGAAGAAGCTCAACAGAATGTTTGGGGAGTTTCCCGGGAGGAGATCGTTTGTCTCATCTGAAATTGTTCTTATAGTTTTAATTGAACTACCATAAAACTACCAGATGAGTTTTTAATATTCCCCAAAGAGTTAATGTATAGGTACAAGCACTGCTCGTTTGCTTATTGGTGTCTCTGTTAGAATGACCTTTAAGAATATAATTTGTTGTTTTTAATTAATGAGGCAGAGCCAAGAGTTCTTAATTTTACTGTTGTATTCTTCAGTAGAACAAAGGCAGGCCTACTCACTGTCATAAGGAGTTAGATTTGAGGAAAATCTAGCAACTAATTCATGTGTGTGTTTAAAAAAAAGTAAAAGTTGTTCTTGGCCCAGCCCCAAGCAGGGAATGCATTTGTGTGTGTAGGCCACATGTAGACCCCATGAAACCACGTGTAGACCCTCAAACTGTGTGTTTCATTGCCAGTGTCTAATATTTTGGGTTTCACCTATTCTGGGAAATTCTATATTCAGATTCCTCACTGTTCATAGCACAAATGAAAGATCTGTTTTGGGCATGTTTTGATGGCATCTGGTGTTCTTAACTGCAGTGTTAATTGCAAATGGAAAGTCAGTTACTGTACAAATGTCATTGTCTTGTTCACTCTTTCAGTTATCAACATTATGTTTCCCAGCATTGTATAAATGATGCAGTGAGTATTCACTGCTGCTTTAATCTAGTTGGAACATCTAGTTCAAACAGTTCTCAGACCTTGATTTGTGAGGATTTGAATTATGGATAGCATGTCTGCTTGCAGATGGAGTGTCCCACAACATAGGGTATATGCATCTGCTCCTGAAGAGAACTTTAAAAGCAGGACTGTCATATGGGGTCCTATGCAGCTCTGGGATAAGTGTTCAGCTGCGTGCTTCCTGTTATCTTAACTGTAAAGACGAACACCAGTTTCTGAAATGGACCCTCTAGTACCTACTTCCTGCCAGGAAAACAGACAGGATCCAAAATGTTGCAGAGCTGTCCAGATTGATGGCAGCTCTTCAGATGTAGAGTGTTCCATCTGCTGGCTTGGCTGCTTCAGCAGAGTCTAGGTATACTGAAGATGGCAGGACAAGAGGAAGACAACCACAGGCTGCTATGAGCGTGCTGAGGTGTTCCGTTGAGAATGTGCACAGCTGAAAAATATATTTGGTTTGTGTTGGTTTGATAGCCATAAATAGAGAATAACGAGAGAATTGTTAAATAAAGCAGGATAAAACTTAGACCTTGCTTTAAAAAGCAATGTGGAAGTACAAATGCTGTCCAGTTCACGCACACTTGCATTTTGGCTTTTTGTTATTCTTATTTCCAGTCTGCATGACATTAAGTAGTGCGCTGTATTTCCTAGGGACAGAAAAGAATGGTCAAAATACTTGATAGGAAATTCCTGGCTTGTGGGTTGCAGGATTAAGATAACTGTAAAAGTTGTTTCAGAATAGAAGCATCAGCGGGAGAAGCTAAGGTAGTAAATGGGGTAACTTGGATGCTTTATATTTAAAGAGCACTTTCTCTTAGGTGATAAGCATAAAAAGTTCTTTGTGTGTTAGAAATTACCCACATATGTGGAAGGACTAATAAGCTTGTAAGTAACAAGGCTATCTCATTACCTGAAGTTAAGATAAGTTAAGCACCTAATCGTGGGTTCGAATAACTAAAACTTTAACTACAGAAGGAATTGAGTTCCTTTTAATGAAAGCTTTAAAGAAAAAAAAAAAGTTGTGGCTGTTTCTAGAGACAAATTTAAATACAAAACACCAGGACAGGAGATTTGCTCATCCCCATGCTTCTGCAGTAACTTTTTGGTACCTTTTGGTCAGAGTTCCTGAGTAGTGCATATTAAAGACAAATGGGTCAGCTAAGAACAGCTGCTTTCAACACTTCTTTCTGGTTTTATATCTAATATGCTTCAGATGCTATAGCACTGCACTAATCTAATACTAACAGCATCTATCTGTCTGTATTCCAGAGGTTCCTTTTGTGTATGTTACCAAGTAATTATCTACATTAGACATAGTGTCTCTCAATTAGTAGCACTTCATTCGGTGAAAGAATTACTTAGTGCGTTGCTGTTGTACCACGAGCAGGATGTAATATCCAGCTGGCAGTCTGGATTGGGTGTATTCCAGATATGCAAAAGGAAGATGCTGCTCTAGTGTAAATTGCTTAGTGCTGTTGATCATAACTGATGGCAGATGTTAACCAAATTAGCAATAGCTTTTAACTTTAGGAAAAAGCACTTTTGCTGTGGTAGTTTACTTTTAATTCCCCAAAATTAAAAGACTTTTTTTTTTAAGTTAACGAAGTTGATCAGCTTTCATGTACTTAGGTACGTTATTTTGGAAGTGGTAAATATGAAAAATCTTTGTTCTTGGGAATATTTTTCATTTAAAATAGACGTGTTCTTTAGATGCAAGAATTTTGCCTTCTGAACTAGAACATCAGAAGACCTCACTCCAACACTGGCGTTGGAAACAGTTATAATGAATTTTCATGAGAAGTTTCAGTGTTAATAGCAACTGGAGAAGGATTTGCTATTGATTAATCTCAATATTGCCCAGTCTAGTATATTACATAACTGAAACAGTCTCCTTTCTACTTCTGTTTGTTTAAAATAATTTAATCTAGCTAAGTGATGATAGTAAGTACAGTGCACTCAGTCCTCCCTGGTAACTTTTTTAATGTTGTTTCAGACCTGCTTTCTGTGTGTGAAAGATTTAAAGAAATAAATCAAAAAAGGCTCTAAATTGCTCTGGGAAAGAACATAGTATCAGTAGATTTCCGAATGTAATTCTTTCAAATAGAGCTTTAAACTGTCTTACACTTGGATTTGATGTGAGGTTTTATAGCAAAGTGTTTCTGTAGCAGAACTAAGTTAGGATGATTCGTTGTACCTTTAGTCTGTAAATTACCTTACTCAAACTGGAACGGTTGAGTTTCTTGTTGATACCAAAAGATATAAAGGCTGATGCTGAACAAATATAGTCTTTAAAATGTCAACTACTCATTTTTTAACATTAAGCTTTTTCTCAGCTCCCAAAGGAACTGTCTTCTGAAGCATTTGACAAGACTATTTTAAGAGCACTAAATCAGGGTTTTCAGAAGAGGGAAGAACGAAGGCATGCTGATCTTGAGCCAATAATCAGGTAAATATTTTAATATTCTAGCAAATAACCTAAAATGCATCACCTGAAAAGTGATTGAATCAAACTAGATGACTTTTAGGGACAGTGGGAATTCTACTGCCTAAACACATTTTGTAAAGAAAATGGGAAGGCAGTGATGAAATAGATACTCTCAACTCTTTTTTTTTTTTCTTTAAATTGAGACTCTTATTAACATTTAATGGATAACACCTTTAGAAGTAATCATACAATTATAAAAATATTTGTCCTGAGCGGCAATATAGCAATGATTGGCACTTCAGCGAGTGTCTTACCTCCGTTATACAAGGGTATATTTAGAAATATTAGAAACAGTAACTCAAAGCGTGTATGTTCTAATTTTATGACAGGATAGAGTGAGAGACAGAACAGAATTTGGAAAAGAATAAACAGTAATAGTGAAGCATGTAGATAAAATTAAATGTCGCTCACACATTTGTAAGAAAATGGCCCATACCTCATAACCTACTATCTAGCGATGAGGGTGCTTGATGGGATATGGGACGTGTTGGTCAAATCCTGGAACTCAGAGCAGCAATATGAATTTGGGTGGGCCTCCCTGTTCTTTGTTACAGGTATCTTGTTACGTTTGTTCTTTCCTGTCAGGGTTGTTCAACCTTGTTCAAAACAACTTAAATTATTCATCAGGTTAGCTAGTGGTATTTGAGCTAGGGGACTTGTTGAAGAATCAGACACTGCTTTTCAAGCACCTGCTCAGAATATGCTGCAGGTCCAAGCATATCAGATCTTTGGGGTTTGTCTTAATAGCTTAGCTATAGAAGATATGGAGCTGCTGTGTGCCTCAACCTCCCCCTTCCCAATTTTCTTTTATTTTGATCTGTAATATCATTTGTCTGTCTTTATTGGCTTGGTTGTCAAGCCAAAAACTAAATCTGTGCAAACAGTTTTTGGCTGATAAACATTTTGGTTTTAAATTAATAAACTTGTTAAATAGATGTTGACTGAAGAGAACGTATCTGTAATACAGAAAGGTTTTGAAGCCTCACTGCACAGTAATCACAAACCCAAGAGATTCAGTTTGAGGATAACATAACCATACCATGTTATAGTATAACATATAGTAGTTAATATAGTTATATATAGTGTGTATATATATATAGTAGTTAGTATAGTAGTTAAACATAACCAACCGTGTTATAGTATGGAACTATACTTACAATTTGCAAGCTAAGTTGTGAGTTTACTGGAATTCTGTGTGAATAATCTTGTGATAATAACATTACTGTATACAAATTTAGTTTTCTTACAGTATCAGTTTAGGATAAATATGTATTTATTTGGGAGTCTTAAGTATGTGTCCAGTTGCCAAAAATTGCTCTCCCCTGCCCCGCCTCCAAAAAAAATAGAACTGAGTAGTGCTTCCTGGCAAGCAGTAGCTGAAAACTTGGTGTGGGATGTGAAAACCATTCATTCTTGGCCTATTTTCTTAACTGAAACTAATAGAAGTTGTCACTGACCTCTTGAGAACAAACTCAAACCAGTGGAGAGCAGTATTGAGAATCCCACCCTTTGCTCTTGGAGATAATTATGAAACTCAGCTGCTGATTTATAGGTGAATTCAACTTTGTATTTAACCAAATAAGTGTGTTTAAGGAACAAGTGCATTGTTTGGGGAAATTAAATCTTAAAAATATAAAGTCCAGTGCTTTTTTTGCCTAAGTCCAAACTCCTCTTTGATTAAATGTTACAGGTGGCTAAAATGTTTGAATTGGGATGGCTCAAAAGCACATACCTTGTAAATTAAAAAAAAATTCATCATACCAGTTTCTTGTACTGGCTGTACTCTGACCTTATACTAGCACTGCACAACAAAGCTCAAAAGTAGCATTTAACATTGTTTATGCTGAATGTGCAAATTGAAGTGTTTGGACTTCTTAAGAACTGCCTACTTTGCTCTTAAATGGTACTGTAGTAAATTTTTTTATTCTTCCCATGGAATATTACTTACCGTTTAACAAACTCTCACTTAAATTTCAGGCAGCTATTTTCAAATACATCGCAAGCTTTTCTGCAGAATCAGAGAGTATACAACTTCTTCCAATCAATTTCATCAGAATCTTTGCACACTCACAGTAAGAAATATCCTAATACTGTTTTATGTAACAAAAAGTCTATAAAAAGCTGTTCTTCCTGTCATGCCTAATTATGCTTTTATAATTATGTATCCACTGGTCATGTTTGAACTCCTTGCCAATGAATAGTCGCTTCAGCATATACTCGCGCTTTTGACAGTGGGAACATGCTATGTAGCAGCAGCTTGTCTTTCTGTCTTTCTATCTTCTCCTCTGTACCATCATGCTGTTAAAATAGGTAATTATGAATTGAGTACGTGCAACAGTTTGGGGCTTTTAAGAAATCTTAAACTTTGGAACAAAAAGCTTGAGCTGACCCAGAAAATCACATCTGGGTTTTTTTTTTGTTTCTTTTGGACATGAAGCATTTGTCTTGCTATTTAAACTAAGATTCATTTTGGGTATATATAGTACATAAATAGTGGGATGGTCCTAATTTCAGAACATACAGAATCCTGTTCAAAGTATGTGCATTGCAGAGATTTCCTTTGTGGACCTCTTACCTCCTTGTGTATTACAAATTGTTTGTACAACCTAAGCTTAGCTTCTCTGTATGGATGCCTTAGGATGTGCTTTTTGTTTCTGTTGAATCTTTTCTTCTTTCAGTGCATGTTATCCACCATGACAGTTAAAGCAGTACTGTGAGGCCATTGCCTCAGAAGTTGCAGAAGACCTTAGTAAGGAATTGGATAAATTGCAGTTTTCAAACACACTGCTCATATGCACTTGGAAGAAAATAGAAGCATGACAGCTGACTTTAATTTGAAATGATGGGTGTGATCTGTTACACATGTATTCTTTCCATGATGAGATATAGGCCTTGTGATTAAGGTAGAAGCTCTAGGTCATTTTGTGATTTTTATTTTCATTTTTTAGTAACACTTAGGACATTCTTACATGGCAGTTTTTGTGAAAAAGTTACACTAATGAGGTCTAGGATGGTTGTGAAACTGGTTGGAATTTACTGCTGTGAAAATTCTGACATCTCTGTTGTAATGAAAGGCTGCATGGGGAGTAATGAGTTTCCAAAGTTCAGAAAGATTCATGTTAACGATAGGCACACTGCACAGGGTATGCATATTTTAGTTTTTAGACTACCTCTAGGTGGGAAAAGCTTGGAGATGCATTGTTGTGCATGATTATAATCTGAAACGGTCTGAAAAAGAACCAGTGCCTGGTTCCATCACAATAGACTTGAAGGGTTAGTGCAGGGCAGAAATGATCTGCAGGGGTAGGTAGATTAGAAGGGTAAAATGGACAAAGGTAAATTCTGCAGGAAGTCTTAGAGGTTGTAATGTGTTCATAAATGGGAGATAATTTGTATAATAATAAATAATTGGGATGTGAAAGTTCATGAGGATTTGTCAGGTCTAGAATGCATGACAGATGGGATGAAGAACTTAATTGTTTAGCAGAGAGGAGGAAAAACTCCAATGGAAGATGACTTAAGTCTTCAAATACCAAAGAGTCATAATGTAAAGAGGATGATCTGTTCTCTCTGATGGATAAGACAAAAAGCACTGGGCTTAACTTGCTATGAGGAAGATTAAGACCAGGGTCAGGCAAGGACCAAGGTCAAGCAGACAGGTCTAAAGCAGTGAGGCAGGTCTGAGGTCAAGGGAGAAAAACGAGTGAGTAGGTCAGGGTTAAGAACAGGATCAGCGAGGTACATGGCCAGGCATGGGCGTGGCTGCAGTGCAGCCTGAGCTCAAATGTGGCTCCCAAGCCAAAGGATGGAGGCCCCAGATGAGGCCTCTGCCCATTCTTTTTCCAGCAGTCTCACCCAAAATTGCAAAACTGAACTGTATCAGATTGGATCTTGAGCGCAGGCAGGTGAAGCCCTTGGGAGAGCAGGGGAAGAGATTGCAAAGGCCGTTGGTGTGCTTCAGGGCCCTGACATTGAGTTAGATATTAAGAAGAAGTTTTGTGAAGACAAGTAGTGTGGTAAATCGAAGCATAGTTGTTTTTCTTTTGAGAAGGGGGACTGGATGACTTGTCTGGGCTAGTTCACCCCAGGTGGCCTCTGTGTTTTTCTAGGTGTCTTGTTTGGGATTCCTGAAATCCTGGTAATACTTGCAGGTTAGCCCATGGTGGCATATTTTGAATGTGATGACAGCGTAGGGGGAGGGGGGGAAGCGTATCTTTAAGAAAAATCTCATCATAGTTCTCTAATGGTTGCACAGAATTAATTGGCAGACAAAGCAATTGTGATTTAAATTAGTCTTCAGTCACTATTTAGAGTTGGGGATGAAAATATCTCTTCATGGAAATACAAAAATATTCACTCTTTCTGAAAGGTATAGTTCTAGTAAAACCTATGTGTGGAAATAAATTCTATGTTCAGTGAAGGGGCCCTATACCTTAAATAATAGTTGGGATCTTACACTAAATAATATATTCAGTAAACGTAATTACGCTGCCATGGTTCCATTTAGGAGGAAATCAATTAGCTCCCTCCTGGTTCATAACATTAGTTATTTTAGACACTTTTTCAGGCTGGAGTAGACTTTTGATTCCAACAGCCTTTATTAGAGCATGATCTCTGGGGGCTTAGTATGTTCAGTGCAGACAATACTCAGAAGGATCTTCCTATCCATGTTTCAAGCTCTTAAGCGACAGCTTTCAGGTACTTTTACCTGCACTAACTTGGAACTTTTTGAGAGGGAAGGAGTAGACTCCTAAAGGTACATTCATTACCAAACTTAGTTCTTTCTTGGAGCATGGCATTGGTATTTTAGCAACAAAACTATGATTATTGCCGCTTCTTTTTACATCCAGGCAAAAATGGTATGTGAAGACTGTGTTAAAGGTACTAGGAGACTTTAGCCCAAATTAGGTCTCTTTCGGCAGGTGAATGATTTGACAATGGAGGAGTGTAACTTCTAGTAACTATCGTTGGTCTCCTCCCATTTCCTGCTGTAACACAAAAAAGATTATAAAAAAAAAATCAGAAGTGCAGGATAATAGGGATATTCTAATACTATAATCACGATCCCACCCTTTTGAAAGTGCGCCATAGCTTTAAAATTGTTTTGCACACTCTTTTCAAAACAGAAGTATCTCCATAGAGCCTTTTACTCTTGGAGATGGCCTGCTTTGAATGAGACGATGTTCAAATTATTGCCACACGCAAACCAGTAAGTTCAGTCTTCCATTTCCCTAGTTTCCACTTTAGTGCAAACATTCAGGAACTGTCTAGTTGTTCAAGATCTATAAAGTTACTACGTGAACTTTATTCTCTGCAGGTAACTTACAACCCTCTTTGAAGACGGTTAAGGCACCAGAACACTTCAAGGAGGACAGTTCAGAAGCTTCAAGTCAGGAGGAAGGTAGTTGTGTACTCACAGGTGGTTCTTCTCTGAGAAATTTTACCACACAGTTCTGGAAATCATACAGTTGACTGATTTCTTCATTGGTACAAAGCTGAGAGATTTGAATGAAATCTGCTATGTAAACGAAGAATTTTTGTATACTTTCAGCAATTTCCTTAGGAGGTTGCTGTATAATCCAAGGAGTGGGAGTGTTCATAGACAGCTCAGAGTCAGAAGTTCACAGCTGTGTTGAGCAACCAGGAAGATATACTTTACAATTTACTTGAGCCAACATTGTTTGTAGCTTTTAATGTCTTTACTTATTCTTCAGTTACCAGGGTTAGAAGTTGAGTGCAGCATTTCAAGGGTTGGAGACTGTTTTGCATTAAATGTGCCAAATTTGTCTAGCTTTGTTTTACACAGAAAGGGTGTTCAAGTTTTCCTCTCTTATTCTTAACCTATGCTGCTTTTATACTCTGGACTGTTAATAAGGACTGCTTGGGACTGTAGGGAGTATTGATTACAGTCTGAAAGCTGGTGTTTTCCAAGTACCTCAAAAACAGTTCACATGTGGAAGCAGCAGCCTAGTGGCTGGTCAGTCATTTCATTCTGAAAGGAATGGCAAGCCAGTTTTGCATTTGTTTTCAGTAGCAAACAAGTATAAGCTTCTGGTAGGTGGAAAGGAGGAGAAATGGGACTGATAGGTGAACATGGACCACTGAACATTTACACTAGCTTTCACAGAATGACACCACTCTTACCCTGTTACATATTAGTAACTAATAAGAAGTTTGCGGTTGATCTTATGTGCAATCAGTAATCCACACAGGCAGTTTAGACAGCTTTTTCTTATTTAAAAAAATCATTACCATATTATTCTGTAGAGTTGGGAACGCACCAAGTAAATTTACCATATATTTGGAAATTGCTCAAATATTGTTTTTATATACTGGTCTTCCAAAAAAAAATCTGTTCACCTGATGAAACTACAAATGCACGTCAGAATACCTCTTGTGCCATTTTAATGAAGTGCTACCAGAAGTTTAAAAATGGTATTTTTTAATTTTTCTTTTTTCCAAATTATAATTTGGCCTTATGTGTAGCACTGAGAGGAGTTCAGGCAGAATGATAGCTACCAAGAAGGCTAAGAACTTCAACAGTTGGAATTGAGAAGAGTTGCTTTTGTTAAAATTTAACAGTTGCCTTGAAGAAAAAGGTAGACCATGTCTCTAAAGTTCTTGTTTCCCGTTTGAGGCAATATTTCTTTTTACATCAAATGTAATTTGTAAAGCTTTACTTGCGGAGTGCAATATCTCTGTGTAAAACTGGTCTTAATTCACTATTCAGAATGTGTGACACAGTTTTGAGATAGATTTTAGCAGTTCAGAAAAAATTAAAAAATTATGTACTCTTCTGACTGAATCCTTTCTTCTCTCTCCATCCTGTCATACTGCATGATACTCAGTCACGCATTTACTCCTTATGTTTAAATATAGAGGTAGGAAAATATAAACGGTTGTTATAATTCCTATTTTTCTGTTTCATTCTTGTGTGAAATGAAGGGTAAAGAGTCTTGATTATACACTGTCTGTACAAACTGATCTGTTCTTTATGCAACACCTGTTAATTTCAGCACTGTAAATTAAGCCTAGTCTATTTAACAGAGAAGTCTTCTGCTAAGCATGTGGTAGTGATGGAAAGATGAATTTGTTGGATTGATCTAAAAGAGGAAATAGGAATTTCTATTGAAATTATGCTCTGGTGTTTTGTTTTGTTTTTTTTTTCCCCAGATGTAATGCAACACACAGCAGTTCACAAGAAACATAATGGAAAAAGTCCTGTTGCCAAGTAGGTACTAGGATGTAATGTGACCATGCTACATTTCTGAACTTCATTGTTAGTGCTTTGAGAGTATGTGTTTCCTTCTAGATTAAAGCTTGTTTGTGAGGTTTTTGTTTGTTTGGGATGGGGTGTTCGTGTTTTATTTTGTATTGTTTTGGGGGGCATTATTAACTTAATCTGTATTAGAAAAATATTGCAAAAGATATTATTTCTAAATCTGTAGGTCTAGGTCATTTGGAACTCTCGTCTTTCCCAAATGTTGTGAATCTTCACTACTTGAGTTGATGTTTTGATTTGTGTTTATAAGCTGAGTAACATAAATTTGTATTGCGTGTATTTTTCCCCTGTGCAAACACACCCATGCATATACTGAAAAATTCTGGTGCTCTTGATTTTAAGCTTTTCTTCAGTAGCTTCAAAGATGGCCTTATGGGATAAGGTAGTCCATTCCTTCCCTTGCTTAGCAGCAAAAGCATATATACCTTGCTGGTTTATGTCCACTGTAAGTGGGAGCACTTCTTAACCATATTAAAGTAGTTTATATATGCTTTCAGATATATGAAGTATGTAATGTAAATTCACCTATTAATGTATTTTGATCAGAAACTCTGGATATGTTTGCACATAGTTGTGCAATACTTAACTATATTAAGAGAAAAAGCGGATACAAAATTTATTGTGGTTTACAGTTCTGTTCTGTGTTGTTTTATCTGTAAAATGTATTTATCTTGGGGGGGAAAATTACCTAGAATTACAATAATCAGAATATAAATATAGCACAAAATGATGTTGGTTGAATTTCACAGATCTTAGACAAGATTCTTGTGAAATGACCAATTGGACAACTTAGTGGTTTGTTTCTGTTTTGCTTTTTGAACCTCCTACTTACTCTCAACTTACATTTCTTCAAGAAGAGAATGTCATCTTGACAAAATCTCTGATTATACCAGTGGATATACGGCCTACTACGAGGTCATAAGAATGGGATCCAAACTTACTAGCATATAGTTATTAATAAAAAAAAAGTCTTTTTCTTATTCATTGTATAATAAAGTATACTAAAGCTGACTGTAGTTTAAGATCTGTCTTTCAGGTAGGAAAGACGGGGACAGGCCTTTCCACAAACGTCCATGATAGAAACTCCTCTTGCTAGCTATTATTTTCTGTTTGTTTAAGAGAGGAAAATGTGTTTACTACTTGACTGCTAGAGGTCTGATGGTCCTCTCCTGTTCATGTTATGTGTCTGTCTTCTTCAAATCTGTGCCTGCTATTTATGGATTCTAACGAAATTGCACTGAATGAATCTTTTCTCTTTTGTATGTATTTAAAACTGTCTAGAGTCAAAAGCAGTTCATCTCAAGTAGCATTGGTACATTTCAGGAAAACTTGTACATTATATCTGTCTGCCTTTTGTTTTTATTTAGTATGGCAGCCTTTCTCTTGAAAAAGTCCAAAAATTTACTGGTAGGAATGAAATAGGACATATGAAATAAAAAAAATTAGTAGTATTACAGCTTACATGAAATGACTGCAAATTTGACAGTGGATTCACTTAACTCCATTCGGCTGAAGTTTCTAAAGTGACCTTGCTTATATCCCTGCAGTCATGGGCTCATGTTCGTATTTTGAGACCTTCTTGGGTTCTCACCATTTTCTTAAACTATTTTTTTAATATTCTATTGTACATCTTTTAAGTAGTTTGGGCAATTACTTCCAGAGGTATTTGGTACGTACCTACTGAAGCTTGAGCACGTCTTGTGCTTTGGAGTGAGCTAGATTTCTGCCATCACGAGAACTGAGTATCATTTCATATTGCAGTAACCTTCATGATGCAGCTTGCCAACAGCCGTGAATTAAAAGGCAGTTCCAATTATCAGCATCCAGTCAGGCGTAGGGCATTGTTTTGGACGATAGATAAAGAGTTTATAGGTCCCTGTGCCCTACTGACCCTGTCAGAACTCTTACTGTTTTTCCGCCAGACTTTGTTGACCAGTGCTCTCAAACATAGTTAAATATTGCTTCTGACCGGCTGCTGTTAAGGGAAGCTTCAGTGGAAGGCATTATAAGGTCCAGAGTAAGTGCCAAATGCAACTCCCCTTTTCCAGCACTACTCAAAACTAGCAATCCTGAAGGTAAAAATACAAAGTTAGATTACTATTTTGAAATTCAAACACAGGCAGCTAAAGTATGATCTGTAAGTAGCCATGCGCTTCTTTTCTTAAATGTCTCGTGAATTCTGAAGTAAGGATTACAAAGTAATTCCAGTTTTGTCATTAACGATAAGGAAGAAAGAAGATGAATCAAGAATACATTTCTATCTGGAACATTTCCCAACGTCTGATGAAAAAAGCAAACAAAAAGACTTTGTGTGCAGAAATATCCATGGAAACTCTTCTCAAGTACTGTTTTCTACAAATTCTCTTGTTCTGAATTTTGCATCAAATTATAGTAGACAAATGGAAAAAGGAACTCCAATTATGTTCAGATCATTAGTATAACTTTAGAGCACAAGAACTCCTATAATTTGTCTTTTAAATCTCTTGAGGATTTCTGGGGTTTTCTGAAAGCAAAATACTGCAGTTTCCCAACATTGATGCAGAAATGTGTATGTTGTTAGAAAAAGCCTGCAAGCTTGTTCACATCGGCATAACTTTTGTTTTTTCCTTTCAGCAGCACTAGCAGTGCAAAATGTTCTTCACTGGATAGCCTTAACATACAGCACTCTGAGCAAAATGGGGTAATGGACTGGAGAAGAAAAAGCTGTATTGTCCAGCAGCACCCAGAGCACTGTACAAACCTACTTGACCAGGTGCTTTGCTGTTTTTTCTTTAAAGCAATATTCTGAGGCACTTGAGAACACATGATTAGATTTAGCTTTAGAAGGTGAAGATCTCTGCTACAATTGTGCAAATAAGTGTCGAAGTTCAAGTTGCTACTGACTTATCTTGGTTAGAAAAACTGTCATAATTAATTACTGCTGTCTCATAAAGTTGCATATTTTGTTTATGAATTTTTAAATAAAATTTCCCGGTAGGATATAAGTAATCAGAAAAGTCTAATGTTAATTTCTAATCAGACACTTTCCTGTTATTGTAACTTATTGTCACCAGAGAGAATTTCAGAATGCCTGGGGAATTTCTATATTATTACAAGGAACAAACTAAAAGCTGTATTAATAACTAAACCATGTTAATGCAGCAGTAGGAACAACAGGTTAAAACATTCTCTCTTACCTACATTATCTAAGTAACTTAAGTATTAATCTTTGTTGAAAAAAGTTAATAGCTAGGTGCATATACACTTCTTATGAGATTTGTTTCTCTTCAGTGGTCAATTTTTGTGTGAGTATAGTTGAGAAGAATAATTATTTATAAATAAAATAATCTACTGAAATTGGGGAAAGGAAGGTTGCTCGCTGCTTACATCTGAAAAACCTTGAATGTGAGAATTGCTTAATATTAGTCTTATTCTACATGCAGAATTTGGCTATTGATTATTATGTGGGGAATAGCAAGCCAAACAAAACCAGTTTCCTTATTTCACAAAGCAGAGTAATGAATTGAGATTTGTTTCTAAAGATTAAATGGTAGACTGCATCAAAGCTTGAAATATTGCAAGCTTGAGGCAAGAAAAAAATTAATATACTAAAGCAGAGGAAGAGCGACTTCCTATTTAAAGGATGTCAACATACAGCATATTTGGACCGAGATTATTGCTGAATTTTCATAAATTTTACTTCATTGCCAAAAATGAGATATTATGAGCAGGTAGTAATAGTATACTTAAAGAACTATGCAGATGCTATGTCTTGTCTTCTGTGCTTCTAGGTTGTATTCTAGAGTTTAGTTTAGCAGCAACCTCCAGTTCAAGGCTGGCTACATGCTTTGTCACTATGTAAAAATAATTTGCTAACTGTACTTCCCACCCCCCAGCCATCAAATAATTCCACTTAAATAAATAAATTCTGTACTCTCTTAAGTCTTGTGATTAGCCTTTTAGTAGGTATGTGATGAAACATGTTTGTTTTTATCCTCAAGAGGAATGACAGCATGTAAACAATAATTTGATTGATATCTACGGAATATTTGCAAGTAGTAATTTGCTGAGTATTTTGCTGATAATAGCATAAATGCAAGATAACATGCATTATTCTGAAGGCCTTGGATGTACCGTACAAGTAGTTATTTGTATGGTTATTGCACTTGTGAGCACACTAGTCTTGGGATCACAGACCGATCAGTCTAGAAGCATTTTTTTTTTGTTGGGTTTTGTGATACAAATTCTGTTGTTTGGCATCTTTGTATTTTCTGTCTAGCATACAACGGAAAAACGAAGTCTGTCTACAGTAAGCAAGAAGAAAGGAAAGCCACAGCTGGAAAAGTAGGTTTGCAATGTAACCAGTAATCCAGAGAGAAAGTGTAATGCATTCACTCTGATAAACAGAGTCTACAATCAGTTCGATGCTTTTTTTTTTTTTTTTTGCTGTTGTGGAACAAGATCTGGCATAGCGTGATGCCAGTCCAAAAAAAAAATCCTTATAGTCCTTCTGAAAAGAAGTAACTTGAAAAATAGAATGTAATTGAATATGTTCATTTCTCAAAATGTCAGTTGTCATTTAGCAAAAGGATGGAGGAGCAGAAGTAGGTTCTTAACCAATACTGAATTACCTTTTTTCACTTTATAATTATTTAAAAGTTAAAAGGTGTAAAGCTGTCCAGAAAACACTGAAAATCAAATAAGGATTGACAGCAACCTTTAACATTACGCAGTGGGTGGTAACTTGCTGAAACGTTTTATTGAAAATAATTTGCACATCAGAGGGCTTCAGAACTTCCTGTGGGCTACACAATCCTGCACTGTGAGGAAGTGAAAACACTTCCACCCTTATCTAATACTCTGCCTACTTCCAATTTGACTTTCTGTCATTTTGTTACTTTGTAGCCATCTGCTTTTATATTAGGCTGGTGTATGGCTGCGTTACATGCATCAGCTTTCAAAGACAACTTTAGAATCAGCTGCAGCAGTTCTATTTTTGTGTGTTTTCTTTTTTAGATCTTTATTCATAATGTTAAGTAACACTGCTTGCAGTTTAGTTCCTGGTATATTGCACTAGCAGCCTTTTACCTATTTGTTTATTATCTACATTTGTTGTTATATCTGTTAAATACACATTTCTGGCCTGGAGTCACTGCCTTTGTTTACAGTGGCATTATATGTTCATTCATGGTTGGTTATTTGGGCCCATGCATTTGGAAAAAAAACCCATGAAAATTATTTACACAGGGAGAAAGCAAAGAAAACTGACTGCCGGTTGAATAATAGGACTAATGGAGTTAGAGTTGCAGCATCACAGCACATCCGTACAGGTACAGCAAAAGGTAAGGTGTTTTTTCCCATGCTATTTGTAAGAAACAGAATTTCCAGCTTTTCTGATTTATTCTTTGTTCCGCTGTAAAGGGGAAATCACAAGTCTGAAATCTGGTTTGGTGCAAGTCAGCAGTATTGACTTGCAGTATTGAATGTGCTAGACTCGGTCTTCTGTATGCAATTGGCTTAGGGTATGTCTCTTTTCATGCATAACTGGAAAAATCCTAGTAAAGTCTCCACAGGTTGCCGTATGTGGAGTAGTAGTTGCAGAAACAGTTGATGTTGGGCTACTTCTATATGAAATCTAGCAGTCCGAGTGTGTGGAGGTTCAGCATTTCATCATTAGTGTTCTGTTTGCAGCTCACTAGTTTCTTCAGCTGTTGTGGAATGACCCATGAGGAATATCCATAAAAACCCTCTGGTGCGAACCATTGGTGAACTGTAGTGACTACTGAGCTACAACACAGAACTGTGTATGCTGTCCTAACGGGGTTTTCTACTTTGGTTAATCCAGCAAAATCTAGTCTCTAGGCCAGGACTTCTGTACATCAGTCACTCATAAGACAAAATGATATTTGTGTTCCTTTAGTAAATTGAATCTCCAAGCTTTATTACAGATTTCTGAAGGGCTATGTTACCTGTTGACTTTGCCATCTTGATGTTTTCTAAGCTCATAATATCAGTTGCGACCTTGCCTCTTGTATACTTGGTTCTCATGACAGAAAGTTGACAAAGAATTTGCCTTTTTCTACACCACCTAATTGGGATAAGTGTTGAAAGGACTCTTACAAAGTGCCTTGTCTTACTTCCACTTGGGGTACAGTCTTGATTAAGCTTTCATTCTTTCTTCTCACTGCTTCTCACCGTTGAGATTTCCAGGTGGATCCCATTCCAGTTTTTGTTACCTTCTACAAACAGTATTTGACTCAAACTTTAAGAATTCGTGGTTCACAAACTTAGCAAAACCAGGACAATTTTAGAAAGTTATGGCTAAGGGCTGTACAGGCAGAAAACATACTCTACAGGACAACTTTGCCGTATACACTTGTGATTGATTCTTGCTGTCAGGCAAAACGCACTGATGTTTTGTGAACTGATGATAACTTTAAGAGGTGGTGCAATTGTGTGACGTAGTGCCAAGTTAAATACTGAATGCTTTGCCTTAGGAGTTTTGCTGGCTCACTACCCACTACTCCATGGATGTGAAACTGCCTGTCTGATACTGTTGGCTGGTTAAGGCCACTTCAAGGACAAACTGCAACCCACAGAAGCTGGAAGCAATTAAGTCCTGGTCAGACATGAGCTTTCTACCTGTGCGTTTGTGTACAAACTTCAAAATGTCTTTTGAGATACCCTATTGGAGACACAGTCTAAAGAAAAAATTTCATGTCTGAATCTCTGCCTAGCTTTATATATCTAGGTTTGGTTTGAAATGCTCTATTTTGAGTCAGTAACTCTTAACTGCATCACGTTTTCTTCCATTTTTTCCTCCCTATTTTTAGCTTTTCTGAGTCATCAGTTAGTTACATTTGTAAATTTGAAGACTTGATACTTTGTCACTAGCAATTTAGACACAGCTACTCCAGGGTTATATTAGGTATTCAAAACACTTGTTAAAATAATTTGACCAATTACAGGTTTAATCCAGGAAATTATTTCAAAAATTGAAGCATTAAGGCAGCTTTTTGATGACGTATCCCAACCTGTTATACTGGCAATAACAATAATAAATTAATAAAGTAATAATTTATTAGAATTAATAAAATAAAGAACAGTGTTCTAATTTTTGTCCTGGAGTTTTGCCAACCAAGGTGTTGGGGCTTGGTGTTTCCTTGAAGCTAGTGTCTGGCATATGTTTTGAGAGAGGGCGCAGCCTTTGGACTCTCCTGTCTTGATCCTTCACCTCTGAGGCTGAACCTGAAAGCCAGAGCATACTAGCTACCTACCTGAATTCACTAATAGGATCTAAACCCGCACTGAAAGCTGGTTTCCAGCAAATAAGTTTCCCATGATCCCATTTGGAATTGTTTAGAAAACAATTTTGCACTTTCTTAGTTCAGCTCTTTACCAGCAAAACCTGATTAAAGAAAAAGTTTGCTTAAAGCCTGTTCCAGAAGAGCTACGTGTAAAAAGGTGTATTATTTGGATGTTGCCCGCTGAGTTAGCTTTCTGCCTTTGCTGGTATGACCAAGGAGTATTGCATCTCTTTGAACGGAACGTTTGATCACTACCATTCAGAGGGAATTATTATTGTAGTACAATTTGGTATAAGCATCACAAAATTTATTAAGGAATCTTTTCACTACTTTGCATAAATATGACTTCTCAGTGTCACCACCTTTAACACCAAGGATTTAGTCATTACAAATTTGGGGACCAGTCCTGACTGCTGGGAGTGGGAATGTTAGGAATACAGGGGACATGCAATTTAAGTAGGAACAAACAAAAATTTGAACTAGTGTGAGATGTGAGCAAACCAAAATAACCTCACTTCCATATGCTGAGATTAAAAATAAAAATGCCAATTTTTATTTTTAGATCTGAATTTGGACGCTGGATCTGGTCATGATACATGTGGAGAAACATCATCTGAAAGTTACAGTTCTCCTTCTAGTCCACGACATGATGGGAGGGAAAGCTTTGATAGTGAAGAAGAAAAAGACAGAGGTTGTATTTATGGAGAGTGTGCATGAACGTCTGTGTTCCTAGACTAATCTCTTGTATTAATTTTAATTAGTTTCTCAGTTTTATTAGCTGCTTTTATTTCTGAACTAGCCCCAGAACACATTTTGCTTTGTGGGTTTCGTGACTGGACGGTTTGAAGGCTTCTAGCAAGTAGCAGGACTGTTTAAATGCCATGGAGTTTTAGATTACTACATATGTGTAGTAGTTTTCTAACCACTGTGGCATAGCTGTCTTGAGAAATTTCAGCAGTACAGTAATGGGAAAAACTTTGGCATGAAAGGGACTGGTTTTATATTGAAATATGTGTGGCATGTCTGAGAGGTCCTTCTTTTTGTATTGGCAGTTTAACTGGCCGCTCCTTCCACATTTGAGTAAGCTGTGTTAAAGTCTTTCTAGGTAGATGCAAATTCCTAACTTGGTCTATGTCCTACTCTTCGCATTTGCAGATATACACAAGTCAAAGACACAGTAGCTAGTCGGACAGTTTGATACAGGCAAATGATAGAGGTTGGCCGAGCTTGATTTGGATGAATGAAAATAATCTCAAAGTTATTCTGATTCGGGAAGACATAACTATCATTTGCATCATCAAACTTAGGAAGTTTTATATGGGTAAATGAGTCCAGGGCATGACTCTGTATTGTTCAGATTCGTTCTTCTGACTGACAAATACTTTTGTCTCCACAGATACAGACAGCAATTCTGAGGACTCTGGGAATCAAAATACAACCAGGTTTACAGGCTACAGTGCTGTCAGTTCATCAAATATGAACAAATCATCTGCTCAGATCTCTTCAGTGAACAATGAAAATGGAAGCCTTTCAGAAGATCCTTTGAATGCAAAGTTTCAACATATTTCCTTCATGCCTGCCTTACACTGTGTGATGCACAGCGCTGCCCAAAAGCCTGAAGCAGTTGTCCCGCCACCCATATCTGCAGATGGTAAAACGATGGGAATGCTTGTTACCACGCCTGTTGCTGTCTCGCCAGCGAGAGAGTCTGCAAATTCACCTCCTGGTGGAATGGGCCCAGTGACCTCTGGCGAACCTGAGAAACGCCTTGAGCTGATGGCTTCCCCTTTGCCAGTCCCATCCACTTTCCTTCCACATTCTGTCCAGCCTGGTAGCCCTGCTTTGCATTTGGCAATACATAGGTTGAAAATGCCCTCTCCACAGGGATCATCGGAAAGTTGCACAGCTAATGGACCGCAGCAGCCGACAGGAAACTTAAGTATTGGATCACCAAATACTGCCTTTATCCCAGTCCACAGTCCAGGTAGTTTCCCAGGATCCCCAGTTCCTACTACAGATCCCATCACAAAACCTGCATCCCAGGTGGTAGGACTGAATCAAATGGTGCCTCACATTGAGGGAAACCCAGGAGCAATCCCTCAGCCTACCAATCTAAAGGTAGTTCTTCCAGCAGCTGGTCTCTCCACAGCAGCACCGCCACCCCCACCAGCTTCATACGCTTTGCCGGGCAGTCCTCATGCTACCAGTGTGTTGCCCAACCAGAATACAAACGTGCTAAACACTGTAGCGACTTCCTCACCACCTCAGTCAGCTGGTTTAGGTGTTGGTCAGGTCCAGTCCACTGTTCCTCCTGCAATACCTACACATACGCCAGGCCCTGCCCCTAGCCCAAGCCCTGCTTTAACACACAGCACTGCACAGAGTGACAGCACATCCTACATAAACGCTGTTGGAAATAATAACACTAACGGGACAATGTTACCTCCACAGCAGTTGGGATCTGGTCCTTGCGGTTCTTGCGGACGTAGGTGTAGCTGTGGGACCAATGGAAGCCTTCAGATTAATAGCTATTTTTATCATAACCCACTTCATGGACAAGTCTACAGAGTTCCATCTTTCTTCACTCTGCCATCCCTTTGCAATGGCAGCTACCTCAATCAAGCACATCAAAGCAATGGAACACAACTTCCTTTCTTCCTGCCTCAGTCTCCATATGCAAATGGGCTTATGCATGACCCAGTGATGGGGAGCCAAGCCAACTATGGTATGCAGCAGATGGCAGGATTTGGGAGGTTCTATCCTGTATATCCAGCACCTAACGTAGTTGCCAACACAAATGGGTCGGGACCCAAGAAGAATGGGAACGTTTCATGTTACAATTGTGGTGTAAGTGGACACTATGCGCAGGACTGTAAGCAGTCATCCATGGAGGCCAGTCAACAAGGTAATCATGATAACTCCCAGAGGACTTGCTTTTGAGTTTAGCAGTTTCTCTTTACCTTTCTGAATGTGCTGTTTCTGGTCTTGCAGAAAGGTTGTGCGTGTGTATGTTTTGTGTAAATGGTTGTGCACTAGTGACCTGCTCTAAAACTGCAAAGTATCTTATCTCTGCCTGAAAATTTTGTAGAACAGTGCAAGGGAACGGGGTTCACAGCGTGAAGTTGAAAATGGGAATGATTCAGAGCTATATCAGTCCTAAATTGTCATTCTTTTTTCACTGGTTTGTTTTCGGCATTATGTTGAGACTTGCATGTTGTTTCAATTTTTCCATTCCCGCTCAGTGTTTTTGTGGAGAGAATCCATTGGCAAAAAGTGAAAGGTATCAATTACTGTCTATGATATGAACTTTGATTCTTAAAACTTGTGAGAATTTAAAAAAACCCAACAGACTGGCCATTTGGTAGTTTAACTTTTTTAAAGCTTACCTTTGCACAATCAACCATCCTTCTGTGCCCCGTCACGCAATACATAAATGAAACATGCTTTAACTTTTCAGACAAGTTGCAGCAAAAAGGCAGAAGCCAATTGGAACTAAAAATCAAAGGAATGGCTTCAGTCTTATATGCCGTTCCTCTCCCCATCCAGAAGAATGGGGGAAATGCAGTGTTTGCATAGAGCATGAACTACTTTTGATTCTTGGCCTGTGCCCATTCTGACTTTACTTGTTTGGTCAGACTGGAACAGAAAAGAAACCTTGATGGGGGTCATCTTGTCTTTGCATTTTTCCGGTAAAGGTAAAGTCCTGTATCTACGATCTATATCTTTTTTAAACTTACAGTTTTAGCAAGCAGATGAAAGAAAATAGTATAAAATCTTAGGACCTACTTTAAAAGGACTGGAGGATGATAGTGCCTTTTGAAGAGCATGTCCATTTTGATACCTTGTAGTGGTTTTGTAATCCATTTTAATTGTGAGCAGTGACTTAGTAGTTCTTTTTCCTGTTTTAGGCACTTACAGACTGAGATACGCACCTCCCCCTCCCCCTTCCAATGATACCTTGGATTCTGCAGACTGAAACAAGTAAACATTGCCTACTTAAACTGAAGCTTGGGGAACTGGGGGAAGGTGTGTGTGGGAGGGGGGGGTTGGTCTTGTGTTTTGGGACATTCCCGGTTCTATATTCTTTTGGAATTTTTCATTGCTTTTGCACCTCTGTTCCATTCAAAAGAAGAAAGCTGAGTCCCTGGTCTCCTCCTGGTTCTACAAAAGGCTTGCGTAATGCATGTAATTCAAACACACAGCCAAACAATCAAAAAGAGCATTCGAACCATGCTTTTGCACTGAAGACTTGAGACATGTGCAATGTTTACTGCATTTTTTTTTTTTTTAAAAAAGTCCTCTGACCTCTGACATCACTGGTGGAGCAGCCATATGGTGAAAGAAGAAACTCGGTCATGTTCCCCACCACAATCTTCTTCCCTCCCTCCCTGTTCTCCTTATGCTGCTGTCTTATTTTCTTTCCCTGTTTGTCCACGTGGATTCGTTGGACTTGCATGAGTGTTTAGCAGTTCATACAGACCCTGCCCGTACTCCAAATTAATGCTCATGAATTGAGGGGAGATACTCAAATGTCCTATTAGGAGAGTCCAAAGGAACACACAATACTGTATGTGTACTATATCTGATAATAATACATATACACAGCTCTTGAGTCCCAAATAAATGAAACTACATAGAGCAGGAAGGGGCTGAAACTGTGTGGACTGGAACAGATTTAGAAAAATGAACGAGCTTAAATTGAGAGATTTTTCTTCCATTGTAGCTTTTTAGCCTGTATGTTCAGCAACAAAGGTGAAAAAAATGGTATGAATGTTGTACTCAGTGTGTTTGCATTTGTAATGAAAGTTGACAGCATTTTTTCCTTTTTTAAAGCTATTCTACATTGTGTCAACACAGAATGAACATTACTTGATTGAATATTTTTTTCCTGAACTATTACAGTGTTGCATTGTACTTAGAATGTAAATGTTTTATTTCAAACTGAACAAAAGCTATGTTTTTCTACAAAATAGTCAGGTATTAGTATTAGAACCTGTCTACCAAATAGCAAAGTCACTATTTTATAACAATTTACCACTATGCGTAATTACGGTATAATGTGAAAGACTGAAATGAGTGTTAAGATGGTATTAATCATGTCAGTATCATGAGTAAGTAAGTTTAATGCTGCTGTATTTTTTATTTTATTTTTAAAAGCCAATATATGTACTAAATTGCTTCCAGGTAATATTTGATTTCCTAAAGTGCACTGAGGTTATCTGGAAGATGAGTGTATTTTTTGACTGCTGCATTCAACACCGATGAACAACTACCACTGTATATCCATAAGGTTTGGCATTCCTCACAGTTCATGGCAGAAACGTTTTTTCTTAAAATCAGACCTGGTGTCCGGTAGAGGGATGAAATGAAATCAATCTTTGGTTCAGCCGTCTAATAAATTGCTAAACAAACAAAAAACTTGAAGAAAAAAAGCTTGATTACTACATTTCTTCATAGGTAGCATTTATATTTATAGCACCAGTGTACATTTTGAAACTTTTTTCTTGGAGGGGGGGAATGGGGAGGGAGGTAGATGAAAGCTTTAATTTAAAAAAAAAAAAAGTTTAAGTAGTAAATGAAAATTATTTTGATTAAAATTTTTATTTGATCTGGGTATTTTTGGACCACTTGAAATGAATGAACTGCGTTTGAGTTGAAGTGAGGGTGTTAAACCACCAATGGACTTGTATTGTGAATTACCTGCCAGTTGTACTTTATGGAACTTATTTTATGATTTAAAATACTGTACTGTAAATAGGAGGTATGTTACCTTCTCTTTATTTGTATGTTTACCATATACTTTGATATTTGAAATGTACTGGAAAGGTCACTTATATTTCTAGAAGAGATTGGATTTTATGCAACCTTTTTCCTTGAATTAACAGCAATAAAAAAAAGAAAAAAAAGAACCGGTGTGCAAGTACTGTCCTTTATCACTGAGAACAGCGAAATAAGCGTGATGCTCTGCCTCTGGATGTAGGGGTGGGGTCGCGGCAGGTTTTGGCAAGCTACCATTTTGGTTGGAATCTGTCACTTTTAAGACAAAGCTGAGAGTGTTTGACTTAAGGTAAGGTCAGTCTTGTATCTGAAGTCGGGAATACTGTCTCCTGATTTAAACTTCTTTAAGATAGATAGATAGATAGATATCTTGGGAGAAAGAGGATGACCTTGTGTGATAGACCCAGGACTTTGACCTAAGCTGTCTCAGAACATTTAAGCCTGTTTTATATTCTGATGGCTCCTGGATTTGGGCTAAAACCCAGTTTAAACATTTTTTTTTGGTTTTTGTTTTTTTTTTTTTTTTTACCGCAGTGCAAATAACGTGTGTGCTGGTCATGTAGTAACTGGAAAGTGAGATCTTTCTTCCATCTGCTAAAATAGATGGAAGGATAACAGGAGTTGCCGGGAGAAGGGAGGAAGCTTAGGAATGTGCAATTACAGCTGAAGGGTCTGATGGGAATGTAGTACCTGAATGTGCTCGGGTAGTACTGAGAAGGAGAAGGGTACTAATTACACTGTCACCTCACTTTCCTGTATAGACAGTGCTTCTAATTCCCACTGCTTAGCAGCAGCTTATCTAGAGAGCTGAGGACCGCAGACTTAGATCCTTATCCCAGCTTACTCCCCAGAACAACCTACTTCCTGAGAAACCAGCAAACCCGATGAGAAGGCTCAGAGTTGCCAATAAACCCAACCTCCTTTCTTCAGGCAACTCCCATAGTAATTTGGGGAGTGGGGGGAGGTGTTGAGCCCATGTGTCATGCAAACATCATCGTACAGCTTCCGTTTCTGCAAGTGCCTTATGCCCCATCCCTGGACACGAGGGAGTGCAGGCATCTGTCCAAGGAATTTGTGAATTATCGTATTGCTCTGAAAATGGAATCAGCCACTTACTGTGCCATCTGAGTTGCTGATACTGTTGTTTGCCTGCATGCTGCAGGCAACCCTGACTTTAATAGATCCTGGTTGGATCTATCAATTTAAAAATCTTAAAATGCATACCCTCTGGCACAGCGAACAGTGTAACATGCCTCATTCTTCTGATGCTTGTTTTGCTGGAGACCTAACAGCACTTTTACCTAGCTGTCCTCTTTGGCTGCACCACTGCCATCTGGGCCATTGGGTTCAACTACAACTGCAGTTCAGGAGAGAGGTTCTCTCTCCCACTGAGTGGCTTGGAAACAGTTGAATGCTCTAAAGAGAAATGAGAAAATCTCAGTAGCTGGTTGGTCCGACCAGCTATCCAGGTTGTCCAGGAGTGACTCCCGAGTACTGAGCTGCTCCTGTTTTGTATTGCCGGCTGCAGTGCTGCTGCAGCTGGAAACCTGTTGTTTGTGCTAACGGTTTGGTCGCTAAAGCTGGAAGAAAAAATGAACGATGAGGTGGACATGGAAAGGATGGGAAAGATGAGAGCATAAGGGAGTGCGATGATGCACACTGCTTGCTTATGAGTGAACAGATGGCCTCGTTTTCCCAGCTAAGCCACCTTAGGGTGGCAGTGATGGCCTAACACCTAGATCTTGACTTAGCTGTTGCAACTGAAGAGGTGAAGGAACAGAGGGCATACGTGTCATGCCAGGGTAGGTGGAAAGTAAAATGTGCAGAAAGGTACACTGAGAACTGCAAAACTGGACCAGTGCCAAGCTACTCTAGTTGTAGAGAGATGGAGGTGCCATCGTAATATGTTCCCATTTTGCTCATGGCTGCCTCCAGAGATGTGCTGACCTGGACCTCCTGCAGGTGCTCTCCTGAAATAAGGTTGCCTAAATTCTGTGCTTTGGGCAGCTTTGGGCAATAGCGCTTCCTGCTCAGGGCTGGTAACTACGGCTGCCAGAACTGAGCACAGTATATATATAAAGGGCGCATGAACTGCACTTGTGCTTGTGAGGAAGAAGAAGGGGTGTCCTACAGGCGTAGTCCTGAGGTTATATGAGGGCTGAAGTGCCATCTCGGTTATGTGGATGGGATCTAGGTACTAATGTACAGTCCTGTGCTCCTCTAACGAGGTGGGAAGGAAAGGCACATCTCGAAGCGTTACTGCCAGGAGAGTGTGCTGCCTCTCTGCCCGTGGCTCCTGTGTGCCTCGGTTGCTTGTCAGGGTAGAGAAACGGGGTTCTAGGTTTGATCCAGCCTCTGAGCTAACAGCTGCAGATGGTTGGGTTCTGTACGTTGCTGTACGCTGGAATACATGAGAGACCAAAATGTACGAAGAGCTGTATTTGGTCAGGCCGAAAGTCCACCACCTATGGCTGCATCCTGTCTCCAGCGATGATCAATAGCAGATATTTAGGAACAAAGTATTGTTAATAAAAAAAAAAAAAAAGAAAAGAGAAAGACAAGTGGTAATTCTTGCAAATGTGTGGCCTAGCGAAATGAAATGTCTCTTAAGTTCATCTTCACAATAGGTGGCAGCATAACTCTGCCAGTGGAATATATGGGAGCTTCTGAGGCACCATGTGAGATGCTTCAGTTTAATTTGGTTTTAGCTTCTTTGTGCCGTCAGAGTAAGCTTACTCGGGGGATTTCTTTGACTTGTGATTTTGTAATGTTAGTTTCTGTAGGGTTTTCTCATTTTTATATATTCTTCTCACATGAAGAGCATACGGATTGTTGTCTTTCAAAAAAAAAAACGATGCTAAATGCGTATCTGAAGTATTAACTGCCTAGAGCTAAAATAGCCCTGGTCTCATAGTGAAGACCCAGAGAATTGCAGCCAAATGTGAAAGCTGTGTCTTAAGAACCGCTGAGCATTAGAAATGGTTCTAGACATTTGTATTCATACAGTGAGGAATGCTTTCTGAAGTCCATACAGCTTTGCTTTTTTTTTTTTTTTTTCAAAACAGAATAATTCATGATGGAGTCTTGTTACCTTTCACGACAATTTCTCTTATTTGTCTCTCTCTATTTAGTCTGTAGGTCCACAATATAGTATTTAACATCAGATCAGATATTTATCTGGAATGTCTCATGCTCAGGAACGTGTTTCCAAAGAGATGGAACATAATAAACCCATTATTTTTAATACTGATACATGCTCCCTGACTAGCATAAAGGGTCACTGTTGTCTGAATGGGTCAATAAAACAATGTACAAAAGCATAGGCTGAAAAAAAATTGCTGAACTTGGTAAAAGGATAGAATAGCTGTATCTTAACCATTAGCGCGTTCATTTTAGACCTCCCCTCTTTGATCTAAAATGGCCATTTTGATTGACTTCTAAAGTATGGTTTTTTTCCGGAGAGAAAGGATGTTGATGACTGATACAAAGTTAAGAATTAACTCCTACGATGCTGATTGGTGTGACTGATGAAAGATGGGGATTGCCGCTTCAAAAACTTATTTGCCAATTTTGGTTTTAAAGTACTGGGTAGGGACTCCTTAGAAAAAATAGAAGTCTACATAATAAAATATCATTTACATAATAAAATATTATGCTGACATTATAACAGTCTTATTTTACACCATTTGTAGTTTGAAAATTAAACCAGGGTGTTTTCAACAGCTTCAGATTTTTTTGCTTGTTTTGACTGAAACTAAGTTTGGAAGCTGATGGCATGTCTAGGTAGAGTGGTCAATATAACATATACAATTAATTGTGTTGCTATCAAATTGCTCTTTTCTTTTTATTTATTTTTTTTTTTTTACAGGATATGCACATGTGCCAGCAAAAGAGCAGATGGCTTAGCAATGGCAAGACTTCTGGGTGAAAACACCATGGGACTTACTTTAATTGCTCCTTAAGGACCAGGTCAGCTCTGAGGTGCATATTGACAAGGACTTGTAGGTATCTCACACTGAGCGTGGAATCCAGGAAATCCTGGCCTCTGTCAACAGACGAAATAAAAACCTCAAGTGAAAAGATCAATAAAGCGTAAGGAGGGGAGGAAAGGGGAGGAGAGGGCAAAGCAACAGCAAAGCCAAAAAAATACCAACAAGTATTGGGGTGTGCTGGAGGTGAGACCATTTTCACACATCTCGATTTCTTACGGCAGCTCAGATCTATTTCATAGCAAAGAATCACAGAATGGTCAGGGTGGGAAGGGACCTCTGGAGATCATCTAGCCCACCCCCCCTGCCCGAGCAGGGTCACCTACAGCAGGTTGCACAGGACAAAGAACTGCACAAAGCGATTGCATCCATTTGGTCCAAAACCAGCTGAATTCTGCATTTCACCGCAGCACAGTTGACCACATCAGACACGTAATAGAAGAGACGGGCACTTCCAGCAACCTACATAAGGCTGATTTATGTGGACTTTCAACAGACTATAATAATACATTTCAAATCTTACGGTGTTTGTAATTTCCTGTGGCTGCACAGAGTTGTCAGCTACCTAACACATCCTTTAGAGTGTTGTCTCCCTTTGATTTGTTTTCCATTTTTAATTTATGTGTTTGCCTTTTTTTTTTTTAATCTCGATTTTGCCCTGATAGCCTTTCAAAGCCTCTTTTACATGTACGCTGGAACCGTGCACGTGATGGAGGGCCATTTGAAATGCTTTAATCCACGGTATGCAAACTCCCAAACAATAATATTGACAAGTTGCTAGTCCAAAAATGAAATAGCCTGTGCAAGGGGGTAACTATTGCAGTGGGAGCCTGCACCAGAACCTGCCATTGCAAAGGCAGCTAACTGGGAGCTGGGACTTAGCACTGCACTGTGAAACCAACGCGTTTTTCTTCCTTTGTAAGGAAGGATATCTTATTTCTAGCAAGTTCTCAGGTGGAGGAGGCAAAGAATGGGATGTTAATTTAGAGTTAGACAGGAAAACAAATGCGCTTGGCTACTCTACAATTAAAGCGTGCTGCCCAAAGGCTGTCACGCCTCCAGCGCCACTGGAGAGAGCAGCTACCCTGAGACGTGACACGGCTGTCGCTTTGTCCAAGCCGGAGCTGCCTAGCCAAGTTGCTGGAGACTTATGACAGCACTTTCCTCATTTTTCTTCTTGACTGAGAATACTGTAATGCTTTTATTGCCCTCTGTTGCCAGCAGGTTCCTAATGCCGGTGCCCACGTGGGACAACCGGAGGGACAGCCGTCCTTCTGCACCGCCTCGGGCAGACCTGGCAGGTTCGCAGAAGCAGGACAGTTATCTCCCCGCCAGCACACTGCCTCCTGCCTAAGGACAAGGGGACCGCTGCCCAAATCCTGGCACAGGATTTTAGGGAAAGAGGATGCTGATGTTCATTTTCTGAAGTTGGTTTTTTTTTCAGGCACCTGGGGGACTTCTGTTTTCGCTTGCACCGACAGCCCCATCGTTTCTGGTAAAGACGGCAGAAGTGGGAAATGTTCAGCAGTTGGAAGATTAGTTCACTTCAGCAGTGACCGTCCTGTGGCTTACAGGTTATATAGAATCATATAATTATTTAGGTTGGAAAAGAGCTTTAAGATCGTAGAGTCCAACTGTAAATCTAACACTGCCATGTCCACCACTAAACCGCGTCCCTCAGCATCACGTCTACACCACGCTGCACTTAGCTGGTGATCTGCCCCGACCCCCCTGCTCTTCCCAGAGCACCTCAGGTCCCCTCGGGCCGGGGAGTGCCACCTCTCGGTCAGTGGCAGGTGAATGGGCTGCAGCTCCATAGTTTTAATGCAGGTTTTGATTTGTGTGGGGGTGGGGATGTGCAACATGCTGCCCAGGAGGGCAGAGGAGCGGGGCGCTGGGATCGGGAGCCAGGGGGGAACCGGGGCTGCTCGGTGGAGGTGTGGGCTGCAGAAGCTTCGTTTCCAAACTTCAGTCGTTTCTGCTTTTTTGTTCGATTTTAAAAGCAAAAACCTTCCTAATCAGTACTCTTCTCGCAAGCAAGTACAGCGAGACAGAGGCCAAGCCAGCGCGACAGTACCAATGGTGTATATAGCCGGAGTGTGGGCACCAAGAAAGTTTAGTCAGTCATTTGGATCCTTACTTTTTTTTTTCTGTCCCTCCAAACCCTCTTGATTTATGCCTTTAAGTTTCGTCTTTCAGCTCTTCAGTGCACATCTTTAACCAGTTTTAGACAACTTCTGTATTCAAAAGACTTGAGACTTACTCGGGCAGAGGGAAGGCTATGTGAGCCCTCTCCCCTCCCCGCCGTGCATTGTCACTCACCCCCAATTTTTTAGCGTTTCTTTGTTTGGAAATGTATCTAATTTCCTTCTGAACTCTTTAAAGCTCCTTCCTTCCATGACGGACGCGGGTAACGTATTCCATATGCGTATTCCCTTTGGTCGGCGAGCTCGTCCCATCTCCGTCTCTGATGGAGGGACATGCCAGGCTCCTCCTGTTGCCACTTGAAAGCTGGGAAGCGCCCTTGGTTCTTTAATAAAATTAAATAAAATTAATTTTGCTTCAAATGCTCTTTCTCTTGAGCTGTACGCAGCGTCGCTTTGCTCTGCTTAGGTGTTTTGCATATCGTGCCGTGATGGTTTCATCCGTGCCAGGATATTATTTTTACAGCTGGTCCTGCCTTTGATACAAGGAAACGTGAGAGTTTAAGGGCGGGAGAGGGAGCCATGGCGGGGGAGCCACCGCAGCTGTCTGCGCCGTCCCCGAGTGGGGAGCCGTGATTCACCAACCCGCCGCGCAGAGCACCAGCGGGGTGTTTTTTCAATAAAGGATGAGGAAAAAAACAAGCCAAAGCTAATGCAAAAAAAAAATAAATGAGCAGCTGGCATCATCAGGGCCTTGGGAGCACTAATAGGCCTTAATGAGCCTGCCCAGCCTGCCTCAGGGTCTCCACCCACCCTGCCCTGGGCCCAGCAGCCCCAGTTTAGCTCAGCTGGGGGCTTTGGTGCCTGCTGGAGAGATGCTGGCCGTGTGCTTCATCCCAGTTAAGTGGTGGATGGGTCTTCCCTGGTGGTTCTCAGACTCGTGTTTTAGGTGTCCCCCTCTCCTGTCCAGACCCCCTGGGTGGACCCTGGACCTGCCCCACCACTGCACCTGGTCTGGGGCTGCTGATGGACCTGTGCCCAGCTGGTGGTTCTGCTGGGGGGCTGCAGGGTGGCTGGGGTCACCCTTGGCTGCTGGCTCTCTCTCCTGCAGCTCCCTGGTGAGCATGGTCCAGTGTCTTGCAAAGTTCACCTCTTCATCTCCTGAGAGCGTCTTCTGCAAAACCCCTTCCAGGTAGGTAATGGTTTCCTTCTTACTGGTTCTACACCAGCTATGGGCTAAAGGACAGTGGGTGGCAAATAAAGAGAGATGGAGGTCATCCAGTTTGTAGAAGACACCCTTTTAAGTGCTTGATAATTGCAGCAAAAACAAAGAGCAAAATGCAGCTGAGGAAAGGGAAGAAGAGATGGAAAGAATCAGACTAAAATGTCACTGTTAGAGTCACTAAATATTGCTTATTTAAGGCTGGTTGAGGTTTAAATTCAGTCCCAGGTACTCTTGAGGTAACTTCTGTCATGCAACAAATGGAAAGCCAGAGCAATGCGGTGCTGATTGAGCTGGCTGTGTCTCTCCAGTCAAGTAAACAGGGCTTTGCAGCTACACTTTTATGCGAGTATTTTCGCAGCAGTGCGGAAGCCATTAAACTCTGTGGTTATGGATTTCACCGCTCATTTGAGACCTATTAAAATAAGGTATTACATAGTGCGCCTGAGGCAGCAGGGACAGGTGAAAGAGGGCAGATTTCGCTCTGGACCGCCATTGCCTTATCAGAGAAAGCAAAACACATTTCTCTAATGTACAGGTACCACAGTCTCAGCTGAAAACTCATTTGCCAGCACTTGTCAGCACACGGGGTCTAAAATGTCACTTTTCCCTCCCTGAAACAAAGCGCAGCAATAGTCCTGTGGCACTGCCTTACACATGTGAATGCAAATGCATTTGGTGTGAGGGTGGTTGTGTTGCCAGAGGTGTTTCCAGCCTACAAGCCGCTTGTTCCCAGTCTGGGGCTTTGCCCACCCTTTTTGTTTCGTCTGTTAAGAGCAGGGCAGCTCCAGCCGGGCTCTCGCAGGTGGGGTATGTGGGTAGCGCCTGGGAGGAGCCACTTGGGCTCAGCTGGGCACAGTTATCCAAATGAAAGACAAGGTCGTTTGTCCCCTCATTTCCATTGTGCTGCCTCTGTTGGGCCTTCTCTCACCTTTGGCCTCAAACCCTACTGTGCTACTACCTCCCATGTTCTTCCTAGTACCTGTTTGCTTCCAGTGATGCTATGGGGTCAGCCGCAAAATCCCTTCTTCTAGGTCTGCCACTGGGCGTGTTGAACAGTACTTTCTCTTCTGCAGTTACACCATTTTCCTGTGTTTTCCTGCCATTTCATCTCCTTACGAATGCTGTACACTGCTGTTTGTCTGCCTCAGTGTGTCCACAAAGACCTTGTGCTACCCTGTTTTTTTGGATTTCGCCAGCTCTGAGTTATTTCTCAGAGCTATCTTTTCATTCATTTATGTATTTTTATTCTGTGTTGTTTATTTTAGCATCATGTTACGTTAGGATGATGTCATGTTTTGGCTTGAAGAGCTTTAAAAGTTCAGCAAATGTAATCAGGGACAAGCTCTCTCTCCAGATTCATTTTCTTCTGAGCATCAAGCAGATTGGCCTTGTCTTCTCACACATGGTGAGCATCAGTTACAGCGGGGGCACAAGGCCCACCTGTGTCTGGGGCACAGGACACTGGGCAGGAGTGTAAGCGTGGATTCTGTCTCTAGTGGGATTTAGGTGGAAACTTGGGCACAGCTTCGTAACTTCACATAACTTCAGTGGTCACTGGAGCTAACTGGGTCGCAGGAGGACAGCTGACCTCTAGACAAGCATGGCACGAGGTGGAAGTGTGTGTGTATTCAGGACGCTTCTGCTGCCCCAGAAACCAAACCAGAGCCAAACTTTGCTGTGTTACAGCCCATGGGAAACGTGAGGCTTGCACACAAGCAGTGGCACATCTCCGTGGCTCTGTGGTGCCCTTGTCCTGCTTGCTCTGCCTGGAAACTGGATGTTTCTTCCTCCCCGAGGTATTTGGGGCATCTGCTTGGGGCAAAGCACTTCTGAAGCCACCATCAATATGGGGGGTTGAGACTCTCCTCCCTTGGCAGGTTTATCTCTCTTTTCTGTTAAAACCAAAACCCAACAACTTGGTTTTTGAAGACGGCCTGAGAGTGCGTCTCCTTTGCTCTAAAATTTCCTGTCCTCATGCTGAAGTTCCAGCTGAAAACAGAGCAGCAATAAAAACCTCTCAGATGAATGTATGCAGGTGAACTGCAAGCTAAGAAATGGGGTTCACCCCTGCCCTGCCCTGCCCTGCCCTTGAGGTGCTGGATGGTTTTTGCTCCTGTACCTCTTGCAGCTCCCACTGCAGGGCTCGGCAGCTCCCAGTGAACACCTGCGAGGTGGGAATATGTCTCCATCTCCTGCCCTGCCCCAGCCAGTGTTGTGAGTCCCGCGGGTCTCAGCTGTCCCCCAGGACTATGCTTCAGCTGGTGGCCTCCCATCCCCATCACTGGTATGTCCAAGCGCCCTCCGTAAGCATGCAGAGCAAGATCTGTGGGACATCCCCCTTCTAGATTCATCACGACAATTTCTTAATAAGCTGTTGTCTTCTCCTGTCCTACTTAATGCTGTGTTCGTTATTGTTGTAGACATGGGGCTCAATTAGGTAGCCCACACATAGATGTGTATCGTCATTTGAGAAACCTTGGCACACTCCAGCGGGCCTCCAGCTGCCTCTCCAGACACATCTTCCGTATGTCTTGAGACTTATTTTCTATCCCTGCATTGCTGCCACAAGGAGCTGTGGGTGACTTGGGTGGCAGTGAGTGAGACAGCCCAGTGCAGGCATCCAAAGGAGGCCTCTGCTGCACGCCCTTAACAGTGGAGGCAATGGGCAAAATTAACAATTATTAATTGATATCAATTGATTATCAATTTTTATTAATTTTTCCTCTCCATCGTTCTAGCCACAAGTGGAATAGCATCCGAGCAGAGGCACGCCTACAGGGGCCTGATAGCCGAGCTTGGCACCAGTGCTTCTGACGGGGCTCCTTCCCCCCTCCCCAGTGCTGCGCGCTCCCGTTCTGTTTCTCTTGCTTTTTCCTTCGCTCTGAACATGTCTTGTCCCTTGTGAGAAGGCTGCACGCAGCCACGTGCCTCACTCCCTGTCCCGCTCGGATGGAAAGCCGTCCTGTCCTGCATCCTGCCAGTATCCAGCTGTGGGGATGTTTGTGGCACGGAGATTTTTTCCTTCTCTTTTTAAGCCTTGAGGATGTAGCTACGGTATGTAGAGGGGTCCTAAAAATCCAGTTATTTGAGCACTTAGGAATTCGCTCTATAATTAATTCCATCCCTCTATGAGACATAGAGATGCTTTTGTCCCCTGATTGTAAACAGAGGTACGAAGCTGAAGGCATAAATCACGTTGTCTGCAACAGGCGTTGGCTTTGGGAGAAACGCGGATGACTGAAGCCCAGGGCTATGTCCATGCTCTTAAATCAAGCCTGTTCCCTGACCGTGGGATGGAGTGCACCACGCCACTTGACCCCACGCCGCTGACCCCTCTGCCCCACCATGCACGGTGGCCTCCCCCTGCTGCCTCTTGGTCACCTGCCCGCACTGTCCCTGGGACCGCTGAGGGGATGGTGCAGCTGGGCTCCGGTGGGGTGGTGCTGCGGCGTGTGCTGGTGGTGGACTCGGCTCCTCTGTGCGCCTCCCGACCTGTGTAGGTACATCCCTGTATCCTCGATGTAGTTGGAGGGAAGTCAGAGAGGGAAAGGGGGGATGAGAGCACCCGAGTTAGATGCCAAATGCAAATTTAAGAGAGTTAAGAGAGTGTGAATCCCCTCTTTCAGAGAAAAAAACAAAACAAAACAACACTGATGAGTTATTCTATAGGCAATTAGGCAAAATTTCTGGATCGGTAGCCCTTGTCCTTATGGTAGATTTCAACTTCCCAGCCATCAACTGGGAATATCAGACTGCTGTGACGAGCAGGTCTCGGAAATTCTTGGATTTTGTAGGACATAACTTCTTGTCACAGGTACTCAGTGAGCCAACTAGGAAAGATGCCCTCCTAGACTTGCTATTTGTGAATAGAAAAGGACTCATGGGAGAGGTGATGGTAGGTGATGGCTGTCTTGGTCACAGTGATCATGAAAGGTTGAGTTTAAATTTTTCAGTGTGATGACAAAAAAGGACAGCAGAGGTGCTACCCTGGACTTCAGGAGAGCAAACTTTAAGCTATTAAGGGAGCTATTTAGCAGAGTACCCTGGGAATCTGCTTTTGAGGGCTTAGGTGTCCACGAGTGCTGGTCAGTCTTTAAGAACCACCTTTTAGAAGCACAGGAGCAGACGATTCTGCTGTGTCGTAAGTCAACATTGCAGAAAGCAACTGGAAAGTGGAGGGAGTAAGAGGGAATGGAGAGCCACCTGCGCTGGAGCTTGCAGGTAGTTTGACACTGTGTGAGCTGCTCTTCCTCATCCTGGTGAGGTTTCTGTTCAGAAACCTGACACAAGTGCCTCAAATACCAAAATATATTAATTCCCTGCCTTAGACCCATCACCTTAACTTTCTCCCTTGTCGCCATATGTGTCGACACAGCTGCTGAGAGAGGGTCAGTGCACCCACTTCAGCTGCACCATGGGTAACGAATCTGGTACCATCTCCCCCAAATTTAGTCCCCTCTTCCCCCCTCTGAAACCTGAAATAAGAAAATCTCCTTTAAGTGACAAAACAAAAAATGAGAAAATAGCTGCTTTGTAGACAAAACTGGCTGCTCTCTCTTCGTGCGAGTCAGTGGTGGCTTCTGCAAAGGCTTCCAAAACATCTTCCTAAGAGCGATGGGGTTGTGCCTATAGAATATACGGGCAGCTCCGCCACATCCTTAGTCCAAGATGCGGCATAGGTTGTGTGAGTTGGGTCGCCCAGAAATAGAGGGCAGAGTTAGCCCTCGCTGCGTGCAGCCTTTCTGAACGGGGAAACGAGTACAATAGTAATTGGCTTAATTTCCGTACTGCCTCCAGTCTGCCTCACAGAGGGGTTTTAATGCTTTTCCTCATGCCAATTGCTCCTGCAAGTCCTGGGTTGGTGATTTTGTGAGCAGGAGCCTCGGCTTTCATTTGCTTCCCCTACACGGTCCCTTTGCCAGCGTAACCACCCCGCTGCCAGCACCGCTTCCTTGGCTGCGTGTGGTCCTTTTGCCGAATCCTGACGCTTTATATTTGGTTAACATCAGAATGGAGCTGCGGAATAATTGCTCTTTCACTTTCCTCTTAAATAGGCCACACTGCTCGTCTGCATAAATGTTCTCTTCGTGCGTCTTGTCACTCTGCCTCGCAGGCTGCCTCGGAGGGGGGAAAAAAAAACCCAAACGAACCCACTTTATTTTTTAAAAAGACGCCTTTTCTTCCTCGTGAGTTGCCCTTGCTCTGTATGATAGCCAGCAATTGGCCCCAAAGGATGAATACTAAGCAGCTTTGCCAAGGTGCAATTCAGCTATAAGACATCCTGTAGATCCGGGGCTGTCCTGGAAGACCTTGAGGGCCAGGGGGATTGCAGCCGGGCAGGGAGGGAGGGAGGGAGGCAGGCCACCTTGGCAGCTCCACCCTGCTCAAGCACTCGACCTAAAGCCAAAGCCAGGTTTGAGCCACTGGTGTGCAAATCCCAGCGGCGACATGGGAGGAGGAGCTACCGATGCAAGTCAGCCTTCTTCAGCATGAAAGCCTTTACTGTCAAGCGCTGTTCACAGAATCACAGAATGGTCAGGGTTGGAAGGGACCTCTGGAGATCATCTACTCCAATTCCCCCACCAGAGCAGGGTCACCTACAGCAGGTTGCACAGGACGGCGTCCAGGGGGGTTTTGAGTGTCTCCAGAGTGGGAGAGTCGACCGCCTCTCTGGGCAGCCTGTTGCAGTGCTCTGCCACCCTCAAAGTAACGAAGTCCCTCCTCATGTTAAGATGGATCTTCCTATGTTCAAGTTTGTGCCCATTACCTCTTGTTCTATCACTGGGCACCTCTGAAAAAAGACTGTTTCCATCTACCTGGCACCTTCCCTTTAAGTATTTATAAGCATTGACAAGATTCCCCATCAGTCTTCTTTTCTCCAGACTAAAAAGACCCAAGTCCCTCAGCCTTTCCTCATAAGAGAGATACTCTAGTCCCCTAATCATCTTTGTAGCCCTTTGCTGGACTGTCTCCAGCAGTTCCCTGTCCTTCTTGAACCGGGGAGCCCAGAACTGGACACAGTACTCCAGATGCGGCCTCACCAGGGCAGAGTAGAGGGGGAGAATGTTTCAAAGGGAAACATCCCCAGGCTGAAATCTGCTGGTGTGCACCAGTGGCTCCTGCTCCGCAGGCCGGCCGCCTGCCTCGGCTCGACTCAAACCCGCAGCCAGCAAAGGGCAGGGAGGGATGGAGGGAGGCCTGGGGGAAGGGTAAAGAGGACCAAGAGAGGCATTGCAAAGCTGGCCACAGTGCCCCGGCCCTGCTCCTCCTTGCCTGCCTGCCCAGAGGCAAGTGTGATCATCTCAAGTGTGATAGGACTTGGCCACAGACTGTGCAAAGCTCTGGCTCTACCACGAAGCATAGCACCAAGCAGTTTTCCCTCTTTGGTCAAGTAATCGCCTGCAGAGATGGCACAATCCATCATGTCCAATAACGTTTTCGCAACCTGATTATTTACCAGAATAAAAGCCAGCTCAGCCTTCAATGCTGGCTAGCTTTTATTGCAATGCTTTCCTGATGCAGAGGGGCCGCCCTGAAGGAAACGTGTGAAGACCAGACCATTCACCACACTGGGCTGAAGCTCATGTCATTCTCATGGAGCCAAGGTGGAGCTTGTGACCAAAAATACCGAAACAAACATGCAAGTTGGACCACGGGGAAAAATGAAGAGCGTGGAAAGGGGGTGATGCACGTGGGAGCAGCGCCCACAGCTGGAGGGGTGAGGAAAGCGGGGTGCAAGGAGCTGCTTGGCTCACCTTGCGTGACTCTGCACATTCGGAGGAAAAAAGGAGTGGCACAAAAGCGTGACCTGAGATCACTGCCGCAGGCTGTACCTTGCTTTACAGGAACTGAGGTAAGCGCAAGCACGGGTCTTGCATTTTAAAATGGTGAAAGGAATGTAGGGCTTTAAGAGACGTCCTGAGACTCCAGTCCGAGACTGCAACCTCTACCATTACCCACAGCTCACTGTAGACTTCAGTTCCAGACTGACCTAGCTCTGTTATAGAGGCAATTAGGCTGGATTTTGTCCTGCTTCTCTCAGGAAAAGGTTGTTCAGGAGCCTCCTTGCTCTGACGATTAGAAACCGCGTAAGAAGGTGGGAGCAGCCACGTGGGGTCAGCTGAAGGATCCTTCCAAGTATCATATGTCCAGTGTTAGTCAGTAGCATATTTAAACAGGAAAAGCAAAATCTCTTAAATTAAGAGAAGTTAGAATATAGCCAAATCAAACAATCAGTCTCTCTGGAAGAAAATGCATGGTATTCGTGAGGCCACATCTAAGTGTGCCGTGTCCAGTTGTGGGGTCCTTGGTACAAGAGGAGCATTGACACACTAGAACAAGTCCCACAGAAGGATGCAGCATACAGGGAGAGGATGAGAGAGCTGGGTTTGTCCAGCCTGAAGAGGAGAAGGCTGAGAGGAGACCTTACTGCTGTCTGCAACTACCTAATGGCTGCTTACAGGAAACACAGAGCCGGGGTCATCTTGGAAGTGCACAGTGAAAGGATGAGGGGCACCAAACGCAAGTTACATAGAAGGAAATCCCAACTAGACGTTAGGAAACAATTTTCACAGGGATGGTTGTCAAACCATCTCTCACGGAGATGCACAAAACTCTCCCAGACAAAGGCTTCCTCTGACTTTAAAGCTCGCTGTGCTTTGAGTGGGCATTGGGCCAGGCGGTGCCTTCCAACCTTAATTATTGTGAGATTCTATGTTTTGTTTATAGGTACACCTGATTTTATTTTTTCATTTATATGTATACCTGTACTTCAGGCAACTACAAGTGTAATCACCATTGTCTATCACCTTGCATAATAAGACCTTGTTTTCACTTTCTTGTAATGTTACCGGACAGCATTTGCTTAAGTTGAAATTGTCAGAGATGCTCTTTGTGCAGCACCTTTTCTTTATGTTCGTGTCTTTCCCTTTGCTGTTCCAGTTTACGTGCTCTAACCATTTCAAAGAACATGATTTCTGAAAAAGTCATGACCAAGAGCTAGGTGATGGCTTTCCAAGCCATCAGCATCTCCAGCAGATGTGGCTTACAGGGCTATCGGGGGACTGATGCTCTGATCAAGGTCCGCACTTGAGCTCAGCTCCCGGGTCTCCTTTCTGTGGTGGTCTAAACATAAGCTCTTTTCTAGAGGGTGGTACCGACAGCCACGTGTGGGTGTTTCTGAGTACCAGCTGGTGATGCTGGGAGCCCTGCTCCACCACCTCTAAAACCTGGCCCCAGCCTCCAGGCTTTGGTGCCCAGAGGCTGTCTGTGGCTCACATGGTGGCTCTGTATCTGCACACTGGGGACAAAGTCCAACCTCTCCATGTCAAGAAGATCAGTTGGGCAATTACAAACTGAGATAGGACAGCAGGTCCAAAAGGAAGTAGGTCCTTCCCCTCTGCCACCTGCAGAAGGCCGGTCGCTCCGAATTCACTGCTCTTTGAACTCACCTGCACCATGCCTGGTTAAAATGGCTATGACCTCCATGCAGCCCTCTCTGTGCTGCTTTAACTACATCAGATGAAAACTGTATTTCAGACGAAGGTGGTGGGGCTCCAGGGCATGAGCAAGCACTCTGGCATAACTGTCCATATTGTTATTTTTGCAGCCTGTCCTTTAACGCTTTAATGCAGAAGGTGGCATTTAAAATGGGCAGTCATACCCGAAGGACCATCACTCTCACTTGTGAACCCTTCACGAACCCAGGAAAAAAATCAATAAGGACTTTAAAAAACCCAACAAAATCATATTTCATCTCCTCTGTGTCAGCATATCTGCAGAGCAGGTTTAGGGCTGTTTTGCATCTGGGATAAAAAAATAAAAAAAATAAAAATTGCAGTGTAGGATTCCCTGTAGGGGATTACGTTTCATTTTAAAACTTTAAACAAACATGGAAATCTTAGCATAAGCTTCTCGGAGAGTAAGCATTCTGGCATGAACTTAGGAAGAAAGAGCATAAGGCTGGGACTCGGGAGACTTTAGGATTACTGTCTTCTCTACCACTGTGCAACCTGCGGTGTGAACATCTCCTGCTTCATTTAAGCCAGATCTTCCAGGCTAACTTCTGCCTTCCCATTTCAGTGGGAGCTGAGAACTTAAATACCATTAGAAGATCTATTCACTTTGGTTTTCTCTCTTTCATTGCTGCCTGCTCATCTTTGAAGTGTTGCAAGAGCTCTGGGACAAGGATCGGTCCCTACATGTTTGTAAAATGATGAGCTCTGATCTTTATTGCTCTTCTCAGAGGGACATTATAAAGAGTTGAGTCATCACATGCTGGTGTCACCATTTCAGCCGTATCTGGCATTACTGACCACAGCTTGAGGTCTGTGGCTGTAAAGAGCCGCACCGGTGTTAATGATGCTGGGAGGGCTGTGGTCAGGTGCAACCAAGGTCTGCAGCGAGGCTGAAACACTTCATCGTGTGGTGTTGTGTTGCGTGAGGGGTGCCGGAGCCCTGAGCCCACTGGGAGCTGCCGGCAGCAGTGCCCGTCCCTGGCACGCACAGCTCCGCTCCATCCACGGCTCCGCATCCTTGCATGCGCATCTATGGCATGTGTGGGAGGAGGTACCTAAATTAGGTGTCCCCTCCTTTTTATTTTAAATGGAACAATGTGAAGCTAAGCTTGGCTGGAATAAAAGAAACCCATCATATCAGACCACATGCTCCTGCGGCCACCGAAGGCCACAGCAGAGTTGCCACTCACTCGGTCCTGCAGCCCAGGGCAGTGACCCCCACATGCTTTTGTACAGCGGTGTCCGACTCGATCCCTTCTCTGGATGGAGCAAAATGTCTTGCGTGGCTGTACCCCCGCCGACCCCGGGTACAAAGGTTGGCCAATGCACGGGCGTGGGCAGCAGGAGCGGGTTTTCTTCTCTTCTTTGATGTGGCGTAAATGGGAACGACCCAGGGTTTATGAATCCCAGGTGGAAAAAGTCAGGAATGGAAAGCAGAGCTGGCTCAGAAGTTGCAGTCCTGACAGGTGATTCGTATTTGCTTTCGCAAGATTCGTTTTGGGCATGGGACGTGTGGGGTTTTGATACTTTAGGGCAAGGGCTGGTTGTCTTTCCTGGGTGTAAAATGGCATCCACCCATGCAGTTCAAATACAAAATCTAGGGTGGTCATGGACCTACTTCAGCTTCTGACCTCGTTTTCCTCATGCTTTGCGGGAAAAAGAGGATTGTTCCCTGTTTGCCCAAACAAGCAAGCGGTGTCTGGTGTGTGTATCTGTACACAGTTGGGCAGGGAGAGGTATGTATGGTGTACAAATATGCTCGTGCTTGCAGTACAGCTTTGATTGCACAGTTGTATCGCGGATGGAGGTGACACCAAATAATATTGTGTAACAACAAAAGGTTTTTCCAGAGTTACACAACAGTTGGATCCTGTACGGGAGATCAAGGAACTCCGACTAATTGATTTCAGGTAAGGAAGCACACCCTAGACACTGGAAACTTTGTACGTTACGTACACACATCCCCCTCACAGAAACTGTCCCGACATAGTCGACAACATTTTAATTTGTTTTGCATCAAGAGTAATGTGCTTGGCATAATTGAAGGAACAAAGATAACACATCTGAACTAATACCTGGTGTCTACTACAGCAGAAAATGCAAGGCATCTGGGAACAACAGGGGAAAAAAAAGTCGAAGCAGCAGCAAAGGCGATGGTGACATCTCTACAAAGCGAACTCATACATGTGGTCACAGTGAAGCCCAAACTTCCCACTTCGAATTGCCAGGGGAAGCAATCCCTGTCAAACCTGGCTTCCCCCAGATATATCAGACATATCCAGGGCCACTCATGCTGCCACAGGAGCACATCCTAGGCAAAAAAAAAAAAAAAAAGGGAAAAAAACCCTAAAAAATGTTAGTTGCTCCTATTTATCTGGCTTATAGAGAGAGAGACATTTTAGAAGCAGCGCCCTGATGAGCTCTGGCTTTGAATCCTTTTCCCATTGCTTCTAGAAAAATCCTGCTGTAAACCCCTCTCAGTCGCAGCATCTTGGTTATTTCTGGGGGACAGATGAAGTTGCCATCTTCTGACATATCTTCTAGGGGACAACCGTCTCCAGGCATGAGACGCCTAGGTCCAGCTGGGAGCCCCACAAGACCAGACTAGGAGAGCTGAAGGCTTTTCTCTGCTTAACACACGTTGCAAGGCTTTTAGCAAACGCACCGTAGCTGCCACAGTCAGTGTTGGCAGCCTCTCTCTCCCCTCGCTGCAGAAACACCTCTGCAAGGCAGCACCGGTGGGTAATGTAATTTGGGGGTGCTCTAAGATGCAAAAAAACCTCCAACCCTTAACAAAAACAAAGGTAGGGTTACACAGAGACCCAAGTTACTCTCTGCTCCAGGAAAATCAGAAAATTATTTCTGCCTTGCATGGGAAGCCAGGGAGATCCTGGCACCAGAGTCAGGTGGGAAAAATGAACAAGAAAGAGACCACGCTCCCAAGTGAACCCTTCAGCCACAGATTTTGGCCTTCAGCCACCAAATGCCCTGCTAAGGGGACGTTCATGAAGGTGGGAGTGTCCACCATTCTGATACGAGGTTTATTTGCCCCTGGAGCTGTAGCACGAAACTTGCGCAGATATTCCTAATTGAAAATACATGTCAGGACTTATACATTTCTGCAATAAAAAATGAAGTCAGGAGTTGTCTTCCATCGCAAGAGAAGGTTCTCATAAAGTCGTGAGATTTCATGTCTTGTTTGCAGCCCGTGCATTTTATATCAGCTCTCCGTGATTAAATTAAACATACCGCATGATTTTGTAGGACAGCCTGAGCTTTTCAGAAGACGTCTTGGCAAGAAAGAATCTTTCTCAAGATATACAGTGAAAACAGCAAGGGTTTTTCCATAACCACCAAATAATTGTTCTAGATATATCATCGTACCAAACAGAACCTGTTCTCTTTATATCTTCTGTTTCTTGGTAAACACAGTGCTCACTGCAATGAGGAACATTTGAAAGGCAAAAATCTTGTGATAGGAGATGTTATCTGAGGTATTTTTGTGTTTGCAGGGCGCATTACTGACAGTTGCTGTGTGCTTCATGACAAGCTCAGAGAATAATAAATTACCAGGAAAAATGTTTCTATTCCAAAAAAAATGTGTTTATGCCCCTCAGTCAGAATCTGGTGCTACTTCTTAAAGCTGGTCAAAAGAAATTTTGTAAATTGCGTATTTTGTAAAAGTGTCGAATCGTTTCTACTTCCCTGCAATTTTTTTAACTTTTCTTAAAAAACTTTGCAAAAACCCTTTCCAAATCCTAAGATCTGAATTTTTTTTTTTTTTTTTGAAGAACCACCAAATGCCAGAGGAGGATGTCACCAGGATTTACGACATACCAGTCCAAATCTGCGCTCTGCCTCAGGCAGGCCAAATTCCCTTTAGCACTTGAGGTTCAGCCAGCGATACGATTCTTGCTTTCTTTTTTTGTCTTTTTTTTTTTTTTCTTTGAGCTGACTCCCCACCTTTGTCATCCCCACACACCAGGTCAGCTTAAGGACTGTGGCAAAACGAAAGCAGTAACTCTCTGAGCTGGTACCCAGAGGAATGGCTTCGGCTGTTCTGCTGGGAGGGGGGAGCATCACTCCTGCTACAAAAGAAGTTGTACGATCGCATGTGTTACAAGTGGGATAGAGAGGTTAGAAAACTGCTTTCAGACAGCCCTTGTTGCATGGGTACAGTGTACGTAGAAGGAGGTAAAAACGCTGGTGGTGTAACATCTTGTCTCCCTCATTTTTCTTCTTTTCCAACCCCAAGTGACCCAGACAGAAAGAAAAGCGCCTGTGCTTTGCTCACCCGCAATTAGGAAGGAAACGAGTTTAAACCGTGCGTGTTTGTGTGTGGCAAAGGGAGGGCTCGTGCTCCCCAGTCTGCCCCCGAAATTACTCCTAATAGGGCTAAATAGTGTTTTGCAACCGGGCTCTCGGCATGCGATAAGCTGCCGTCAGAAGGCGCGCCTGCATACTACCGCCAAAACGCCAGCGTGCTTTTGCATGTATCATGCTATTGTTATTATAATGGACAATAACTAGCTGTAAACAAATTATATGACTCGATACAGCCCTTTAATGAGTTTAGCTGCATACCTAGTGGTAGGTAAAAGGTAAAAACAACAGCACCAGGCAAGTCATTTCGGGACCCTTTGCAAGTAATTTGCAAGCGCAGGCATCCCAGTTTTGCAATCTCGCTCATCTTCGTTCCCTTCGAACCCTTCTCGCTGCTCTTCGTGCCAGCGTCAGTGTGCTCCGGCTTCTTTTTCGAAAGGGTTTGCCTTTACTCAGCTCTCGTGCTCTGGCTGTGCTTGCGCAAGGGTCGATAAATGTTTAACTCCATTGATACTTATAGCCTGGAGTAAAAGAGAAACGCAAGCCTTCCATGGACGGGGATTAATATTTTCCCCTAAATTTGCCCTTTTAATTATTCAGTGGAGAAATTAGGGTTTGCCTAAAGGTGCTGCTTTTGTAATGTGCTTCGCATGAGCCTGAAATTGTTGCCGCCAGCTTCACCAGGCAATTTTAGCAAATCGGAGCACGTTTTCGAGCCCGTCCCTCCCTGCTTATCCCGCTGCCTCGTGTTTTCGTAATATCCCCTACACACCGGGAGTCGCTGCGGCACACAGGGATCCTGACGAACAGAGGGATGCACTCGGCGGGTGCCCGTTGTGTGAGACCCTGTGAGTTTGGGCTGCGGGAGCCAAAAGTTGTGCGGGTGCCTGGCAGGCAGTGCGATGAGGGGACAGCAGGGGCGCAAAGGCAAACTGGGGGAGCCCCATCTGTGGTGGGCGCCGTGGGGACCCCGGTGCAGAGGCAGGGTCAGCCCTGAGTGTGCTGCCACTTGCTGGGGGTGGCAGGACAAAAGCCCAACATGACGCCGCGCTCGCTGATTTCACCTCCCTGGGAATCTTAAAGCCTTTTTGAATCGGTAGCCCGTTCCCTGGCCTTTATAGGATATTTCCTTAGCATGTTGCCTGGTGCTTTGGGGAGAAAAAAAACCCAAACAAACAACACAAAACAAATCCAACCAAACGCAACCCTCCAGCGCCGTGGCTTAGGAAAATTATGCTGGTTCAGCTGATCTGACCACTGGGAGACACTGGCTTCTCCCAGAGCGGTGCCTGCTGTAAGAGGAAACAAATAGAATAAGGAAAGGGTGGAATAAGAAAAGAGAAAACACACAGACTGTTTTACAGCCAGAGCTTACGAACATTTACCTACAACAGCAGCGCCTGCACCAGCCCACGCACGGCACAGCCGGCACGAGCCGGGGCCGATGGCCGGGATTCTGCTGGTGCGCGGCTGCGGGCGCCTTCAAAGGGGAGCGAAACCCTCTTCACATGCCGGCTTTGCCCTTTGGGGAAAGGCGGGCACACACGCCGTGCAACGTGTAGGTCAGGGCCACGGGTCAGTCCCGGGGTGCTCTGCAGGGACTCGCGCGATGGACTAACCAAGTTGCGTAAAGCGAAAACACATCAAGACGCCGTGTTGCTGGCCTCCGTCTCCATCACCTATTAAATATTTGATGAATGCTAACTGCCTAACCTACTTTACCCTCTTCCGCCTACCATGGCATTGACTGGATTCTCCATTTTTCTCTATTATTGATGTATTTTGAGGAAGACAGTGTCTCACGACAGAACAATGATCTTAGATGGCAGGAACGAAAAAAAAAAAGGAGATACAAAACAACCCAGAGACAACTCTAGGAAGAGGACAGTGATATGTGGGCAAAGGAAAATATAAATTGAGTGACAGGACACTATCACCAGTTTACCATAGAGAGGAAACCAGCAATGTCTGGGGATGAAAGTGTATGGAGAATCACATTACTTTTCTATCCCCTCCTAGAAAATATTTGGATTTCACCCTGGGAACTGCACATGCATGAATTTTATTGATACATATGTATGGAAGAATTGCACAGGAACTTCATTTTATACAAAATTGCTTATTGCAAAATTCTAAAATTCTGTACTAATTCAGACTATATCTAGTTTTGCCACCATAAATATTCAGGAAGGAGAGAGAAAAGAGGGTGCAGGCAGGACTCCAGATGACAGAAGGGTTTTTATGTGGCAGGTGCCTCAGGAAGGTCAGTCTATGAACAGTTCTCCTCATACCGCTGAGAACAGAGATGGCTGAGCCAAGGTGCTCTCTGGCCCTGTCAAAATCAGGGAAAACAGATGAGGAGCAATAAAAAATAACCCACAGTTATATTGGATGAAGCCCCACAACAGCCCTTGCTCCAGTATTTTGGAAGTCAAGGTTCAGTTTAATCAAGTGTAGGTCTCCTGAGAGGAGCGGCTCACGGCACATCTGGGGACGGGTAGCTGCGGCTCCGTCATCAAAGAGCCATTTTTCTTCATTATTAACAAAATGTGGTTGGATTTGGGTAGTGGTTGGGTGGGTTTTTTTTGTCAGCCAAAGAGAAGAAAGAAACGGTGGGCAAGTGGCAAAGAGCATCCACTGGCCTTTTCCAAAGATGATGTCAAATACCTGTAGGTTGCCATTCCTGTTACCCGCTCCCTGTCTCTCCATGTGCTGCCTCGGGGACGTCCCTGCTCCCTGGCTCAAAACGCCACAGCAGCTCCGGCGTTAATCACGAGGCTGAGCGCCGAGTTTCCTTAGGGCTGATTTACGCCGCCGTAGAAGAGCGTTTTTCACTCTGAACCGACTCCTTTCAATGCGAGCGGCGCTGTGAAAAATGGGCCTTGTCGGTCCTGCGAGCGAGGGCGGGCATCGCGCGCCTGCGACGGACACGTTTGCGCGGGTCTGTGGATGCGTGTTATCTGTTGTGCCGGCTCTGCGAGCAAAGCCTGGGCCGTGCCGTTTCCCAGAAACCCGCTGATTTATTGCCTTATTTTATTTGTAGAGATTCATTTATTTGCTCTCTAAAAGCTCCACCTTTTAGTCTTTAATTGTCGTCGCCTTCCATCCCCGGCACGAGAGGGAAGTGCCCGGGAAGAAGAGACCTGGCGAGCCCACAGGCAGCATGCACAAAGCATCGCCCCGGCATGCAGGGGCAAGAAAGGGCCGAGGCGTAAACCGAGATGGGATTAGCAAGGGACATCAGGTAGGCCAGGTATTGTTCTGATCTCTGCCCACTGCAGTAAGAAAGCTTGCATTGCTTTCCTTGCTGTAGGAGAAGCGTTTAGTGCCTTTTAGTTTCTACTTCTCTTCCCGAAAACACCGGTTGCATGTGGGTGGATAATGCAAATAGCAGCAGCGCCAAAGGGTAAGAGAGGTGCCTCGAGTTAAGGAAGGGACAGGGGAAAGAGTTCACGCAGAAGTTAATTATTTGCAAATTGGCAGCTATACTTCGACCTCAAGATACTTGAAGGCCTGGCTAATGACACCTCTGGGCCATGAGTAGTTAGTTGTGAGACTTGATGGAGGATGAGTCAAACTGCGACAGTTGAGAAGGACAAATAAGGTGGCTGCCTTTAAAACTGGGGAGAAAGGAGAAGACTGGCCAACTTCATTTCAATGCCCAGGAAAATATTGGAGCAAATAATCAAAGGGACCAGTTCACACTTGGCGATAAAAGCAACGAGCACTAAATGAGCAAAAGCAAATTTATTTCCTTTTCCAGCCAGTCACCAGTCTTACAGAAAGGAGAGAGGCAGTAAATGTCACGTATCTTGGCTTCTGAGTACCTTTGACAGTGTCTCTGATGTCATTCTCATCATAAGTAAGCTCAAAAGAGAGATTTATGAGAGGGTGACACAAAGCTTGTCAGAAAACCGTAGCAAGACGGTGAGCAGCAGCAGGCACGGCGGCGAGATGTACCGGGAACAGCAGGGCAGGCTGGTGCCAGGGCTGACACCGCTCAGCATCGCCACCGGTGCCGCCGAGGGCAGCAGGGACGCCACAGTGCTCTGCACCCTCCACCCAGTGGAGTGGGCCGGGGAGAAACAGAAGGTGCAGTTCAGAGCAGGGACAAGTTCATACAAGATGAACAACATGATACAAGATGAACAAGATACAACATGTCGGGCAGGAACGATGGACAAACCCAGCTGGGCAATAGCCTGGCTGGCAGATGGCTGGGCAGGACCAGCGTGCGAGCTAAAGCCCCGGAGCTCCGTGTTTCTGAGACAAAGGCAAACGCCACGCTGGGATGTACAAACAAGGATGCAGCTTGCGAGGCGTGGGCAGAAGCTCTTTTCCTCTCCCCTGCAGGGGCAGAGCTGCAGCTGGAGGTCAGGCAGTTGGTTTTGGGGTATGGCACCCCGAGAAGGAGCGCACCCCGGTTGGGCGTGATGTGGGGGGCAGCCATGGGGCTGACAGGGGGCCTGGAGAACATCACCTACAAGGACAGACCAAATGCACTGACTGCAGTTGTTCTGCCTGAAGAAGGAAAGAAGAGTATTTCAACGTGTGGGGCTGCAAAGCGGAAGGGAATTACTCTACTCTCTGCCTGTGGGGCAGCAAGGAAGTTTCTGGTTAGTCACTGGGGAATAATTATAGCTGGTAAGGGCAGAGAGGCAGAGGACAGATGACAGCGATGGAGGCGGTGGAGCCTTCATCACTGCATATCTTCAAAGACAATCTGTTGGAACAATGTGGGTGCAGTTTATATATTATTATTTACATTGTACTGTAAGTAATTTTTTGTATGGTATATATAATACCCTAAGTAAGAGACAGTAAATATCCCAGTGGGGTCCCTTCCAGGCTGCATTCTTTACTGAGAACAGCTCAGGCTGAAATTCTACACGTTACACATCGTTTGTAGGAGAAAAATCACCCACACAGAGCATAGCATGAATGCCAAGTGGGAAGTATCCCCCACTACAGTCCACTAGCCCATAATCTCCAGGCCGTGGGACACATCCAGCTTTGGGGCGTCCATCAGAGGCTCCAGTGAGTCAAGATCTGTAGAGAGTGAACTGCAGGAGGGCAAAATCTGAACCACTCCTAAGTACTAAAGCAACACAGGCCAGGGACCCTGCTGAAAGATTTGCCTACAGATCGAGAAGGTAGAAAAACTGGTATTGTTTGGGGTTTGGAGCTCTTAGGGCAAGCTTTGCACGCACTTTCAAATGCACCCCCCCTTTCTGAACAAGCAAAGACAAAGTTCAAGTCCTTACCTAATCACAGGACTCCAGTAGCTGGAGATTTAAAAGGAACAAGGTAATTTGTGACTCGTGCTGTAGCTGTGGCTGCTGGACATATCTGTGGTTGTCTCTTCTCCTGCCCGCGTGCCCGGGGTAGCCCAAGTTTGAAACTTGCTTTGGAGGGCGGCCTCAGATGCTCCGGTTTGCTTCTAAGGGGCTGCTGGCAAGAAGAAATAAATCGAAAATCTTTTTAGCTGTGGGCGCATGGCTGGTCTGTGCGGCTCTGATTTGTATGCCGCTACAAACAGCGAACTACATTCTAGGAATTACACTGTGAGCCTTAACGTTTTCACCAGCTAATGAAAGGCATTTTGATAATTACGTCAAGCATAAGGGAAACATCTCTATAGTTACTCAGTAACTAAGATACTTCGTCAACACAGAAGTGACAGGGTTCTTACTGCCTGGTTAGCTACTCAGAAAAATTGAACTATTTACAACAGAGGCATTCAATATATTGTATTTGCTAATGCTGCATTTCAGAGGGATGGCCATGGAAATCAAGACGCCTTAATAGCCTAGAGTTTGTCATGTTTGAATCACGGTGGAGCCCCTTTAGAAAAAAAAAAATCATGCTTGCAGGGAATGTTTTATATATGTAAAGTGTATATTATTGGATGGAGAATTAAATTGACTTAGTGAATCAGAGGACACAGGTATTGTAAAGTTAACGATCTTCGGCTCCCAATTCATTTGTAATGCACCGCTGTGCAGGAACCTACACCCCCAGGGACATTTGAATGTCTCTGAGTTTATTCAAGGCAGGGTAAAAAAAGAAATTTCTGGTAAATAGGGCAGAAGAAAGAGTAAAGGTTATTCAGAGAGGCCACCTCTGTCTGTGGGTCAGTGAAGTCGCCTCCTCCTAAGCATCAAGAAAATGAAAGCTGAGCTGTGAGAAAACAGCTATTTAGAAGGATCCTTTTAAATGTGGATGCTGGCATACTGCTGGGAGGTTGGCTCTTTTTAATGTTTTGCTGCTGCCTTTTATTATAAGCGCCGTTCTCTCTCCCCTCTCTGTTTCAAAACGAATGAAAGAGATTAGCTGCCACGAGCAGTATGGGGAAAGCCCGTGCGAAAGAGGTGAACCTTTAACGTGTGAAATAAACCACAGCATTCGATATTCTGCCGTTGGGTTTAATCAGGATAATTAATTGTTGCTCTTTTGCAAGCGGAATGAGGGGTGCGAAGCCACAGGCCAAAGACAAGCGCCTTGATGGGGCTGGAAGGGAGGGGGAGGAAGCCACCAGTTCCACCGGGGGCCGGTGAGGAGACCTCCCCTTGCCACAGGGGAGGGGGGGTGGCATAAATCATGGCTGCCTTCGCACATCTCCCCATAACCACACGCTGGCCAGCACCTTCCTGGGCTGACACACACCATCCTTCGCCCCAGCGGCTCCCGGATTGCCAGCACGGTCTCCTGCTGCCCGTCCCGGTGGCAGGTCTCCCCTCCAGAGGGACAAAGGGGGTCTCCCTTCATTAAAACTCCCTTTAATCAGCAGCGAGCACAGAGTATCACGCAAGCAAATTTCACTGAAAAAGGGGAAAAAGAGGAAACCGTAGGAAAAGAAATGCCAAGCTCCCCTGCTGCTCTGAAGCAACTCCCTTGCTCTTTCTAAAGTAGGCTGCATAAATATTGATCTAGCCGGGATATGCCCTGCATTCATTTGCACAGACATTATAAATGTGCTTAAGAATGAGAAATCAATCTTGTTTTTCTGCACGGTAAACATGTACAGCCAAGAATGCTGTACAGACAATGCAAATCGCGGCTCTCAGGCGTGCCATCGAAACAGCGAGTCGGAAGAGGTGTTCTGGGGGAATGCGTGAGAGAAATATCTTCTTACCTGTTTACTTATTTTCAGGTATTTCCATTAATCCCTCCACAGACTGCTTAAAACACAGTCCCAGTCCAATTCTAGTTATAATGTATCATCTAACTAGTTTTCTGTATTTTGCCTGCTGAATTTGTTTAGCTTACTTTTCATAACCTTCTCCAAGCAAGGCAAGGTGCAACCTTAGGCATCCCTACAACTTTATGGCTCCCTCTGCCATTAGCCCTCCGTCTGGTGGAGCGCTGCAACACCGCAGCTGGGAAAATCATATCATTAGGTTGCAAAAGCAGTAGAGTTCCTGCTCTAGAGAGCCACGGGGTGGCTTCTGAATCACTGGGTGATTAATAATTAATACGTAATTGTCGGATAATCTGTTTAGACAGTCACAGTGTAGGAAATTTATTAGTATTTTCTCTGGAGAACACTGCTACTAAACCAATAAAATTTTAACAAGTCCCCTCTTGTTATAATCCTACTGAATTACCAAAAATAGTGCAAAGCTGCCTCATCTTGCTATACATTGTGGCGAAAGATTCTGCCTTTTTACCAAGCAAAGTGTGCGTGTGTTCATAAAGCAGGAGATGTGGCAGGCGTTAGGTGACAGAGATAAGGATTTGCGTGTTCAGCTGGACCTTAAAAGAAAACGATTCAGCTCTTTTTTAAGTATCTGATTTACTTTGTTTGAGCTATTATTTGGCCAATTCCTCTGGCAGTTTTATTGGCTTGACTCATTATTTTCAGTTATTTTCAACTTCATTTGCGCATTCTAAATTACATATCCTCTTCAGAAAGCATTTAAGATGTTTATGTTGTTGCAAAGAGAAAAAAACCCTTTACATTAACAATGCAGAGTCCTCTTTCATAAACGTAACTCCAGCACAAGCTGATGCAGTAAGTGAGCAGAGTAGGCTCTAGATGGTGAAAATTGTATGTTTAAAGGCTTGGCAAAGGCAGGTAGAAAAAATGAGTCAAGTGATCCGTATTTCTTATAATTATTCGCCACACTGACAAGGCTCATCACCGTTGGCCTCGAAATGAAATAATTGTCATGCTGCATTTCAAAGCTGTGATTCAGGAGCTGCGGGATGTGTCTTTCTGTTTCACAACATTGTTATATATGGAGATACTCACCTGCACTGTCAGGATGCTGAACAGAGGATACTCCTGCTTTACACAAGTGTGGTTTATTTGAACACTGACCAAAATATGCAGAACTTGATAATTTATCATCTTACTCTTGGTGACTAATGATCCTGTGTTAAAACACTGGATATTCTTATAATGGGCAGATACTCCATATTATAGACCACGTTTTGTTCAGCTGTACATTCCATGTGATTTGTGGCTACGCTGCAGAAGCAATCCAAAAAGATAAATTTGCTTAGTGAAGGTAGCTGCCAGGCTCTGCTACGTGGAGGAGCAGAAGCACCAGCTTACAGCAAGCAGCGTCTTCCAACAAAATAGTTTCAGCCAAAGAAATGGAGCTTAGAGAATAATGCAATGTTACAGCTGAAGTACCGGGATAATTGAGCCTGTAACATCTGCTCGAATGTAGTGACACCAAAAATAAGCACTTCTGCCCGTGTTGTTATTCCTTGTTAAAGCGGAGTGTAAACATGTGACATGACCCCAGCACATCAGGGAATTTGAGAACAGAAGCCGCTTGCTATCACAATTACCCTTCCCCTGCCAAAGAAGGAACTTTCCCAGCAAAACTTTATTAAAGACATTGTATGGGTTGCACTTAATTAGCGCCTCTAATAAGGGATGTTCTTGTGTCTGTTTAACAGCTGGAACAAAGGGTTAGGGTGTTTGCTTGATTTTTGCCTTATAGTAAGAAATTGCATTGAATTGTTCCTGGAAGGAAAATGGGGTGGGGGAAAAGGGGGTTAAAAAAAAATCTTTGGTGTGTTATAAAGACTAACTTTCTTAAGAAACTGTTCAAGATTTTCCCTTTGTTGCAAATTACTATTGAGTTTCATTAACCAGAACCCTTAATTTGCTTATTCTACTCTGTTGTGATTTCCCCTGGTTGGAAGCAGTGGGAAGCTAATCCCAGCCCCTGTCCAGCAAATCTGCTCATAAATACATGCTGCTAGTTTCCCTTCCACCGTGTAAACACAAGGGAATATTCAATTAAGTTGAAAAGGGACACATTTAAAACTGATAGAAAGGAATTAAATTTTTTGCACAACATGCAATTACTCAGCTGAATCCCTTCCTTCCTAGTATCATCACAACCAAAATCTTAGCAGGAGTCGAAAGAGGACTGGTAATACGTGCATAAAAATAAACAAGAGCTTTGGAAGGGATTTACACTCTCGTGCTTCTGGGAAGAAGCCAGCATCCAACCGCCGCAGTTTTGGGAAAAGGTTTCTGAGGCTGGTTATCCCACACCATCTACCATCACGCTTCTTGTGTCTTTCCTTGAAGTGTGTGGTAACAGCCACTTTGCAACAGGACACTATCTAGAAGGACCAGTAGTCTAATCCACCTATATTCCTGAAAAGATGTAGGTAGGAAATCTTGCAAATTATTTACAAATCCTGTCTATATCTCAACTCTTGCAAAAAAGAGAGCCGTTGGTTAGGTATTTGACAATCTGTCGTTACACTTGTTCGACGGCGACCGCATTGACAACCAATTTCTTGCCGCATGACTCAGGCTGCTAATTTCAGACTGTCAAGTCTTGCGTCACTTAGGTTTTGTGCATGACGAGGCCCTGGGCGATGTGATCTCCCTTTGACGTTTGCCCTGCTCCGAGAAGGGTGACCTCCAGAGGAAGTCCAGAGGTCATCCACCATAATGCATCTTACTTATCAATACTTCCCCTCTGCAATGAGACGTGTTCATTCTAAGCCTCGTATAGAAGTTTTCCAAATTGCTTGGCTTCTTTTGGTCCATGCGTCCTTTCAGGGCTACACACTGGTCATGGAGCAGCCTGCCTTTGTTCCTACCTGGCCTCCATCACTCCACAGTGACTCCGGAGCAGTGTGACCGCTTCCCTTGACAGCTGGTCCACGCCACTGACAACAGGAGGAGAGGCAGCAGAGCCTATCTAGACACTGCTTTCTGCATGTTCCTGCACAGCTCCCCTGAGAGCTCCTGAGCCTGGCTGCTGGTTTTGGAGAGCTACGTGGGCCATCTGATTTGAGAGAGTATTCATTCTCAGAGTAAGCAATGAGCAGGCATGCCTGAAGGCAAATGGTCCCTCAAGGCAGCAGAGCTCTGGCTAAAGCACCTGAAAACATTGTCACGCACTGGGAATGAGCAGATACTTTTTGCAAGCAATGCCACCACGTGGGGGAATGATGTGGTAGATGGTTTTCCGCCCGTCACCTAAAAATCCACTGCAGGTTCCTTGTACACTGTGGCATCTGATACGGAGAAAATATGAAAGGGCAACCAAGAAAGGTAAGACACAAAATATGTGGCTATCGCACAGAAATACACACAGCCCAGCTGTGCTAAGTCATGACAGATGTGAGCCCTGCCAGCAGCCCATCTGCAAATGCTGTGGAGAAGAGCCCTACGGCTAGGTGTTATTTGCTATGCTATAGACCAACCACATGGAGAAAACATCACTGCTGCTGGAGTTTTCTTAAAAGGCTGATAGCTCACGGTCGCAGGTACCAAGCTAGCTCTCTCCCGCCACCTCTTCAACTCTGCAAGGAAAGTCTTTCCCATGTGCTCCAGGCGACACCTTTGTCAGAAAACACGTGCTTGAAAGCTTTGGTTCCCGGCAGTATTGAATCCCAGACCATTACCAGCCCCGGACTGATCTGTTTGGTGTGGCAAAGACATGTCTCAGGTGGGTAGAAGCTGAAGTTTGTGACACTATCATGAAAACAGCTTATCGGTATCTGTTGGCAGAAGCAATGTTCCTAAAAATCCAGCTGACTTTCAAAGCACGGCATTTCCCAACCGCGTGGGGGCCACTTTCGGGTTTTCACATGTTCATCGCCTGTCTTCTCAAGAGGCCAATGAATATTTTAACCACAAGACGTGTCTTGATCTGTGGAACAGGTAGCTCACAGGCCCTGAATATCCTGGAGAGTGTGCTATCAGTGACAGTGCCTGGGCATTTACATGCTTGGGAAAACTAACACCTTTTTCTGCGCTAGCAATGAGAATTCACATCAGTTTGGAGCACCTGGTTTACCCTTGTTCTGACCGGAATAGGTGGAGTCTCACAGAGCATTCAGCTCTGTTCTTGGCACTTACAGAACAGCCGAGGACACCTCTGGAAAGCCAAAAGCAGGATGATGCTGCCTCTGAAACAGTTTGGATGCCAAATAAACACACGTGACTGTAGTTTGCTGTGCCCCGGCCAACATCTGCAAAGTTAACGCAGGTTTTCACCTCAGCAAAACCTGGATGCTAAAATACTATCTGTTCCCCCTTTCCTATGGCTTCCCTCCCCGCCAGTCCCAGGTCAGCTTCTGCACAGACCGACGGAGAGCACGGAGCAGCAGGGCCCTACAGTGACCTTGGTGACTGCGCGGGGAAACGTATGATCTGTCAGTGAAATGCTGGACGCGTTTTCCTGGAAGTTTTGTTTGGCCTCACCCATGAACACTGGGCTCGTTCCCATCGTTCCGGCGTATTACTAAGAGCGCTCTTAATCTCAGGCAACAGCATGGTACAGCCCTGTGACTACGCAGTCACAGCTGAATTGGCCGAGCGAGTGAGCAAGGGAGGAGTGGAGATGTTAAGCGTTTTTGGTAGGCACGCTTACGTGCAGCTGCCTGCATGGAATTCAACGGGCATTTTGTCCTTGTAGTAGCTAACGAAAAAAAAAATAATCCCTGCTCTCCTAGATTTAGGTCCTTCTGGTCCTTTTCATCAAAGACAGCTCAGATATGTTCCCTGCCGACCTCCTGAAAGCCCTTCTGAGAGGGCTGCTTGAGGAGCTGCAGATGTGAGAGTGAGCTATTTTAATATTAACTTCTAGGTTGATCCTGCCAATATTTTAATTGTATAAAGCTTTATTTTATTAATCTTCTCAGAGTATTTCTATGTTTACTCTTAACAAGATACACTTTTGGTGTTGAAGAAATAAAGTTAAAAAGGTTCCTTCAAAGGGCATAATGTGCATCTTTGTTTATACTTCCAGTAAATTACTGTAGATGCAGCTGTTGATACCGCTCTGTACTAGGATAAATCATCAGTAATACATATTTTGAGAGTTTAGCTTCCACTATGCTATTCTCACTTCAGCGCTTATGCCATTCACAAATAAATAACACGCATTTATGTGATAGATTCTTACTGTATTAAAGCAACACCTGAGATTCTTAAGGCATAACGCATTTTAATGCAGAGCATTTCCGTTACCCGGCTGACAGCGCAGCTCCAGTCACACTGGCACACTGGAGTGGGCAACACACCGTGAAGAAGGGGCAATTACAAGTGAGTAAGGGCATGAACTTTCTAAGCCAACTTTGTTGCCAAACCTACTGTATGGCGGAAAGATATCCTCAGTCTTGCATGAAAGGCCTTTATGTACAGCCTTTTAACAACAGACAGTGCCCTCTAAGATATTTACAAGCAAATTAATGGGAGATGACTAACCTCATGAAAAGCTGATAGCAAAAATGTCTGAATCTCCTGGGTCACTTCAAATACACCAGACATGCTATTTAGAGCTATATATTATGTAAAACCATTGCATTCAAGTCACTGTGTTGGCTGCAGCTTAATGAATCCACATTAATCCATCTCTATCAGTAGTGATGAATACTGTACCTCGAGGAGTTGTGGGGCTCTAAAACAAAAAGGTCTTAAGACGCCATATGAGCATGAAAGATAAAAGGAAATAATTACAAGGGAGGATTTATAAAGTTCTGGAAGAGAATTTTTTAGTGTATTAATATCTAACAGGCAATGAAACTCTTTTTCTTTAAAAAAAACCCCACCACCACAAACAAAACACGTAGCTTAAAATGGAAGAGCCGAAGACGCAGTAAGAGGATTAGTGTATAGGGGTTGCTGAGTCTACTGGCAATTACAAGGTCTGGCTTTGCAGCAGCAACACAAATTAAAAACAAAATCTGTAAAATACTGCTTTAATTTTAATGCAATATTTAATATGACACTAGACTATACAACACAGACGTGTAATCAATCCAGGTAACAAAGCTGGCGTTTCTTTTTCTCAAATTTGTCTCCCTGCAGGGGGCTTTCAGCCGTACGGTTAACTCAGTGTCAGCTGCCCTTGAACAGCAATGGAGAAGCTGCTATTTACTTCTGTAAATTGCCTTCTTCATATGTGACAGGAGCAGTAAGTTTGCACCGGAGAAGAAATTCCAAAATTTGCTAAGGAAGCTGCACCTCCCAGCTGTTCCACTGCGATGCTAATGTAACACAGCCTGCGCCTGTCACAACTGAAAACATTTGTGTAACCAAAGGATCTCCACATCACGCTGCTGACGATGGCTTAAGAAAACCTTTCCTTGCTGAAAAGAGTATGGTTTAGCTCTAGGAGGAACTGAAATTCAAGTGGCCACGTACTGCCAGCGAGTAATGCTGCGTGTCGGTCGAATGACCTGACAACGGGATTCTGCACCAGCCCAGAAGAAGCTGGGACAGGACTTTCATTCAGCAAGAAGGGAGCTTCAGAGCCCGGTGCTCTGCTTTTGGGACACGGGGAACCGAATTCTGCCCATCGCCTTGAGAGGGGATTAATGTGCAACCAAGAAGGTACTTGCTTCTCTTCTCATCTCTTCATAATATGGAAATAGTTACACTTACCCACATTTGTAAAGGGCTCTGAGGTGCACTGATGAAGAACATGTAGTAGGGGTCAATGTTACTTGTATGGAAGTGGTTTTGGAATCAGAAATACAGATCAACCCTTGCTGAAAATTATTTAGGGGGCTGTAGGTACAAATAACCTTCTGGGTAATGTGAGTCCAGTGTTCCTGAATATATAAACATAAGGGCAACTGTAAAATAATTTACAGCCTAATTCTATTTCAGGCATCATTTAATGGAAACTTTCCAGTTCAAGAATAGTTCTTAATCATATGCTTAATCTAAGGACACATTTAAACTTAAGAGTTTCCTTGAATAAGCACCATCTTATATGCTTTACTACACTGAAGGCCTTACACGCCAAGATGAGCACAACTAGCACGGAACATAGACACACTGTCGTGCTCAAGCTCACAGCTGGAGCAGCAATCAACATAAATTTTCAGTTCCTTGTTATCTGCATATCCAATTTGCTCCTACAGTTGTGACAACTGCACATATGGATGAGGGATACAGCATTTAAAAAAATGAAATTAATCCCTACTGATAAAATTAAGTATTATTTTGAGAACAGCTTCCATAAGGATAACATTCCATTTCTCTTTACAAAAAAGGATATTATTATATTGTTTAATTTGAAATGGTCCCTTTGCTCATCCATCTCCTGCTCTTTGAATTACTTGTACGTGGCAAATGTTTTGTCTTTTGCTTCAGCATTTTGACATTGAAATAAGTCTCTTGCTTCCTTGTCTGTAGGAAAATTCTCCCTTACTAGAAAAACAGGCTACTAAAGAAGAGAGCTGAGTAAGCTCCCTAACATTTAGCAGGGTTGAAGGACATTAAATTCCTTCTAAGCTCCCTGCCCACCTTCAGGTTAACTGGAATCACTGATTCATACCTTCTTAAAACACAGATGAACATTTAACAGCACCATTGATGATGACTTATAGCAGAGAAAGTATAAATATAATCTTTCCCACACTAGTATTTCTCAGCACTCATCAACTTTTGATCCAGAACTGACTTGTCAGTCAAGTTTTCTGTAGTCAAGGATTGGGGATTAAGCAATTCCTGTTTAGGGAGGGCATACTATTCTGAAATGATATTTTTGAAAACAAAAACCAAACTGGGTAATCATCGCATACTTGATATAATTGAAAAATTCTCTTTGAGTATAGTTCATGGTAAAACAGAGTCTACAACGACTCTGTGCTGTTTGTACTATCCCATTGCAGCAATTTTCAGAAAAAACGAGACAGTACCAGTAAGCCATCACTGAATTGCCCAGCAAAATATTAATTGTAGGTAAACCAAGGGATTACACGAAATGAAGTGGTATAACGTTAACAAAGAACAGAACAGAACTGGCAGTAATATGAATCGAAGCTGGACCTGGTCCTCTCTTTCACATTCACAATGAAAGAGTAAGGAAAACCACAGACATCAGCTGATGCCCATAATCTGTCCCTTCCCTTGTAGAAACATCTAAGAACAGCACAGCGTATCCCCGAGGGCTTTACAGGAATTTGTGAGAATCGGGGGAGGCAGATTTCAGAAGCAGCTGAAGAGGAGTTAACAGTTTTCTCCAAGCACCGCTGCAGTTACTCAGTCAGCTCCACGGTTGCGTACGGCAGCCTGACGTCTCCTGCCGGACCTGTAGTAGCTGCGAGCAGAGATGTAGGCAATAAAGATCACAACAGCTCCATCCTCTGCGAGGATTTCAGCTAAGCTTTGGTCTGCTCTGTTGCTCAGGGGACCCTCTGGCTCTGATAACTCTGGACGTAACATCGTCCACAAAAGACATCTGGTTTCAAGACCGTCTGGCTTTTTCCTGCCACTGTCTGTGGCAGTGTATAATTTGCTCATTCAGTATAAAGAGTTTTGGTATAGAGTCATTTATAGTAATCTGTGATAAATTACTTTTTATTCCCTTATTTTTCATTGACAACTCCTATAATCAGAAAACTCTTCTTCAAGGTTGCCAGACTCTGGTTGGAAAACTGCAGATTGCAGCCGCCATCAATCAAACTTCAGGAAAGGGAAACGTGTATTTCACCCTTCCACTTCCTCCCGACAAACATCAATTTCATAATCTCTGTTCCCATGCCTCACAACAGCAGTTAATCCCTAGCAAAATTCACAATTCCAGGAGAGTTTAAGAGTATCTGTCAGTTACTGGGAAACGGAGGATAGCGCAGTTTTCTCATAAGCCTGAAAGTTCAATTTAAATATGCATATACTCACAGATTTCAAGTACACTTCCCTGCATAAAGCAAAAATAACCAGGCTTGGTACCACTAACCCTTGGAGATGCTGGCTCACTACAGAAACCGCCGCCTTCTATGAAGAGCGACTCTACGGTCCCTTTTTTCCCTATGGCGCAACTCAGGGCTCACAGGATGGTGGGAGCCTCATTGCAGCCTCCTGTTCCTCAACGAATTCCACAGGGCTGTGAGAAATCCAACAATTTTTCCACCCTCAGGACTTCAGTACCGCTACTTTGTTTTTTTAATTGCATGAAGCCCTTCATTAGTAAGGCCGCTGGCAGTGGTGAGTTAGCCGGGCGAGAAGGAGAGCGAGGTCAGCTCAGTCCCCGGCCACTTCTCGGCGCTGTATCGCAGACGGTGGCTGCTCTGTGCGGACTCAGAAAGCGGCGGCGTGAATCCAGAGCTGGAGCTACACCAGTCCACCCCACGGAGGATCTGACCCAAGGCTATTTAAATGACCTTAACTGCGTGTTCCTACACTATGTGGACTATCTCACCAAAGAAGACAAAAAGAGCGTGTTTAGTCTATCAAAGAGAAAATACAAAGTCTCCCAGGGGGTACTATTGCTGTCTATAAGTACCTTGGGGGGTAAACACTCTGGAGTTATAAAAAAATAAAAGAAGCTATTTGAGTCAAAGGGTAATGCAATGCTGGCATGTGAGCAAATGGGTATAGACTACCCATGTGTAATATTCAGACCAAAAATTAAAAGAAAGTTCCCAACAGTGAGGGCAGGGTGGCCCTGGAACAGTCTTCCAGTTACAGCGGAGGACAAATCAGCTCAGCTCATTTCAACTCGTTTATCTACCATGTGAGGGGGACCTCACTAACATGTAGGATGCGGTATCTCCAGCCACAAGGGAGAAAACTGGATATCCCAGGAGACCTCTCTTCGGTTCTGTGCTCCTAAGTAACTTCAGAGAACCTCTGTGTTCTGGATTTTTTATGTGTGTGCATGAACATTCAGGTATTTGAACAATTTGAGAAATGTAGAGGTTCTCCAAAGAAGAGAAGGGCTGGAAACTGTTTTCTAGAAACTCTCTTTTATTTCAAGTATTACCGTTAACAACAATAATGTCCCTAGAGCGTGCCGTCTCCTTCTTCTGAGTGTGTCTGTGTGTGTGTGTGTGTTTGCACGTAGAATATTTCTCTCACACATTTAAATCGGGAGAGCTGGAGTAACCTTCATGAAGTAGGTGGCGTGAGGGTGGTGCAAAGCAGTAGAAATAAACCAGAACGTACAAAGCAGCCAGAACCAGAGGTCAATATACTCAGTGCTGCACTTCTGCTGTGTGCTGCTACTGTCAAAGGAGGTTTTGGGCACCAGTTTAAGCCTTTAACGGCCAAATGCTGCCGTCATCTTCTGTGAGTCCGGGCTCTGGATGTGGTCCTGGCTCTCTCGTGCAGCAGGAATTCCAGAGACGCTTTTTCTGGTGATTGCAACTCCAGATACGGGCCAGGGAACTGCATGGTCAGACCATACTTAATTTACAGATTGTTCTGTTCAGAAAGTGGGTGGTTTCCATATAAAGGTAAAACATCAGCTTCGTTGTTACAAAAACTTTTAAAAGGTAGTCACGCATTTCCATTGCAAGTTCCTTGGGGAACGCCTTTGTTTTCTGTGATGTGTTTCACTTGCTTATATGGGGTATGAAGATAGTAACGTGGAAGTGTGGAGGAATGTTTTATTAGGAGAGGTAAACTTTAGTTTTATTATGGTTCTGGTTTATTTATGGTTCATATATTATATGTGTGCACTAAAAAAACCCAGCAACTAAAAATAATGTTTCAACAAGTTTATCTCGGGGTTCTCAGTGATGATTTATCTCCCCTAACATTGATGTAACTGGTTAATTGCCCAGAACTCCCACTTTATTGCAGTCTATAGCATTTTTGATGAATATCTGGCAAGATGCTTCACCGTAATTTTACAAAATGTATTAAAAAGGAAAGATCTCAGGCAGTTACAGCCTTATCCAACCGGCATTACTCAGCTCAAACATCCCCAGGAGCATAAGAGATTTCTCCGAATAAAAACTGCAGTATGGTGTCCTTAAAGTATGGAAACTCACACTTGCACAATGTGAATTGAATTTACCTGATTCCAATTTTCCTTTGCAGTAATTCATTTAAAATCACATTTGGGGGGGGGGGAAATGTTGCTACTTAATGGCTCCTTCTGAGAAAGCTTCAGGTAGTAAGTATTTTCAGTAATTTTGGTCCCTGAAATACAGTGAGACTGATAGCACTGAAACTCTCTGTGACTCTACTCACAAAGCAGCTCTTTTTGGGGGTGGGGTGGGGGGTGGTGTATGTATTTCCCACACGCATTTCCATGGCTTTCTCCATCTTGGATCTGAAGAGGCCATCTCCCTCCTCAGAGAAGCTTGCCCGGGCTGAGTGCTTGGCTTCTGTGCCGAGACCGCCACCAGGGAGGACATCTCAGATGGGACAGAGTGGAACAGGGATGGTCACTGAAGCTGTGATGGTCTGGCATGTGCTGCCAGGTGGCCGTTGGACCGCCATTACCGCTCACCACCGAAGTCCCCCCGTGAGGCGCAGCACGAGGGTGACCACCCACAGGTCCCACTACGAGCGCGGGGGACCACACCATTTCCCTTCATCAGCTGTTTCTGGAAAACCTTCTGATAAGGAATACGGAGCGTAGGACAAAGTCCTGGAATCGTTTTAAGACCCATTCGGCCCCCCCCCGTGCCCTACGGGGCGGCGGCACACTGCGCCTCCCCGGGGTCAGCGACGGGGAGCGGACGACTTCCCCGACTTCCAGCACATTCCGCGCTCCCGCCCTCACGCGCGGCCGCCCAGCGGGCTCTCGCACCGGCGGCGGGGCGGGCGGGGAAGGCAAGCGGGCCGGCGGACCACGGGCAGGGCGGGAACGCGCCTCGGGGCGGGCGGGCCTCACACACGCAGAGCGGCGACACCGCCCGCGCCCCCGGGACACAGTCCGGGAAAGGCCACGAGGGAGCGAAAGGAGCCCCTCCCCTCCCGCCACGGCCAACGGCGGAACGCCCCCCCACCCCAGCGCGGCGGGAAGCCGAGCGGCGGGGAGCAGGCGCTGCCGGGACTTGTAGTCGGCGGTGGGCCGGCTCGGGACTACACTTCCCAGCGGCCCCCGCGCTCCCCCACCCCCCCCTTCCCCGCCCCCAACGNGAGGCGCCGGGCGCGGGCGCGCGGGGCGCGGCGGCGGGCTCACTCGCTCTCTGCCTGCCTAATGGCGCTCGCGACAGCTGGGGAGCGGGGCTGAGCCGGGCGCGAGGGCACCGGCGGAATGCTCCCCGCTGCTACGTAATTCCCCCCGGCACGCGGCGCCGCGCTCCGCTCGCCCTCCCCCCTTCCCCGCGCCGCGGCGGGCCGCCGATCGGCGCTCCCAGCAGGGCGGCGGCGGCGGCATCCCCGGCCCCGCGGGCGATGGAGCCCGCGCAACAGCGAGCGAGAGAAGCCCCGGCGGCGGCGGCGGTCGGCGGTCGGGGGGAGCCGGAGAGCAGCTCCCCGGGCAGGAGGAGTCAAGCAGCGGCCGGCCCGGAGAGCGGCGTGGAACCGTCGGGCGGCGGCGGGCAGCTGGACGGCAAAGGAACTGGCGGCCCGCGGCGGAGGCGAGGGGGAGCCGGCGGCTTCGCTCCCCCAGCGGCGCTGGCGACCGGCGGGACTCCGGCGGCCCCCGGCGGGGCCGGCAACGCCAACTCCCTGCTGCTGCGGCGGGGGAGGCTGAAGAGGAACCTCTCCGCCGCCGCCTCCACGCCCGCCGGCGCTGCCCCCGCCGCCTCGCTGGGCACCCGCAGCCTGGACAGGAAAGCACTGCTGCTGAAGCCACCCCGGCAACTGCAGCCCCTGCAGCCCCCGGAGCGGGACTGGGTGCGGCGGGACCTGCAGCGGGGCTGCGTCCACGTCTACGAGCGACACATGAACTGCTACCTGCGCCCGGTGCTCTGTACCCTGGAGACGACGGCGGCCGAGGTGGCCGCCCGGCTGCAACAGCTCGGCCACCGGGGCGGCAGCAGCGTGGTGCGGGTGCTGGGGCAGGCGGGCGCGCCNCGCAGCCCCCGCCCGAGCCGGCGGCGACGACCCCCGCCGAGGCGGCGCCCGAGCCCGCGGCGGAGGGACAGCGGCCGCAACCGGAGGAGAGGCCGAGGAACCGGCGGGGGACGCGGACCGGGCTGGCCGGAGGAGACTGCGGGGAAGCGGCGCGGCCCGACCTTTTGCCGCTGGGCGGCAGCGCCGAGGAGAGGGACTTGGCCGGCAGCCGGCCGAGCCCGGCGCCCTCCGACCTCAGCCCCGGGGCGCCGCCGGCCGAGCTGTACCTGGCGGGGCCGCCGCTCTCCTGCCCTTCCCTTCTGGGGGAGCTGGGGCCGGCCGGCTCCGACACCGAGAGCTTCAGCCCCAGCGCCGAGAGCGTCTCCGACCGGCTGGATCCCTACAGCAGCGGCGGCGGCGGCGGCTCGTCCTCCTCGGAGGAGCTGGAGGTGGAGCCGGTGCCCCCCGACGGGGTGGAGACAGGTGTGGGGCCGGGCCGGGCCCCCCCCTGCCCAGGGGAGCAGCCCCCTGGGCTGGCAGGGGGGGCGC
>VUYV01000003.1:9006550-9299359 GCA_008711295.1 Anarhynchus alexandrinus
CCACAGAGGGGGGCGGCGGCGGCGGCCAGGGCTGCCCCGAGCCGACCGCCGGGGGAAGCCGGGGGTGGGTGTCCGCGGCGCTCAGAAGCTCCGGGCTGCCCCAAAGCTGAGGTTGTGGCAGGGCAGCCTCCCCTCCCTTCGAGGCGTGGGTAATGGAGGTCGTTCTTCCCTTGTTTTCCGTTTCCAGCAGCGGTATTGGGCGTTCGGGGTTAAATCGGCCTTAATCTACTGCTTTCCCTAGTGACGAGAAATGCACGGGGATGGAAGGTGGAAGGCGGTTTGGAGTGTTTGCAGGATGCCCGGCAGCTCGCTGGGGGTTTAGTTTGAGCTGTGTGCTCGGGCGTGCTGGGAGACCGCCTGACAAGGGAGCCGAGGGCAAGGCGGGCTTGTTCAGAAGGGGAAAAGCTGCGGGGCAGTTTTGCTCCTGAAATAGGTTGCAACTGTGCAGGGCGCGCAGATTCCTGAGCTGAGAACGGTGCATTCCTGCAAACAAAATCCTGGACTTAGCTTTCTGTGTTGTTAGCGCTTGCGGTCAGTTTTCCCGTGTGTTAGAGCAGGAGGACTTCACTGAGAGGCTGAGGCAGTGAGCGAGGGAAGTATGCAAGTACAGGACATAGCCTTTGAAAACAGGGTGGTCAGAACCTTTATAATGAGGAGGCAGAAGCTTCTTAATGCAGCTTTGCTGTTACAGTACAGAATCTGGGGAGTATTGGGTGGAAAAGTTAGCTCCCACGTTGTAATTATGCAACCTTCTGCAGTTTTAGAGAGGTTTAAAAATACCTTGTGTGTCAGTTGAATAGGTTTGTATAAAATACTTATTGTGATCTTGGAACTCCTTGCGTTTTAACTGTCCTGTGCATCTGTCCAAGATGGGAAAATTGTTTAATGTCCAAGTAAGCGTTCAAATACCTGGTAAGTTTTCCTGTGAAATAGGTAAATGTGGTATCCAAAGATAAGGTCGTGCTAGCAAAGTAGCAAATGCCATCCATCCCTTTGCTGGGTTGGCTGAACAGAGTGGTCCTTCACTGAACTGTGAGAATTCAGTGCTTTAGCTCTGAAAAACACAGAGATTCTTCTCTTGAGGGAATTCCGCTGAATGTCAAATAGAGGCGGTAATGGCAGGGTGGGAAGGAGAGCAGTATGCGAGTTAAGTGCCCTGCTTTATTCAGAAGAGAATGTGGGAGTGGTGGCGAGTGGTCAATTCAGCTTTTCTTCAGATTTCTTGGTCAGTTGTATAATGACCCCGGCATAACAAGTGCAGAAGTAGTATTTGTTCAAGGCATCATCAGAAATAGGTTAGGTATATTTGGGTTAGAAAAGAGCTAAAAAATTTTTTTCAGATGATGATGGTGGTCTGTGTGTTTCTCCGTTGCGCTGTTAAGGGTGAAAGTCAGCAGGTGATGCTGGAAGGGATGTTGCTTCCTGTATTTCCAGTCCCACTGTTAGATGGGGATGCACAGAGACATTTGAAAATGGGACAACTGTGTGCCTCCTTTCCTAATAGGATGTGTTCTCAAGAAAACACAATGAGAAAACGTAGCTAAGTCTTACACACAGTTAAGCCTGTTTGCATGTCGTTTTTATGCATTAAATGATTAATTTTATATGTTAAATGCGGATGTTCCAACTCTGTTATTTCAGTGTCTCAACTTGATTGCTAATGTAGCTCGTGCGTTCTGGACTTCCTTGTACAAAACTACTAAATAGAAATGTATTTCTGTAAGCATACACAGGATTAAATTAATGCAAATTTCTTACGCAAGTTCATATGCTAAGAAGTATGCCTCTGTACTTCAAAAGTGCAGTGTTTTTTGAAATCCTTATCTCTTTGAGGGGATCTGTGATCAACATCTAGAACACCTGTGATCAGGTGCTTGTAGCAGAGTGGTTGCAGCATCTAATGTACCAGACCAGCCAAAAACAGCTAAGAAAATACTACTGACATGTAATCATACTGATTTTATGTAACTGTCTTGGCAAGTTATCTCTGCTTCCTTATTTTATATCTCCCCTCGCCCTGAAGATGAAAGGGAGGGAAGGAGAGACACTTAAAAAGAATACATGTCGAATTGAACTGGAAAGGGGAGTGGGTTTTGGCCCCAAAGTTAGGGTGTTTTACTTGGGAGAAGCACCTTTTTTATAAATGATCCTCCAGGATCATACCCTAAGGAAAGCTTTAAAACAGTGATTTCCTGTTTGCCTGGGACTTCATTGGTTTAAGCAGCCTGGCTTGTCCCAATGGATAGAGAACCACTAGCATCTCTATCCCTGTAATTTCCTGCAAGCTGTCTCAGTAGGATTTGGCGATCCTGGTCTTGTACTGATGTAAAATGGCATAAACCTAGGCTGGATTTATTGCATTGCTTCTAAAAAGAATTCTTTCACCTAATCCCCTTGGAGTGGGGAGAGAAGAGAGCAGAGTGGTGACTTTCAGGCTTCTCTTTTTTTTTTTTTCTGGGGAGAAACAGTTTTAAGACTGGACGATTAATATACTGACTTAACATTACAAATTCCAAATAAGACTATACAGCCAATGATTCTATGATTTTAGTGATTACTGTAGGTTGGTAATTTCTCTAGTTGTGGAATCTGGAAAATACATATTAAAAAAATAATTGCTAGGAGAACTGCAGAGAATCAGGATTTTTTGCTACGACAAAAGAGCTTTCTTAATAAGTAGCAGTCCACAAACATTCCGTAATATCTGTTCTTTTAATGCAGAATTCCAAATTTAAAAGCCCCCCAAACCAAAATGTTACATTAGGAAGGTAAAAGCGCTTCCTGTACGTTGCCTTGGTTTGTTTCAGAATGTGGTTGGTGCATCTTTATTTTGGTATCTCCTCTCCTTTCCTTAGAGTGTAAGTGTGGTTGATTTCTTCAATCTCTTGGCTCTGAGCATTAAACACATAATTCCATTGCTAAAACAAAATCCCTTACAGCTTTAAGGGTCTGTTCCTACTCCCTCTAACGTGAATTTGAGCAGAATTGGGCATTAGCAACTGGTCATGCATGTCAACTTTTCTCTCTGTTGAAATTTATCTCAACAAAAGATACTGTCCTTAAAGTTTGAAATACTTAATCTCTTTTTAAAAGGATATGGTTAAATAGCTTTCCACTGAGATATTACGTTACTGAGTTATGGAATTGTATAGGAATCCGTAGTGCAATTACAGTCATGATATTGTCGCTGGGAGACCGATTAGGTCAGACTTACTAAACTATTCCTAAAACCATAAGAGTGGCTGTGATCCAGAAGGGTTCTTGCAAACAAGTTACAGTATTCCTTATTGCTCTGTAAAAATAATTTTTGTAAAACCTGAATTGTCCCAGTGGCCTTGACTTCTCTATAATTTGCATGTAGAAGGAAAAATAGACTAATACACCAATCTCGTAATTTAATAACTGCAAACCTGCTTATTTGTTTTGAGTCTTTAGATGAAAAATAAGCATAGAATCGTATGGAGGGCTGTGTTCTGGAGCATCTGCATGACAAGGAGCATGAGTAACATGATCTTGGTCTTGAAGACTGGTTCAGTACAATGGATGTTTGAGGCTTTTTTGTTTTACTATTGAAAGGTGATGCTATTTGTGATTCTGGCACTTGGCCGCCATTAAATTCTCTGCTCTTTGATGTGACATAGGGCTTCTGCACCTGCTGGTGTCATCGAATATATCGCTTTTCAGTAGATGATTGCCTATAGGCAGAATACTGAGAAATGCCAGGTGTAATTAGGGGTGTTAATTTTGCAACTGGCTGTCAGATTTTATTTGGGAAGAGATGCTTTTTGCTCATGTGACCTTTTAGAAAGCTGTGAGGAGAAACGAATCCAGTTTTGTCTTAAAGTTCATGACAAGAAAATTTTGTCTGTCCAGTGTGAAGATAAAGGTGGGAGGATCTAGTGTTAGGATTAGTAGCAGTGATCTAAGCAATTGTTTGGTTGTTTGTTTAAAAAAAAGTACCCTTGGTAGTCGGGGTCACACTAAGACTTCCAGCTGTATGGATGGAAACATGGTTCTAGATGCTCACTCTTACATGGAAACACCGTAGGCCTGGTAATGCTGAGCGTTGTGGAATGTGACAGGTATTGAATCACTAGCACCTTTCTGCACTATTTGGTGAATAACTCAGTTCAGCTATTTAATACATTGGTAAACTCCATTTAAGATGGCTAAATACCATTTAAGGGGGGAAAACATGCCAAAGACAGACCTGCTTCTTAACCAAGGGCAGGAGAGCAGCTGTGCTGTAAAAAGCTGCTGCTGTTGGAGCACTGACTTAGTTCTGAAATCCAGTGTCTTATTTAACGTGAAAGAAGTTAATTCGCAATAATGTGAATGGATGTTATTTTACAGATGTAATTGGAAAGGGGAGGTCTATGTGAACTTGTCTGAAACCAGAAGGAAAGATAACCTCTGCCTAGGGCTGCCATACTATTGATTCTTTTTCTTCCTAATGTGACTTGGATGTACATTCTTTTACCTTGTAATCATTTATGTGTTGGCATCTACTGTGAAGAGAAGTAATACCTAAAACTCGCCACTTTGGGAGACTATCTCATTTCAGTTATGTAGTGTGTTCAAATCCAAGCTTGGTCCTTGGTGGGACTGAAGTAGTGAAATTTCTAGTCCTGTTCTGCAGGAAAGTTTAAAACGGCTACAGTGCTGAGGGCTTGCTCCACCTGTCCATGTGCATAGCCGCTTGCTTATCTCCTCGCCGCTGGAATGGGGTCTGGTCTTTCTGAGGCTGTGCGAGGCTCGGGGCTCGGAGGGCACAACGGCCTCTCCTCCTGTGCAGGAGGAGCCCTGCAGATAATGCTGGAATGCTGGTGAAACCGCAGCTGAGCTTTGGTATGTGACAGCTGTTAAGTACAATGGTTTTTGCAACTTTTAAATTCTGTTGTACTCCTGGCTAGCATCCATAATTTAAGTACGTGTGAAGTACCAGCATGGGAGATTTCACTGTGATGTACATGAGAGTTACTATATATACTAAATATGTAGTGCCTAAATTGGTATATCCAGGAGCTGAATTTCCTCACTGCTGCAGCATGGAATGCGGCATTGTCTCTCTTTGCCTGCCTGCCCCCTGTCCCTTTGTGTATTTTGATACTATCCCTCTTTCCATATCTCACCAGCTATTTCCTTAAAATTTTTATTTTTTTTAAACTGTGCATAAACATCCTCTTGGTGATGGAACTGCTGATATACCTAAAAGCCCTTGTGCAATTAAAACATCCATCTGTTCTGTTAGGACACTGACAGACTGCTATGCATCTAAAGCACCACATGGTTCTTGGGAAGATACTACTTAATACTACAAAGAAAGAAACATTTGAAACAGTGTTAGCAGTTGGTATGTGCTTCTTAACCACCGAAAACTACTTTGTGGTTTTATAAAACAATATAAAGAGAGATTTCTTTGTTATCCAAGTGATCCTCTGGAAAAGAAGCAAGTATAAAACACCATGTCTGAGAAGGGTCAGTTTGAAAAGTATATGCATACAGAATTCTGTAGAATAGAAACGTAGAGATAGAAATCCTGAAGAGTGCTACTTGTTACACTCAGCTTTTTAATTTGGAGGGAACCTGTACCTTGCATGCTTACAGCTGTATTTCCCTCTGCGTTTAAGGGGTTGTCATTTTGAATTAACTGTTTAAGTTACTAGTATCTTGATTTAGGGGAGAAAAGCAAAAAAAGAAAAGGAAACCGAAGACTGACTTTCTGTTTGCCTTGGACAGTAGAAGCAAAGATGCTTTGACTTTGTCTTCAGCGTTTCATTATTTCACTGCTTGTGGAGTGGGGCACACTGGCATTTTAAATCAGATAAATCTGCATGTGTACTTCTTTTCAGCTTCACTTGACTCAATTTTGTTGCTCTATTTTAGAACTTTTGCTCAAATGAGGATTTGCACTTTGGGAAGATGTATGTCTGAGATAGCCGTATAATAGCTTCATTCTTTGGCCCAGAGAACTGAATGTGGCGTTTACCTTTGGGTTTTTTTTGGTGAGGTCTCTCTTTTTTGGGGTGGATTCAAATGGAATAGACTTTGATGCTTGGAGTCAGTTGCAATTTGTGTGGGGAAACTAACTCAAGTAAAAGGGATGGGGTGGAGTGTACTAAAGTCTATTCTGTTTTGAAAGCATCACCATCTTCGCCATACGATTCCAGGTTGCTTTTTTCCTTCTCAAAGATGTTTAAGAGAAATGCATTTAGTTGTAAACAACTAAAAAGTTTTAAATTCACTGAAAAATGAATGTATCTTAACCTTTTTCTAAATTTGGCTCTAAGACAGGAATTCTGAAACACTAAGCTCTTCACAAGATGTTTAAGAAACTTCCCAGGAAGACAGCATCCTAATTTTTAAAATAATCAATAATGTTTTGCTTATGATAATCACCTGTGAAACTGGAAACCTAGGTTAAAATTCCAACTGACAGAATTGCTGTATAGATTTGAGGTAGTTAAGCTCTACAAATTTTATGTCAGAAAGTTGCTGTGAAAATTCTAGATCTTCAGCTTCATGCTTCACTAAGTGCCTCGTTTTATTCTTTGTGTAACTGTTGTCCTTCAAATAGCTTTTGTGGACAATTGAGTTAGCTGCAGCATGCATTACCGTTTTAGAGAGAATTTTTACATTTTTCACTATAAAATAACTTGTATTTGTTGTAGAATATTTTTTTCCAATTAGGCTGGCATTTATCCAGTATGTTATCTTGATATGCTAGATACCATTTTCCAAAAATAACTAGTGGCAAATTCTAATTGAACATTTTCCCACCGATTGTTGTTAAATACTGAAGCCATCTTAGGTGTTGGAGAATTTTAAACTTAAGTCCTTTTATTTACCATGTATTTTAATTGACTCTTAATTTACTTTTTATCATATGTGTGCTATATCAACGAATAGACATCACTTGCCTGTTGGAATGCAGCAGCTGTCCTAACAGCACAGAGGGATGTATGTGGGTTGTAAATGAATAACAATACTGTGTCCTGCTGAGATTCTATTCAGGATTTCAGGTAGGCAAAATTAATAGTAAAACCAGTTTTCCGTGGTGTCTATGCTGGCACACCCATTTTGGTGTTTGCTTTTCTTTTAAAAAAAAACCCACAACCCACTAGCAGTAATAATAATTTGAAATTTTCTCTTTAAGATACCATGGCTGTGGTCACCCCTTCCATACCCTCTGACACTGTCACATAAAATCATTTGGTTATGTAAGTTGATAGTACAAATTCTTTATGCCAGTCACCACAATCAGGATTTGTCTTGCTTCCCTGTTTAGCTAACTAGCTAGTCTGGACCCTTTGGGTTTGATGGCTGAGACTTTCTGCTCCTGTGGTTGTGTTTACAATATGTGGAAGAACGCAAATGTTGCAGAATCTGTTGGGGGTTTTTGTGCCTCCCTCCCAATTATTTAGGGGGCAAAAATTGTTCTTTGAAGAACATTGCATTTAAAAATGACAACTGGTAAATCAAGAAGAAAGACCTCCTGGAGTGAAGTGTCATTTAATTTCTCAACATAGCTACTATTATTTGAAGCTTTCTCTGTCAATGGGGAAGTAAAATTTCTTCCAGCTGGCTTTGACTTATTTGGAGGGATGCTGAAAATATTCATTGCCCAACTAACTGTGTCTTCTTTGATTTGACAGCTAAGAATAACTATTTACATATTGATGTAAAATACTAAGTTTCAGGGTATTTTTCTCTCCAATTTTATCTAGCTTAGTTCTGAGTCTAGAAGGAAAATGAAATTGTGTAAGTGGAGAAAATTTTTAAAGTTTAACTCAACATTTTTTGTGGGCCAGAGGTAAATTTGGCCCTTTGCAGGGTGTTAATCGTTCATGTTCTTGTCCAATGGCAATGGGAATCTTCAACTTCACTAGGCTCTGAATTGTATTAATAATTCTCAAAACCTCATAATAGCTGCATGAACCGGTTCCTCTCATCTGCAAGCGCTCCAAGTGCCATGCCAACTTATTTAAATAAAGACAAAACAATGGGCCTTGGTCCAAGGGGTAACGAGGAGCTGGAATGCCTTTGAAGTTCAGGACCCTAGGCTGTAGGTGCCATTTACATAAACCTCATTATGTAATCTGAATGCAGTTTCTCTTCCTGTTTGTTCGATTTATGAATCTTTGTGTCCAAAGAGAAAGAGATAGTAAGACATGTAATTAAGATAAGTAGAAGGCCACTCCTTTTCTGAATGTGTGCTCTGGTGAAGAGAGAATTTTAGATGCAGCATTGAGGGTAGAACAAAACCTGTGATTCAGGCACCTTCAGTTGATGAGAATAATACCAACTCCTTTCCTTTGAAAATTCTGCATGCTTCTTTAAACAATAACTATGCCTTGTTCAACCTATTATTTGCTTTAAATAAATGGTACAGAAAAACTTAGTTCTTACTAGCAATGATTTTGCTTTTATGTAAGCCATAGATGGTCTTTTTCTAAGTAGCTCTTATCAGTTTTAAAGCTACCTTGAAACTAGTAAGTTTCTAAGTAGACAGTGAGTTTTCTGGTCAGAATTGTATATAATGACATTTTGTTGTTCTCAATCAAACTTGCTTTTTTTTTTCCCCCTATCTGATCCTCTCTAACCTTTCTTTAAAGCAGATAATAAGTAGTACCACTGGGTTTGTGATAAGAGTCTTGCCAGCAGCAAAGCTAACTATACATGCAGTCTGCTTGCTCATAAGATGATTGGTCAGATCTACTGGTGACTTCTTATCACCAGTTATTTTATGATTATTGACTCAAATTGTAAGTGATGGAGGAATGTTTTTTTTCTTCTACTGTGTGTTACTTAGTGGGACAGACAGACCTCTAGGGGACAACAGTCTCCGTTAGCAGTCATTTTATTTATGAAACTTAATTATGTCTGAGACAACTTAATATCATATGTCACTATTGGCTTTCTGCATCAATGTATATTTGCTTTCATGCGATAAAGCTTGCCTGCTGGAATAAAAAAGTTAATGACAAAAACTGTTATGAATGAAGTGGTGGAACACCTGGAAGAAAGCTAGCATGTATAATGTACTGAAAAGTGAACAGGCTGGGAGCTCTTGGTTTCTTTTGGTACCTGTATTACGTGGCTACAAACACAAAGACAAGATAGTTTGCAGGTTGCAAATGGGATGTTTCTCAAAGTGATGTTAATCATATATGTGTGGGAGATGCAATTTAACTTTTCAGAAATACCAACAGGAGCTTGTTGAAAGCCGTGTAATATTTAATTATATGAAAAGGTTTTTAATGTACTGTCTTGGTAAAAGTGTGGAGCTCATAGTGTGGTTGTGTGGATTAAAATTTCAGTGGTTAGAAGTAGACCTGAGTTTATATCCTTTCAGAGCAAGCAGTTAACTTTTTTGTCTTGGGTGTTGGGTGTCCTAGCTAATAAAAGAAAGGACTGGCTGAAAATGGGAATCTGAACTCTTTGAAGTGTTCAAGCTTTGTGAAGTGGCTGTGGACATGTCTTATCTTTCTTTCTTTTTTTTTTTTTCTTTTTTGGTGGCATGAAAATTATGTCCCTTGTCTGTATTAACCAAAATAGAACCCGTAGTCTGTACATTCCCTATGAATAAACCAAAGATTAATGTGATACATTTCAGACTATTAAATACAGAGAGTGTTTACATTTCATAACTTCCAGAACAATGGTATCATCAGTATAAGTATATTCATTCCCCTTAAGATTAGACTATAGCACTGAGAACTGCTTGGTTTGTGCCTCTTTAATCTTCTTAATCAAATGACAACTTTAATTCCTGCTAATACGAGGAGAGTACATTCAATTATTTTATTTTGCTTTACAGATTCCATCTTGGAAGTGCCTCTTGCAAGAACAATGTTTTGGAATATTTCTTTTCTGAATCCATGTGATAAAAGATCCTAGTTTATTTTGCAGCTTCCAGCTTTTTCCTTCCTAATGGAAACCAAAACCAAAATTATGTTGGTCTGTATCACTAGATATCATAGTATAAAGATGAGGACACTTTGTAGCCTGCAGTGGACGAAGTCATATTCTGTCTGTTAGTGTCAGAGTAAGTGTTTCTCTGGAGAAAATGGTCTACTAGAGCCAGGGGTATATCTTATGTTTAATTGGCAACACTGGATGGGGTGTGATCCTTTGTATTGTGCTCCACTGGAGTGTGAGCAGTTTTAGCACCTCTTGCTGCTTCAGTTTTATGTTAATAGTAGATGTATTTTGAGTTCATGGCAAATAACTGATATTACTTACACTGTGGAAATGGGGCAATGAAGATTTGTCACCTTAGTTGTGAACAGCACTGTCTTGAGACTGTCAGGAGATTGCAAAGCATAGATCACCTGTAGATCATTTTAGTCTAGAATATGCAGCTAAACTTTTTTTCCCCTTTTTCCATTTCCATTCCTCCCCCCCCCCCCCCCCCCCCCCCCCCACCCCCATCCNCCCGAAAGTCACAGTACACAGATACAACAAATTGCTGTGTCTGTGTATGTAGGATCAGGCAACAATGTCATCAAAAGATATAAGAAGTGTGGAGCCTTAAAGGGGGTTAAGGTGTACTGTACCTTTGTATTACAGAAACAAACATGTGAAAAGTTTTTGGGTTTTTTTTGTTTAAATAAAAAATCCCGTGTTACATGTATGTTCTTCACGCAGCATTGCATCCCTTGCAAATATAGGATTTTAAGAGGCAAAGGTTGTGGCCTGCATTATGTTCTCAAAGTGCTTGTCTATAAGAAGAATTTGTAAACTGCTTATGAAAGAAAGAAAAAAGGCTAATCTTGCATAGTAAGAATTATGGCTGACAGTAGAAGAGTTCATGCTGTTATAGCTTGTGAACCTAAAATTGGATGTACTGAATCTTTAACATCAGGCTGACTTGTAAACAGTAGTATTACATGCGGCATATTTGTAAGGCTTATGCTTTTTAGGAATGTGTACAGCAAACATGGAGGAGATTCAGCATTTGGCACTGTTCTCTTGCTTGCTCTCACCAGCTAAGCCAGGCATGATCAACTGGTCAAGTTAAAAAAAAAAAAAAATGCAGTTAGCAATCATAGTCCTTTCTGAATTGTGAAGGAGGGCACTGCTAAGGAATATGGTACGGGGCAAGTCTAGTCTTCTCTTGCAGTCCTGAAAAAGGATGGATTCTTGGTAAGCAGGTTCTGGGAACTCAGTGTACAGATTTCTGCCCAGGAGAGGATTGCCTATGCGTACTTGTCACTGGTAAATGCAAGAACAGCTGTAATTTTGATAGGGACCCACTGTTCTTGTGGCAATATGTTGTCTTTGTTCTGTGAGGTTCTTTACCATATTGCATTTAAAGAATTGGTGAATTGCCTTTCCAGGCAAACTTCAAGTTTGTTCTGATGCTGTGCATATTGGCAGAGATGTTATTTGATGCTCTTTTATATGGGTCCTTTGGCCATTGTGCCTTGGCACTCTCTGGGTTTTTGGTGGCCCTGGCTTTTTTTCACATTCATGTTTCACTTTTGCTCAGCTCTTTATTGCTCATATCCACTAATTTTTCTAAACACGTAGGGCATGTACTCAGTTGAAAATCCTTTGAGCCTTTCTCCATAGACATGGCTATACTGCTTTGCAGCAAACTTTGTGTAGTTGTTCAAAGATGGTCAGAGACTAATGTCTAACCTTTGTACCTAATGTAGATGCTGTCCATACCAAAACGAATGCTGTGGCATGAAGTTAATATCCACTAACCTTTTCATAGCAGAAATGTCTGGATATAGTGGTGTCTTCATCCATAGTAGCACAATATCCTTATTTTCCTAATGAAAGATTAGGCAAACCTTGTCTTATCATTTATACATAAACATCCCATTTTGTCTCTTCGGATTCTCTTGAGCTTTTCCTTCTCTGCACTGGAGTTACTGTTGTCTTTTTGGCAACTCATGCTTAGGGGAATACACCCCTGTAGGACTGACTGCAGGCAGGCGTGCCTGGCTTCTTCACTTTGAATGTGAATATTTGTTTGCTTCCCTTCTTGTTAGTGAAAAGCATGGCGGTGGGCTGTTAGAAGTCTCATTAAGCCGTGTTGGCATGGCCATTAATCTGAGCATTTCACTGTGATTTGAATTGATGGAGGGCGGTCACCTTTCTGGCAAGGCACGAGGACGAGGTGCTGATATTGGTAGAGGTGTCGCATGTAACAGGCTGAGTTCCAGAACGGTAAGCAGGGCTAGCTGAACTGTAAAAATGAGTACACTGTGCTGTGGGTTACTTTAAGCTTTCCCACTATGTTCGATTCTCACCCTATCCATCTTCTTGCATGTACGTGAGACTGTTGAGAGATTTGGTGAGCAGCAGAGTTCTCAGTAAGAGGAAGCTGCTTTGATTTTTGTTTCCTAATGACCTGTAAGGCAAATACTGAGTGCATTCGCTCCTTGCCTGTTATAAAGAGAGGGGAAGATAGCACATGACTGGAAAAAAAATAGAGGTTTTGTCACGTCACTGTTTGCTAGCTATACTTACTCTTATTAATGTGTGTGCTTTAATTTTTACTGAGGGCAGTTGAAGGCACATGCGGATTTGAATGCCAATATGTGAGTGCATCTAGTCAGGGGTTGAAGGTACAGAGGTAAATACAGTTGTGGCTTGCTTGCAAGTGTCACGAGTTTCCCAGTGAATGAAGAGCAAAGGTAAAAAAAAAAAGAGGTCATAAACAAGCATGGTTTGTCTGCAGACTAGCTGGTGAAGACTTGCTTGCAGGTAGAGAAGTGCTCTACCACCATCGGCGGCTCTGTTGGATGCTGGCAGAAGCATGGTGGTGACATCACCCGGAGGAGAGGGAGAAGGTTCGGCAGTCTCTGGGGCTGCTTGTTCTGCACAGGCACTCGGGAAAGGATTTCTTTCGTATGCTGTCTAATAGATTCAGCCTTTTATTTTATAATATAATTAAATAACCAAGCCTTTGTGAGGCTCCTGAATTCCTTTAATTTAGCGGCAGCACAGAAGCTGAATTCAGAGCATTCATGGGCCTGTACTATCTCCCTGACTACTTGCCAGGTCTATTCATGCTGTTCTGAGTGCAGGAAGTTCTCACATTCATTGAGGGTTGGGGGGGGTGGGGGTGGAAAGCGTTGTGTGGTTGGCTTTTTTTTTTTTTTTTAAGCAAGGGAAATGGTTATAAGGAAAATTCTTCAGTGATTCCCTGGGACCAATTTACCAACTGTTAATCTGTGAGTAAATAATGAGAACAGTTTATACACTTGGCAGCTCTTGAGAAAGAGCAAAGAATCATGAGAAGTTCACAGTCCACAGCCCCAAGATAGCTGAATACTTTGGTATGTTAGGATTTGTCTGAACAGGGATAGACCAGTACTTTTTTGTTAGCACATGTAATCTCATGTATTCTGAAGTACTGAGTTTGATGAGGAGAACCTTACTCTGGCATGTGGTAGCTGGCTGCTTATACTTAACTTGCTCAAGTTAAATAATTCTTTCTCTACTCGAGTTTTAACACTCTAGCCAATGCATTTGTCATCTTTTACAGACTGTTACTAATGCTCTCTCAAGGAGAGGATGAAGAAGTGTATTTGCTGCCTGGTGAGGGGGAAGCTGGTAACAGTGGCTTTCCTTTGGTTCAAGGGAAGGGTAGAGGTGGAGAGGATGAGAAGGTGAAATAAAACTGAGAAAGCAATGACTAAATCAAAGCGAGTAGACAGGAAGTACAAAATGATTTGCAAACTTAAGCATTCGTTTCACTTCCCAGGAGCTGTCCCACATGCCTAATCTGTGGTATCTAATCTTTATAACTAGATACCACAGTGATCGATGTAACTGACGTGTAAAGTGCCCAGGAGAAAGGAAAGTGACTTCTCAGTGAGGGTTTTCTGCTGATAGAAGTGACTTGTGCAAAGTACACAGCTAGCTAGAGTGAGTATAGCAGATATTTGACAAGATGCATTTTCACCAAAATGAACAGAATTGGGGTAGTATAGAGTCCCCTGCAGAATTGGTGTTCACTTGTAAACTTTTGTGTCTGGATCCTCTGTTGCAAAGTGGAAAGAGAAGTGCTTGACAGAACAGTGGGTGTACAACATTTTGTAACTGCAAATGAGCAGGAAAGTCCATAGCTGAATGTTGGGGTGGTTTGGTGTTGGGGTTTTTTTTTGGGTTGTGGGGTGTGGGTTTGTGGTTTTTTTGTGTTTTTTTGTGGTTTTTTTTTTTTAACGTAGACAGGGTGAGCTGTACCTAACAAGTTCTGCCTGGAAACTGAATTGGAGATGGGGAATTCAGAGTTTGTCTCTCTGGCTTGTAGGATGCGCTGCAGTACACATTTTTATGCTGGGGTATAAAAGTTGCAAGTCTATGTACCCTTACAAATAATGTTTTAAGCTTAGATTACCTTAAATCTAAGTACTCACTTTTATAGGATTCCACCTTTTTTGGGGTCCTTGTGTGCACAGGACTTAATGATTCCCCTGCTATGAGACTTAATTTGCTACCGTGATGTTGTCCTACAACTTCCTGTTCTGAAAGCTGAAATGGGGTTTTGAGTTGCATTCCTTCCCTTTGCAATTTCTATCGGGAAAAGCATTGCTCTTATACTCTGACAGGGAGTATTTGGGTTCTTTTTGCCCTTTCCTCTTTCCATCCCCTAGCTTGCAAGTTTTAGAGATCAGTCTGAATTCCTCTTCTTGAGATCAAAAGTGTTGTGAATGAAGTAGTTTTCTTAAGGTGCCATAGTTTCTGGAATCGTGGTCTGTTAAGAACATTTACATATGGATTATGGGACATGTTACCACATGTGCAACTGTGTGAAAGTAATGCCAAATGTCTCAATTGTTCTAGCAAAAATAAAAAACAAGGAGTGTAAAATTACTGCCGTTGGATAGCCCCTTCATATTGCTAATTTTTTTTCTTTACTTTAGAATTATGAGTTTTGATTTCTGTTTTGTATTACAAGTAATGGTGCTGAATATCTATGGCAGCTTTTTCCTTTTAAAACAGCTTACCATTCTAAGCTATAAAAGTACTGGGACAGCTTTGCTTTTTACAGGTTTATATTAAAAAAACTTCTGCTTGCCTATATATATAAAATTATATATTTTATGTAAGTTTTTAATCTCTTCAGAGTTTAGAATATCATTACTTAGAAATTATTTTGTGAACCCAATTTCATAACAAGACTAAAAAGTATATGGAAGCACACATTTGCTTTAAGGTTGGTTTTCTGGTGGCTTTTTTTTTTAACAGTTTCTGAAAGTCTTTGGCAAAAATGAAGGTAAATAGTGTCAACTATTCTAGACGTTCTTGAGTAGTGGAGGAGCGGAGTATGTCAGTTGAGGGAAGGTTTAAAAGTTAAAACTCCTGTTGCCAGGCAGCCCAAGAAGTGAGTTGGTATCACTTGGAAATCAGAGCAAATTGTGGGTTGATGTTGAAGCAAAGTGGACAATAGAGAAAATGAAGAGAAACTTGACTCATTTTATTAGCTTGTTTCTGCTTCCAGAATACAAAATATTAAAGAGAAGATGACTATCTTGAAAAGTCTAACTGTACTGTGAATAAGAGGAGAGCTGGGGGGCTATATGGGAAGTGTAATCCCCTTCCCTTTTTTTTATTATTGTACATTGTTGTGAGTTTGACTGCTGTTAAGAAGAAATTCTTTACTCTGAGGGTGGTGAGACACTGGAACAGGTCGCCCAGAGAAGTTGTGGATGTCCCATCCCTGGAAGTGTTCAAGGCCAGGTTAGATGGGGCTTTCAGCAACCTGGTCTAGTGGGAGGTGTCCCTGCCCATGGCAGGGGGGTTGGAACTATGTGCTCTTTAAGGTCCTTTCCAACTCCAACCATTCTATGATTCTATGGTTACAAAACGGGATGTTCAAACACTTGTAATTATACTGTTGCTCCTCCTAGCTGTGAGTTGTGAGTAGATGAATGCTCGAGAGTCATCCTTTCTCCTGTAATGCCAAGTGTTTTTGTTTAGCTTCTGGCTTACATAAGCGAGTTGAGCATTTGCCACAAGATGCTTCATGCAAGGTCCTACCACCTGTAAGTACCAGTCTCCATAGGATTGTGGTGTTCCCTCTGCCTTCCTAATCTGATATTAGGGAGCCATCACACAGGTAAACTAGCAGTGAAAGACTTATGGTGTGGATGAGCTTTACACGTAAAAATGTCTTAGTTTTTAATGAAAGCCACTTCTTACTTGTTTCCTTTTCCTGCCATCAGTGGTGTAGGATTTGCTCTGTTGAAACATATGCCTTTGTAAGATTAAAATTGTCAGTGTGTGTGTGTTTAGAAGAATGTTGTAAGATAGTAATTAATGTTGTAGCCATCATGTGAATGGAAAATATTTCTGCAAACATGTCTATATATCTAGATACTTAAGAGGATAAAATTAGGCTTTGGAATTTCCCTCTGGTCATGTTTAACTTGGTTAACTCTAGACACACTTTTATTATGGTGATAATGGTTATCTGTCATTGTTTTACTTTTAATGTCAATGTTGCACTGTCCTTTGCAAGAGCGTAATGTGCAAAGCAGTAGCAGTTGGTGCAAATCAGGACAGTCAGATGGAGGTTATGCTGTTATGTTCTGTCATCTGGCAAGTTTCTGTAATTTCTTCAGTTTCCTTGCAAGTTTTAAAACTGTTGTGGTTGTTGTGTAGCACCTCTCTTGAAAATGTTTTAACATTTCTACTTAAAACCTTGAAAGTTGGAACGTACAGTATTACAGCCATAATTTGTTCACTGGTTTTCAGTGTTTGCACTATAATGACAGTTATTTAGCTGGGACTCTTAAATTCTAGGATTCTTGTGTCCATACAGGATAAAACTTAACTGTATAATCTTACTGATACAACAGTGCTGTTTTCTTCTTTTGGTTTACATATTTCTGTGGGGAAAAACTGTAGGCAACTCTAGTGGATGCACCACATTGTCTGCTTTTATATCTATATATATTTAATTATGAGTAACTTTTGTTTAAGTATCTTGAGATGATAATTTATGTAGGAAAGCTTTGGACTAGATGGCAGAATTTGTGGCACCTGGTCCTTTCCCCTCCATATTGCTGAAAATTGTGGGCAGAGTTGTTTTTCAGACATGTTTCTTCTATAGCTCTGAACTTAAATCTATGGGGGGGGAAAATGGTGAATTGCTTTTTCTCTCTACTTCCCTTTCATTTTTTATTTCATCTCTAGCAGTAAGCATTCCTCAAAATAAAAAAGAGGTAATACTACCTTCTTCAGCAATTGAGTAGCAGAAAAAATGAGGTGACAAGGTAGTGTTTTTTGATGGCTGCCTATAAAAGACGAAACATGATGGTTTGACAGAGCAGTGGCAGCCACAAGCAAGGCAGATTCCAGATGGCATTGGTAAAGCATGAGTGCAATGAGAGAATAGTCTCTCTAGGCTATACATGCTGTTCAACTTTGCTGCAAATATAAACACTGAAATCCTTTGTCCCAAGAGTGCTCGAGTGCAAAGTTCATTCTGTACTGAAGCTTTTCACCCAATGTATCTATGATGTGTCTTTCTGCATCTAGTACAAGGATTCCTGCAAGTCACAGGAATACTAAGGGAAAGCTAACTTTCCCGCTGTACATAAGGAGGAGAACATGTAGTAAAAGCATATTAGTCCTCAGCTGACTTGCCCTTTGTAAGCAGTATTTGCATGGGGGGGTGTCCTTGCATCATGTTCAGTGAAGCCGCCTGTTGCATCACCATTCCAGCTGCCCCCTGAGCTCTCCCCAGGCTCCTCCCCCTGGCTGGGGTTTTCTGTCGCCCATTCTGAAACCCTGGGCTCATGTCCTTCTGGAGGGAGTTCTGTCTTGGAATTTGGGGGAGCAAACTCTTCCGAGGTGGAAATTTTTCTTTTCTTTTTTTTCTTCCCCTCTCACTGTGGTATGACTGACATGATGGAAAGTCACAAGGGCAGCAACCATTTGGTTTCTGCAGTGTGCGGGTGGGCAGCACTGCAAACAACAGCATTCACCTGTCTTCTGCAGAAACCTTCCAATAAATGGGCTGGGCACTCTGCAGTGCTGCTGCAAGGCTATCTAAAGCAGTCAAGCATTTTTCCATTTTAAAAGAACTCTGTCCAGAGCTGCGTTCGGGTTGTGAGTATTAACACAGATGTTTGTGGCCCTGATGTTGGAACTTACAATAGTTTGCATTAACAAGTTCTTAGGCTAAATCATCTAAAACTTCAGTGGCTGCAAATCTCTTGTTTTAATAAAACCTCCTGTTAGCTTTTAGTCCAGTGTGCGATTAGTTGAAAGAAATCATTTGAGTGCTTTTCCAGAATCTTAATTTGCTGGGGAAACAAGTTGTTGCTTGAAGGACTCAGCTCTTCCTTTCACTTCACTTCTGCCTGAAAAAAACTTAGATTTGGGAACTTAAAGGGTCTAAATGTAAAATTTAGAAGAAAAAATGGAGGTGGTGGGAGGAGGTTGAAAGGTAGAAATTTCTTCAGGTCCCTAATAAAATGGAACGAAAATAAGTCTTTTTTAACATATTTATCTTTGAGCTTTATTTTTGCCTAGCTTCAGAACAGGCTAGGTAAACACTACTGATCGAGTATGTTATTCTAATTTTTGTACACTTTAAACCTTAATCAGACTTCAGAGTGTTGCTTTCAAGCTCAGAGGCAATTATCTAGATTACTGAGATTAAATATTTGTGATTGTTGGAGTTTTACCACAGCTTTTTTTGGCTGTGTGTACTTTCTACTGCAGAAGAAAAAAATGCAATCATAGGCAAGGGCATTGCTGTTGTAGTGGTTTTAGGGGGCAGATAAGGGGGGGATGCAGAGAGCAAATACAGAGCTTCAGGGGTGGTGGGTGGTGCAGGCTGCCCGGCCATCTCAATTGCCCTATTGCCTGTTAAAAATTACTCATTTTTAATGAAATAGAAGAACAGATACTTTTTTTTTTTTAACAACGCAGCTTGGTTTACAGCAAAGGAAGGTTCTTGATTGTTTTATTTTTCAATTATTTCTGAAGAGATCTTGTGTGCTGTTCTGAGCCGCTGCTCTTGGAGGCTCTGGGGAGTCTGTCACTGCACAGCTTCGGGGGAATCTGACTCTTGAGTGCTAACGGGCTGGTCTGGGATGAATGAGAATGAAATCTGTTTCCTTTCAAGGGATTTCTTTACTGAAGACAGCGCTCTGTTACATGTCTTCTAGAAAACTTCTTGAAGCAGCTGCTTTCCTAAGGCCTGCATTTGGGTGGGGCTTTTTGCTCAATTCTTCTGGATATCTGTGTAAAGGAGAACACGCTATCTTGTGCTTGCTAGACTGTTGGGCATGATTAAGTAAAATGTGTGTGATCTGTGACTTGAATCTTGTTATTGTTTATTACTTCTTTTGATCAGTAGAAATAAACAGGAGTGGGATAAGCCTTTTGAAAGAGGGATCTTGCTTTGTCTGAGTGGGTGTATGTGGCAATGCTGGCTTGGTTTTTACTGTGGTGGTGTATGTAACAATTCTGTGCTCTGTTAAGAGTCTCTTTTCCTCCCCGCTGTGGACTAGTATGCAGTATTTTTTTTTTCAAGATTGGCCAATCCTTATAATGGATGATACCAGAATTTTGTATCGAGGAAATTTTTTTTCCTTTTCTTTTCTTTATTCCTTATTTTCAGTTGCAGTAGCAAGACCTTGCTTTGTAGTCACCTAGAAGTGGTGCCTGTTGTTGAGCTTGGTATAGTTCATCTAAAATCTTTGTGTGGGCCTGATGCTGCTGACTAGGGCATGCCACTTGTAGGGTTGCCTCCCATAGGCAAGTTCTTCTGTCCTAAGGTCTGTAAGATGCTGAGTCTGAAAAGCACGGTTTGGTGGGTCAGATGTGTAGTGTTCAGCAGGCAGTGCTTCTCACTGCCTCCTTTTTGCAGTATTGGTACTTGGGGGCTACAGAGAATTTTTAAAATAACATAAATGAGTGTCAGTAGCATTACCTGTGCCTGTGGACGTCTTTTGAAGAAGGAGTAGTCATGTCCAACTGACCTCTCGTGCATGTGCATTTTGTTATTGAAAAGGTTCTGTATAACGGAGACTGTAAAATCAGATGGTACTGATGTGACATTTTAAAAACATTTTAAAAATCTTGGTTTTGAAGTATCTTAAGTGAAGAGTTTGCCTCTGTCTCTAGCAGTTGTTGAATTCTTACAGACTTCTAACTTAAGCCTTCTTAAAAATAAATGTATAAATATTTACGATACCTTTTTTCAGTGAGTGTACTCCCATGTCTCCTGCTGCATACCATCCAATCCACGTATTGCAGGCTATAGTTAGTAATATATTGAACCTGTGCAGTTATTCTATATTAAGTATGATAATGTGATTTTAGCACTAATAAATAAAAAACTGTAAACTCCGGGCTCCTTGGCCTTGGTTAATTTTAGTGTCTGGGTGCTGAAAAAAGACAAGTTGCATGCAGTTCAGTGATTAGCTCTTGTAGGGGTACAAAGAGACAAAGCTAGAACACAAAATTCATAGTGTCTTTGCTTCTTGAAGTTTGAGACCCTTCTGTCTGCTAGACTTTTTTGTATAGGAATCATAAAGTGTGTATAAACGGCTGCACTTATAAAACATCCTTTATAAGAACAAAGGAACTGCATCAGTATGATGGGTAAAACGAACTTGTCTTCCTATTTTTAAGAAACTTATCAAGGAGAAATTTGATCTTCTCTTTCCTTCTCCTTCCAGGTGGTGGGTTGTCACCTTGCACAGAAGGTTTGCTAGTTGTGTAATTAGCGTTTGAAATATGTTTAACTCTGCAGAAGGCTTTCTTACTATAGAGTATTGCATGATGTGTTACAGCTAAAGAAAACATTTTCAGAATTCTTAAATGACAATTAAAAATGAACTAGTGGTGTGGAGGAATTTGAAATAAAGACAACTGTACTTCTAAACGCAAAAATTGAAGGTTAAGCCTGGATGCCCTAACTTGCATAACTTTTAAAGACTTAAGCTCCAGGCATAAACAAAACAATCCATCCTGCTCTTCTCCAAAGTAGCACTTGGTGCAGATTAGAGCATTGCTTTAGGGTAACTTGCACAGTACTGGTAGTATCATGTTGACATATCTACTGGTGTCCTCTGGATCCAGAGGTCAGTAAAAAAGACTCAAAGGTAGGAGAAATTGGTATGATATCAGGAGGTTGATTAAAACTAAGCATTTTGTACTGCTACTGGTACTTGTTTTTTTTCACTCAGTTTCTCCACTGTGCAGATGTCCAGAATGTTTGGAGGAAGTCCTTTTGCTTTGTGGTGTGCATTTGTTTTTCCTGGGAGACCCTTTGAGAAAAAGGTTCTTCTGGCCTGCCTTGCTGAAAAAGAAAGCAGAGCACCAGATAGAAAATTGTTGTGCAGGAAGAGAAGTCATCTCTCAAGTCTTTTGGAGTTCCATATTTCAGCTAGGTATCTAGGTGGTGTTTGTGGCACGGGGATTTTTTGGGAATGGATTAAAAGACCCTTATTTTGGTCAGTGTTACCTTACTGAGGTTTATCTAAAATTCATCAGCTTGAGTAAGTTGACCAGTTATTAAGTGGTGTTGCTGTATAAAACAATTACATAACCCCTTTTGCAGTAGTTTCATTGGCATGCAGATGAAGCGCTCACATGGAGAGAGTTGAGTTCCAGAGTAGAAAGTGTTGTTTGTCAAATGCAAATTTTAAAACACAAATTTAAAACGAGTTGTTATTACACTAATAAGATGCACTTGCTCAAATTTAATGGAGATGTATTCTGAGAGATTTAAGAAGGTTTTTCTTCTTTGTCTGCCTGCATTGTAGCGGGAAATATGTTGGGGTACTTATACGAGCACTGTTGCATGTATTCTGTGCTGCATGTTCTCCCAGAAGCATGGTTAGATAGAGAACAGCCTGCTTGGTTAACAGGGCAAAAGGGTAGCTTGGGCAGCTGTTTTAATAGGAGGATTGTATGTATGCAGACACTGTTTTGAAAGAAGCAGGGTTGATTTGTTTAAAGCATTGCTCCACAACTTCATTGCCCTCCCTGAAACCTTCAGACTGTAGCCAAAATGAATTGGTCGCTGTTACCTGTTTGTTCTTATGCTAAGGTTCTAATGCTAGGAAGGAAAAACGTTTAAGCCTAAAGACTCTTCTGGGGGAGAAAAGGAAAAAGGTTGTGTGTGTTGCATTGTCATTTTTATCCTTGCTCATCTCCATGATAAGCTATATTGCAAAGACTAGAAGGAAATGCAGTGTTGGTTAAGGTGTTTATGTATGATAGGGGAAAAGAAATGTGTTCTATTGATCCCCTCAGAAGTACTGCAGATAATGCTATTTCTGGGTCCTTCTCCTTGAATGCAGGTGACTATCGTAGAAAAAGAACACTTCAGGTAACTGAGAAAGGCATTTACAAAGTTGGTGGGGGCTTGCTTTAGATGTTAGCAAAATGGAGGTTGGGGAGGATTTGATCTAAACCTAAATGCTTGGGGTTGAATACAATCCAAAACTCAAAGTGCTTTCATCCCATCTAACAATGTTGTTTCAGCCGTCTCTGAACTGTGAACTGAACTGAAAAGTAAGCAAAATAAATGTGATTTGACTGTGATGTAAGCGAACATTGGTTAGGGATATGTCTGTCTCAGAGTTTCTCAGCTACTTCTTGTAATGAGACTTTCAGCATTAGTCTGCCTTGGAGACAAATGAGCTGTGCAGGAGAAAAGTAGACATTAGTTTGAGCATGTTATACTCTCCAGTAGATGTTAACATCCTCTCTCAGTGCTGTACTACTTCTTAGCATTTAAGATCTTTCCCATTTAAAAACATGGTTTTCAAGCTTTTTCGATTAGAGAAGAAATGAATCTGATGTTACTCTGCTGTCAGTGGGATGAGTTTTACCCCATTAAATGTAGCTTGATTATCAGGTAGGGATTAGCAAACTGCTTCTTGAAGAAAATACTTACTTCAGAGGAAGACATACCTTCTTTGCCAAGCATGGGAGTCAGGTACCTTCACACTGAAGGCTGAAGCAAAGTCATTGGGGTACAGGCTACCTTAGCCTTATCTTTGTGCTCCCACTGAATAACCTGCTCTGTTCAGCCATGGGCACACGTTTCCCTTGATCAGTCTTTTGCGAGTTACATAGCACTAGAACTGTATTTGTTGCCCTTGATGTCCCTTGCAACCCCAATTCCAGTTGAGCTTTGGCTTTCCTAAGACCATCCTATAAGCTTGGGTAGTGTTTCTGAATTCCTCCTTTGGAGCTTTGTTCAGGACTTCCTTGATTAACCCCTCCCCCCACCACCCCCTTTTTTTTTTTTCCCCTATGTCTACTTGTTCCCTTGAGTATGGGGATGGACTGCACTTGTGATTGGAGGGTGCTGCTGCTAAAGCCCTGCCAGCTTTCCTGAGCTCCTCTGCCCTTCAGAGCTGCCTGCCAGGGGATTCCACCTACCGGCTTCTTGGATAAGCCAGAGTCTGCTTTCATGGAGTCCAGGGTCTGTACCCTGCTGCTCTCCTTCCTCACTCCCTTCAGGATCTTGAACTTCAGTGTTTCACGGTCACCGCAACCACAGTTGCTGTTGATTGCTGTAAGCCTGGTCAGCTCCTGTTTGGTGAATGGCAGATCAAGTGGGTAAATTATAGCAATGTGTTTACTGAATGTTTCCTGAAGTGACTGAACCTGGGAAGTCAGGTTTTATATCTGAGTTCTTTTGTGGGTGTTTCCAATGTCCCTGTTCGGAGAGACAGTATTAAAAGCATTTCAATATCAGATTTGCTTATAGAATATTTCTTTTTAACATCTAGCTGGTGTCATAGATTTACCACGTGCATTTAGTAGTTGCCTTCTGCTCTGTTTCTTTTTGCCATATCTACAGGAAGTAATTGGTGACTAATTTTGTGTTTTGCTTACTCCTCTCTCCCCTATCCCCCAGTGTAGTTTGCCTCTTCTGTAACAGTGTTGGTTTTGGTCTGTGTGTTTTGGTTTTTGTTTTTTTTTTCCTGTTTGTTTGGATTTTTTTTAAACACGTTGATCTTGATTAGCTTCAAGACTTTGTTCAGCCTTTTCATTTGGAATGGTTAGGGGAGGAGGAAGACAGCATACAAAATTTCTTAACAGGTGAGTGTTGTGGGGGCAAAAAGCTCAATGCTGTCTACTGTGTTGGTATTAGTAGCATGGTCTTGGTTTCTTATACAGTGTCTGAGGCTGTTAAAGCGTACCAGAACTATGCTGGGAGGAAGAATTGGGTGACTTCCTGAAATTTAGTAATAGAGAGGGGAATATGTAGCACCATGCCACTGTATTTAAAAATAATAAATAAAAATTATGTATATATATGTCTATGGAGGAACAAAAATACAAGTATAAAACTCCGATGTTAAAATCATGTAAGTTTGGTTGTCTTACTAATGCTTAGGTCTCCGACTTTTTTGAGGTACCCAATAACACATAATTCTTATGTTGCTGCCGATACAGCCTTTTATGAGGAGTAAGTTATATAGATAAAAGGGAACTTGGGATATGTTGGACATTTAGAGGTACAGTGAGGGTACCCAGAGCCCCTTTCTTTAGGAAAACGGGGCAAAGATTCATTTTCATAAATACTTCTATAAGTGTTAATAATACTTTGTGATTTCTGGCTTTTACCATGATTTATCTAGCTTCTTTTAACTTTTTTATCTAGGCGTTTCTCTGTAGAGGGTAATAGGTTTGGTGACATACACAAATACACTGTCTACAGATACAGAGTGTTATTTGTCTTATGAACAAAGGTAAAGATTCAGCTGTCTTGGGCCAACGCAGAAGAGAAGGGGCTTAACTCAGGGAATGAAGCAATGCAAGGCCAGAATCTTCAGATAATGTGTGACATCAAACTGGTCTAGCAAAGCTGGAAGTGCCTTCTAGACTCAGTTTCACTTTTCCCTCTCTCTCTTTTCTGTCCTGTGTTTTGTGAGTCAAGCACTTGACAGCATCAGGGTTTATGTATTATCATGCAGAATGTTCTCTGCCTTTTTCCTTTCAAGCCAGTCAAGGATGAAGTCCTTCCTTCTTCTGGAAACTTGTTTCTTTTTAACCTGGATGTTCCAGACACTTTTTTGGAGGAATATACCCTGGCAGAGGCTGTTTGTAAATGTAGAAAATGGTGTGCTGCAAGAAGGCAGGACTGTGGAAAACCAGAAAAAGTCTTTATATAGCAGTGGATCTTCCTTGTTCTCATGAGCCAGGTCTGCTTTGTTTTGTGGGCTAACTGTACCTTTCTAGTTGTTTTTGAACAGAGGTTACACAGGTGCTTTATCACTATTAGAGTTAAACTTGTATGCTTTTTTCGTTAGGAGTAAGCAGGTTCTCCTTTTGCTCTTTTTTTTGGGCTGATCTCAAAGGCTTCATGCAGTATGATTCTGTAATTCTGTAGTGCAATGAACATAGTGCCTGAACTTTGTGTAGCTTAGCTGCGGAAGCCAGACAGGCTTGGGACTTGGGATCTTTCAGCAAGGGTCACCTGTTGCCTTAAAAACTTGCTTGCAGGAAAGATGTCTAGGGCTGTTTGAGTTCTCTTGTCTGCCCTGAGACATTGTGGTGGTGGGGTGGGAGTGGTGCCTGGGTACTCCCCTAGAAGGGGAGAATAATCTAAAAGGCTTCTAAGGATCTCTGGATAGTTACAGGTATAGTTGCAGCTAGCAGATACCTCGCAGTAAACCACTCTCTAACGAGACTTTTGAATTTTTTTTCAAATGTGGAATAAAGTGAAATAAATTTTACTGTCTTGTTTCTTCTGGATTCATTTGATAGTTAAAATGTTATCCTATGTTACCAGTGTGACAGGGCAGATGCATTTGTGAGGCTATCTGTTCAGGTGTGGACTCAGAAATGTTTCCAGCTGGATTCTAAATTTCTGTTACTTTCATGAAAGATTTTAAGAGGGAGGAAACTAATTGGTGGATGAGTGATGACTTTGGCCAGCTGAAGGGGGGAGTTCACTGTGTAGAGGCTGCATAAAAAGCTCAGAAGTTGGAAGGAAGTGAATTGTTCTAATCAAAGGTTATATTGAAGGGGACCTGCACAGCAAAAGCAAATGGGTGTGGTACTTGGGGTTTTGAAATAGGCTTCTCACAAATAAGCTGTGCATGTATATGGAAGTTAGCTGAATATAGTGCAGAAAGAATTGGAGACAGAATTGGGCAGACTGTGTTGAGGCTCTTCCAAGAATAGAAAGCAAGAGGAATATCGTTTCTGTGTGGAGCTGAGGGGAAAAATGGGATGCTGAATTAAACAGATCTAGCTATGAGGTGTTCTTAGAGTTCTAAGAAGTACTGTCCAGTGGTGGGGATTCTGCCCTGGTTTATGCATGTAAGCGCGATCTAATAATAAAAAGAAAACTCTTAACTTAGATTGTGAAACTTGAATGTTAGAGAGAAAATTGTCTTTCCAGGTTACTAATGTTTGTATCGCAGAATTGGAAATGAAGTCTCTTGTGAATTAGAAGTTAAGATTCATTAGTGTTTCTGCACAGAAATACATTTTCTCATCCAAGTTAGTACGTATGCGTTTGCAAATTTTCTTTCAAGCTGTTTTAAGCAAAACTTTCTATGTTAGTGGATTCGTTTCTTGATATTTTTAGAATATGGTGTTCTGCCTTTAAAAGAAATTAACTATTTCAGAGTTGAACAAGTATCCCAAAGGGACTTGAAATAACTTTGTGGAACATTGGCAAAACTCGCAAAAGCATTCTACTGCTTTTGCAGCAAAAATTTGAACTGCAGGGCTCATTCTCCACCATGCAACTATTGTAGGTCCTCTCCTGTTCCGTAGCTGTTTTATTGAAGTAAGGGAGTTGAGAGGTATGCAGTGAGTCATTTGCGTATTGAAGTTCACCATGGCTTTATCCATAGCAGCATCTCCTGTAGGGCTCTTATTCTCTGTTTTTACTGCTTAAAAATATACACAGGAGGTTTTAATAGCAGAAGCTTCAACTGGAGAATCTAGATAACTTGACTGCGTTCTCATAAAGCACTGCATCCAACATGACTGCTCTAGATGACCCTGTTCAGATAGCTTTTAATACATAAGATAAGTAGGGAGTTGCCATTTATTTTGATGATTTTCAATTCTGTGAATAGTACCCTTGTCAGAAATGGAGGTTAAATCAGTATGGACTGAGATTATAGTATCTATTTCCTTCCAAGTAGTTACCCTTTGTTTTCACTTATAACTGTTCTGTATATTCTTTAAAACAGTTTACACAGCTCTTAATAAGGGGTTATTTAATCTTTATAAGGGCCTGTCTAGGATTTAGCTTACCTTGGACAGCATGAGTAAGCACGCTGTCCTCAGTGCGCTGTGGTAATTATGTCTTAGATAAACCAGTTGTGTCTTCATCAGTTGACAAAATTGGGTATTCATTGCAATAAAAATGATACTGGCTTTACTTTGACAGTTTTGATAGTAATGATGTTTAATCTAAATACAAGTGAATTTCAGTCCTTACTTATAAAAAAACCTTCAAAACCCAACACTTGAAAATGCATAGCTCAAAGGGCTTGTGTGCCTGCTTACTCTAACTAAAGAGTTGGCCCAAAAATATGCCTGCCTGTGTCTGGTGTCTTGCAGTGACCATGACTGACTTCACATCTGTGGGACTGTGTCAGGAAACACTCTTAAGATTGGTACTCACTGACTTCTGTGACTAAACAAAAATCAATTTTTAATCATGATATATGACTAAGTACAGAAATCTATCTTAAGTTTGGCTTTTTAGTTTATTGTCTGAGTAAGGGTAACTTGTGTATCCCATTTGAGGAAGTACTGAAGAGTAACACCTAATGAAAGCCACCTAAAGTTCTGCTGCAGTGGTTTGGTTCAATTTGTAGCTCTATTCCAAAGTAATGAGACAATATTGCAGCAAACGTGAAGGATTAACCTCTAAAATACTATAAATCCATTGAATTTACAGTATTAATACTTGTCTTTATACATGTGATTAAAATATTCATTTTAAACGTGACCCTAGTGTCTGAGATGACGATTGTTTGCTGCTTGAATTTCCTTAATGTCTTAGCAAAGGCTTAGATGTCAGTTTTATCTGATGTGCCTTTAACCTAAATTACTCCGTCGGAAACTAACTGTAAACTTAAAATAGGGAGTCCCAGATGCCTGGCCCTAATGGGTTAAAACTTGAATGGCTTCACTGGCTTGTGAACTCAGGAATTTCCAGGAAGAGAAGAGATTGAATCAAAGTGTTCTTCTTTATTTAAAAATGAAGAACAAACAGTATTTTGAGGGTGTCATTGCACAAATTTTAAGCTCTTGAGAGAATACTTAAGCTTGTCTATTTAGTGGTGAACATAATTGATTCACCTTCTCATTGCGCAGAACATAACTCAATTATGGTAGGAACAAACAGTGTCTCCAGAGATACAAGCTTGAGTGGATATATGAGATCCTGGCCTCCATCCAGCAAATGATGCCATGACTTCTCTTACTTCTCATGCTTAAAATCTTATACTAGAGTCCTTCTGCAGGAATTAATGCAAACAGAGGGGAGGGGGAACTGAAGTGTTATCTGTTCAATTTTAGCTGCCTCGATAAGACATTGCTGTCAGTTTAAAACCTAACGTGGAAACTTGTTTTTATCTGTGCCCTTTCAGGATGCTTACTTATCTCTGTTGGGTATGCAGACAACCAAGGGTGGGTTTTTTTGTTGTGGCTTTTTTTGTGTGTGGTTTTTGTTACTGTTTTTATGCGTGAACTCTGTTTTGGGACTTTGGGTCTTGTCTGCAAACCTGGCACTCTTTTTATTCTTCACAGTCTAAATGTATTTGACATTTGCAACAAACCCATTTTGTTAAATAAGTCTGGTAATGAACTTAGTACTATCTCTGCATTCTGCACTTCAGCTGCAGGTGTGTCGGGATGAGGTGTTTGGGGGTTTTGTTTTGGCTTTTTGTTGTTGTTGTTAATTCCTACTGGGAACCAAGTTGTGAGATTCTTGACTTGAGAGTACAATATTGAGGCTTGTGTCAGAATGACATGTGAATCTTTTAAGCAGAGCAATTAATGCCCTTTTCCACAGTACTTCTTATTCTGTTGTGGCTCTTAGTCTGTTTTATTTGCTGAAACCAGCAGGGTGGCAGAAGCATGACCTAAAGCAAACCCAGACTGCAACAGACCTTTTGTTTTCACTTATTAAAAACAAACAAACAAAGAAGATATCATGGAATAACTTAGGTCAGAAGGGACCTCTGGGCCTCAGCTGGTCCCACTTCCCACTCAGACCAGGTTGGGTCCAGTGGGATCGGATTGTTCGAGGTTTTGCCTAGTAAAGTTTAGAATTATCTCTATGGAAATAGTGCAGCCTGCAGTTGATCTTTGTGCTGCTATCGCAAGCTTTGGGCTTGGTGGTATTGTCCACTTATTCAATCTATATATCGCCAAACTAACTGACAATGCCACAGGAGACCAAGGAAAGGCTTTGCTAAAACCACAGCAGACAACATCCACTGCTCTCCCTTTGTCTGTACAGACCCTCCTCCTGTCCTAGAAGACAATGAGGTTGGGTGGGTACAGTCTAACCTCTGTAAAACTATGCTGGCTGTTCCCAGTCACCTCCTTGTCCTTCACGTGCTCAGAAATGGCTTCCAGGAGGATCGGCTCTGCAGTGACTTAGGTTGTGCTGACTGACCCCAGATCTTTCTTCTTGAGATGCCATGATACATCCAAAGAGGGCAGTGGAGCTAATGACCTCCGGGCCTCTGCTCCAACCGACAGATCTGTGATCTTATACCAGCAGGATTGCCAGTGAACCTGGGATTGCCTATTGCAATTTATGCTGCTGGCACCTAGAACTCCTGAAGAACTGGCCTTTCTAGCATCCAGATCTGAACATTGTTTCATGTGTGTAGTGCCTTACTCAGCCACCTTTTTTCAGGCTTAGTTTTTTCTCTAAGAACTGACTCCAGAGTAGCAGGAGTCTTGTCTTGGGCATCTAATTTCAATGGTATTTTGGTTCACTGGGGAGATAAACCTTGCCCAAATTTAGTATGGAGCAATAGTTCTCTCATAAAATGTCTGGAGCTGAATCATTGCTAAGTACAGAAGTAGTTTGTTTTGAACCTATGGTAAAATGTATAGACTTGATTAAAGATCTTTTTTATTTGTATACTGCTGCAAATGCTAGCTTGTCCTAGAGAAAAGTACAGTATGGAAATTGTACCTGTTTTGCAAAAGGTTTTAGTAAGAGCTGTAGCTGCAGGTGGTTTGGCTCTAAGTGTATTTCTTTATAGGAAGAACCAAAATACAGACAATTGTCTCCTGAAGGTATGAACGTTCTCTGGCAGAAAGTTGTGAGAGAACGGAATTATGAGATCTTGGGACTTTTGCAGGAAGGGAACTCACTAAGGAAGCCTGAATTCTACTTAAAAATAAAATACATTTTTAGTAATGCAGATAAAATGGAATAATTGTCTGTTAGTGGTGCAGTTGTTGTAGTAGTCTATTGAGAAGTATGAGCACTGGAAAGGGAAATACAGCTTTTTTTTTTTTTCTTTCTATGCCTGAGCTGAAACTTTTGAGATGGAGAAATTAGCCTTGACTAAAGGTACGCTAATTTTAATTATTCAGGATTTGTAAGCTTGCTTAAACTTGTGTTTATATTTCTGACTGTTTGGAAAAATTGATTCTCCTTTGTGAATGTACTTCTGACTTCAGTGGTCAGACTTTGAAAGCTGAGCATGAGTAACTTGAACAGTGCTTGTTTAGTCTATTGGTGCTCTTATGGTTGAGCTTGTAATTACAGGTTCGATCCAGTGTGCCCTTCTGTAAAAGTATGTGTTGCTGTTCTGCAAGTGTCCAAACAAGTATTTATATTCAGCTGAAAATTAGAGAATTAGGTATACCTACCACAGTAAATTAAGTAGAACAGTTAGTCTCCTCATTTAGAGCAGAATATGTTTAGAAAAAAATGCTTATGAATGTTATGCATGTTTCTGTAATAGAGGAAAGGGTGAAGTACTTATTGATGTTATTTGAGTTTGCTATTTGAGTTTCTTACTATCTCTGGGTGGGAGGTTACCCAGGGATGAATAGAGTAGATATTTCTGAAATCCTGTTGTTTCTGTTATCTTCTGAAGATGGGGCAGGAATTAGCATGGGGTAGATGATGCTATTTCCCATGCAGTATCTCAGTGTTATTGGACAGCTCTCCTTTGCAGAAGCTCAGGCATGTAAGTTATGAGGGGACTAGCAGCTCACACCAGTCTAACTAGCACTTTTTAATCTTGCCCTTCATGTAAACAAGGTAGCTTTTAAAATGCTACATGCTGTTTTAGAAGATTGAGTCTGATGCTTTCCAAAATCCTGTCTGGCAATGCTCGATAACAGTTTTCTCAATTAGAACTCTAGTATAGGTGAATCTGGTGGTGTTTTAAAAATAAAGTGGATGTTGGGGCAGGATTTCTGTGAGTGTGTGAAAGTCTGTGATTTAGTAAAGTCTAAATTGGCACTGCTGTTGGATGCATGGGGAGTAAAGGAATCTGAACTTCTCACCTGGGAAGGATGTGGGAAGGTAACACCTTGTGCTTTTTTAAATTTGAGTTTAGGTTTCAATGTGGAGGAATTTGTGAGGTATCTGAGCAGAAAAAAAGATTCTTGGGTAAATGCAGCCTTTTACATCTTTGTTTCTATTGGTTATGGAGTTCCGAGTTCATAATGATAACTTGTTTCTAATGGTAAACATGTATGGGCACTCTTCCTCTTCACCAAGCCTGTGCCTCTTCTGTCAGATGCAACTTTCCTTGTTAACAATAGGTTACAATGATTAAGTATTTTCTGCTGCTTATTCTTTGACCATCTATGCCTAATGCTTCTTAGATGAAGCTTGGATAAATATACGCTCAATAAATAGATTTCTGGGTGCTTAGATTGAGTTGTGGACTGAGCCTCAGTCCTGGTGCTTGGTTTTTGTTTTTTTTTTCCTGTAATTTCTTATGGATGATACTTTGAGTTCTGTCTTGGGCATTTTTTTGCTGTCTGTTCTGGGTGTGATAGGCTTAGATAAATGCTAGATTGTAACACTGACGCTAACAAGCAGCTATTGTACTCTGCCTTCCAGAATGAATGTCTGCTGTGTCCTGTAATTACTGGGGTAAAAGAGGACACTTGAGTTCTTAAACTAAGCCATTTTCTGCTGTTTTCCTGGATAACAGTCATCCAGGCGGTAGAGAGATCTTGTGTTGTCACTTCATGCAGAAGAGTATGATACAGGTTTATTCCAGTCTTCTCAGTTTGTTGTGATTCTGTCTCCGTGTCTTCCTTATCGATTTGTGGTTTCATCTGGAAGAGTTCTGCATCAGGACAGTTGAGCATCAAGACTTTGGGCTCCAATGAATGTTGCTAGTCACTATTTCCTCAGTAATTGTACAACAGCATGATGGATCTGTCTTCCCTGAAGCAGTCAAGGTCTTCAGTACATACATTCCTTTGTTACCTTAAATCTTGGGCATTCATTTGTGTGCTTCGTTGAGTTGAAAGATAGCTGGGGTGGGCGGCTTAATGGTTTGCGATAGCATTCACAACAGCTATGTAATAGCTGGGAATTTGGTTTTCTCCGTTCCAGTGCTGTTTTTTTCCTTAGCTGTTACTCTGTGTGAGAACTAATGGGCATCCAGATGGCATGACGGATGCCTTACACAGACCAGAATGAATATTTCATCACGACTCCCAAAGATAATGTGTGGTCTACTAAGCAGTTTTTTTACAGCAAGTAGCTCAGCTTCCTGAGAATATCACAGCTTCCAAGTGTTTCTGTGTTTGAGGGAGAGAGGGTTTGGGCTTCAGACTCTGCAGCTGACAACCTGGAGTTATCTAGCTCTTGCTTACCAATCTGGGGCAGTCAAGATAAGATGTGGATCCGATTCTACAATGATGCTTTGATGCTGGGGATATCTAACCTTACTGCTTAAGTTTTTGATGTTAGTTATTTGCAGGCTTTGGCAACCTAGCAGCTAACTTAGAGGTAAAACAGTTCTGTTGTAGTGGGGTGTTGAGTGGGCTTTTTTTTTTTTTGTTAGTCTGCTAGTTTGCTTGGTTGGTTGGTTGGTGGTGGTGTTTTGGGTTTGTTTTTTGTAATTCTGAAATGTTCCTGGAAATAAATAACATCTTCCTTGTCAGACTACTTTGTGACAGGGTGAAAACACTGAGTGCACTCCCTGGCTGTGGTGTCTAATCTCAGAGGCACTGAAGTGCTAACTAGTTATTCTGGGAAGTAGTTATTGACCATAGGGTTGGAAACCCTGTTCCTTGAGGAATGGATGCAGTTTTAGCAAAGAAGGGGTAAAAGAATTTCTGGTCTCCGCTAGTAGGGGATTTGAAGGCTTACAAAACTAGACTGTTTCAATGGGTGGTCATAGACCCTCAAGCCAGTCCACAGGTTCTTCAGAATATTTTCTTCTGCCTTCCTTCTTAAACAGGGGAAATGCAAGGATTGACAGGGACAGTGGCTTGTTTTTCATACATGGGTCCCTGCTTTCTCCAGGCATCTATGTGCAGGGAAGCACTGCTGCTCTCATATAAGGGTGCTTACAGGAACAAGCGCTGTAGAGTGTTCTCCCTGTCACTGAGCGCTGTGAAAGAGCCGTGATGGAGAGTGTAGGGGGCCAGTGCTGGACAATGTCTATTCCCTTCCCATGGGCTGACACTGTCAAGTTGTTTGAAGTCTCTTCTGAGAGGAATCAGTGGTGTCACGTAAGGGCAGTTGTGTTCTGATCTCTCCTGTAGACATCGTGCTACTCAGCTTTTCATGATCGGTGTTAGAGGCAGCCAAGATGTCCATACTGGTATTGGTGTATATGAGCTGCAATTGCTGTCTCTAAAGATGCTTCTGCTTTTATAGTTAGTAGTTAAAGGCTGACCCTCTCTTTAGGGCTTGTGATTCATAAGTACTTTTTTCTGTTCTGATTGATTTCATCCTGTAAGTTAAAAAAAGAAATGGAGAAGGCTTTTTAATAACACACAGACCACGATGGCTAGATTTACATCCTCTGCAGCAAATAGCTAAGATGGCAAAGAAAAAAAAGTGGGGTCTTTGAAGCAATTAAAAGACTAAAACTTTTCCATTTTACGGCTTGTACAATATGGTGAAAACTGGTAGTGATTCTGCATTTGTTTGTCAGACAGCTTTCCAATGTGAGAGAGAGCAGTGCAGTTGCTGGTAAGATGGCCAAACTGTTTGGTTTATATTTTCCATACAGAGTGTCTGCTTTATTCTGAATTCATTTAGAAAACCTCAAGAAAAATATTTAAACTACTTTCAGGAAAGATTAAGGCAATTAAATTTTGTTCCTGTGGAAGAGGTAGGGCTGTGTGTGTGTATGGTGAGGGGAAGGAGTGTTAACAGCTTTAGCACTTTTGTATTCTGGGGAGACAGGAATTTGCCAGACTGTGTGTATATTACTCTTTCAGTGAAAATCTTCAAACTTCTGTATCACTTTTCAAGCAACTGTAAATCTTACTGTACACATACTTGGAGGAAATGTAGTTTGGAAACTGTGTTCTTGGAAGATAGCAGCTGTGTGAAACATGGAGCTTCTGCCCCCCCCCGAGATGCTAAGAGGATTTCTCCGACTGCATACAGGATACAAAAAGTGCTGCTTTTGTATAGGATGCAAGTGAAAACAAGGATATCCTCTTCCCTTTTCTTTTTCTTTTTTTTTTTTTTTAAAAAAAAGCAAATACTTTTCAAAGGCAATATTGGGGGTTCCAAGTTTGACTTGCTTGCAAAAGGGCTTGAGAAACCATCTTGGTATTGCCTCTAAATTAGAGGCTTTTTAGACATACATTATATTTCTGTGGCTGGTGTTCAATTGCTGGACTGTTTGGCAGGTTGTAGATCTTCATTTCCCAAATGTATATGTCCTATCCCTGTATTTTCATCTTTACTTGAATGTTCAACAAAGGCTTTGAGGTGTAACCAATTTCTTTGGATGAAATGTCTTCAGTGCTGTGGGGTTTTTTTGCCCCTATTGGAACCTCATTAACTTTCATGTGTATTTTAGGTTTAGGAAATGACTTGTGCTTCATGCAGGCTTCAAATGGTGCGTCAGTGATAAACTCTTTCTCATGCTATAGCTTTTGGGCTCCGTAGAGTAACGGATGTTTCATCCTAAAACAGGAGGAGGAGTCCCTGAAATGATTTCTGGCCAAATACTTAATGCAGTCTTACAATATGAGTGAGCTTGACATGTGTTTATTGTGGGAGAGGCTCCCCTGGTATTTATTATTAAAGACTGGAATTTAAGTCTAGTTTTCTTTACCACAAAAAAAGGAAGTCAGTTGCAGGCATCAGATGAATGAAGTTTAACAAGACTTTTTCCTAAGTTAGTGTTTCAGCTAGGCTATTCTTGGGTTTTTACTGCTGCTGGAGTTTGATTGAGACCCTTCATTTATATCTAAAGGATCTCCTGTAGAGATTTTTAGACTTTGAAACTGTCTTGAAATTTGGAGGGAAGAGGAGGAATTATTTTGCTGTCTCAAATCTTTCAAACAAATTTAACAATTCAGGCACAGAGCAGTTGATTCCAGCTGTCTGAGACAGGTGGGCCTGATGAACATATATAGTGTGGTTTTTCTGGATTGTTTATAGTGTAGTACTCAGCAGAACTTCCAGAAGTAATTTTCTTTGTATACAAACCTGGAGAAATACTAGTGTCTTAACCACAGAGTGAGTGGATTACACTTCAGAAAGTAACTGTGCTCTCCATGACATGCAAAATGAACAGATTATATAGTTCTGTTGTTGAATAGTTGTGTGGTTTCTCTTCTAATGTAGCTGCTATAATTTAAAAAATGGAATAGGATTGCTTTGAGAAATTGAGTCATGAAATCATGGAAAAGAGGAGGAATGCAGGGAAAAATTGCTCCTTTCAGCTTCTCTGCAGCTCTTCAGTGAGAAGAGAATGGTATTTGATGTCCCTGGGAATTCTTACTAGTGCGTGCTCTTGCTAAGTTAGCAGTATACAGAATAATGGGGAATTCTAGTAATTGGTACCTTTCCTATTTAGGCTTGCAAAGACTGATGACAGGTTTTTAAATTTAATTGCAAACCCACGTCTGAATGTTCTTAAAGAACTCGTTAGTACCACGAGCTGCTGGAATAGAGGTTTCTCTTGTACAAGATGAAGTTTTGCCAACAATGACGTCTTCACTGCTATGCAGAGTCCTCAAGATTGTGTTTTATGAGGAGGGTGAGAGAAACTTGGATGGATCTCAGCAAAATCTTTAACAGGGAGTGGAGAAAAATCTGTGAGAGCTCCTCCTAATTTGCTCCCTGTTGTTAGATTTAAGATCAATTTTCATTCCATATCAAATAGTTGTTTCAGTTTTTGTTATGACACAATATGAAGACCAGATTTTACTGAACTTGCCAACATAACTAAGCAAATATTGTTCACATTCTTAAGCTGCTTCTTGGTTTGTTTTCTGTTACTTACTGGGGAGACTGCTGGTATCGAGAATGAAAAAACTATAGCAAGTTGTCCAGCATTTGAAAGCTGAAAGAATAACTTTTTTTCAGGCCTGAAAATGTTGGGACTTAAATAGATGCTTATAATTGTAAAGTGAAAGAGGAATATCAAGTATATTTCACTTATAGACAGAAGGGATGATGAAAATATGCCAGAGCTTGATTGCTAGTTCTAACCAAACTCTGCTTTTGTCCCCCCAAAAAAAAAACAAACTAAAACTTTGAACTCCTTTAGTAAGGTGGAGGAACACTGTGAAGGTGGAAGATTGTGCTGTTTGCTAGTCCTCTTCCAGTTGTACACGGAGTTTTTGAGACAAGGTGACTAAAGACGGCTTCCACTCGTTCAAGCCATAGAGTTCATAGCCTTTGTGCAGCTAAGCTTCTCCTTTTTTTTTTTCATGTTTGGTTGTTTGTGAATTGTTTGTGTGGGTGGTGTTTTTTTTTTTTTTTTTTTTTTTTTTTGGCTCTTTTTTTTTTTTTTCTCTCGCCTTTTTTTTCTGGCATTTTTTTTTACTTTTTCCCGAGGGGTTTCNTGTGAATTGTTTGTGTGGGTGGTGTTTTTTTTTTTTTATTTTCTATATGCCTCTCATTCTGTATTCAGCCCAGCCATCATTTGCTGGAACTGATTGTTACATCTTGCCGAAGGATTGCTCAAAGCAGGTGACAAGAGGTGAGAGAGACCTTTTCTTGCTTTGAATTATTCAATAGTGGGTCTCTAGTTGACATTTCTAATATTAACTTTTAATAGTTCTGTCCTGTGGTAATCCATCTGGATTGCTTGATTGGGTGACAGATTTTTTTTCATGTAAGTCATGAAATCAGTTAGTAAGAAACCTTCTGCAGCCTTCTCTAAAAGGCTTCAGTCTGAATGTCACCTACTCGCTCTTAAAGTAATATAACATGTAGATATTCATAATTATAAAACTAGCCACTCACTTGGAATGGTCACCAGTCTTTTAAGCGGACAGTATGAAGTAACTACTAGTGGTATTTACTAATCTGGGAGTCTTCTCTTCATCAGCCCATGCTCCTCTTTGAGCAGTTTTTTTCTGGGATCCTGGAGTAGCAAAGTTTCAATTACTTCTACAGAAAGCCCTCTTAGTGAGGAGCGGGCTGATTACCATTGCACCACTGACTTTCTGTGCAGGGCTGAGTTGGCTTTTTGGCAAATATGAGGAGACATGTTTCTCTTCGTGTGTGTGTGTGTTTGCGCTCTTGATTTGTCAATGATGTATCATCATGGGCAAAGCTGAGGGGAAGAAACAAACTTCTTAATAATGTCATCAGCCCTCTGGGAAATTGTGGCTGGTATGGTATGCCTGCTGTGTCTTGTAGGGCAGCTTTTAATGAAGGAAAACCTTAATAGACTGTATATAAAGGCAAATCAGCATTGAAGCAGTGCAGCTGACTTTGTGTAGCTTACTTGCTTATAAACACGTATAGTTTGACTTCATCTGTTGCAAATAACAAACTCCTATGTTAGAGGAGTAGCAGGAGTCTCAAGTCAAAGTGTTCTGTAAGATCATTGTTCTTCAGTGCACAGGGTGCTGTACTGATAGCAGATGGGGAAAACAAAGGTTGACAGTTGTAGCTGGAAGACTGGGGTAACTTCTGGTGTTTCTCTCATAGCAGCTGGGACTCTAGAAAGCAGGAAAACTGCAGGGAAGGGTATGGAAGAAAACAGACAGGAAAGATGCACGGGAAAATATGCCAAAGCATACAAATTGCTGAGAGTTGCCACCTCTTTTTTTTGTTTGTTTTGTTTTGGGTTTTTTTGTTTTTTTCTTTTCCTCTAGTTGTACTAAATGTACACAATTCCCATAGCACAGGAGCCACAGAGACTATGAAAGCAACTGTTACTATTTCAAGGCAATATTTATTAATACTGTTTTAATTTAGCTTGTCATTTGTCCCATATAAGTTGCAATTTTGCTTGCTGAGGAAAATAGGTAAAGCCGTTCTCATATTCTGGAGACAGTGAAAGCAATTGTTACTTACTTTCAACTCTGTCACTTCAAGAGGGAAGTAGTTCAGTGTGCACTGCTTTAAATATTGTGTATGATATACCCCCTTTAAGCACTTCATCGATCACTGCCAGCAGAACAATCTGATGCTGATGAGGAAATCCTCCCATGGAGCCTGCAGTTCAAAATGGGCCAGCCAAAGTCTGCAGCTGAAGGGACTCTTGCTCTTTCTGTCAGCAGAGATGTTGCACTGTGTCAGGGTAGCTTATAAAGTCTGATGAGCCACATCAAAGCTGTAAATCAGGTGGTAAAAGCTCTAGTACTACATCAATATTGCAGGCTTTGTCAACCCAGTCATATGCAAAGCAATTGCCATCTTAATGTGTGTTGGAGTGTCATCTTTGAAGAGTTGACAGCATTTTTTCAACAATATTTTACCTTTTTAAAAAGAAAACTTAATTTTAAATGTGCAGTGCTGTCTAGAGCTAGGCTCTGCTGCTTTGTTTTTTAGTCTCCTGCTTCTCCACTGTAAATGAATTACAGAGGTGTAAGAACTGCAGAAACAGACTTGCATGTAAATTGTCACCAGAAGGAAACCATTGCTGTCACAGAGTCCTGAAAGGCCCAAGTTTCATCCAATTATTACATAAGTTATACTAAAAATAATACTGTTGCAGTCAGCACTTGGAAAACTGAAAGGGAAGCTAATACTAATTTTTTGAGAGGGGTGCGTGCGTTGTGATTGTCCACCTTTTGCGGGCAGTGTAGAAGACTTTCTGTGCACAAATCAGGGTTATAATGTCAAGGGAACAGCCTGTTGAGTTGATGCTTTGTTTGTGATAGAAGTTAGAGATACAGTAAGAGCTAAAGCTGGGACTACAGGCAAGAGTGGCTTTGTAGTTAGCTTCATAGGAACAAATTCTTTTATATCCTTATTTTCTATCAAGGCACTTACTGAGTTACTTAAACCACAGGTTTTTGCAGTTGTTCGTTTCTTGCTTTCTAGATCTTTCTTTTTAATTAGATGCACTTTAGCAAGTCAAGATAGCAATTTTTAAGACACTGGGAGTAGTAAAACCTCACTGTCTGAACGAAGGAGCCTGAGGAATAAGAGAGGAGATCCTGCTTCTGCCACTGACTCATTGTGGCCTGAGGCAAGACTTGTCTCTCATCTTAACCATCTGCAGAATGATGAAGATGATACTTTTCTCATGGTGGTAATTGGTAGCATGTGAGACAGTTAATATGGTATAGGAGAAATGAAGTGTTCAGCACATCTGAGGAGTAAATAAGGCAAAGGTTGCTAACTGGAAGAAGATAAAATAATTTTGTCTCATTTCTGGAGCAAGATTCCCCTTTTCTGAGGTTAGTGCTTTACACAAGTAAACACCCTCTTTCAGAGATGTGAATGCCCTTTTGCAGAATGAAGACTCTTGCAACGCTGACTTTCTTTTCTAATGTCTCCCTTGTGTAATTTTGTAAAGTTTTAGCTGATAATTTTAAGAACTTTGAAGGCCTGATGATGCAGCCTCAACATGTTAACTACTACTCTAAATAGCACGTGACTCTTTCAATTTCAGAGTTCACAGCAAGATTTGCAAGTCCAGTGACTTCTGTTGATACTTAGCAAAGCTTGTGAGCAAGCTTGAGCCTTACATAGCACAGTAAGATGGTTGAATAATGGGAGATGACAGCTATAATGCCTGTGAAAGAAACTGTATGCCACATGCAAGGCATGGTGAGAAGAGCCTTTCTATTTCTTCATATAATGAGTCCTCCTGACACCTAGGTAGTAGGAAACTTTTCCCTTGCAGTTGCCTTAGCATTGACAGAGTTGGTCTAGAACATCTTTTGAGTGGCTTCTGCTTTGGCCATTCTCATTACAATGCTCTGTTACCTGAAAAAGAGGTCTATGTCCCGATTCTCCCGAAACACAGAGACTGTGTTTAGAGAGGAGACATTGCTTTATTCTGGCCAGGTTGCAGGGTGGAGTATTTCCACAAATCATGCACACCCCATGCCAGTTTCCTCTTCATGGGTATACACGAAAATTACAAGGTAGCACACTCCCAGTTACAATGATTGGTTAGTAATTTACATATGATTATGATGTTTGCTATGTCATTCTCCTCAGTTACTGCTCCTGTGCAGGGGAAGGGTCTCCACCTGGGCAAGGGTCTTCTTGGCCTACGGGCATGATTTTTATATTATAATGAAGGGAGCTCAGTTTAGGACACCCAGAATTTTCACTTTTCTGCCAAGTTGGCTAGGCCTTTCAAAACATGGTAGATTAGTAGCATCCTCAAGGTTCATATGCTTGTCTGCTCCAGGATGTTTTACTTCAAAGAAAAACAAGACTTGCTTTCCTTGATTAGGTGTTCTTTATCATACGACTCAAGGATAGACTCCTCGTTATCCATGAGAACGTCTCAGAAAGCTCCTCTACTAATTAGCCCAGATACTTGTGAAGAAACATTCCCAAGGCCAACCATCTGGCCAAGTACATAACAAAATGGTTGCACGCAAGACCCTGCGTCAGAAGTTCAGCTAATGCCAATAGTTAACGGGCCTAACTAACTTCAATGCTAACAACTTTGACGCTATCAAAAAATGGCAAAGATTCTAACTACAAGACAACATGACCAGAAATTAAAATTGTTTTCAAAATTGTTTTCAGGGAAACAAATAAGTGATGACAGACAGTAGACCACACCATGTTCATGATGTATTCCTAATATGAATCCAACTTCCAGATCCTAAAAAAGGCAACTCATTTGTTCTGAGATTTCCCCCTTGGCAAATTCAGAAGTTCTAGTTGTTGGGGAAAAGTCTTGTTTTCTAAGAACATGTGAAAAGCTGGACAATGTAATGTAGTGGAAAGTACGAAATGGGATGTGTGCTTCCCTTCAGCTCTGGATTTCTCAGAGTGCGTTTGGGGTTTGACAGAGGTCAGAGGGTATAAAAACTGTAACTACAAACTAGATTCATTTTATCTGACAATTAATTTGTTAGTTGTGGCAAATGTGAGGCATTTGGGGAAGAGGTGGCTTCGGTAGAAGTAAGCTATTTGGGATAGGCTTGTGTTTTGTGTGTGCACATGTGCCTTGGATTTCTTGTCTTTGTGGGTGTAAGTTTGCTGCCCATATTTAGATGTCACCTAGCATAGTGGATTCCTGTGCTATGATGAGGATTCCTAGGTGTTACAAAGTGAAATAAGTACATAGAAACAGTTGAAGCAGATGGCTTATATGAGAACTGTTGAGAACAGAGAAGGCATCAGCAATGTGGTGAGAGTGGTGGATTAGAGTAGTGAAATATCTTTAATTATATTGTGCTGTGTGTAGCTTTTTCCTATTTTGCTTCTCTAAAGAGATCAGTAGGGTTCTGAGCTGGTCTGCAATGACTCATTTGATGTCATTTAATTCTCTGGGATTCTCTGTGTAGAAAGTACATCCTTCTAAACCCTGTTGACCTTCCTTTCACAATCACAGCAGTTTTCAAGAATGGCCTATCCGTATAAAGAAAATCAATAGAGTTTAGTCCCTGGAGCAACGAGTGTTGTTTCTTAGCTTCACAAAACCAAATGGAAAGTGTGAGCCTTCCCTTGAGCTGTTTTGGGTTTCTTTTAGGTTCCTGGCATTCTTACATGTTCTTAACTTACAACAGGCTTGACATAAGGAGGGGAGACTGAACGTAAGTTCCATGATGGTAAGGGAAGGCAATACGCTAATTTTGAATTAACTGTTACCTGGAATGTTCTGTGATGGCTGATGGCAGCTTCAGCACTAATTGTACATTGGCTTACCTGGCTCTTCTGTTCTGTTTTTCTCTGCTTGCTAAGGCTGGTTTTCCCATTCTAATTTGGATTCTCAAAAAATAAAAGGGAGTCTGCATGGGACCCTGCTCCCCCACAATGGCCTTCACTTGAAAAAATAAAGGAAAACACTGCTTTGCTGATATCTGGAAGGGGCTGGGTTTGTCCTTGCAACAGTCGAGTCTGGTATGAAAGCAGAGGGGATACTGCTATTTTTTGCTTGCTGGAGCAAGAAACAGAAAGGGCACTGTATGCTGCTTAAATAAGAAGGTTGATAAGGAGATTAAGTCTTTTAAATTCTTACAACATACCTGTGTGTGTTATCTTGTCCATAAAGATTTTCATTTGTATATTTTTTGAGAAACTGAAAGGGGAAAACATTAAAAATTGATGTCAGCATTTTATTTAGGCATAGTATTAAGTTCAAATCTGAGTGTGTGGGGAGGGGTAATTTTGAAGTGCGAAATCAGAATCAGCCATGCAGGTAGGACAGATACCATAAACTGTTTCCAGATTTCAGAATGACCTCCTAGATTGGTTCCTTTCAGTTGCTTTTAGTGATATCTGGCTACTATTGTCATTGCAGTTTCTAATGATGTAGATTCCTGAAAGGTGGTGTTTATTAGCAAAGCACATCTGGTTTCTTGTACATCTAAAGTTGTAAGAAGAACTGGGTGCTTTGGTGTTAAGCCATTACACACCTTGGAGAAAGCACATCTTTATACAGTGAATTTTTTTAGCATCTGTGTTAGAAATCATTGTAGCAACTTAAACTGTTGCTTTGGTTGATAATGACATTTAGGTTGAGATGGTTTTTTTGAAACACCAGACTTTGAAGATCTGCAAAGCACCTGGGCTTGAACACTGCATTTGCTTTAACAAGAATTCACATATAATAAGCTCACTGCTGATAAGCAAGGTTTTCTGTGATGAGACTGCAGGAACAAATGATCATCTGCATGGTAGAAAGAACTTACTATGAGCTAGTCTAGCTTTTCATTTAAGCTGTGCTATTGCTTTACATAAAGTTTTGTTTGGAAAGACTTTTTCTTTTAGAAAAGCTCCTAATACCCAATCAAAGTTGCAGTGTGTGTGTGTGTGGAAAATGTATTTCTGTCTTCCATAGGATTCTTAGGAGGATTTTAAGTGATTTCACCATTAAGAAAGCACATATTTTGCTTTGTTCTGTATTCTGAGTATGCATAGTTTAAACTTCTGTAACTATATATTGTTACATATTTCCCAGATGGAAGATAGTTCTTGAATTTTTCATAGAGGAGGCTTGAAGACTGAGTTGCCCCTTTTTCCTTTTAATAGGCTAAATAGATCAAACTGTTCATGAATCTCTCTTCTTATATTTGTATTTTTTTTCCTTGAATCAGATCTCATTTCAGTCTTTGAGCTGTGGATTTCAGACCTAGCCATAGTATTTCACTAGCAGTTGCACCAGTAATACAACATTTTTAATCCTATTTGCTATTGTCTATTTATATTCTCAAGGATAAAGTCAGCCCCTTTGACCTAGCAGCGTGGAGCTTTTTTGATTCAGATGGGAAAACGGACCAGACTCATGTGCCTAAAATTGTTATACAGGGATGTCAAGTCTGACCTGTTGTCAAGACCACCATGTGTCTCTCAGGTTAGCTACTGAAAGTACATTCCGCATAGGTTTCTTTTCCCCAGCTGTGTGGAAATAAATTGAGGTCTTTCTGAATTGAATAGCTTCAAAATATTTCCTGTACTGACTGATGGCTGGCTATCCTTCCTTAGCCCAAAAGATACGAATTTCATCTAGGCCTGTTAATAGTTTTCTGGAAGCCAGGGTCTGTTACTTTTACTGAATTTTCTTTTTCAGCTACTTGTAAACTTACCCTGCTGGAAACATTTTTTTTTTTTCTTTCACCTCCATTCATAGCCTCCACCTGATTAGGTCTTCCACTGGCACCAAATCTCTCTCTTTGGTTGAACTCTCTTCAGGTCTTTACGGGATCAGTTTCCTTATGCCTCTTTGTGGATTTATAGTGATGTTCCACTAGAAACACCACCCACAGGACTGACAGTCACCAACCGAGGTAGCAGTAGTAGTTGCTGGCAAGTTAATCAGTCACCTGCAAGTTAACTGGATGCATTATGGTTGTCCTTGGTACGCCGGTCTCTGATGCCTGTCAAAGGGGTCAGCTGTTTTGTCACCTGAACCTGCATGATCATTTATGGCTTCACGTTTTACTCATTGACAGCCATATGGTGTCATCCCCTGCAGCTAATCCAGTTGACTCTGTATTGATGACCAGTCCTTTTTAGTTATTTGCTACTCCCTCCGACTTATCTCCTCTTATTCTAGCCACTGAAACCATCCCTGCTGGCCCACACTAGACTTGTTCACCTTGAGTCTTCTGCATCTTTTAAGGCCTGCTGACCAGTTGATTTGATACTGTCTTACTGTGTGGTGTGAGGAAACTATCAAAGGCCTGCTGGAACTCTTACTTTAGCAGAATTACCGTTTTCAACTATACTCGCAAAAGATCAGTGTTTCTAGAGGGATGAGTTTACATCTATTTTGGTTTAAAATGTGTTGATTTAGTATGAATGGGCTTATTTTGCCATCTTCTAAAACAATATGTTTGGAGACTGTTTCAGCCTAGAAGGCCTTAAATACCTGGTTCACTTGGGTAAAAGCATGGCTTTCTTCCAGTGCTGCAGAGCTTTACTGATCTTTTTTTTTCTTTCATTTCTTCTAATTCAGTAGCATTGAAATAAGCAATAGCTGTAAGATGGGGTTGAGGTAAAAGAACCTTCAGAGCAAGAGAGTTAATTTTTTGGAGGAGAAAAGGTGTGTGGGTTTTTTGGTATGGTGGTGGGTTTTTTTGTGGTTTTGGGGGGGGATGTTTGGGGTTTTTTTGTTTTTCTTTTCTCTCTGATCTTTTTTTTTTTTTAAGCTTCACAGTGGTAAGCTGGCTTCTTCAATAACTGGAATCGGAAATGTTGCTTCTGCCGAACTGCTAATAGCAATAAAATTGGTACATAGGCAAGCTGACATTTAATAACATATGCTACAGAAATGCTTGTGAGTAATTGGGATTGGGTTCCCACAGTGTTAGGCATTGTACAAAATATTAATTTCTGCCCTTGAGATCTGTGTATAGGCAAGACAAAACCAAGGTAGTTCAAGCAAGCATAAACAAGCAGAGTGGTAAATGTAGTGGGACAGGCATGTTTGTTAGGCAGCTGCTTTTCTCTTTGGTCTTGATTAAGTGTGCATTAACTTAATGGAAAGAGGTGAAGGCAAGTTGCAGGGGAGCAGGAGGGAAGGGCGAGAGTAGTGGTGCAGTCTGTTATGGAAGAGCTCGATTTGCCAAGAGTGAGGGAGAAATCACGTCTGGCATTAAGAACCATAGCCATAGCCTCTCAGTCTGTTAGAGGGAGGGCTGGAGGAGGAAGGGGAGCGAGGGTCAGGCTAACTCATGAGGCTGGTGACTTCCTCGCAGTCTGAAATGACTGCACTACAAGATACACTCCTTCTGTCCTTTGGACTGAGAGCTATTTCCCCAGCTTTGTTTACTCTTCAGTGCGAGCTGTGGCAATAAAAATATTTGCAGTAATTAGAAAAACTAATCCTTTATGAGAAGCAGAGGCAGTGATTATACCACTTACAAGTTGTCCTTATGCACTTCCTGGTGTGATGAAAAGCAATTGTTTATTCGTGTGGTTCTCCCTCAGCCCTTTCTTCATTCCGTCCTTCTTTGATATGTGAAAAGTAAATACCTTCTCCCCTGCCTATTATACAAATGGCTGCTTAGTGGAAAGGATGTTTCTGAAGAACTTGCTTTAACTTAGAGAGGGTGATCAATAAGGTGCATGGAAGGATGAGATATTGAGTTTTCCCTCCCTCCTGGCTCGCCATCTATCTCTCACATTACCAGCAGTGAACCTGGAAGTACCAGTGCTCTGTAGGACATGGAGGTTCCTCTGGAGCCTCCCTTCTTTTAAGGGGTCTACATCTGAATCACAGTTGTCCCTCTTGTGGTGGCTGTGAGTGATTATTGCCTTCCTAATTATGGAACACTAGTCTCCTGCGGTTTACTATAATAAGACGAGTGACTGAAATGTTGTCTAAACCCTATTGAAATGTCTTAAGGTAATTTTCTTATTTACCTTATTTATTCTAAAAGTGATGCTAATATTTGTCATCTGTAACTTACAGTGTATCTAGTTCTACAGAATCACTTGCTGTAGGTCCAGATGCTGTGAACTTCAGAGGAATAAAGCCTACCTGCTCTAGCTGCATTGGGCTCGAACAGCTGAAGTGTTTTGTTTTTTTTTAACTAAGAAGGTAACTGTTCAGAGTAGCCAGAATAATTAGTGTCATTTGTTTTTCTGTAGGTTTGTAGGTCAAACATGATGCTTTTCTCTCTTTATGGTATGCACACACTTCTGATGGGAGGTGAACTTGGAGCCTTGATAATTCTCAGGGGCAAGAAGATGATTGTAAATTGAGGATGTCTCAACTAATGAATTTGGGGTCTGCCTCCAGTAATAGCACCTATCAATATCTTAAAGATGACAGACTTCTCACCACGTATTCTTGTGACCTTTATTTCTCTCCCAAATTGGGAGATTATGGATGTTATGCTACTAGTTGCATTTAAAGCAATGTTTGAAATTGATTTGTGCAAGCTACCTTGAATGTGACTGCCATTCCTTGTTTGAATTTGATGCTTGAGAAATGAGACAAAGAATACACGGGGAGCTTTTTTTAAGTTCTGTTAGCCTCTCCTTTTGGTTTGACATAATTTTTCTGCATCCTAGGCTTACTCTCATTCCAAAACTAGTGGGAATGGGTGAAGTTCCAGGACATATTTCACTAGTGTTGGAGTGCAAAGGTGATGAATTTGTCTCTAAAGAGGATCTTTCTTTCTAGCTGGTGGAATGATTTTAGTGTAGATACAGTGAGGTAATTAAATATTTCCAGCTTTGAAATGACTGAGAAGTACCTGGTCCATGTTTTATTGCTTCTGGGAGAAATACCGTTTCTTCTTCCACTGGGTAGTGGATGGAACAGGCTGCCATGTGTAACCTCACAGTCCTGTATCTTGTATTCTGTGTTTTAGTTGCACCATCTGTCCTTGATCAGTGATGGAAAAAAGAAGGCTGTTTCAAACACTCTCTTTGTAGTTGTCCAAAATACACTACAAATGCTATAGGCAGCTGCTTAAGGCCAAGAAAAGTAAGGTCTTAGCTGTGAATCTCAGAGCCTTGGTAGCTTTGCAGTTTTCTTTTATTTCTTGTGCCCATACCATAGGATGGGAGGGCAGAGGATATGAACAGTGAATCAATATGTGATTAGATGAGAGAGTTTTTTGGAGGGATGTTGTCTTTGGGGAAGTACCAAATTGGGTTCACCTCCATCTTGCTGCATGAGTGTGCTGTGACTCTACTAAAGCAGGATTGCTGCAGGGTAGAAAGGGCACTGTGGTCAATGCTTTAGGCCTTCAGTGTGTGAAGGATACCCGGGTGTCTGGCAGGGAAAACGCTGCTAAACCTGCTACAGTATTTTTACTTTTCTTCACTCTGTTTTCTATAGATAAGTCTGTGTTTCTCGGAAGAGGTTACAGGAGTAAAATTGGGCCAAGATTAACTGCAACTGTAAAGCAATCTCTGGTGTGTTGTGCTGTTGGCACTAGGCTAAATATTAAAAAGCAAGCTCAACCAAGAATGGGATATACCACTAGGGAGCTGTGACTGTTCCATCTTACTCTTCGAATTAATTCTAGAGCTCAAAGAAGAAGTTTGAGAGTGAGCAGCCTGAGGGCTCAAACAATAAATTGCAAATTGAGAAGTGATATTTTAAGAATTTTGTGAGTGGTAGGGTAAGGGAGTTACATGCTTGAGGCATTCTGTGGATAGTGATTTTAATGTTTCTTAACTTTTTATTTAAAAATTTTTGATGCCTTGTCATTGGGTTGGGGGACAGCTTTAAAGTTTTATCGGCATTCAGTGATTTTTTTCCTGTAATCCCAGCAATTTGACAAAGGAATTAAGTGAAAGAGCAAGCCTTCATTTGACTTTTCAAGGACACCTTGTCAGATATTGTGGTTTTGCAGCCTGTATGAAAGAAAGGGAGCACTTATTTCAGATGTTACAAGATTTAAAAGGGGGGGGAAAAAAGGCAGTAAACACAATGAATTGGAATAACACTTGCATTCATTTATTTGTGCATGACATTCAGACCTCCAAAAACTTTTGACAACTTACTTGCATCTTTTAAAAGGTTCTGTAAACTGATTGATGCAGAATAGTGAACAGAAAGTAAGGTGAGTATACCAACCGAGGAAGTCTTCAAGGCTTTATCTGTACTTAATTTCCATGACAACACTTATCACCTAGCCACTCAGATGACAATAAGGAAACCATTTTGGGGTTACAGGAAAAATAAGGAATTTAATATTTTTGGTGTTCATTTTCTGCTGTTTGTTAGCCTTTCTTTTTCCCCTGTGAGAGGATCATATGGTATCACACATACCTAGCATAATCTGCCTCCAGATTGTGAAAAGTGGACTCAAACATACGTAGCAAACTTGCCACTGTTCCTTCTCTTGAGCCTGGAGCTAAACCCAATGTTAATTTGCTAAACTAAATTGCAGACTGTGTAGTTTGCCCCTAGATAACTTTACTAAATACATTTTAAAAACCAAACAGCACAACAAAAGCAACCAAACAAAAAACCCTAAAGCCAAACCTACAGCACAAGGTGTCTGTCGATTTGGGGGGTGCTGCACAGTGAAATCTGACTGCTGCTTTTTTCCTCGCATCAGTTTCTGTGCTGAGACCAGTAAGCTCTAAACTCTTTGTAAGGTATTTAAAACAAAAGCCAACTTGGAGCAAATTTAGAAGAGACACAAATGGACCAGAGAGTGCAGAGGTGCCGCTGCTGACCCCGCAGGTGGAATGGAATGTGTCTGTTTACAGGAGCATAAAAATAACCCTGCCAGGACACATGTTGCCTATGCAGGAATATCCGTGTGACTCTCTCCTCTTACTTTGTATCGTTCTTATGTGGACAATACAAACTTTATCTGCTAATCTGTGTGTTTATTAATCCAATATAAACTGAAGTTTAAATATTTGATGCTTAACCGAAAGGGCCAAATGGCGTCAGGCTGCTGTGAGCTATCTGATGGAGATGCTCAGCTGTTATATTCAACTTCCATGACCTCACTTTTCAGTGACTTTTCTAGCTGTTGTTTCTTCTCCTAGTCAATTAATACAATAGCACACTTTCCTGTCAAGGTATTTGTCAGGGCACCAAACCTATGGGCAGAGAGCCCATAAAGTATTCAAAAAGCAGGGCATGAGTTCCTTTTAGCACATTCATGTAATGTAACTTTCTGCATTGCTATTCACTTCATCAGAGTGGCCTCTCAGCTCAGCAGCCTTTTTACTTCAGAGAATGGTTTGACACATATTTAAACCGGCAAGCTATGGTGCGGTGTATCAGCTGGGAGTGTTGTTTGTTTGAAAAGAGTAATATAGAGACTTTTGTTGCTAAAGGATAGAGACCTGTGTTGGAATCAAGGTCTGAAATGTGCTAGCTTTAATGCTCCTATATTCACTGATGCCTTGTTTCATAGGCAAACATCTTGTTCAACAAGTTTTCCCAAATAAATACCACCTATAATATAATGAAGACTTGTGGTTGATTTCTTCCTTTTTGAAACACTATCTCATGTAGGTTTTGTGATCCTCTTTTATAGATAAGTCATTTTAATCTAAACAGTCTTTTGTGGAAGTGTTTGGGAGTTTCCCTAGCAGTAGTTTGGAGACCAGCGTGTACTTTGTACATGCCCTAAGCAGTGTTTTGGCATGGGAAAGATTCAGATTTAGCCAACACGGTTTGGGTACGCTATATGCAACTGGTTGTTACTCTATCTTTTTTGAGTTTGTTCCCAGATCTAAAAGGTTACTTCAGCTGCAGAAGACTGGGATTTGGATGCTGACATGCAAATAAATTTATAACTAATCACATGTAGCTCCAGAACTTCCTGCCTGAGTGTTTCCCTGCTACGTGCCCACTTAAAGGAAGCTTCTCTGTCTTCTCCTAGTGTTGTAATTTAAAACCACACATTTACCATTGCTTCTACAGACTGATTGCAGTGTTATAATTTTGTGTGGTGGGAGGGATGGAGTGAAACTTTATGTAGTGATTATGGTTGTTTGGGGATTTAGATTGAAAGTATTTGGTTCATGAGACTGCCACCTGACCTATTGTTATGTATCTGAATTTTTACATGTGGGGGATGTCACCTGCAAACAGCAGGCATGGAAATTACAAGGTGGGAAGGAGACGGGCTAAGTGTTGAATTGTAAAAGGATTCAATGAGCAATAGTAGCTTAGAAAAACTCAAAAGAGAAAGCTGTTTTGTAGCTGAGTAATTTCATGGTCTGACCAACTGCATGTTCAACACACAAACAAGTGTACTGTCATGGCTGTGGGTGGTAAAGGAAAGGAACACTGCAAATGAACTGCAGAAATGGGGGTAGAAAGGATGAGAATACCTCAAGACGATCCTGCTACTGAACTGAATGCATGGTGTCATGAAACCGTGGTCTGAGGAGGAATGCGTGCTCTCTTGTATTCAGAGTGCAGAGGCAGTAAGAAAGATGATTGTATAGGGAATGAATTGACTGAATGGTTTTTTGTTTGAGTTTTTTTTGGGGGGTGTCTTTTTTTTGTTTGTGCTTGTTCTGTTTCAGTATTGCTAAAGTTAATCATTCCTTTCCCACTTTCAGTTGTTGGTAAGTGACATGCAGCTGATGGCTGTGCATTTCATGGAGGGATCCTACATGAGTAAGGAGCAACCACTTAGCAATCCTTTGCCATGGGAGGGAGGGAGAGGGGAAGCGTTTTAGAGGTGAGTTTGGGAGACAGGAACCCTGTGGTGAAACAATTTAAAGAGCTTGTACTGAAGAGAGCGAGCCAGACATGTCACCATTTTGCAGAGCCCATGTGACTCTGTTTGCCTGGACATAAAGACAAGCGGCTGCAGCAATTCGCAAAACTCATGTTAACATTGTTGATGCTGCTCTACCGAGACCTAGCTTACGTGCTTCACTGTTGCAATACTATTAAAAGATTAATATAATGCTTCATTGTTGTTGACAAAACAGCCCCATAGCAGTGCCAGAGCAACCTAGACTGCCTAATGCATACAACAGCATAAACATACACTGTTTCTTCCTAGAATATTAAAAGTATGTTGTACTGAGTGTTGAGCATGCTTTCTGTTCTGTCTGGTCTAGCTGATGTTGAACATATCAAATGCTTATCCCTTCTAAGAGTGGCTTCCCTGTATATTGTATTAATGTGAAACTACTTAAAATATTAGTTGCCTGCTTCAAAAGTTGTCTTTAAAAGAGTTCAGAGCATGTCAGTTCTAAAATAACTTCTTCCCTTACACAGGAAGATGAATTAGATTGACTGTACTGTAAAAATTTCTTAGGCTGCTACATTGATAATTCATTATCACACAGAGATTTTTAATTCTTTCTTCCCTCCCACCCCCACTTAGTGAAAGTGACTTTCAGCTCAAGGGAGATGGTATTGTGGTTCATGCTGCAAGCTGTTGGATGGATGTGGAGAAATGCTGGTGTAATCCTAAGTATGCGTGATCTATTGCTGTTTTAATTAGAAAAAATGAGACTCAGGAAAGTTGACAGCCCTTGGGAATTAAATGGGCAAACTCAATCTGCAGAGTGCAAAAAGCAGGAAACTTGAAAATAAATATATATATATATATATATTTTTTTTTTAGAGACTTAAAAAGTTTAGCAGTTGTAAGTACCAAAGGAGGACAACTGTTTAACACTAGCTGTTGAACAGACTTTTTTGGGTTTTGGCAGTTGGAATAATAAATATCTAATTTACACCTTATACTTTACTACTTTATCCTGTAGCCACTTACTATATTGTCTGTAAGTTTGCAATTTATATGACAAGGCAGAATAAACTTTTTCCTTTAAACAAGGAATGCAGTATTGCAGTTCTCTTTCCATTGTTCTGAAACTACTGATGAAATATAAAGTTCAGGAAGAGTTTTTTTCTCTTCCCATATAATTTGGCTAACCCTTGCTAAACCTCCTGAGACCTTGATACTTGTTCACAACACTTACCTGACTTTCCCAGCTTTTACCTGAAGGGCTACACTTGTTCTGTTTTTTCTGATCCTTGCCTTCATGTAATGCCACTGATTTGGTGAATGTTGGTGTCACTTCTGTAGACTTACTTCTGTCTGCCTTCCTCAATGGCAGTTGTGGAAGAAAAGTGAAGACATCTATAATCTTTCATGTGGCAGGTCTTTGGTAGAAAGGCTGAGAGAGAAGGAGAGCAGACTTGTGTTTAAACCCCACTTTCATTTTAGACAAAATAGTGAATTGCAGCAGAGATGCAGCTGAGGGGGTTTTGTCTTCACTGGTAAGTTGGTCCTGCTGTCCTGTGCCCCTTATGTGGTGTCCTCGCATGCAGTAGTCCTTTTGTTGCAGACCCTGAGAAATCTAAGAGATTAAACATCTTCAAGCTGTCCTCTGACCATGGAGTTTCGCTGTAGGATTTAGACTGTAACAAGGAAACAGGCTATGGGACTTGGGTGGGATTTCATGTCATTTAAAATCAGCATGTCAGTCTTTTCAGTCCATGAAAGCTGTATTTTGTTTGTAATCAAACCCAATATAAAAGTTAAGCTGAAGTTTGGGTGAAATACCTGAGTTGTTGAGGAATGATGCCAAAGAAAAGTGGGCAGTAGCAAGCCAAACCCAACAAAATTTTAGTTCTGTTCGCTTCAGACTAGCCTATTTCCCAGTATCTAGCATTCAGTTGGGACATAAACAAGGATTGTATGTATTCAAACTCACGTAGTCTCTGGCTGCAGTAGGTGTTAATTTGAGTGAGATTTTTGAGGACCAATATTGTCATGCCTGCTCAGCTGAGAGCTCTGCTTCCTCTGCTGCCGAATGCATCAGCTATTTCAGCATGGGCAATGTTTGCTGATGCCACTTCTAAGGTGGCTCTGAAAATACTGAACATCAGCAGCCTTCAGCTTTTGGGTGGGTTTTTTCTCCTCTTTTAAGGTGGTGAAGTTGATCACCATTTTAAAGTTGCCAGCATAGTTTCAGGAATTTTGTTTTAAGTTACGGCTATGACTCACTACTAGTTTTCTGGCTTAAGAATGTATGGGGATTTGGGGACAAAATGATGGTTTGTGAATGTTACAGAAGAATATTGTCTCCAGGAAACCGTAGACAAAGATTTTTATTTGCAACACTTCAAATTTGCAGGTGGTTCCTTTTTATTGTGCTTTACTGAATAAGTTTAGTTTTCTGTTGGAACTAAAATAGATTTATTTATCTAGTCCTTAATAAAATACTGTGCTCCAAACTTTGAGACTGTGCTCTTATATAATTCCTAAACTTCGGAGTGAGTTGGGCCATCTCCTCGTCAAAACTATAAGCATTACACGTAGGCTGTTATTTGCTGAGGAGGTATGATTTATTTTTATTTTTTATACAGCTACTTTGAAGTTCTTTCGCAAGCATACTTCATGCTAAATTTTGAGGTAGCTTACTTAAGAAAAGAAACATTATCTCTGCTGGATTTTTAGCTGCAGAAGTTTGTCAGCATCAAGGCCCTTCAGAAGATGGGCTTATCTGTCTCCAAGTGACAGATTTGCTTTCTGTTCCTCAAAACCACAAGATGTGCTGTGGAGTCTCATCCATGTTGTCTGAAGTAAAGAGATCTTTCATCTGAGCATGGAGCCATTTTGTTTAATGCTTCTGTCTTTCACTGGCATTTCTAGAGCCAAGTAGAAAAGTTAAGTGTGCAAGTAAGATGTAAGTGCTGTTTCCTTGCATTTTCTGGTCGAGAAATGAACACGGGCAAACTGGCTGTAAGCTCTCTAACTTTGCATAATTCTGTATCTTTATGTCAGCTTTGCAAGATATTTAGCCAATTGGTCTCAAGGAGAACTTTCTCTTGAAGTAGGTGACTTCTCATTTTCTTACCTGCCTGCAAGAGTTTAATACCTACTTCTGTATGCTTGCAGAATGATGTAACACATTAGTATGCCACAAAAGCAGAGTTTGCAAATAGGTCCTTCATTTGTATGCTTTTCCAACAGCTGAAATCATGTGGGTGTCATTACCTGTTGTCTGAGTGCCACTTCTCTCATCATGGTGTGCATCTCCCATTGTGCATGGTAGGAGTGAAGGAGACAGCAATCCTCTAAGACAGAGCTTTGTGCCCTCCTAGTGATCTCTGCAGGACAGTGGCAGCATAATCTTGGACAGGAAAACAAAAAAACCAACCTCATGTACACCATATATACAGAAACTTGACAAACACTTTCAAATCTGAAGTAATATCCTTAGAATAGATCTATTTTGAACATCTTAAAACCCTGACAGCTATATGGTACTTTACACTGAGGTGACTGTCCTTGGAAATCCATGATAGTGCTAGGAAAATGGAAAAAAAGGAAGCAGAGGGAGACCATGGCGAGGAAGGGTCCATGGCACTGGGATTAGTTTTGGTGTCCTGCTATCATGTGACCTGGCATAGCATTTGTATTCCAGGTGCTAGGCTCTGTCCTGTGGCATGTGGAAAATAGTTTCATGCGGCTGCGAGAATAGAACATACCAAAAGGAGTGATCCAGAAATAGCCAGGCTGGTCAGAGAACGGGTATTTAAGATGCCTGCCTGGTGTATGTCTGTCCCTTTTATTAATAAAAAAAAAAGGTGTGGGGTGTTTTGGGGTTTTGTTTGTTTTGGGGATTGGAGTGGGGTTTTTTTGAGTTTGTTTTTATTTTCTTGCTGTGTACAGCAACCTGGCTGAAGTTACTGAATTGACAGGGTCTGTATATGGGTGTATTTAAGCTGGGTTATCTTATGCTTTAATGGAAAGATGGAAAATCTATGCAAGTTGTGAAATAAAATAGTACTCACCCCTTTAGTCCTGAATTACTGTCCAGCAAAATCTGATGCTACCTCTTCTGTCCCCAAGTTCTTAATCCTAAATGAAAAGAGCAAGCACTAAATATGGAGTAACATTTCTGATTTTAATATTGCAGGTAGGGAATTCCTGAAACTGCATGTGTTGCCTTTTATGGATTTGGTCCTTTTAAAAAAGAAGCCCAGGGATGCTAAATGGAGACACAGAATTGGGGGTAGAAACTTACTTCCAGAGGTCCAGTGACACACACATTTAGACACCTCTAACCCTATTCTGTGTATGGTGGGAGCAGCACTTAGTGCTTCAAGGGATGGGCACCCCCTAGAAAAGCATTGCTTTGTTACAAAATGTGATTTACCTTTGGCTATTCACTAGCCTTGTCTCTTGAACAGCATTTTCTTTCTCCAATAAAAACTGAAGTGGGAGGAATTACTTTCTTGAGTACTGGAACAAGAGAGGAAATAACTCCTCCAGTGCCGGCAGGGATTCTTTGGGGAAAGTACGTCTTTACTGATAGTGCAGACACCTGTCTGTGTGTTACTGCATCTACCCAAAAAAGCATCGTGGTCTTCATATAGAGGCTTGGTAGGGATAATTCCTGTGCAACTAAGGCAGTAGACTTGAGGGAGTTTCTCTGGTAAGTAGCACGTACTCCTGCTCAAATACAAACTGATGTGGTAACTTCTGTGTGGTTCTGTCAGCCCCTTCTTTGAACTTAAATGTGCACAAATATGTATGTGGGAAACTCTTAAAATAATAAATCATGTTTAAGAAGGCCTATAAGCAGGTAAATAGGCCGGGTTTGAGACCCCAGTAATCTTTGAGAGTCTCATTGTGGAAGAGTGTGAGTGAGCTGGTGTGGGGGGGTGCAGAGCAGCAGGGACAGGCATCGGTGCTCCACTGCTGTCGTGTGGCTCGTGCTGGTATTCCGAATCAGAAATTTCTGTGACCTTGAAAATCATGCTGGCTTCGCAGATGGGCAGGGGTGGGAATGACTTGGTTAAATTTGTCAGTATAGTCTGGCCCAGAGCCACACATTTTCTTAACTGGTTGCAGGAACATATTTTTCTCTTTACAGTATCAGGTAGTGAAACCACCACAAAGCCACTTTGCCATTTAGTTATTGTGATATATATGTAGTGAGCTATGGGAACCAGATTTAGGATCCTAGATATGATACTATCACCCTATAAACAAGAATGCATTTTTTTCCCCAGTCTTTAAATTCTGCCTGGCGTACATACTGCACCTTGCTAACTGCACATCCATAACCTGTGCGGTTTCTAACAGCAAACATGTCCAGAGGCTAACTTGTTGCTTGTTTTCTGTGGAAAACTTTCCATCTTAAATAGGTAAATTGAAAATGATTCTCAACAGAAGAGCTCTGAGAATGTACTCACCAGCTCAGGGAAGCTGCTTGCTTTCTTCAAATCCAAACAAAGAGCAGACAGTGTATATTTGAAAGCCTTTTTGTCATGATTCAGATCACTTGTCCTAGTTTCCAAAGGCCGACTCAATAATGTCAGCTCGAGACTTACAATGGGATATGTCAGTATTTATTCTACCTCTTCTCCACTTCATAACATCCTAGTCCCATTATTTCATCTCTGCTCTCCTCCCATTGTTAAATAGCTTGATTCTGTCAGGTTGAATAAATATCTAAATTCTGTCCACTGGAGAACGGCTCGGTTTCATCAGCAGATATAAATGACCCACAATTGCTAGAAAATGGAGCAGCACATTGTTGCTGCCTTTGTCTGTCTGTGGGCTACCCCTCTGCACAAACCCACTAAAACAGAGATGAAGTGATGAGAACTACAGCTCCTGGTCTCCATGGGCTCTACCTTTTGTGCTCTAAGCGAGCAGGCAGTTGTGTGAGCCTAGCACCCGTGGGCTATACTTTGGCCACCCATGTGTTCATATATCATGGATGATGGTAAAAGAAATTGTTTTAACTGCTGATTGCTGCAGACATGCTGAAGTAGCATGTTGCATTTTGTAAATATGATTTGGAGCTAATGAAGCAGATCAGAAAGAAGCAGCCTTTTACATAACGCCACTGCTTCAGCTCTAATATGACTAATCTATTTGGACAAGTAACGATGAACTTCTGAATGGCTTATTGCAGGATGCTTGAGTAACTCGGTTAGAAACAACAACCTTTGCACTGGCATGATAATCTTTTTATGTGAACAAGTGGCTAGGCTTTCTTCAGAAGTTTTACTATTTTTGTTTCAGAGCAGTGGGATGACAAGTCTTGGGGCAATGCATTAATAAAAAAAAATCAAACTAACTTCATTATAATTGCAGGCTGGAAAATGTTATTTGGATCATCATCTGTGGATACAAGAAGACAGAGGAAAATGGGACTGGGGATGCATATTGATGCAGGACGCATGTTGGAGAACAGATAAAACTGCTTATGGCTGCATATAGAAAGTTTGCACCTTTGGCTTGAAAAAAATTTAGGTATTTCATAATTTACCCATAAACTAAGGAATTAATAAACAAAAAAAGCCCTAAGTTTCAGTGTACTTGGGTTTTCACAGACTCTAGACAAATCTGCATTAGTTCCAGGTTGAGGTGGTCCAGCGGCTGAGTATTTTTGTGTTTGGTAGATTCATAGGCTCCTTTTAGCTTTCTGAGCATGTACTCCTGGTACTATTCTTCTAGCACAGCACATAACATGGAAGAGTGAATCTCTAATGATACTTAGACTGAATGTACTTTTTTTCTCCACAGATTGGTGTAATGCTCTTGGCTTGTCTGCTTTAAAATGTTATTTCAGATGTGCTATCCTCCTCAAGGAGAGGAGACAGTAAATCAAATATGTTATATAAAGTATGGGAATTGGTTATGTCTATATAATTTTAATAAACTGAAGCTTCCTTTTGTCAATAAGAGTGGTACTGTTGCTTTATGCTTCTTCTGTTGAAGCAAGGTAGGTTTTTCAAACCTCATAACAAGACAGTATACTCGAGGCAGGCATCCTGGTTAGGTGGGAAGCGTGCAGCAGCATCAGAGCCTGCAGCATTCCCTGTTTTTCCAGTATGGCTTTTGTTTTTGTCAAGGGTATATCTGAAGCAAAAAGCTGTCTATGCTGTGCTGGATAAGTCTTGTATGTGATAGTGTCNGCAAGGTAGGTTTTTCAAACCTCATAACAAGACAGTATACCCAAGGCAGGCATCCTAGTTAGGTGGGAAGCATGCAGCAGCATCAGAGCCTGCAGCATTCCCTGTTTTTCCAGTATGGCTTTTGTTTTTGTCAAGGGTATATCTGAAGCAAAAAGCTGTCTATGCTGTGCTGGATAAGTCTTGTATGTGATAGTGTCTTTTATCTTTTAGTAATATACCTCAGAGAAATATGTCTTAAATGTGTTTTGTTCCTCTTTTGTTTTCATTAAATAGTAAATTTAGTAATGCTTTGGAGCATTACTGTCCTTTAGCCTAAGGAAGAAGTTAGAAGAATACACCAAATAACAGCCTTATTCAACAGGAATCTTATTTGCTTAAGAGTTGTGTAGATAAAACTGAAGGTGACTTGATAAGGAGTCCTATGCTTTGGAAGGACAGATTTCCTGAATGCACGTTTTTCATCATTGTCATCTTTTGGCCAGATTTCTCTCTAAAACTGCTGCTGTCACATTTTTACCTTTCAGCAGACTTCCTTTACAGAAGAGTTATGAGCCTGTCTGATGCATCTCTGGGAAGATTATATTTAGTCACAGGGAAACTATCTGTTGCAACTATTTCCAAGAAATGTAAGAGTAGTCCTGAGCTACTGTACTGAGGTTATCATTGTGACACTACCTAGTTAGGACTATGAAGTTTGCAAATAGATTTTGAAGAAAGTCTGACTTGCTGTATTGAATTGTATTTACTTTGCTCTCAAACAGATTTTTCCCATAATGAGAGTTGAATGAACACAGCTGCTCTGCTTGCAGCTTCCACGGAAAGCTTTAAAAGTAATTTTGTCTGTGTGCTTTTTTCTTTACTTTTTTTTTTTTCTTCTAAAATGGTAAGAAAAGCATAAAATTTAGAAGGCAAGAAATGCTGGGGATAGAAGTTTGCATTTCAACCCAGCATCCTGAGGCCTGGCACAGTGCTGTCAGATCACTTCCACGTTCTCCGCAAGCAAACTTCACTGAGGGAACATGAGAATTTCCTTTCCATGCATTGAATCCTATGTGGTGAAAACTTAATACTGCATGTGGATTCAGAATGTCTTTTTGCATTAGCTTAAAAAGTCTTGGAAAAGAGCACCTTCTTGTTTGTTACTAAGTAATTGCTTTTAGAAAAAAATAAATTAATCTCTGTACCATTTTTTTCAGAGGTGGTCTACATTCTCATTTTAAAATAACTAAGTTATGTAGATTTGGCTTTTTCAAATTGAGCTGATGAGACCAATATCTCTTTCAGCTTAGACTTTGAAGAAGAAAGTTTCTCAATTGAAAAGCAAATAAGTTCATCCAAAAAAAGTTATGTTTTCTCTAATGCTCAGGTTCTGGTGGACTGAGTTTATTTTCCAAGGATAGTCAAAGGATTTTGAAACTACAATTAAGCTCTTGGACTTCATGATTCAGTAAGACAAAACTTCAGTGACAGCAGCTAACTCATCACCTCCTTGGAGCTGAAATCTCCAAGTCAAAAATTCAGACAAAGCCCATTTTTTAGGGAGGAGTGGTTGGTTTTAACTCATAGCAAATTCTGGTTGGCTTGCTGTGGGTATTTCAGAGTATTAGACTATGCTAGCTGGCTTTCCTCAGAGGTGTTCTACAAATTTGAACACCTTTTTTTCCAAAGCTTGTGATGACAAGCCTTCAATTGATTATTTCAGATTTAGAAATCTCTGAGGCCCCCATGACTGATGATATGGCACTCTTGGTTCTTGGTTGAGCATTGATTTAATATTATGCTTTGTGCATTTGTATCATTAAGGTGGCTTAAGGAAAATGATCTCTCTTGTGTTAAGTAACTGTGATCTTGGTTTACACAATAAGCCTTCCTAACAGGACTTTGGTCTGTTCATTTCATCCTTGGAAAACACATGAACCACTGCTGAAGTCAACTTGTAGAGACAGTGGTGAGTTCTGCCCTGGAAGTAACAAAACCTGAGGCAAAGGAATAGCAAAAGCATTTCAAGGATCAAGGAAAAAAGTATTAACTAACAGTGACTGTAGGAAAAAGATTTCATTCTTCCCAAGAACAGAGGCCAAGAAACTTGCGGGAATGATTTTTGTTGAAATGCTAGTTGTATAAATGTTTGAGTGCAGCTACTATGCTTGCTCAAAGCCTCTCTGTTTATGAACAGGCAAGACAACTGTACGCTTTTGTAGGAAAAAGACAAATAATTAAAGTAAATATGAACCAAAATGTTTTTAAACTCACCTTGTGAGTTCTGGCATTATATTAACAACTCCAATGATAAATAGTTCAGTGGAGCAGCAAGAGAAAGTATGTCTAAACAGCTTTTTATACTACAAGTTAGTGTGCAGAATGCAAATTGGATGAGGTAAACTACACAGTTCCTTTCCCTTAATTACATTCCAGGTCACTGGCTTACTTTGCTTCAAAAACCAGCAGGAGGCCACTACAAAAACTCAGATTAATGAGTAGGACTTGGAGCAAGACAAACCAGGGCAATCGGGGGAAGTGTTTCACTTTCCTGCCTTGGAGGGGCAGTTCTCCCTCTCATCCTTACTTCCCGTTAAACCTTTGCAGACGTTCCCCTGGTGTATGACTGTTCATAAACCTTCCTCTCATTAACTGGGTTCGATAGCAAAACCGCAGTGCTGATGCCAGTGTCCCCTGAAGCTGAAGGCAGTTGTTGATGACCATGGTTGCCTTTTTCCTGTGTCACCGAGCAGTTAGTTCCCCAAGTTCTTGGAGAGGAGCTTCTGCTGGTGGTAGCAGCACGAGAGTGCCCTGCTCAGTGCTCTAGCCAGAGAAAGCCTGCTTTTAGGGCCTCATCCTTCTCCCGCTGCACAAGCGCACAGGCACGCAGCCCCATATGATGATGACAGTAGCAGTTCCCAGCTCCGTTATAACAGAGCACAGATTCAGTTATTTGGGCAGCAATAGCTGGGTGAGCAGCTGTTCCACATTTTCTTTGGGGCACTGGCACTGGGGGGTGGGGGGGAGATTTGGCAAACTTGGCCTGTTGTCTAATGCCCTGAGATGTGTTTACCAACACCAATTTAGGCTTGTTTCTTGTGTGGGCAGAGTAATGGACCCTCTCTGGGGACTTATGAGAGTCCCCAGTATCCTGCAGAGTGCCATGAGTTTCATCAGCTGTTGAACACCAGGCTTAATTTAAAGTGCTGCCGATAAAATAATTATGTCCGATTCCTGTTCTTGCAGCGTCCTTTCTTAGAGTGCCATCTCCTCGTGTATGTGTTCACACTTAGTATGCTAGCCAATGTATGATCTTAAGTGTTTTCTTCTCATGCTGCTTGTTTCTACTTAAGATTTAAGGGAAGCTCTTTTCAAGCCTGTATCCTTTATTTTTAGGTTTGTACATGTCCAGAATATGAAGGAAATACAGGAGAAAATGAATCTAGTTGTTTTCTTCATCTTTTACTATTTTTGGTAAAAATATTCTATTGAATAATTTTATGGTGTTTCAGCTTAAGTTTCATTGTCCTTTACACAGCCAAATGTAATCTGTCTAGCTATCTAGAAATCTTCTACTACTTAAAATGCCTAGAAATTAGAATATCTATTAAATCAGTTAACTTGGCAATACCATATATGAAATCTCCATTTAAAAAAATCATCAATACGAATACCGCCAATCTGAAGTATAATTTAATTATATCAGTTTCGAGGTTGGCAATGTTTGGCATTTTGTACCCAATGCGCTTCCCTTGTGCAAAGTAAGTGGTTCAGTTGTAATTAAAATTAATGATTGTTTTGTTCCCAATAATAAATTTCACTAAAATTTTTGTTTCTGCTATATTATAAATGAAATTAAAGTGCTGGCAATTCACAGAGGATTAAAAAACAGCTTGCAAGTATAATATATCCTTGACCTCTTCCTTCCCTTTCTTGCTGGGGTGGAGATGAAGATATTTGGAACACAAATAGATAGTGTCAAAAAAATAATAATCTTCAGGAGTCTCAGTTCTCTCTCAAAGGAGGGTGAGTGGGCAGAGGAATCAAAAAGATAGCATTTTGGGAAGGATTCCTTTAAAAATCTATCCAAGTGCTTTTAAAACTTAATCCTGCAAATATTTGTGAATGAGAGAGCATCACAAACTTTTCCTGTTTTTCTGACAATGAAGCTTCATAGATGTTTTAAAGATCAGCTCTAGCAGTGACTTCTAAAGAATGCCTTTATGTTGTGGACATATTGCTGTGTCCAGTCACACAGTAGGTCTCTGGAAAGAGGAGGCAAAGGAAGGGATTCTGACCCACCTTCTCTTGTTCCTCCTCTCTATTCAGTATAGTAAAGTGGTGAGTGAGAGAGCACAGGAGAGGATTTCTGCCATGAGGGTACGTGGTCATACAGTCCAGGCCATTTGCATTCCTCTGCGTGGAGGTGAGTTGTGAAACGGCTTTCAGAAAAACAAATGTGATGTGATCTGTTCCCTTGTGAGGACACAGGCACTTAAGACAATTGGTCAGTTAGAGTGGGTGGATAAAAATAGAGAGCCTGCTTAAATAAGGTCTTGCATATTTTAGGTCTTTACCCTGATTACAGGGTGGAGGGTTCAACACGATTTTAATAATATTAAGATGTGCTGAACTTTAAAATGATGTGCATTGGAGGGGAGTAGTGTTGGTTACGTTCTTTTTTGGTTTGGTTTGGTTTTAGATGCTGGTATTGGACATGGATGGAGGGTGGAACAGTTTGAGTTGCTCTGCTTTTTTCGAAGTAAACAGTTTAAATGCAGTGTCTCTATAGCCACAGTATTTTTTTCCGATGGTAGAGAAAGCATTCATTTCTATGGCAGGCAAATGAAATACTATTATGGTCTGACCACAATCAATATACTTAAACAGACTTTCTTATGCTGTGTATTAAACTGAACACTGTCCAGCTGGACTGCTCTTCTCTCTTGGTATTGAGAGGTCTTGGATTCAAATGCCAGTAATGAAGGTGCTCGACTTTCAGGATGGGGTCCTCAGATATGTGTAGGCACTTCAGACTCTTCTGGGTATTTTCACTGAAAGCAGAAAGCTTTGATTAAGTAGGCCCAACTTCAAGTTGATCCAACCAGTGTTGTACAAGGCACTCATGGTGTGTATTTATGGATCCCTTTCTAAAATTATCATGAACCAGAGTTAAAGTGGTGCTCTGATGAATTTTCAAGTTCCTGGGGTTGTTTTTAGCACACTCACTTTCCTGTCAAAGCTGAATTCACAAACTTGTTTTGGTTTCTCCTAGATAACTTCCTGACTTAAAAGAGGCTTCAGGAGCTCTAAATCAGACTGCGTAGTTGTAAAACTGGACCTTTTACAGGCTTTTTCTTCTCTTGCTATGGGTGTGGAAATTTTCAACATTTTTCTTATAGGGATGTGTAGTATGAAACAAGAAACCTTAGACTGGAGTCAGCCTTATGAGCTAGCACTTGTGATTGTCCTTTTGCAGACCCTTCGAGTGCTTTGGACAGAAAACTGATGGGTTTGGGTATGACTCAGATGTGTGATAGTTGATTTAATTTAAAAAGGGAATGGAAAAAGCCAATCTCTTCAGTTTTTTTCCTCTCCTTTGTAATAAAACCGTATGACGTGCCCTCCTAGACAATTCCCATATGCTATCCAGTTACTTCTAGTCTCTGCGGTAGAAAAGAGAAGAAACGGTGTCAAACCCGATATCTGTGGGCATGCGATAAATCTTTCCTGCCTCTGTTTCCAAGGGTAGAAAGGCATTGGGAAAATGTTCCCTTTCATGTTTCTTCATGATACATATCTCTTACTCCCCACTGTTTCCTTCTTCTCACTTTATAAAATCAGCTTTCCTTCCCTTGTCTTTGTTTTTTCTCTGGAATGCAGTGTCAAGTACAGAGTTCTGATACAAGCTGCCTTTTACTGCTGCGTATTTTCATGCGTTGACATACAAGTTTAATGTATGTCACCATAATCCAACCTTTGTCATGTAAATTTTAAAAAAACAAACACTTGAATGACAGAAGTTGATTTAGAGCAAATCAAAGGATACATGTTCTTCGGCAACAAAACAAGGTTGTCGGCTATAAGCAGGCAGAAAGCGGTGTAGTGAAGCTTTCCCAGGGTAGCGGCTGGTCCTGTCTCTTCTTTTGCATCATCCAGGCCTCTGTGTGATTCTTTGAAGCTGCTTGCTGATAAGAGAGAAGTGAGAAAGGCTGTTAGGGGTGTTGTTAGGAACAGTCTCTAGCTACGGAGTTGTAGGAGAGAGGGGGAAAGAGGCAACCAAAGAGAGTTCTAGTGGCTTATTGCAACTTTCACTTTCAGCTGAAGTTGCACTCTATGCCACTTACTGAACTCAAAGCTGCAATCCAAAAAGGCTCTTGCTTTGACAAGCTATTTGAAAAAAAGTTTTGTGTAAACATACAACATAAAATCACATGCACGCACAAATATTAACTATGTGGGGAAAGCAGCCAAGGTATAGACACAAGATGTATGAACTAAGCTTACCTAGCAAGGTATGAGCAGACTGTCTGATACGATGGAGTAAGATTGGCTTACAGGGACATTGCCCAGCCAGAATTCCTTCTAGTCATAGCATGAAAATCTCATGTTAATGAAGCTGAATTTGAAATGTTTAGTGTTTAAGACTGACAGATAATTCTCTCTGACTAATATGCTCATGCTGTTTCTCCTGGGTTTTGTATTTTTCTGTCTGTGCAACTTAAAGCAGTCACTCAAATTTTACCCACTAGTTCCTTTTTTTTATTATTTATTAGGTAATGTGGCTTTTGATTTTAAGTGTTGACAGTTCCAAATACAGCATTCTGGCCTTCTTTTTTAGTGCTAAACTTTGGAGGGACTTCACTGGACAGCATATACATCTTTAGGTATTGTTCTATGCCACAATTATTTGGGATTTTTTAAACTAGACTGAATTGAGATGTGCTAGTAATAGCCTTGCAATAGTGCACAGAATTGTTTTGACATAAGCTGTTTATCAGCTGCGTCCTGTGATAAAACTTGAGTTTAAGTTTTGACATTATTTGTACAATAATGCTGGTACAGTAGTCTATTGTAGGAAGTGTCATACTTTAAATACTTTACCTTTACTAGGATTTACATTACCACAGGCTTTTAGGTATGTTGTAGAATACCTTACTTGTTTCTTCTGATGAAAAAGCAATGAGAAAATCATTGTACTTGGAACTTGAAAACATTTAATGCACAAAACAGTTTAGTCATCTTGTGGTTGGTGGAATTTTAGTCTAGAATACATTGAAAGATGGCGTTTGTGTTGTATATGAAGTTTATATGAAACAGTCCTTGACCTAGTGTGCATATTTGTTCCCCTGTAGCTTTTTTAAAACGTTTGACTAGTCATATCTTCCATCCTCAGGGCAAGGCAGGTTGGTGCAGGGGTGTGTGGGGTTTTGCTCAGCTTTTGCTGGTAAGGAGCACGGGTTTCTATCTTACTGTCGTAGTACTAAGACATCCAGATGAACTTCTGCCAGGGGCTGTCATTGTTCCTTCTCAGAGGAGTGTGCGTTCGAGTAGTTATTTTGAGCTTACATTGCTGTGCTTCATGTTGAGCATCTAACACTGATAAAACCTGAAAGCCGCTGTTAACTTCAGTGGAGTCATCAGTGCAGTTTTGCTCTTGAATTCCATCAAGACTCCAGCTTTGCCTAAAACAGTTGGTTAGCTCAGAGCTTTTGCCAATACAGCAATTGCTTTAGACAGGGTAAGTATCCTTTGGGATGCCAGGGATTTTACTGTGCTTGTGGCTTTATTGTGCATTGGGAGTATAACACGTAGAATTCAATTTTGCATGACTTCACAAAAACAAATGTGCATTTCCAGCATTCTGTTCAGCTGTGCTTTATGGAGACTGAGTTGGGGAGAAAGGGGAAAGATCAGTTGAGCAGTCATTGGGTCCCATCCTACAGAAGCTTACGTGCTCTTATGAAAGTTGTGGTACTACTGGCAAGTCTGTAAGGCTTAGCTTTTTGGCCCATCTGTTCAATTTTCACCTCTTTAATATCAGTGCATACAATTGTAAAACTGTTCAGAAAGTTGAGTTTCCTGAGGCCATATTAATAAGGGATAATTTGAAATGTATTACTGGAGCATTCTTTTTAAGAAATATATGTAAGGGATGTGATCAGATACTGGCACAAATCTTTTCAGTATAAGACTAATTTTGTTTTAAATTTACTTTGAGCAAAAATACTTGGTAGAAGATCTCACTGATGAACTTCTTCAGTAGATTCCTTAAATGAATCCTAAGTTCAAGATGAGAAAGTTGTTTTAGATAGTACTTCCTGGAAGCCTCTAGACCAATATTGCAGCTTTTTACAACTTCGTTAAAATACAAGAGGAAGATGACATTTTTTTCTTGATGGTTCCTTCTCAGGATATTTCAGTTATTTTTCCTTGCAGAGGTGGCATATGGTGCTTTCCCAAAGGAGTTGATATTGAGTTTTGCTACTGAAGAGCAGGCAACTGTCTCCCCTTTATGAGCTTTCTTCAAAATGAAGTATTTGGATGCAACAACAGAATTCAACCTGGCCCCCATTGTATTTCTAATGCAAGCAGAAGTCAGGACATCAAGGGTGCATTGAGACCCTCATTGTTTTGCTGAAATAAATAAACCTGCCTGCTTGTAACTTGTTTGAATTTCCTGCATGCAAGTGAGGCAGATGGGAACGTGTAGGGCTGAAAGTTTGAGTGGGAAGGACCTGTGTTTCATCTGCAGGACTAGTCTGTAGGGATAGATGGGATGAAGAATTTAAGAACAGGTGGGTTTTCAATTTGTTGGGGGTGGGGAGGTGTTGAGTTTTGGGGGTTTTTGCTGTACTTAACTGTATAACCTGTGAAAATACATTGCAGCAGCTAGATCTGGAATTCACTTGTTAGAGTCAGAACAATTGGATTCCAAGGCTTTGGGTTTGCTGCCTCTATGTAGTAATCCAGATGAACTTCCACTGTGCTTGCTTGCTTTTAATTGCAAGTAGCATCTTCTTTGCCACTACATATCCTACTTTAGCCTGTTGCCTTCATTATGTTGTCCTAGTGTAGAAGTCATGCTGGTTAACAATGACACTTAAATGAATTCCACTGAACTGCTGTTAGGTTTTTCTGCAGAAGCTTTTGGCTTATGCAGGTTGATATTTAGCTTTTGACAGTAAAGCTATTGCAGCCATTTTCCACTGATAAATATATAACACTTGATATAAATGCTTTTGAAAAAAAGACATTGTTGTTAAATTTTGCCTACAGTATCTTTTTAAGTGTTGATACCCTGGTTTTAGGGCTCCAGCATGGAGGTGGTGAATTTGTGAGAACAGAATACAGGGAATGATCAAATGAACAAACGTGGAATTCTGTCTCAGTGGGGGCAAAAGAGAAGGATGTTTTCTGGGTTATGAAATTCATACAACCCTTTCCTCCAGTGGGGATTTAATGAAGTGGAAGGCAGGATTATTGCTATAAAACCTAGTAACTATGTTTTATTGTATCGCATCATATAACGATAATGCTTGTCTTTAAGGATGATCTTCCTGTAAAGTAGGAATATGTTTCACAAAGACTAAAGGCTTGTCTGTCTTCTACTCTGCCAGTTTTGTCTCGTGAAGTTTTCTTTAAAGAAAAAGACGAGTTAATGCAGTTCTGTAAAATCCAACATTTGTGGTCTGCTTTTGTTTCTCAGGGGAAAGGTAGCAGCCTTCAAGTAGTAGAGCTTGAACTGCTGATTCCTAAAAGAAACTTAAGCACTTCAGAGCTTCCCCCAGCCCCCATATTAATAAAGTGCAGTAAAAAGAGGAGTATAATGAGTGAAGTCTATGCTAATAGTTACATGTCCGTAAGAACAGCATAATGGTGACTTGAGTCCCTCTTCCACAGAGCTGTACAGAATCAATCGGCAGCCTTGTGTTAAATCTTACAGGAATTTTTGAGTGTAAAAATTCAACTGCTGGTTTTGGAATGGTTTGCCAGGTGAAATTTTGCAGTATATGTACTTGGTCTGTTACCTTTGCAAAAGCATCCTCGGTTGGTTGCTGGTAGAGACTACGAGGTGAATCCTTGGTCTTAGTTAAATATAAAATCTGCTAATTCTGTGCCTTTGTTCTTAAATTATCACAGTGTGGACCTTCACAAGGAAAAAGACTTCTAATAAGCATGTAACTGTAAGTAGGCTTGCTTCATAAGTTTAAAATAAAAATGAGAGCAGTAAAATAGTTTCAGAGTTTTTACTTGTGCTTTTCTGCTTCCTTTGCCATCCTCTTCTTTTTTTTTTTTTTTTAATCCAACTTGCTGCTTTATTTTTATACATCTCATTGCGCTGGGCCTTGCCTGAAGTCATCACCACTGTCCTTAGTTTGACAAGAATGCAAGGGGAAGCAGCCTTAAATGACTGAGGAGCTTCAAAAGCATTGCAGGCAGTAGCTTTATCTGTATTTGATGAAAGGGTTTGGACAAAAGTAGAAATGTGCAGAATGATCCGGCAGTAAGGGTTCAGCAACAGCTATTGTGGCACAGATTCCCAAACGATGGGCAAAGACACTCAAGGGCTTTCAGTGTTCTAAGGTAATTGATGCCTCTTTGAGCTTACATTTAGGCAAGACCAGTGCTGAGCCTCGATTTGCAGGTTTGCAGGCAAGGCGGGTGTGAAGTGTTCCTGATTTCAATTCAGAGAGATGGTGGGGATGGTTTTCCAGATGGGAGCTGAGAAGCTGCCACCCACTCTGCTGATTTCACCCGGTCAACTAGGAAATAGTCTGGTTTTCCTTAGTGGATTCAGACCTAAGTCTTTGAAACTGACTGGTGGTTTTCGGGGTTTTTTTGTCTCCAATGCATACAAGAGGTGATGTTCACAGAGTGTTAGCGTGTGAAATATCTTACTTCTGAAATGGTTTGCTGAAAGCTGTGGGTGGGTTTAATTACATATCCTCTCCAGCAGCAGCCATTGTGTTATAGCTCTGGCCCCTACGTGCCATTCCTCTGCTCTCCATGTTGAACTACTCACCGTGAGCTGTCCCTAAGGTCTCCCAGTCAAAAAGAGACACAAGAAATTAAAGCAGCCTGTTTTGTCTGAAAGGGCTTAGGGACAGCTTACAGCAAGCAGCTGATGCAGTAGGGTTGATGCAGTGCTGGCCTGGGGCCAGGGGCCCAACAGTGTGCAGATGAGGATGACAACCTCTGTAGCTGGCCCAGCTGTAGCAGGAAAAGGACATCCCTAAATTAGGCACTCGGAGTCATTCAGTCACTTCTGAAAACCTTCAAACTTACACATTATTCCTACTGAATAACTAAGCTGCTCTTACCGCTGGTGAATACCCAAGATGGCTCAGGGCGGGCAGTCTTTCCAGCTGGCCGGGCTGGCTGCACCATGCAGATCTCAGAGAATTTTTAGTTTTCATTCCGTCAGACCAATATTAGTAATAAAAATAAGACCCACTGCACAGAAGTGAATGCGTTTCTTATGTCAACACTCTTCCCTGCTCTGATTTTGGTAATGTCTTAAATCGTTCTTTAGAGGCAGACTTTATTGGCTGTACTTTTCAAACAGGGGGGAATAGTAAGTACTTGCAACTTAATCAGCCATATAGCTGCAGAGAGGTTTTTTTTTTTCTCAAGTACTTTTATGTCCCATAATGAGCTGGTATTTTATAACTTCTGATGGTAATGTATTCCATATGCCTTCCATTGCTAGGATAAAGAGCTTTATTCCAGAATCCAAAGCAAGTGGCTGTGGGTATTTATTTAATAAGGTTTGAAGTCTTTGCACTAGGCAGGATGTCAGTATGTTGCATACCCGGAGCTTCCTCGCACTGCTCATGGTGAGGTCTTAGTTCTTTAATATCATGGAAAGATCACTGGTGTCCCAGCCAAGCTTCCCGCGAAGCAGGGTAGTGTTCGTGGTTCCAACAGCAGTCCTGCCGTTTCAGTCAAATTCCCTGCTTTTCTCTGTCCTTGTTCTAAATACCACTAGTTTTCCTCCAGGACTTGGGACAAGCTAAAACTGAGAGGAAATCAACCATGAATGTCAAAATAGCCAAATGAGTGGTCTGCTCATAATTCCTTGAGGCATCTCCTCTAATGCCTCGCACAGAACAAAAGTCCTGTTGTGGGGGTGCTTAGGAGTTGCTGTAGTCTTGGAGTCCTGACAGGAATGAAAAATAATCTTTTTATGGTTCCTTGCTAAAATACTCAAACTGCTCTGGTTGGGCTTAGCATTTGAAAAACACTTTCTGGTATGTGATTCTTCTAGATGTTCTGGCATATTTGCATCCACTCTGATAGAGGCATCAATAATTATAAGTTTTTGGCAGGATTCAAATTTGTGTTTCAAGTCACAGAGGGTCATTGTTACCATTTTATCTGCACGACTGTCAGCTTCAGTATATCATAGAATCATAGAATCATAGAATGGTTTAGGTTGGAAAGGACCTTGAAGATCATCGAGTTCCAACCCCCCTGCCATAGGCAGGGACACCTCCCACTAGACCNGTCAGCTTCAGTATATCACAGGCCCTTGTGAAAACTCATCTGTTCCCTTTGGGTATAGTAAAAACTGAAGAAAAATCTGAATATGTATCTTGTGCTGTCTTCTGAATCTCGAATGGGAGGTCTGCAAGACAGGTGGAGGAAGGTAATTTCAGAACTGCTGATGCTTTTACTGAAAACACTGCTTTCACTGGCACTGGTAGGTTACCTCAAAAATGACTGATTTTTGGTGGTGATGCTAGGGTTATGCCATAATTTGTGGTCTTTGATCCTTAGTCTAAAGGCATTCTGGTGGAGTCCAGATTGCCCCATCCCTTCTGTAAACTTGGAAGAAAAAGGTCATTTGCCTTCTCATTTGATTATTTTCTGGGCCACAGTAAAGGCATGTACAATTCCGAGCCCTCTCCTTGTCCTCCGCTCCCTAGCGTGTCAGGGTGTGAGACTCTGCCGCCTGCTGCTGTCCTCCCTGAAGTGAGGAGCAGCCAGTGTTAGGATCGCTTCGCAGTGTTGCCAAGTTCCAGCCTTCTTCTGTTGTAGCAGAGCTCGCTGTCATTTAAACTTTTCCTGCTTTTATATGCTCTCCTGGCAGCAAATGTCTGAGCTCTTTAAAGCTGTGGTCTGTCCAAGCTTATCTTTCAGTAGGCAAGGCTGCTTCTTGTCAAATGGCTTTTGCTCCCAGTTACCTACAAAACTTCTGTGGATTTAGGAATCTAGTTCCATGACTAGTTGGTATGTCCTTGAATAACCTCTGTTTAAAATCAAAATAAGCCAGCGGCTTTTCACTTTTTTTTTTTTCCTGCTTGCATGATAATAGAACACTGTGATACTATCAAATCTCAATGATTACAACCCTTCAGCAGGAAGAAAACTGAATGATATGTGAGCAGATTGTGTCTCAGGCAACAACATGTGATCTGATATTAAATATGTGGTTTTACAAGTTATAGAATCATAGAATCATGGAACAGCCCAGGTTGGAAGGGACCTCGAAAGATCAGCTGGTCCAACCAGATGGCTGGTTGTGTAGTGAAGTAGACAAGAATAGGAAGAGAGAAACCATTTGCTTTGATGAAATAGGCCCAGTATTTTATTTCTGTATGCTCTCATCAGGAACCTTCTAGCTTTCACATAGGAAGGGGTAGTACTTGCTGGAAAAAAGCACCTTAAATCCTTAGAGTTTGAAAGGGCTGGTTTTTATTTTTTTTTGTATTTGTAGGAATAACTGAACTTTCTTACCCTGGTAATTTTTCCCATTTGAGAGAAAGTACAGTTCATACCTAGCATGAATACTTCTAGTGATAGCTCTGTTCTGGCTTTTCTAGTAAATATTTACTGATAATACTAATTGGTACTGTGACTTGCGACTTACAACCTATGTGAATTTATATGAAATTTGAAGAACTGCCTTTTAGAGACTTCTGGGTAGTTTTACAGGTCCAGCTGTGCCTAACTTCATGTAGCTAGTCCAAGAGAGTCTGGTCCTAGGAAGCGGGTTTCTCAGGCTTTTGATTTTTTTTTTTCTCACACAACTTTTCTGAAGACTGATTTTTCGGCACCCTTTGTGAAGTGTGGGCACCCAGTGTGGTAGTCATCTTCCCAGTAGCCGAGGCAGGGTAATGTTACTTTTCTATAGCTCCTGAACGCTGTCGTGTTTCCTGCCAAGCATCTTGGCTGCAGCACTGTAGCAGGAGCTCATCGTCTTTGTTATCCACCATAATCCCAAAGAATTTCTGAGGTTTGATGTTTTCCAGGACACAGGTCTGCCCATATTAAGTGTGAATTATGTCCTTTGTTCTTGAATGAGGAAGGTTGCAATCAGCTATTAAAATGCATGTTGCTAAATTAACTGGGCTTCCCAAGGGATTGAGGTTGTGCTTTGCAATTTTAAGGGGTTCAATCAGCAGTGGGTTGTGCTTTTCCAGTGAAGTTAGCATACAGCCAGAAACAGGCCCTGGAAGATGACTGTAAAACATCATTTTTGAGGTGAAACTGCCCGTACCCCTGACAATTATTCCTTATACAACCGTACTGTTAATACTTACCAGGCACTTTTTACTCCATTACAGAGATTTTATTGTTTCTCTCTGTGGTTAATACTTTAATCAATGCTTTGCAGCATGGAGTCCATCATTCTGCACAAGCTAGGTAAACTATCAGTTACTTCAGCAACGACATTTTTCATATTCCAAATGTGAAGTTTGATTCAGCTTTTGTGTTTCTTTAAGGCTGAGTTGCTCTATTTTACTCACTTGTATTCCCTATCTGTCTTTCTGTAGCTTTGTGTAGAATGGATGTCTCCTGTTCCCTTTTATTCTCTTGGGCAAAGTGTTTATCCATAGCTTCTGTTGTTGGATTTGAATTTGCTTGGCAGTGAAATTACTGCTTTCTTGAGGCACCTATTTTTGTATTAGATGCCGATACCCTGTGGGCATTAAAGTTTCAGTCTTTTAGCTTCAAGCAACAGTGATGTTCCTGCAGATCCAAACTGGCAGACATGGGTAGCCTAAATGCTAGTGTTTATTAGAGCAGAGCAAGGCTTGAGGGTAACTGTGCCAAGTCTTGGCTCGTTAAACCAACAGGAAGATTCAAGAAGGCTGCTTTTAAAGATAAGGGCAAGAATTGGTGCAGGGTAGGCGGGGGTGAGAGAGTGGCAGTGGGTAGGGCATGTGGTAGGTGTCTTCTATCTTCCCATAGATAAGTTGAAGGCAAGAGCAGACTCATTGAGACAAATGAGCTGTCATACAAGAAGTAGTAATGGCAAGTTGGAGTAATAGCATGCAGCACTTTTCACTGCTGCAGTTTAACTGGCACTGGTCTAGAAATACTGGGGTTAGAAGATAGGATCAAGTCTTTGCTTTTCTGGAGTCCTAACTAGTTGTTAATTCCTTGATTCTTAAGAATTTTGGTAAAGGTTAGTGTAGGAAAATGAGTGTTTTATCCTTTATCATGATGTGGAAGCTACTAGGAATTAACATAGTCTCTGGGTTGTTTGTCCAGGGGAGCTCCCTTCCAAAGTTTCACCAACACTGGTATACCAGAAATTTCAACTTGAACGTGATTACCTCTTGTCTCTGTTTGCAGAAGACTTAGTATATTTGGATGACTCAGATCTGGGCTGGGGTGTTTAAGGTTTATAGGGTAACTTGATGTGGATAAATGCTTCAGATTAGAATGAGCAAATTGTGCTTCTTCTCATTTATCTCTTAAAAAACATGGTCCTGTAAGAGCATAGACAAGAGATGCTTGTCTTTGTGTTGCCATTGTTAGTGATGGTTTCTATAGAGTGGAATCTTATTAATAGATTAGATTAGTAGAATCTGAGCCATTTAAAGTTATTTAACAGATTTGGTCAGTTGGTAGTCTTGCTAATAATCTATATTATTAAAAATAGCAAATTCATTGCAATGCAGACAAAAGAACTCCACTCTTTCCAAAGGTCTACTCAGACTGAAGCAGAGTCTTTGAGGCGTTTCATGTAGGTTGTGTCTGTTTACACTGTGGCTGAGTGTACTACCTCTGCTGTGATGTTTGGACTGAACAGGGTGGGCTGGTGAGAGTAGGAACTATATTCTTTGGGAAGCTATTAAAGCTGTTCAAACCATGACCTTAAGGATGCCCAGAAGAGACATGGAAGTGCAAAGGTGCAGGTCAGCATGCAGTACTTCACCGCCTTTTGCAGTTACCAGTGAATGTGAAACATTTGGTTTCCAGGTGCCATAGAGAAGCCCGGGACCATTAATTGGTACTTCTGTGACTATTGCAGGTTATTTAGCGTACTCCAGGACTGTGGTCTGTTCTCCACAATACCAACCCGTCATGTACTTCTACCTATGAAAGAAGCCTGTACTGAAGCAGATACTAAATTACCTGCTTGCATGGTTTTGAAGCTGTTTCATTTGTCGCGCTGCAGTCTCTAGCTTAAAAACTTGCTGATAAAGTCTCAGGATGACTCGAGTGAGAGAGGCAAAGATTTTCTATGATTAAGTGGATGCTTTTGTTTCTATTTCAGGAAAGCCCCACAGCATTGGCAGCTCCGAGCGGATTCAGCTCTCAGGAATGTACAATGTTCGAAAAGGGAAAATACATTTGCCAGTCAACAGATGGACAAGACGCCAAGCTATCCTTTGTGGAACATGCCTAATTGTCTCATCAGTAAAAGAAAGCCAGACTGGAAAGATGCATGTCCTCCCTTTAATTGGTGGAAAAGTAAGATATTAAAATAAAATTCATGTACTTGCTTGCTTAACACCTATATTTTTACCCAGAGAAGACTGCATTCAATTATGATGATTCCTAACCCCCCTATAAGCTTGTTTCTGTAAATGGGGTTATCAAAGAATATAAATGACTTTTGATTATGGTCAGATTAATATTTAACAATTTGCAATGTTTGGATTAAAATGCTAAAGAAAAGCAAGGGAGACACATTCAGTTTCCTTTTCTTGTGTGCAGTGTTAAATGTTCTACATGTGCAATAGTACACAGCCAAAGGATACATGCATTGTGTATGATCTGTATCATGCCTCTTCATCCAGTTTTTATCCATGCTGGGTTACTCTAAGATCTGAAAATTAACCAATAAGGGCATGGGCTTATTTTCAATGTTGGGTTTTTTTGAGCGTTCAGTGTTGTACAAGAGTGGTCTGACGTAACAGCAACAAACACTATTACTTGTGAAAAGCTGAAACGGGACTTTTTTCTGATTGATTACATCTGAAACACAGGAGGTCCAGTCTGAACACAAGGAGATTTCTTTTTCACTGTGAGGGTGGCTGGGCACTGGACAGGTTGCCCTCTGGAGAGATGGTGGAGTCTTCCTCCTTGGAGATATTCAAAAGTCATTTGGACACAGTCCTGGTCAAACAGCTGTAGATGGCCCTGCTTGAGTAGGGGCGTTGGACCAGATGACCTCTAGAGGTCCCTTCCCACCTGAACCACTCTGTGATTCTGTGAAACTTCAGCAAAGACAATAAGATTACAACATTGCTATTTCAGCCAAAATAGTGTTTTGGAACACTCTTCTTGGCTTGATTAGCCAAGATAATGGGAAGACAATCATTAACTGGAGGATGATTTACACCTGAAATAATACTCTTTCACCTTGCATACTGATAAGCTTGATTCTTAAGAGTCATTGGGAGAGAAACAAGCTTCACAATGTTATATACGCAGACTAAAGTTGGTTCATTAATATTTTATGCTAGCAATGTGGAAAGTAGTCCTTTTTCTTTTTGGAGCTGTTTTTCCTATCTCCTTTCATGATTCTTCACATGATTCTTCAACTCTTCCCTGGAGGTACTGAAATAGAGACATTTTCCTGTTTTAGCAGCAGTGGGTGAACTCTGACAGTGAATTGTATCTGTGACTGTAGTACACTGGAGAGGACAGGATTCAGGACCCCATCAGCCTTCTCTTTGAGATGAAAAATACTTATTTTTTAAATTCAAAAAAGGGAAGAGATTGCGTACCCTCTTTTTAATTGCTTAACATGGAATTTCTAAGTTGTTTTTGCACAGAAATGAATCGTGTAATGTAAAACATGCAGACTGTGCTAAGCAGTAAGTTGACAACAAATTTTAAAAGAAAGGGAGAACCAAGCTGAGAAAAATGTACTGAGGGCTTCTGCTGACAAAGCTTGGGAGGTGGATGTTTGGCACAGAATTAAGTGTTTTTTAAATTATTGCTCAAAAAATATTCTTCCTCAACCCCATAAATACTCTGCACTTCCTGGTTTGCAGAGGCTTTCCAGAATGTGGTGCTGAGACATTGAGACCATAAGTTGTGTGGGACTTCTCGTGTATGGTAGCAGAATGATGTATTCTGGGTGTTTTTTAACAAGTTGAGAAATGCCAAAGAATTTAATTGGGATGAAAGAGAAGCATTTTGTTAAGCCTGTTTTTAATAACCAGGAGTATAAATTGTACTCCTTTAGGTTGTATAAAGACAGCCTTAAATGTGTTTCACTGGGAGACCTTTTATGGTGCTCAGTCTCTCTTAAAGTGTTGACGTTCTTGGTGTTTTTCTCCTTTGGTTCCTTCGTCCTTCTGTTCTCATTCCTTTCTTGTGGAGATTTTATGAATCAGCCAAGATCCAGCTTGAGTGCTTCAGAGGGTTAGTCCAACTCTACTTGAAGAGCTCCTCTTGGGCACATTTTAACTTAGCACTGGGGAGTTCTGCAAAGAGGCTTTTGATTCTTGTTCACTAATAGTTTTGTGTCTCTACTGTAGGTGGAAGAAGTGAAAAAGCACCAGCACTGTTTAGCATTTAGCTCCTCTGGACCTCAAAGCCAGACCTACTACATTTGTTTCGATAACTTCACTGAATATTTGCGATGGCTTCGACAAGCATCAAAGGTGAGAATAGTGCTAATTACTACCTGAATGGGATGTTCATAGCATTTCCCCCAGTTCTGTCTTCTCCATGCAGTGATATAGTCCCTCTTCTGGGTTCATTGGCATGAACTGCTGCTGTCAGTGTTGCACAAAAATTTGAGAGCTCTTGGTAACAGGCAATAGGAAGGTGAATTTTTCTGCATTGATACTGAGACTTCTTTCTATCATGGTTGTGTAAGAAAAGTGCTGTGCTGGACTTTCTCCCTTTTCTCATCTTGATCCAGCTGGATGGATGGAGATGATTAGAACAAAAAGGATGACAAATATAACTGTCAAAATTTCAGTTTAAAGTGCTTTGTTTCAGTGTTAATAAAACCTAAAATAATGTTGTATTTTTTTTCATTTGTTCCTTACACAGAACCTCAAGATTGAATTGCTAGAATTAAGAAAATTTTTTTCTTGCTTGGAAGTGTTGCTGAATCTCTCTTTAGTGTTATAACTGTTTGATTTTTGGTTTTTTTAATAAGCAATCATTTTATGCCAGTAACAAAAAATTACTAACTAAAGCTTTCATAAACCACATTTTAAATTGTACTCTAAGCACAGTACATTATGGGAATTTAGGTCCTGCATTATTTCGTTTTACTCTTCACTTCCTCTCTGTGTTGTTGAAAGGTTGTTTTTGTAATTACCTATTTTATCTCTTAATCCCTGCCACTTTTTTGATAAATCTTCTCTGAAGTAATTTATGTATCTTGAACCACTGATTTTTTTTATTTTTAACGTGCAAGTTTTTTTGCTGTGCTGTCAGCACTCTCTCTTTGGTTTTCTATTTGGGCCTAAACTGTCCGTTAGTTTTATACTTGATAAGGCTGTCTGTTCATGCTCTTTATTATGTTAAAGCAACTTGGTTTTATGTAGTACTACTTAGAGATATTTATGGCACACTAGATCTGTTCTGTCTTTTTATCCAGCCTATCGCCAGCGGGACAGCCTGGGCTGTGGTTTTTTTTTTTTTAAGAGGTTTGATTATTATGTCAAACTTTCTTTGAGCGGTAACTATTGCACCTCCCAACACATGCATCATTTAAAATGACCTTTAGGGTTTTTTTGAGTAAGTTTTAAAATTCTCTTTAAAACACTGTTCTGGCATCCCTTCTCAGGTCTGTTAAGCCTCAAGGTAAAAATCCCCAAGACATGTTTTTATGAGACGGTGAGGCATGGTCTGTCAGGTTTTTGAATTCTTGCCGCTTTGTGGCTCTCGCTGGGAGAGTAGCGCCCTTTCATCTCCAGAGGCTTTGACATCAGATAAATGAAAGGCAAATCTAATGAGTGAGAAAAACAGTGGAAAACAATGAACTTCAGAAGTGGAGATAAATGGCTAGAAAGCCCCTCTGAATTACTGGCAGCATAAGCTTGTTCTGTGCCACGCTGTGCTTCTCTCTTTCTCTCTGGTTCACTCAAATGACTAACAGCATTGGGATGATAGCCAGCATGAGAACATATCCCCATGCGCTCATGATATCCTCCCATTTTTCTTATGTAAGAGTAAAAAGAAAATACATAGTTTGAAGTGTTTTTTCAGACTGTCAGAACTGAAGAAACTCACTATGCTATTCTTTTTGTTGGTAAAACATGCTTTGAGGAAAAAATTATGCTTCATTTTCCCCAACTCTCCAACCCCCAGCCCCAAAACCTGAGACTCAGCATTCTGAATTCGTGGATTTTGAAACAGTAGTTTGCGACTTCGAGTTGCTTTTTTAATGTTTGGGTTTTCTATCCTTAGACTGAAAAACAGAGACAAGCATGATTGTATGCAAGGCAGTTGTGTGGGAAGCACTGTGCAGTAACGCTGTTTCTGAAGAACAGAAACAGAGAAACTAGTAATGCTGCAAAAGTAACTCAAATTTCCTCCAGCTGATGCTGTTCGTGTCCAAGTGCTTAATTGTAAGGTGCATTGACCCTGAGTACATGCACAAATAAATGAGAAAGTTTCCTCTTCAGCTCCGTATTTCAGGCAAGCTGGCATTTGCATGCTGGGGAAAAAAACCCAACATTTATATAAGATACTCTGCCTCAGGTGTATGGAAGCTACTCAGGTTCAAAGAAATTGAAATATTTTTGCTAACCAAGAAAATACCTTATAAAGCATTGTATGTTTAAAGGCAAGCAAATTTAGGAAGGAAGATGTTATGGTGCTCTAACTTTGAGCTTCTAGTTGCTTGTTACGGGCTTGGTCACATGATACTTACAGATTCTTCTTTAATTGTAGTGGTGTTTGTAGTACTTGCACTTTTGTGAATTATTATGAATAATATTTAAGACTGTATTTTAAATACAGATGTTTTTAATGGCATTTGTTTTGAAACTGACATTCGTGTTAACTTATGTTCAGTAGTAGTTTTTCTGCAGCTGTTCATGCTCCTGATGCATGCTGCTGAAAACTGAGGCTTCTGATACGATTTTAATGCAGAAGGAGATCCCTGGTAAAATATTTCATTAAAATTGCTCAGTTCAGTTTTTAACTATGAACAAAATTTTCATGTCTGTCTTCTGTATACTTCAAAAGAGCTGGAAGATGATGTTACTTTAACTTTTAAAGAACAAGCTTAATCCTGAAAGGAGACTTTGCAAAGAATGCTTGCTCTGCAGTCTATCTCCCCGCAGAATATTGGCAATGTTGACTTTTTAGTGATGTTCCAGAATGACACAAATCCTAATGCGTCACTTCTGCAATAAATATATGTATGCGAGGGAAGTTTTGAATTCATGTTTGAAGGGACTTGGACTCAATTTTAATTGAAAATGAGTATTGCTCCTGTATAATCTGATTGTTTCTAACAGTGAAATCTGTCTTAGCCAAGACAGCTCTCGTGCTCTGCCCCAGTAAATTTTTGGAAGGGATTTGTGAATAGGTGTTAGAACTGGTTTTCCTGTATGTGTGTGTCTTGAGGAGAACAGAACTCCTGATTTCAGGACGGACTGGAATTATTGCACAAACATTGACCTAAATATCGAACTTGGTGACATACTTACTCCAAATAGGTCACTTTTAGATATGCTGATTTAGCCTCAAACAGAATATTTTTAAAAGCTGGAAATGTGGCTTGTTCGTTAATATTGATAGTTCTATACCACAGTGCATTTCTTTCCTTTTACTTTCCAAATACTGGAGTCCTAATTAAGGAAGCTCAAAAGAAAAACAACAACAATAAATTTGGTCCTTTGTGATCTAATATGTTCATTCTGTTGCCAAATGTTGAAAAATAAGCTTATGCAACTGGGAGGGGGAGCGGAGGAGGAAGAAACGGACATCTTCGTGGCTTTAAAGAATTTTGTCTGCATAAAGTTGACATGATGGTTCTGGAACCCACACAATTATTTGCAGAGCGATTCTGATCTGCCACTGTTTACTACTTGAATGTCAAATGCAAAAGGATGGGTGAAGAATGTGCAGTTAACAGAGAAGATGGCATGATGAGGGCTTTCCTCATTTGCCATTTCCAAAACCTAAAAAGCTACAACCTTAATATAGCAGAAGAGAGAGAAGTTTTATGTATGAGGTGTTACTGAGTGGTGGAACTTGCTGTCGTGAGGCTTGTATTTGGGGTGTGGTAGTGAGCTCCTGCTGTTTGACACTTCTAACAGCTAAACTTAGTTTAATGCTTTTCAACACGTGGAACTGCTGTGTGTTGACTACTACACAACTCATGACATGGATGGTTTGGCTGGAGTAAAAAGGCTTATCGGTCTTCTGTGTTCCAAGGCATACAGTTAAAATGGAATGTCAACGTCTGCCTCAGAAATTCAATATTGCAGAGCTCAAGCAGGAATGCATTACAGAATTTTATCTTCTTGGAAATAGCATGCATGACTGGGTGTGCTGAGACAGGTTATCTGACCCCTCAGAACTTCTCCCCTCTCGACTTTAGAAGAGCGGGAAGTGTGTCAACAGCTTCATGCGACAATTATTTCCTGCTTTAGTACTCGGTTCAGCTGGGCAGGTAGAGGAAGAGAGGCGATGAGAGGCAAGGGCTATAAATAATGCATGACTGCCTCACGTAAGCTGCCTGTGTATGGCTGAACTATACACATAGATAGGTAGAGATGTACAGGCACACAGTGTGTGCACACCATCGTCTGCTTCCCAGGCTTAGTTGCACAGCTTTGGCTGTAGTGACAGTGTGTTAGTGGGTAATAAGCTGTGTGGGGCTTAGGTGCCAGGGTGGATTTGCACCTATATACAGAAGAACACTCCTGTTTAAAATATGAGGAATATCCAAAACCAGACCCTTGATTTAAAAACTATCGAACTTAAGAGTTTTCTCCTTTGTGCCTTTGTATTTTCCCTTCCCTGTTTCAGTCACCTTTGTCTTCAAGTCTGCAGTGGAAATGTGTGTGGTGTTCCAGATGACTCTAGCCTGCTGTGAAAAAGGAGAGGCTAAATTATGATGTCAGTGTACATTATGTTTAAAAAGTGCTAAAAATAGCAAGAATAGCAAATTCAAGGGAGAAGGGCGTGCTGCCATATTGGTCTTATTCCTTTCATGTCAGTGCAGAATGCTCTCTTTGTACATTTATTTGCACCGTGAAACTAGCAGAAAATGACAACAAATGAATTTATTTTATCCTATAGAAGTAAGTAATGCAGGAGCTTCGACAGTAGTAGTCTCCATCTTTCCGCAACTTGTGTAGAGACCTACCTGAAGCAGCAGTGCAAAATTAACTTTTTAGCTTTTTCTCTCTAAGGTTATCTGGTTCTGACCAACTGCTTCAGTCTTCTAGCTATTTTTCCATACAATTTTGACAATTGTGTTCGGGGACTATGTTGTAAAGTGTGAGTCTGAACCGTGTGAAGAGGATGAAGCTGATCTGTGACTCTACTAATATGATTTTTAGTTGTGCTGAGGAAAAAAGGTCTGAGTTCCAACTGCACGCAAGCTTGGTGTTACAGACCATATTTATAGAAATAAACTGCAGAATTTAAAAATTCCTGAACTTGATTGCAGTTCTGCAAGTATATTCAAAATAGGAGACCAAGGTGATCAGCTTGTGCAAGTGTTTTACAGGAACAGTGCTGAGGAAATGCAGTGAGCAACAATTAAGCGTTACTGCTAGAGATGTACCTGCTTTTCAGCTGTGCTTCACCCACCTTTGAGCTACTGAAAGATAATCAACTGTGGGACTGCCTTTTCCTTCAGCACAGAAGATTCTGGTCGTTAATTAAAGTGACGGGTAATAAGCCATGTCCACTTGTGCTTATAGCTTCATCTTTTTTTCAGATACTGTCAGATGCTAACATCTGACTTTCTTACATCAGGCATGGTCAACCAGGAGAAAGACTAAAGTGCAGACTTTGCAGAGTTTTTTAATACAAAATACAGCCTTCAGCCTGTAAAGAAGGCTTGAAGCCACTAGTCTCACGGTTAAATTAGCCCTACACTGTATTTACCTTGGCTTGCTCACTAGCCGATTGACCTGTTCCATATGTGTTTCTAGATACTGTAATGAGCTGTAACATCTTTGCAAAGTTCATCATTGCAGGGATTTTTATTTAACGCTATTTGTGTTGTAGTTACAAGTTTCTGATATTTTCTTATAACTTTGTAGTCTTAGTCCATGCATTTGAATATACCATTGTGATTCTGGGCTACCGTGTTTGTGTGCATTGGGGACAGATTGGAGGTCAGGCACATGCTGGTTGCTGAGAGGGTGACCATGGAGTAGTTGGTTTGTTTCTTATGCCAGTAGCACTCAGAGGCTTGAAAATGAGTGTCTATACTAGTATGACCCGAAAATGAGTTTAGTATAATGCCAACATCAGTGGCATCTTTTGAAAATAGCTTTTAACCAAATCCAATGCTCTGCAAAAAGCTTGTTTTCTTTGAGGATAACAACTATCCAGTTTTTGTCACATTTGTGAGACTAAGAAGTGCCATTAGCCTGTTTGCAACTGTTGATTCAACATCTAGTGAAGAAAAAAAACCCTGAAAGATTTTCTCATTTTTCACTGGGGCTTTTTTTGAACTGATGCTTACTTGCAGGAAACGTGATGACTCTAAGTTTAGTATGAGGAAACCATTTTTTCCTCTAATAACATAAAATGACAATATTGAGATAATGCTTTCTCTAAAAATAGATACCTAAAAATAAACCCACAGCTTCCTTTTAGCGGTGATTACAAGCATTCAAACATAAACAAACCTCTGGTTTCAGTGTGGAACTTGACTTCCTTTTTTGTGTGTGTGCGCGCGAAATCTTCAATATTTGGGACCTTTGCTCTGCAGTCATATCTGGTCATTCTTGCTGTGAGTGGCTTCTTGTCATCTCATCTGAAAGCAGAAGATTGAAGCAAAGCAAACTTGAAGCCAGTTTTGTTTCTCCTTTGATGGTAACACTTGAAAGTGTTCCTCCCCCTCCTCTTTCCTTGCAAAACCTATTCTTCCAGGCCTTTTGTTGTTAGAGGTTAGTTGATGTTTTGGAAATTAACTTCTGAGTGTGTTTCAGTGTAGTCTCTCTTTTAATGGTTTGGGAGGGAAGCTTGGTGTTTTGGCTCAGCTGGTTAGTTTTCCATGTCAAAATAGTTCAGCTGATTCCAAAGTGGTGTAGTTGGTGACTTCAAGCTTTTCTTTTAATTTCTGTTCTAGAGAAAAAACTATAGCTTCACTATTTTATTTTCTTTTTCTTTTTCCTTGCTGAAATTTAGAGTCTGTGGTCCTTGTTTTGGACTTGCTGCCTTCAGTTAATAATAGAGTAGTTATTGAAGTATTGCAGCCAAGAGTGAGAATGGAAAACTAGGTATCGCCCACACATCTGGAATAGCTTTCAAGTAATGTCTTTTGAAGCCTCTAAATCAGGTTCTGATATTATTGAAGCTGAATTTGTGCAGCTTTTGCATAAATACAGGAAAGCATTGTCATGGCTTACAGCTAGAAGCTCAGTGAGGTGTTGCTGAAATTACCTTTTAAGGTGTGTTCAATCCAGGAGGATCCCAAAGTGTGTTCAGTAGTCTCTGGAGGCAGAGGGGTGGGAGTGAGTGGGGGAATGTAACTTTCCTCTTAATGAAGCTTAGGGAAACTAAGTGTCTGTGGTGAGCAGATCCCATGAGACTGGAGGGAGTTGAGGGGACTGATGTATTGCACAGTGCTTCAGTACGTATAAGGTGATAACTGACTCGGTCTTGGAACTAAATGGCTGTAACACTGAGACCCTTTCCAAGCAAAGTCTAGCATGGAGGAAAAAAGGAGAGGAATTTCTAGCAAAAACTAATTTTAGGGACGTTTGGTTTCCTTAAGCTTCTTCTCTAGTCAGTGGAGAAGGAGGAAGGTATCCAGGGACAAGAGGGAATGAGTGCTGGAGACCAGTTTTGGGCCCCAGGCCAGCAGAACTATATTCATGATTATTTGTATTATAAAACACTTGGGTCAGAAGGCCTTTCTGATTTACTGTGAAATAATGTCATGAAAAGAATTCATCTCACTGTAGAATTAATCCATATGATGCAGCTGTGTTAGGAGAACCTAGGTCAGAAACTGAGGACCTAGCATAACCTCTTATTTATAACAAATAAACAAAACCCCACAACCCTCTCCATGTGGGACTGGGGAGACTCAGACAAGTGAATATCTGTTGGAAGTCTCACTGGCAAGAGTCTGAAATCTATTGTAAATGCTGAAAGAAGGTCTTTGCTGGAGGGCTGCTCATTGCAAAGTCTGCTTGCTGGTGGTACAGCAGCTTGTCTTGGTAAAAAATTAAGTCTAACACAAGTTGTAAGAAGAAAAAAGGGTATTTCTCAATCTTTGTGAGACTGTCACCTGTTTTGCAATATTTACAGATGAATTGTTTTCAGTCAAGCTGTTTTAAGGATATTCGCATTCCTTGCTCCACCAAATGGAGATTCACATGTCTGAATTATAAGTAGCTTAACGCTACAGCTAATTACTGTCCCTTAGCTCCAGGTTGCACCTTAAGCCTTGTCCTTGCAGGGATCTTATCAGTGTGAACATCCCAGTGTGACTAACCCCAAGGTAACAGTGTTGATGTCACTCCCTGTGTAACGTTGATACCAGTACCTGATCTCTAGAAGAGAACTCTTCCTCCTGGAGGAATAAAAATACTCATGTTCTGGTAACAACTTCAGATAGTACCAAATGTTTCCAAATGACAGGTGACGAATGTTACTTTTTTTTGGACAAGATCGCACTTTCAAGATCTTGATGCTAAACCTGGGACACTGGCTTTCACGTCTCTGAAATTTCTTCTGGACTCCTATCATGAAGGGTAAAGGAGTGCAACTTCTCCTTTACTACCTCCACATTTCCCCCTCCCCACACGAATTTGCTACTACTGTTTTCAGTTAAGTTGTTACAGCTTTGCATAAGGGCCAAAAGTAGAAGTGAGCTATTTCTGTATGCTGTGTAAATCTTTGTTGAGAGCTAAGGAGAGGAGAGAAAGGACAAGTTAAATAATCTTTGTGCCCCTGCGTCTCGCTGGCATGAGGTGTTTGTACCAGAGGCTTTTGGCTGCATTGCCTGCGGAGGAGAGATGGGGTGAGAAGCGTGTGCCCTGTGGATGCTGCCACACCATGTGTGTTCCTGCCCTTCGCCTTTGTAGGCAGTTACAGCTCTTACCTATGGCATCGCCTGTTGGGTTTGTGAATCTGTGTGTGCTTTCAAGCCTCTGCTGAGTTTATCTTTTCTTTGCAAGGCCCTTGGCTTGGGTTAGCATGGATCTAATTTAACGTTTGAAAGAAAACAAAAGGAGAGGCCAGAAAAGCTATTACCTTTTCACCCTTTAGACTCTACCCATTTTAAAAGCTGTTATTTAAACTAAAAATGAAAATATATGGCTTTAAAGAAAAAGAAAACCTTTTTATTTCTTTCTTCCCCTCCTTCATTAAGGTTTTTGGCATTAGCTTGTTTACCAGTCTGAACATTTCCTCAGCTCTTGGCTGTGGCTGAGGGCACCGATGTGTTTCCTGGCTGTGGAGTTCAGCTCAGCGGAGGGAGGCCTCTCTGCCAAGCGGGGCTTTGATGCTCGAATAGAAAGGAGGATTAGGGTTTTGAAGCAAGGTTAGTTCTGAGGTGAGGAGAACCTGTTTGCTCTAAGCAGTTAGTTTAGATATTTCAAGCGTATGTATCACTGGTTAGTTAAGCCTTCTGCAGACATTGGTGGGATGTGATGATCATCGAACTGTTTAAAAACAAGTCCTGAAGGAGAAAAATTACACTGCCTTTGCATTAGCATGTCTACAGCAGGTGTAATTTGACATCGTCAACTTAGTTCAAACAGACTGGGAATTTGGCTGCCTGTACAGTGTGGGCTGTTTAGTTGTTTTAATTGTCTTCTGTTGAAGTCCTAAATAGTAATTTCTTATCTGAATAGAGCTATAGGGAATGGGATGAGGGTAAACAGGAAAAAGACATAATTACGTTGGTTTAAATTCACACCATAGGTCACACCAAAAGATGTCCTTGTGTAAACAAGGCTTGTGTTTGTCCATACAGCTGGGTTCAGCTGTGTCTGTTGCTGACATCCATTGTCAGCAACAGATCATTTTTGTAGTATAGCCAAAGCCTTAAAACAAAGACGGTAATCAGTCTTGTTGCATAGCTTGGTGACAGAGGTGGCATTATACTGATGGACAAAGCAAAGTGCTTTTTTAGCCCAATGTACAAGAAGAGGCAAGAATATTGGTTGATACAAGTATTTTTCTGTATTTTTATTGCTAGCTGCTAAAGATTTACAGTGAACCCATACCATACTTTCACCCGTCTTGAACTACTGTTTCCTTTTTTAAAATAATAATAAAAAATTAAAATCAAAATGCCATGGTGAAACCTTTTTTTTTTTTAAGGTACTGCTGGCTTGTTGTTTATGCTTGTAAGAACTATTGTGGCACAAGTAACACATATTTAAAAGTGAGTTTTCATATTTGGGAGACTCCTAGTTCTTTGCCACGTGTGCAGCTTTTAGGTGGGCAGTAGCAGAAGGCGTACTGCCTGAGGGAGGGAGACAGCTCTCCAGAAGAATTATTTGTGTTGGTATTCGTAGAATAAAGCTGCATTTTATCGCTGTTGGGGGAAGATTAAAAGCACAATGACAGCTTTTTGCTGTTTGCAGTGGGTAGATCCAGGGCTCTTTGTAGTACATGTGCTATAGTTGTATATCGCTGCTTCTTGAGAAGCTCAACATGACCCAGCAATGTGTACTTGCAGCCCAGAAGGCCAACCGTATCCCAGGCTGCATCAAAAGAAGCGTGGCTAGCAGGTGAAGGGAGGTGATTCTGCCCCTCTACTCTGCTCTCATGAGACCCCACCTGGAATATTGCATCCAGCTCTGGAGCCCTCAACATAAGAAGGACATGGACCTCTTGGATTGGGTCCAGAGGAGGGCCACAAAGATGATCCGAGGGTTGGAGCCCCTCTCCTATGAAGACAGGCTGAGAGAGTTGTTCAGCCTGGAGAAGAGAAGACTCCAAGGAGACCTTATAGCAGCTTTCCAGTATCTGAAGGGGGCCCACAAGAAAGCTGGAGAGGGACTTTTTACAAAGGCATGTAGTGATAGGACAAGGGGTAATGGCTTCAAACTGGAAGAGGGTAGATTTAGAATAGATATTAGGAAGAAATTTTTCACTCTGAGAGTGGTGAGACACTGGAACAAATTGCCCAGGGAAGTTGTTGAGGCCCCATCCCTGGAGGTGTTCAAGGCTGGGCTGGATGGGGCTTTGAGCAACCTGATCTAGTGGGAGGTGTCCCTGCCCATGGCAGGGGGGTTGGAACTGGATGATCTTTAATGTCCCTTCCAACCTAAACCATTCTATGATGATTCTTTGAAACTGCACTGTAGTATGCCATATTCACATGGAGACTGGAAGAAAAAAAAAGAACTTAAAACACTGTAGGCCAGGGCTGCATAACTGAGTTTGCAACAGGAACTGGAAAAAAAGTCTTCCATTGGACTTTGATTTGATGTGCAAAGTTGAATTTGGTCTTACACCCTTCCTACTCCTCTAGTATTACAATGGGAGACATTGTAATACAATGATTGACCATAAAGTGTTTAAAAATCATATCCAGGGAATGGAGAAAGCTGCATGTTTCATCTTCTTTCTTTATATTTGTGATGATTAAAAATCCCAACTGAAAAGTAGTCTTCAAAAAGTACAAGATCTTGCTATGAGTTTGAGCTACCCTGTTGTCAAACTGTTGCATCTCTTGCTTCTCTGGCAAAGACAGGTGTTGACTCTAAATCTTACATTGTAGCTACCATAACTGAGGTGGTGTCATACATCACAATCTTTCAAGAAGGTCATTGCACCAGCCATTTCCCCCATGTTATTAGTACTGGAGATGCAACAGGGGTTTCATGTGAAAACAAGTGTTGAGGGTGCATGCAGTTCAGAATGTGATGAGAAGACGTTCCAGAAAGGTTGGTCAGGGCAACGGCTTCTTCTGCCTGGGGACTCATCAACTGTACTGCTTGTGTTTTTATTTTTATATATGTATGTAAAGCATATAAAACAATTGCACTTTTAAGTTTTCTAAAAGAAAACACCAAAGAAGCCATAACGAGCACTTGATGCAGGTTCTATATGTATCTAGAAAGTCTTTCCCTCTAGCATTGCTGCCACACTGACTTTCTTCACTATGTTTGTTGGAGCACGGGTCTGTTGAACCCAGCCTAGACAATTTGTTAGGGTATTTATTACAGTCTTGGGGTTTTTTTCCTTCCAGTGGAAACTCTACTTTCTGCAGGTAATGTCCCATCCTATGAATGCTTTTTGTTTGAGTGTGAGGGATATTCTAGTCAGCATTTTCTTACCCTTTATCAGCTTATCTCTGCAGTGATTCCCCACAGTGAGTCAAGGAAACCCAGTGCGTTATTAAAAACTGTATCATCTTTTAGAAGAATGCTGTGCTCTTAATTAAAAAAAAAGCAAACACACACATGCAGTCTTACTGCATTTAAGTCAATTGAAGACGATTGCATGATTAAAATATCCCTTTATTGTTCCATTTAGGAACAATATCATTTCAGAATTTCAATACTGAACTTCAGAACAACTGTTGAAAGTTACTGGTGAGCCAAAGAGTATTGTTAAGATGTTGTTCTCCTTTGTCACTCTTCTTTGTTTTTCATCTTGTTCATCTGTTCTCTAGGAATTTGTTACAGAACAGTACTGAGGAATGAAAATAGAAAAGTCTTTATCCCTGCTCGTGAGAAAAATTGTGTTGTTTATATGAGTATTCCTTGTAACAATTCAGAAGAAGTTAATTCTTAGAGTACTGTTTTGCTAACAAAAAAGACTTCAATAAAATTCCAGTTGATTCCAGAACTAACACCTTTTAAAATGTGTTTTTAACTTTTACAGTTATCTCTCCGGTAGAGGCATCATTCAGTAAATGTCAATTGCATGAAAATCTTAATTAAATTCTTCTTATAAAAAAGTTATTCCTTTAAAAAAAAAAAAAACAAAACACAACAAGCAAAAAAAAAATAATCAGAACATACAACTTGTAAAAACAAAATTACTTTTAACTAGATTATTTTCACGGGGCTTGATGATTTTAAGAAAGGACTTGCATCCTTTCTGGAGACAAGAGTAGAATTTGGATATGTTCGTCTGCTTTATCATGGTTCACACTCAGAGTTACCAGTTCTGGTACTTTAGATATTTTTAAAGTAACATGCCTTGCTAAGCACTGCTGGATTGCTTATTACTGTTCATATCACATTCCAAACAAGTAGTTGGAGCAGCAGTGTATGTAAGCCTTACACCTGAAATTACACATTCTCCCTTTTAATTTAACGGGTGTCAGCGCTTTGTCATCTCTTGTGTTTTGAGTGTTATGAGAACTGTACCATACCGGGCAGGTTCTGGCACCATAAACAGACTGAATACCTAGCTTTCAGAAATGACTGCTCAGAATAGCCTATGAATAATTTTTGTCTAATACTACAAGGGGGAAGAAAAATAGTAGCTACAGTAACAAAAGGACTGAACTAATTGAGTAAAAAAATTCGAGCATTTTAATGGATGTGGGAGGACTGGATTATTAACGGTCGTGTTAGAGAAAATCATTGCACCGTCTCTTCCTCTCGAAGCTTATGGCTGTGTGTTTATAATAGAGACCACTTATCCTGAGGCCTATGTAGCTTGCATTGGAGAGGAAAAAAAGGAAGAAAAAACTCCTTGGCCTTCTTTTCAGTGGCAAGCTACTTCACTTACGCCAGCAAAACGTCATGTCTTAAGGTTCCAGGGTACTTTATGGCAAGGGCTCTATGTCTGCCCAGAAGGTTGGGCGGGTGGTGTTTCCTTCTTCAACGTTCAGAAGTTCTTATAGACTGTCACTGGGCACTGATTATGAGTTGTTGGGGTTTTTTTCCTCTTTTTGCCCCGTAGATGTGGTGTTTGTACTTCCAGAATCCTAGCATGTGAGGCCAGTAAAAGTGCCAATGACAAAATGAAATGATTGCTTCTCTTGCAGTGTAATCATTTGAGCACTGTTTGTGCAGTCTCAGAAGTCTGAAATGGTGGTGGTTTGCTTATCCTCCTTTGATCTAAGCCATGCCTGCTCCAAAAATGCCTCTCATTCTTCTAGCATTTGTCCCCTCCTCCTTGCCCACCATCCTCACTGCCTTGTACTGCTGTGTGGTGGTGTTTTGTTATGTAGCTTGCTCCACGACTCTAATTCATGAAAGGATATTTTTAACAGTATTGGACAGAAAATGTAAGAATTCTGCATTGCAGTTTTGTTTGTGTGGTTTTGTTTANAAAGGCTAGTAACTAAGTAAAGCAGCAGGATGTAGTTCATGCAGCTGTATCTTAGATACTTGGTAAGGAGTAGAGTTGCTGTTACTTGAATTTGTTGCCTGCAGGTCTCTGTGGAATGATGCTAGCCATATGTCATGCTAGGTGGTATGATTTCTTTAGCCTCTATAGACTGTTTGTTTTACCTTCCCCTTTCTAGAAAACAGTGTTAAATCCCCAAATCTCAGTTTTGTTTTTGTCACATTTTTATCACTCTTGGACAGTTTTCTGATTCATTGAGAAGAGATGAGTACTTGGTGCTTTGCTGCTGTGATATTTTTCTTTCCAGTAAGATATAAATGGGATAACTCTTTCTTCTGCCATTTAATACCTGCTTTTGACCCTTGAAACCGAGGCAGGGTGGTAACTGTTACCCCCTCGCCTCCACTCACTTGGGTATACTGACCAGTCATGCAGCAATATAGAAGACTTCTGCACTATGTTTTTGCTGCTGTTACTTTCTAAGTAAAGAACTTGACTAAAGTTTATGTCAAATCTCTTATCTTTTTTTTTCTGGTCGTAGACTATCGCATAACTTCATTGATGAAAATAAATCTATTTCACTTACTAGTTTGACAAACCTTTGCGCTTTTCCCCCTGCTAGCCATCTGTGGACTTGGTTTTAGCACTGAGGCAAAGCAAGAGATCGTGGCATAACTTGCAGCAATGATGTAAGCTGCGTTAGATCAGCTACATACGCTGATGCTGACTTCTGCTGTGCTTAAAAGCAGTTCGTCTTGTTGTAGTAGGGGTGAAGGAAATGTTCTTGTTTTATTACAGTATTAACGTATTGGTGTACCTCTTAACTTCCAGGTTGCATCACAGCGCATAAGTTCAGTGGATCTTTCATGCTGCAGCCTGGAGCACCTGCCTGCCAACCTGTTTTATAGCCAAGACCTCACTCATCTCAATTTAAAGCAGAACTTCCTGAGGCTAAACCCTAGCCCATCCACAAGTAGAGCGCTTAGTGAATTACAAAGGTAAAGTGATATGGTTCTACTGATCTTCCTATGCCCTTGGAGCCAAGTGACCACTGATCTGCAGGAACTTTCCTAAAAAATTACTACCTCCTCTTGTGGAGGATTGGCCTGGCTGTAATGCTTCAGAAATGGGTTAACTCTGTGTGTTAGAAACAGACTAGCTTTCATAAAAAACTTAAATGTCTTTCTTGTAAATAGAAGGCTATTTTCAACCCAAAATGCAGTTTTCAGAATGCGTTGTTTTTATCTACCTACTGAAGCCAGACTGTAGCTCTTCAGTCTTTGATTCACGTGAGTGAAGTGAGCTGCCCATCAAAGGGATGCATTCTAAGTAGGAACAGTACTGTGTGTGACTTGACTTAGAAGTTTTTTGTTACCCTCCAAGCAAAGAAAGCCCTGACTTAATAAATTCAACGTGATTCCTGTCCACTTTCTGCTCTGCTTAACCCGAATTCTTCGTTCCTAGTAACTGTGACCTTCCAGTTGTTCTTTCCATTGCAGCTCATCCAAGAATGTAACAAAATGGGTAGATAGCAGCATGATCTGTGATCAGAATAATTTAATGTATGTGTGGAATCAGCAGGCTTTCTGTATTCAGAAAGATGAATGTTTCCTTACTGAATATAAGACTGTGATTTTAATTTTGGTGGTAACTGAATTGTAGAGTTACCTCAGGATTATGCTTGTAGATGGTCCTGTTCAAATGAAATGTTTTAAACCACATTTCTAAATCTCTTCATCTTTGAATAACAACTGAAAAATACAAGATGGATTATGTGGGCTGTTGTATTTTTATATAATTCCAATTTCATTCTGGAAAAACAAAAAATTTGGCATATTGGAAGATGAATGAACCCAGCAGGTCTGCTTCACAAACAAAGCAGGCAGTGATTCCAAGAGCTTATGAACACAGTCTGGAGAATAATACTGGATTAAATGTTCTGTGAATGTTGGTATAGGTCTCCAGATAGCAAGTGGAATTTTAGCATAAGTTAGGTGATGAACATGGACAAATAATGAATGTCTTAATTTTAATGAATTTTAATCATTTTTCCTTTTTAAATATCAGAGAGTGTATAGGAGATACTTGGTTATATTTTGTCCATGTGCATACAGCTAATTCTGTTTGGGATTAGGAAGCATTTATGAATAATATGATGGGCAATATTCATTGTCTGTTTAATGTTCTTTTGGTACTGCAATTGTAGGAACAGTTGAAGAGTCTTGCTGAAAGTTAATAAACTTGAAATTTTTCTCGCTAATGTGAGCCCGAACGTGCAAAAGTGAAAGATTTCAGGTGACCAAATAAAACTTTCCTGTTTTCTGAGATTCTGCATCAGGAAAATCTGGAGAAGTGGCATATACCCAAGGTGGTGCAAAGCTGATTGTCTCATTCTTCTGAGAGCTGGTCCTGTTCTGTCAGTGAATAATAGTCTGCTCTGTCTCCATTGCTTTGAGCTTGTCAAGAAGGCATGGGAAAGGTCTGTGAACTTCTGGAGAAAAAAAAATGAATTATTAGGAAGGTTGCATGGCAATGTTTCAGTGGCTCAGAGCCCGTGCCTCATGAACTCCTGTCCCTTGGCGCTGACATTCCCTTTTCCACTGCTGATGTCCTTCAGCCTTATTTTCATCCAGTACAGGTGGCATCACCCAGGCAGTGAGTAGCTGGAAGCTGCTGCTGCTGTTCCTATTGCTATGCCAGTGGAAAGGGCTGTGTGAGGTGGTAGCTCCTGCTGAGGGTTATGAAGAGCAGTGCCCCATCAGTTATCTTTTGTCTCCCAAAATATTGCAGCAAAAGCATGAGCCTGGCCCTGGAGTGCTCTCCCAAGCCATGGTCCTTCCTGCCCTAAGAAACACAGTGCTGGCTTCTCCTTAGGGTGGGAAAACTCGAGTTTTACTTGTGCTGCCAAAAAGCTTTGAGCCAGCTCTACCTCTACTGTAAGTCTGTTTTTCTGTAGTAAGTAAATACACAAATATCTAGCAAGAAGGGAACACTGTATCTTTTTGAAATTATTAGTGAATCACAGTATGAAAGCATGTGCAAAGTAAGGGAAGCTCAGTCATTCCTGAGAACAGAAGTTGTTAGTTGTCTGATTTTTTTTTTTCTTTTTAATCCAATTTCATAAAACCATTTTCAGATCTTTTGGGGGTTACACAAGGTAAAACTTGACTGGATAAACCAAAAGTCTTTTTTTGTTTGCCCATGTTCTTTCAAACCACTGCAAAGCAAGTACAAAATCTCTGCTGTTCTGATTTGGTACTGTTGGCTTTTATACCAAATTCTCATTTGCTAAATTGCAGCCGCACACAGGGCACAGCACCAGTGAATCAAGCCCAGAAATATTTAAGTCTCCAAAATAACCATGTGCTTGGATGTTGTGAACAAAATGCATTGGCATTCCTAGTACGATTTTTGATTAAAATCTGGGTAGCAAGGCAGTCTAGGAAAATTTGTCTTGCTATAAGCAGCTCATGGTGCTAGCTGTTCCTCTTAAGAAATCACTTTAGGTGGTAATTTAACAAATGCTCATGAATGCTGGATTTCAGAACGAGGTATGTCAAAGAAGAAAATACCAACTTTTCAGCTACGCATTGAGTAGACTCACAAGCAGCTGCGTCATAGCAATGAGATGCTGACATATGCACTGACTTGGCAGGTACAGTCAGGAATGGATTGTGAAAAAAACCAAGAATTCCTACTTACACTTATGCAGTTACTTCTTTCAGTTGTTAAAATAATGTAATTTGTTGCATTTCTGAATAAAATATTTAGTCCTGCTCAATACATGGCCTAAGTGAAAAAATCTCCATCTCAGGAACTAAATTGCTGGTAGCATGTGAAGGTTTACAGAGGTGCAAATGCACTTTTTTTCCCCACTTTCAATTGCTTTACTGTCCACTCAGATTTTAAGTTCTGTTGCTGCAGATACTCTGCAGCTGTGAACTTCTGTAACTGAACTGTGAATATTGAAAGGTACATACAGCTACCTGTATTTTTTTTCCTGCTTACCAGGGAATACATATTTCATAACTACATATAAAAGTAGGCGGTCTGAAAATTCATTTGTGTTGAGAAAAACAAAGCAGATGTTGGTACTTTTGGTACTTGTACAGTACTCACAGCTGCCGCTTTTTTAAAATGATAGGAAGGGGTGTTTTTCTTTTAGGGGAGACAGGAGATTCCCCAGTGGAAATACTGCCCAGCAGTTATGGTATTAGAAGCAGCTGACATGTCTTGTGATATCCCCATTCAGTCAGAATTTGCCTTAAAAGCCTTGGTGGTTTAGCTTCTGTGTACTGCAAATGGAGCAATTGAAGACATTCTGTTGTCTTGTCACAAATTTTATTGTTTTATTGTTTACACTCTTGTAATGTTGGTTGGTGGATTATTTTTTTTAACCATAAAGTTGAGATTTATATGTACACTGTGTTCCCAAACTTCACTTTCCTCTTATCTACAATGCAACTTCACAGCTCTTGTTCTGAAATGCAAACAAGAGTTCAGGCTTACTAGTTTTGCAGAGTAGTATTGCTCTAGGTTTGAAGCAAATGAATAAACCATAGTCTTTATTTACTGTTGCTCTGCTTCACTGGGCTAAGCACACTTTATATTTATAGGTAATTGTTTCAGTCAGTGCTGTTGGAAAAAACTGTTGGCATCAAGAATACTGTTTGCTTGTTAATATTGAAAAGTAAGTTGTCAGTATGTGGATTTTTAATATAAGCCTGTTGCAAATTAAAAAAAAAAAAAAGAAAGGAGAAAGAAAGGGGGGATGTAATAAGCCACAAAGTTTGTTTTAACAGTAAACAAAACGATGCTTGCCAATTTTATCTGAAGAACAAGTTGTTATTCTGATTGTGGTTGTTAATAATTAACAGTGATTATATGGATTCTTATCTTAAAATCAGTTGGTATCTTTTCTCTCCCAGAGACTCTTTAGAAATAAACTGTCTTCTCTGGCATCTCAGCTGAAACTCTTCTGGGCTAGTGGCAGTAACTTGAAGTTGCATCCATAGGGCATGAGGAGGCTAGAGGACTCTTGAGATATTGACGCAAGTGTTTCTGAAATCCCTTGCTACTTCCAACTGTAGGATAGCTGGTTTTATCTGAAAACCTGGAATTTGGGGGGGGTCCTCAAGCTAAACCCTCCTTACAAACCCATCGTGCAGTAAGTAGGTAATTCGAAATGCAGTCATTGCTCAGAGAACACTTAGGTTCCCAGACAGCAAGGGGGGAACAGTATTAGCGACCCAACTGGTGTGGACCCAGCAGACAGGCTTGCTAGAAGTCAGGGTGAGATGTAGTTTGATCCTAGCTTGTCCCTGGAGATTGAGGAGCAGGGAAGAAAGTCTTCAGCCGGCCAGTTGGTTGGTCTCAAAGTGTATTGAAGTGCTCCTTGTGATTATTGCTTTTAGTGTATGAGAGGTTTAGTGTACAGAGGTTAGAGAAGAAAGTTGGATGGATTAATGACATGCCAAATAGACATCTTTCCCCTTGCCAGTCCCCACAGGGCACTGCCAGTAGATGCACTGGAAAAGATTTGAGCTTTCTCCTTTTTTGGGGGTGTTTTTTGTTTATTTGTTTTTGTTTGGTTTTAGGATGCTCTTCTGGAAGGGAGTTTGCTTTTAAATGAACACATTTATTGAAGTTATTTAAATGAATCTAGCTAATGTGGGGAATGTGCTACCATGAGGAATGGAGTGCCATTGCATGCTGCAAGGTGTGGGAAGATGCTGGGAGCTTTCTCTCATGGTCTTAGAACCAGGGAAGCTTTACTTTTATACTCGTTTCTCCTCTTTCACTTGAAGTCAAAGATTGAAGGGTAGCCATCAAACAGTAGGGCAAGAAGGAGAAGTTGGCGTGACATTGACAACCAGAGATCTACTAGTAACAATCCAGTGTTTGCTGTATTTTGGTGCTACGTTTATTTTCTCAGCTCTGTAGCCTTGGAACACTTTTTTGCTATTTATTAATACTAAAGAGGACACTTAGTATACATTTTTTATGTTACTTCACTGCTTTTGTTTTATTCAGCTTGTAAAGATGTTGAAGGAAGAGTTTGGTTTTGTTAATGCATCTTTCCAAATCTTCATGATTGGTTGTGTTCTACATAGCTCCTATGTACCTTTCTAAACTCAAGAAAGCACCCTCACGTTAATACTTGGCAAAAATCAGTGACATTTGATTAAAGAAATAAATTGCAAAATCAAGTTGCTGCAAGTGACTAAGTGGGGAAGATTGCAAAATTGGTTTAATGCCTGAAACACATTGGATTTTTTGGATTGTTTAAATTGGAACAGTGAACTCCTGAGTAGTGGTAAGAGAAATGTGGCACTAAGAAATATGTTAGAAAATAGCATTTTTAAAAATAGTGTAGTCTGAAAGTAGAAAATGCAGTTCTTAATTGGCTTCAGTTTAGTGGAACTGTTAGGCTGAGTATGGCAGTATCTCTTCCAAATAATGCTTCAAAAAGTAGTGAACATACTTATGGAATCCAGTTATTTTGTATCAGCTTACTCAGATTTACTTGTCTATTGTATTTAAACATGTTTCAGTTTGGAAGCTTGCCACTAGCTAATGCTTTTGTATTTCAAATATAAACGTCCAATATAGAAAGAGAATATATTTTCACTTTCTTTCTAGGAATTTTGTTCTTTCTCTGAGGATAGTCTTTCCCCTCTAATGAAGCAGTGTGCGCTAGGTATGCACAGAAATTGAGAACTGAAAAGTACAGTAATGTAGGTTCAGATTATTTCCACTAACAAAACATACGTTTGGTTTTTCTTGTCTTTATGGTCTTCTTACCAACTATGTAATACAATAAAAGTTTTATTGTTGTCTTAAGTTTGGAGGTAGTCTGAATTTGACTTAACATCAGTGATTATTTGTATATTTTGAAAAATAACTGCCTAGATTTAAATGTATTTCTTTTTGTGCAGTGGAGTCTGTTTTCGTCCTTCTTTTTTTTAAATACAATCTACCAATTAATTTTGGCATATTGACTCAAGTTTATATGCCAGAATTGTTTTGCCTTTTATGGTTTTAAATGCAAGTAGAGGGGAGAAATATCAGGATGACTGTTCCTGGTGTGTTGGCATAAAAGGTAGTGAAAATACTGAAATTGCTGCTGTCAGTTTGCTTTTTCTTTCTTTTATTTTTCCCCCATGGGGTTTAAGAGAGGAGGAAGGAAATAAAAATTCAGATAAAACTATGTTTTCATTTATCCATTCAGCTAATGGAGAAATTGATAATTAAAGGGTGAATTTGTTCAAGTTTCTTCTGACTTGACCAGAATCGATCTTTGCCCTCAAACTAAGTGACGCTCTTTCCTGACATGACTTTACTCCATCTGTTTTTGCGTGGTGTGAGGTGAGCTACTTGGTTTTTGGATGAACAGGAGTCTTGTCCAGAGGAATGGAGTGGAAAACACCAGCAGAGCTCCTCTTTCCTCCTCTCTATCTATTGAAAAACTCTTCTGTGCCCAAGCTGGGGAGGGCTGCTCTTGACCTCAGTTAGGTAAAGCTTTCACCTGCAGCATCCAAGTGACTCTTACTAGCTGTTGCAGAAACAGTCTACCTCTATTCAGCTGTCTTGACAAATTTAGAAGGGCAAGAGGGCTGGAATAGTTCATTTTAATTGTCTAACTAATTTAAGGCTTTTACAATGACACCTTTCTGGGAAGGGAAATGCTATGACAGTATTTCTGGTGCTAGGCTAACTGCGCCCTTAGGCAATAAGGCTATGGATGGGGAATCTGACGCAACTGCAAAAAGGCAGTAAATTGAACCTTTTATTTCCAAGGAGGAAATTGGTGTGTCAGGTTTATATGGAAATTCTCTTCATGATTAAGTTTGCGGCCAAAGTAGCAGGCATTCATGAAGGTGGCAAGTTGTAGTTCAGTTCCAACACTTGCCACAGTGCTGCTAGGCAAGTGCCATCAGTCTGCTTGGAAATGGTGCTGAAGCTAAGGGACAGTTTTGCTGCTACTTTGAAATGATGTTCAACTGCAACCACAGCATAGTCATGGGACAGCCCAAATACCAGCGATAGTATTGGGAAAGTGATTGTTTCCCTTAAACTGAGTCCGTTGTTAAGCCATGTCTTCTGTTTTGGGTGTAGTAAAATACTGCTTTTTAATTGCTTTTGGTAAGAGTAGGGCAAGACTGCTTCTGTCAGACGAATCTCTTATGGCTGCATTTCAATGACAGTGTATGGCCATTTCGAATAAGCTATTCCCTCCCCTCCAAACGTAGCAGAACACAAATGCTGTACTGTGTAATGGAAATTCCTCTGCTGTGCACATTGGGTAGATCTGAATTTGAAGTTAGCATGTCAGTTCATTGCTTTGCTGTGATACAAACTTCTCTTGTTAGTCCCTCTCCTCATTTTACGTATGTCAAACTAAAACCACTCCTGAAGTGGCAGCTTCAGGATTAAGTGGGCATTTTTGGGCTCAATTATGGCAATTAGTGTTCAGTCATATTGCATGTTTAAACCCAAGGGTTGACATGTCAACATTTTGCTCTAGCTTAAAGTAGGACTATTTTTGGTCAGAGAAGTGAGTGTTTATATATTGGTTTATATAATAGAAACTTTAGTAAGCTAACAGAAGGTAACATGTTGAGAGATGCTGTTCTTCAGGTTGACTTTTTTAACAGATAACAAAGTCTAGAAGCAGGGAAGGAGGGAGAAAAGGAAGGAAAGCATATGTATGGACTTTATATGAGGTTATTACAGTGTCATGCCTCAAATGAGCAATGTTGTGCCTTTTCTTCTCTCTGGCAATGCCATGGGGGCAGCATTGATGTGTGCCCCTGCTTCTGGGAGGAATAAAGATTTGGGTGTGAGAAAACAGCAGTGTTGCTCTGGCTTTGAGTAACCTGGTCTAGTGGAAGGTGTCCCTGCCCATGGCAGGGGGTTGGAACTAGATGATCTTTAAGGTCCCTTCCAACTCTAACCATTCTATAATTCTGTAAAATCTATTTAAAGCCCAACACTGCAAACTCAGCAACAACAGAAAACTTGGGTCTGTAAAATACTTCTCTCCTACCTTATTTATATTGATGCTACGAGTGATACTGGTGCTATTGACTGTAAATCTCCCTAGATATAAGAAGCACTATAAACAATTCAGCATTTTAAATGTGCAGCATGGCAATGCTCCATAATGGAAGTGCACCAACCCATTTGCGATGTGGACAGTGGGAAGTGAGTGGCCAAAGATGAGAAGTAGACTTAGATCTTAACTTTGAGTAAATGCCTTAATAATGTTCTGTACTTGACATTGCTCCATGAGACGAAATGCAACTTTAGCATTTTGTAAATGAACATGTTTACAACAGAGGAAGAAAATACCTCTTTCCTGCCAGTTGTTTTAAATTAATCCCTTTAACTAAGCTTATGGTGTCTGTCTTTCAGCTTTTCTTTAAATGTGATTTAACAATGAACTCTCCTTTGTGGATTATTTGACATACGCTTCTATGTGCGTTTTCAGCTTCTGTATGAGTACATTCAATAGTGGATGTACTACTCATCCTCCCTAACATACTATATAAACCTGATAATCGGTTCAGTTCGTGCCTTTAGTAATTAGATTACTCACAGAAGACCCTTAACAAACACACATTAAAAAATACATTAGGGTAGTAGAGATGTATTCCAGATACATTTGGGTGGGGCTGATTTTTTTTTCCTCTTTGACCTAGGACAATTATACACAAGAACATGTGCAGAAAGCCTTGAAGCTGAACACTGTGTTGGAGTTAGTTAATGTATTTCTTAGCTTCCTTCACCACCTCCCCCCACCCCAATCCTCTTTCCTCTGTGTGTTAGGTTGATCTTCTGTAATTTTATCTCAGGATTGTACTTGCGGTCTTTTAGTAGATTGTAGTTTTCACTTGTTTAGTGGGCAAAAGCCCTGAGACCGTTCTGAGACTCCAAAGCAGCACAGGTAAAGACTGTAGCCTCAGTGTTGATGATTAAATGAGTTAATTCTTCTTGCATGGTTGACTTGAAAATTGGAATGGATGCGTTTTGATATTTCTTCAGCAGCTTAGTTATTTTGACTTAATCTTCCTGTCCTCACTACTATTTTTGCACTTACCTAAATATGGAAAAAAAATGTAATTTCTAAAGGCCCGGAGTCCGCTACTTAGAGCGCTCTTGTTTGTATTTGCAGTTGACTTTGAGGAAGATGTGGGACAGCTGTTCCACCACAGAATCACCTCAAATTTCAAGGCAGTATATCTGTGGTCTAAATCTACAGTTATCTTCAAGATAAATGCAGGATTGTGTGTTTCAGTTCTAGGTTCAAGATTTTTAAGCCTTTTCGCTGAAAATAGAGGAATATGAAGGTATAGTGTTTAAAATGTGCATTTTTTTCTGGCTAGCAGCCCTCATTAACATCAGCTAGCTTACCCTAGCCTCCTTTTTATTTTACAGTTCTCCCTCTAGAGATGCATTAGTCATTGTTTTTGCACAGTAGTATTTTTTTCCCTGCAGCAGTAATTTGATTGCAAGATTTCATTTAGTCTCCATCTAACTATGTTCCAAACTTCTTCTGCCTCCAGCATGGCACAGGGTGTTAAAAATTTGTGATAACTCTGGCCATGATTTTTCCGTATTTTTTTCTGCCATCTTTGCACCAAAATACCAATAGCAAGCACAGTATTCCTTTGCTTGTTGCAAGCCTGTGTAAACGTTAAGTGTGTTTAGATCCTGTCTTTTGGGGTAAAATCCACACTTCACTCACAGCCCCCACTGAAATACAATACGAAGGTGCTACTTACGTTTTCATGTTGAGTTTTAGTCAGTGACATGAGTTTGATTTAGGCAATATTAAAGGTGTGTGCCAGTTGATTGCAGAAGCTGTTAAGGATTTTTAAGAGTCTCTTGGTGTTAAAACTCTTTAACCTTATAATGCTTGATGTGTTTTCTGTCTGTATTTTCTGGTTGGGGGAGGACAAAGTGCTTTGAGGTAATAATGTGCTGGGCCGATGCGGAGGCTGTGGAGGCACTGACACATGCTGTCTGAGATTACTTTCATGTGGAATAGCAATGTTCATAGGTGCAGTTTTGCTTCCATCGCCATGTTATATAAAAGCCTGCTCGCACAAATAAAGGACTTGAGCCTTAATGAAGGGAAAATTAAGTCCAGATAAAATGTTCTGGTGTAAATCATGCCAGAAAAGAAACTTCCTCCCATCTATCGGAATCTGACACAGATCTTTTCATTCATCCTTTTACTTGCCTTTAGGCATACCTCCCAATGGTTGTTAGGCAACCATAATAATGTTGCTGAACACGCACGCTGGCTAATTGGATTGTCCCCTTCTTGGGTTTTTTGTTCAGTCTTGGTCATCTTTAATAAGGCAAGCACATGCAAGTTACTTCGTTGGCTGATGTAATAAACCAAGGGGCTTTTAAGAGTTCTGTGACAAGTCAAGGACAAAATTTTGAAATCTAGGCGAGCTTTGACATCATACTTAATCAAGAGCGTAAGAATTTGCCTCTGTCACTGCAGAAGACTTGCTAAATTCTGCTTTAATTCAGCACATTTCCCAGTTGTATTTAAACCAGCCTGTTCTGATGAGAATTTTTGGTTGAAAGGCACTATCTAGTCACATGAATGGAGCTGAGCTGCACCACAAAAATTTAGTGTTCAAATAGGCTGAGAATTTATTGTGCCCTGTAACCTGTGTCGCTAGGGTAGTCTTACTAGCAAGAAATATATTCAGAAAAATAGCAATGCTTTAGTACAGGGTGAGATGCCACAGAAGAAATGACATATATCATAAGGTTGGCAAGGGTTTTGTTCTTTGTTACACTCATAGGAAAAAAAATTTAGTGTGTTGTTCAGGAGGACCTGTTTCTCTATGCCAGCTTAACATGAGTGAATTCTTGCAAATGGTGTTGAACTTGAATGTTTAGTAGTTTCCCTGATTGTTCCAAGTACATAAACTAAAAATGCATGTGATTTGCATTTACATAACCAAACTTACCTTGTATTAATTATTGTAAGGCAACTTGATGTGGTTTATGGTCCACTTATTTGTCTCCTTTATTTTTATTTTTTCTTATCTCATCGTAGATTCACCAAGTTGAAGAGCCTTAACCTTTCCAATAATAATTTAGGAGACTTCCCACTGGCAGTCTGCAGTATCCCAACCCTGACTGAACTCAACGTGTCCTGCAATGCCCTCAGAAGTGTTCCAGCAGTTGTAGGCGAGATGCACAAGCAAGTACTTTCTTAAAACTTAATGTACACAGCCTGATGATAAAGGCCACGAGCAGTTTCATGACTCTGTACATAATCTTGCTATGAGAAACAGTTTGAACTTCCTGGGTTTTGTCACAGCAAACTGGCTTGTAGATCTGTATGGAAGCACTCGTGAGCTGCAGATGGAGGGCAAGGACACTTTGTGTCTCGAAGCTCTTCCAGTCCCCAGCATTTGACACAAGGGTCGCCTTCACGGTGAAGAAAATCTTTAAACCTTCTTGCTTATGTTCTTCAGTCACCACACAAGTCGCAGTTCTGGAGATGTTTGAAGATACAATACAACTATCTAACACAGCCTACATTTCATAGTTGCCAAGGCTTTTAATTATTTGGTCGATATCTTCTGTAGCAGATGTTAAGGCATTATTCCTTAACATTTTTCTTCTGGCCTTTTGTATATTTTATGTCACTGTAACTGCAGCGGATTTGTGTGTTTATAGGAAGGAAATTTGGTTTAACAGGTCACTCACTTTCTTCACTCTCCCCTCCCCTGCTTTTAATAGCTTGCAGACGTTTTTGCTGGATGGCAACTTTCTCCAGTCCCTTCCTGATGAATTGGAGCATATGCATCAGCTCAGCTACGTGAGTCTGTCCTTCAATGAGTTCACCAGCATTCCAGGGGTGCTGGAGAAGCTGACTGCCATGGATAAGCTCTGTATGTCAGGAAACTGCATGGATACCCTGAACCTACAGGTGTTAAAAAGGATGCCTCATATTAAACATGTGGATCTAAGGTAGGTATTTGGAAAGGGGAAAAATAAGTGGGTCTAAATTATTGGTGTTGAAACAGTTTCTTCTTGGCTGTCAGAGTAGCCACTGGATATGAATCTCTTGTGTTTGTCCATGGAACCGTGTTTCTGGTGGTATTATGTAACTCATAGCAATTACCACAACTTTGCACTCTTCTTTGAGGAAGAGGTAGCATTTAGGGGGATCAATAGATAGGAACATGAGTTGGGGGGGAAATTCATACTTGCAGCGAAAGATCAAAAAAAACAGAGCCTGGGACACTGGTGAACCCTGCAGTTCTTGTTGCTGCAGTGTTAATACAATAGAAATGATAGTCCCTGACCCAAAAAGCTTCTGTCTGAAATGTTACAGAAGTGTGTGATGAAGAAAAGGGCAATGAAGGTGAAAGGACAAAAATAAGTATTTTAATATTTCTTGGTATGTTAAAAAGTCTAGTCCACCATGAGTAACATTATTTTATTGATGCCCTCAGCAGAGTGTAACCAGACCTTTGCTACAAATGGCTCTGGTATGAGGTGGTTCTTTATTCTTGTGGTCTTTGGGGAAGACAGCTTCTGCAATCAGCTGGGCAAGGCTCAGTTCAGAACGTGGACCATGAGGTCCAAATAATGATGAATTTTGGAACTGTTTAGTTAAGCTATTCAACTAAAACTTAGTTCACCATACTGCTGTGTAGCTATGAGACTTTCCAATCAAGGAAGAGCCAGCATAAGTTAAGAAAACAGCTAAAATAGATGGATGAATTCTGAAGCATTTATGGTGGGGTTAAAATATGTCTGTGTGTTTGCATGTGTGTTAAAAGCAAACAGATAAATAAATTTGCCTCAGAATAGGGATGCTGTGGCTGAACTGATCTTGAAGTCCAGCAAGCACAGTTCCAGCCCTGTCATTGTCTGCTGCATCCCTTCTGCAGCGAGCAGTGAACAGTGGTTCTTTGTAACACTACCTGGAATAGTAAATGACGAACATGTTTGAAAACTGTACTTGCTGCACAGTGAAGTGCTTTGCTTCAGTGAAATCAGAATGAAGCACTGCTGGTAAACTGAAAACAGAAAAAGCAGGCTGTGGTGTTGGAGAACACATACTACCCATTTTCTTTTAACTTGAAAATGTAGCTACTCCAAAAACACAACTGTTACACAGAGAGCAACTCTTTGAAAGCAAGAGAAACAACAGAACTGTAGGTATTTCCCCTTATCCTTGCTAGGGAGGCTCAATGGGCCAGCAGAAGTTACTATACTGTTTTTATTGTTGTGTTCAGAGCTGGGAATTGGGAACTGAACTCTTTGGAGTGCTCTGCAGTCTCAAACATTGCTGGGTTACAGATAATCTCATTCTGTTGTAACTTCTGGGGAAGTTGCCGAGTATTAGCAGCGTCAATGCACTGCAGTGAAGATGTGATAAAACCAGTTCTCTTTATCTGACAGACCCACTTGTCTTGGGTTTTTGCTTTGTTTTCTTTCAACACCCATTTTCAGGTCTCTGAATTTGCTTGCTGTGGAACATGGTGATGCGAGAGGGGAATATATGTGAATTCATAAATCTCAATTTGGCTTTTCAGTAAGGCAAGAGACTCCTATATCTGCAGCTTATTCGTATCTTTCAGGCTTTTCCAGCAGATGATTATGATAGACCAGCAGGAACTGTAGAGGTTTTGTTCTTTTCCAAACTATCAGGCACAAACAACAGCCAGATCATCTTTTATTTTTATAGATGCAATAACAGTAATACTTGCCTTCTTGCAGAGCTTTTTATCAGTAGTTTTCAAAGTAGTTTGGAAGGAGCTTGGCATCATCATTTCTTTGTCACGATGTATAAAACAACAGAGCGGATCCATCCTGCTTTTAAAATACCATAACAAAGGAGAAATACTTAAAATCAACCTTGATCAAAACCTGGAGGCATGCTAGTTTAATCCAGTGGAACCAATTGTAGAGTTAGCATTGGTTTGTCAGCAGGAGCCTGCCATGTAACTACCCTTAATCTCCTTTTTTGTCTGCAAGATTGAATTCAATTAGGAGATTGGAAGCCGATGAAATGGATTTTCTGCATCATGTGACCCAATTGGATCTCAGAGACAACAAACTTGGGGAGCTGGACGCAACAGTTTTTAACAATGTTGAAGTGTTACACTGTGAACGGAATCAACTGGTAACCCTCAAAATCAGTGGATATTTTCTCAAAGCCCTGTATGCTTCCTCGAATGGTAAGTGTGTTTTCAAGGCAGCTGTGGTGTTGTCATCTGACTTCTGGTTTTGTACCTGGTTCTCTGTGGGATGGTTGTGGAGTGTAGTGCACATAATCAGGAGGCTCTTGACATGACCCTTGGATAAAAGGGTTTCATATGTGCTGTATCATGCTACTGGCAGTTCTGACCTTCAGAAGCGACTTTCAAATAACACTGGGCTACTGATTTGGAGGTCTCAAAACTGTGAAAATCTTGGAATTTGGGTTGAAATTCCTCTTTATGTCAGCAGGGTAGGGGTCTTGAAGTTTTTAGTTCTTTGGGTTTGTATTAATGTCTTCCTTTACCTAAGGCAAATAAGGAATTTATTGCTTTTCCCCAGAGTTGAGAAAGTTTGAACAAGTGGCCGTTTGTGAGACAAACTAAAACAATATATGTTTTTGCTACTATCTCTAGCTGCTTACTCTGGCCAGAAAGCTACGAAATCTATAATGAGTAACTTCATTTGTATTTGATGATAAAAATAATGCAGCCTTTTCCAGTTGAATAACTCCTGTGTTCCATGAATAGGATTTGTTTGATCTGTCTCTGGAAGCTGCTATTACTTAAAATATTCAGTTTTCACCACCATTTTTATTGTTTGGAGTAGTTTGGTATGGAATAAACAAAATGCAAGCTCAGAGAGCTGTGAATTTGATGAACAGTCTGAACTGCCTTTAAAAGGCTGTCATCTTAATGATATCCAAGCTTGTGCCTTCATTAAGTATTCATGCCAGGATCTTTGTAGCTGAGAAAAGTTAACATAATCTGAGCATGTGCTGTGCAATGTGAGCTGAGAACCCAAGTCAACCCATATCTTGCAATCAACTATCTATTTGGTCTTGCTGTTCCTTCTGGTTATCCTCTCTTTGCATCCTCAGCCACCTTGTTTTAGTCTCATCTTCCACAGGAACAGTGATGCTTGTTACACTTTCACTTCAGTGGATTTTCTGTAGGCTTAAATAGATGTCTGCTGGTTTTGTTTCAACCTTAATGCTAAGCATTAGATACCTAAAAACCTTAGGATATGAAATATTATTGAAGCAATCAAAATATAACATTACTAGCAGTAGTTGAGACACTGTGAAAGGTCTGTAAGGCTGCCTGGCAACCAGGAACTCCACAGGGATGCAAAGGCTCATGTATTGTGTTGAAAAAGACTCTGGATCTTGCTATGACCTGGAGGACTCTGGGGTATTCTGTAGCTTGCTGTTCCAGAGTGGAGAGTCTCCCTTCACGTGCCTGTACCATTAGTGACCAGTGAACAAAAGTAGAGCAGGTTTGTGACTGACTATTCTGGACAGAGCGTGGCGGAGGTGAAGTTACAGCTCTGGGACAAAAACGGAAAAAATGAGAATTTTTCATGAAACTTTTACAATCCTCCAGTTTCTCCTCTCTGATCAGTTATGCAGTGTCTGTCATAGCAAGTACAATGTAATATAGCAAATGTACTCAGACATAATAAAGAAACAAAACCCAGTTCACAAAGGTCCAGATCTTCAGAATTTTTTTAGGTTACTGACTTGTTATGAAATCTGTGGGTGTTAGCTGCTTAAAATAACTCTTATGGAACAGCCATTTAGGTGCAAATCTTTATCGCCACTTTTGTTTTTATGTATTTTTCCCCCTAGAACTTGTTCACCTTGATGTGTATCCAGTTCCTAATTGCCTGGCTTATATGGATATTTCTAGGTAAGAATATGGGTTTTTTTTCTTGCGCCTATAAAATATATACCAATGAGGGTTATGGAAAAATGGTGTTCACTGGTATTTTACTGGGAGGGAGTGGGGACAGGAATTGGACCTTGAGATATGAGAAGACTGATTTTCAGAGTTAGAGGATTGGCTTTTTTCTACTGGCCAGTTCTTCCCTGTTTCCTTTTTATAGATTTACTTTTTAAATTTTTTTAGTACTAAAAGCAAAATAGGCCTTTATAGTTAAAGGAAAAGAGTTTCCCTGACTTAAAGATCTCCTGTCTTATAGAGATATAACACAGTGCACCAATATGAGCCATGTACAGAAGTTCCTTTCTGGATATGTCTGTCACAAGCCCAGTGTACGTGACGGTTTGATAGTTTACTCATCAGTTCAGCAGCTCCTGAAGATCATTGTTGTTCTCCACAGCCCTGGCTGCTGCAGGGATGACTGCAGGTGCCATTTGAATGCATCTGTAAATCTCACCTTAATGAGGGAGGTGGGATAAGGAAAGAAATTGAAAAGGGGGTGTTTTAGTTCGGTTTACAGTTTGACTGAATCAGGAAAACACTTTATACATGTGCTTAATGTTTGTCTTATTTAAGGAATTACTCATCTGCATGTTGAAGTGATAATCTCATTTAAAAAGCCTGCTTGAAGCACTTTCAAGCTGTTGAGGGTGATTTTAACAATTAGTGGGTTGACCTGGGTGAGTGGCCATCAACTTCAAAGTTTCATCAACCATGAGTTACTTGCGTTGGGCACCTAAATGTAACACACAGGTGTGACTAAATAAGTGTCATTTATTGAAAAGCATTCTTTGTAAAGCTGTGTTCTCTGTTGAGCTGTAAATGACATTGGTGCAGAATGCATGATTTTGATCACAAAACCCTTTTTGTGCCTCAGTTCAGTGATGACATTGTAACTAAATGGGTATGGTGTCTTTAGCTTCTTGGCTCACTTGGAAGTTGGGACATCCGCTGAGACTGAAAAGGAAACTATCTGAGGATAAAGAGGGGTTGGGTTGCTATCGCATTTTTTTGGTTAAAGGCTATTGCATGAATAAACTACGTACTTGCACAGGATACAAGTACATGAATGAGCATAAATCAAAAATCTCCTCCATGCATTTTGTGCTGCTGATTTTTGTCTTTAAGGCAGGATACATGCGTGCCCCACTGTGCCTAGCTGCATGTTTTCAGTGCAACATTTGGAAAAATTTACATCTAAGGCTTAATTTTTATAGGATTAATTTCTGTGAAGACAAATGCAAGAAAAGAAAAACACTTGACTTTAAAGATACGCAAAAAAAAATTTTGCTCTATTCAGGGAGATAGCTGAAGAGTGGTAGAGTGGGTTTCCGGATTGAATTTATGGGGGGTCAAAGAGGTGTGTTTCAACTGTGTAGGGTGTGCCTATCTTCTGAGGACTATCTCACAAATTTTCTTCTCCATGGTGTCGTGGTTTAGGCCAAATTGGCTACTGGGGACCTAGGGGACCCCAGATGGGACCAACAGATGCTCCCCTCTACCCCTCTTCAGAGAGAGAGGTAGAGGAGGAAAAAGAGACTTATGAGTTTAGAAGGAACTAAACTACTTTAATGAAATATTAATAATAAAAAAAAAAGAAATAAAGAAAAATATATACAAAACCGTATCAAGCTCCCGAGATGACAATCACGACACCAGCTGGCACTGGGCCAGTCCCAGGCTGGACTCGGTGACGGACGGGAACTGGATTCCGGATCTGGATTCAGGATCGGGATCACAGGCAGACGAACAGAGTCCTCCTCAGACATCAGCCATTGTAGGAAGAGACAAGAGGGGGCTGACCCTTTGATCCATCAGCTTTTATACTGAGCATGATGCAGATGGGATGGAATACCCTGTTGGTCAGTTTTGGGTCACCTGTCCTGTCCGCTCCTCCCTGCAGGTGGGACCCCACTATGTTTTTCGCTTCCGCCCTTCCAACGGGGCAAACAACAAAGTTGGTTGGCCTTGGGGGTTATGGCAATAAGTATAAGCAAGAGCCTCTCTGCATACCATGCCTGGGCAGCAGCTATAAACATAGGCCTTATCACTCTGAGAAAGTGAACATTGTCTGCACAATATGCTGTTAATTTCAGTAGTTAGAAGAGGCCCAGCTAAGAAGCGAAGTTACTGAACAAAATTGGTTCTGTTTTACCTCAAACCAGGACACATGGAGAGACTTCTTCGTCCTCGATACTCTGATACTCATAATACTTCTTCCTAGATAACTGAGAAGCAGCTTTTTCCATTTTCTTAGTGGCTACACATCTAGGGAGATAATAATGCTGCTAGCTTTATTGCCCCCTCACTCAGGACCTTACTGCACTGGTAGTGCCCTTAGAGAGGAAGGGGTGATACAATCTCATAGGAAACATACTATGCAGCAAATGTATTTCCTGCAGGTTTCTATATCTCTCTTGAGGCTGTATTCTTAATAGCCTTTACATCTCGATTATCATTTAGTTATACCTCTTTGTGTTCTTTATTCATAGAAATCACCTGGAAAACCTGCCTGAGTGGGTATGTGACAGCAGGAAACTGGAAGTGTTGGATGTAGGCCACAATCAGATACGTGAGCTGCCTGCCCGGTGAGTCTTGCAGACCAGTTGCACAATGTGGAACAGGATAAGCAATTCAGAAATAATTGCTGATTCAGTGTTTAGCTTGTTCCAGTGACTGTCAGGCCCGTTTTATCTTTTGTTTGATTTTATTTTTACCTTGTGGGGTGTCGTCATGCCTCAAGCTTCCACCCAGCCTTTCTTCTTTTACTTTCATGCAGAGAAAGCAGTGCCTTTGAACTCCAGGTGGAAGTTTTGAAGCTCTTCATGTGGCTGTTCGGGCAGGAAAGCCCTTCATTTTTAATACTGAATATTAAATATTTACAGTCATAACTTTGCATGACAGTTTAGAGATCCAGAACTTGTAATTTAGTTTCAGTGGTGCCCAGAGACACCAGTTCACAGCCCCATTTGAGTGAAAAAGGATTGAGAGGAGAAGGTACAGCCTTATAGAATCATAGAATGGTTTAGGTTGGAAAGGACCTTGAAGATCATCAAGTTCCAACCCCCCTGCTATAGGCAGGGACACCTCCCACTAGACCAGGTTGCCCAAGGCCACGTCCAGCCTGGCCTTGAACACCTCCAGGGATGGGGCCTCAACAGCCTCTCTGAGCAACCTGTTCCAGTGCCTTACCACCCTCAAAGTGAAAAACTTCCTCCTAATGTTTAATCTAAACCTGCCCTCTTCCAGTTTATGCCATTCCCCCTCGTCCTATCACTACATGCCCTAGTAAAAAGTCCTTCCCCAGCTCTCCTGTAGGCCCCCTTTAGGTACTGGAAGGCCGCAATAAAGTCTCCCCGGAGCCTTTTCTTCTCCAGGCTGAACAGCCCCAACTCTTTCAGCCTCTCCTCATAGGAGAGGTGCTCCAGCCCTCGGATCATCCTCTTGGCTCTCCTCTGGACACGCTCCAGCAGGTCCATGTCCTTATGCTGGGGGCTCCAGAGCCGGACGCAGCAATCACCTTCACTACAAAGATGATCTCTTTTCCAGAAGTCTAAACTTAAATTTGATAAATACAAATGATAGGAAAGCAAATGAACAGGAAGGAGAATAGAAGTTGAGTTTATATAATGAATGGCTCTTATTAGGTTTTTTCTAGAGAGATCTGTTCCAGGTGAGTATACTGGTCAGGTGCTGGTATTGAGAATTTTTAAGTCCCTGACTTCATTGGAAGAGAGCTGTCATTCTTGGCTGCTCTGTACACTTCAAAAGAAGTCTTGTGAAAGAGGGAGAACATACTAGGCACAAAGGGTGAAATTGCATGGGGATGTGCAGGGCCGTTGAAGATTGTAGACAGCTAGTATACGATGAGCTATTAAATATTTTCCTTATGGAGCTGTACAGCACAGAAGAGTATCAGAAACCAAAAAGGATAGTTTTGCCTGGGTCAAATGAATGTGCCATATGGTGTAAACTGGCAGTTTTAGTGTCAGAAATGGGAACAGAATATATTTCAGAAACACGGGCAGAAGAGGATGTGAGGAGATTTACCAAGCAAACTAATGGGCTAACATGCAGACTATTAATCCCTCTGTTTTTTCACACAAAGTGAAACTGCGCCTACTCAGAAGGTGGGGGGAGCAAAAGTTCATTTGCCTTTCATCTGCACTTCATAACAGCAAGGACTATCAAGGCATACCAGATATCTTTGGGAGATTAATGATTAGCTGAAATTAGGTACAGTCAACATCCCACTTGTCTCTCCTGCCATCTTATCATTAACCTCAGGAAACAGCTTATCTTTGAAAGCTCTTCTTTGTAGTTTGTGTCTACATAGTTTAGCTCCTAATAAGTCAGCTCAGTTTTAAGGCCCAGTTCAAAACACAGGCTTTGAACGTCTGTTAAACTTTAGGGAAATTTGGGTCTGGATTCAAATGCAAATGGCCTACTGTTAAGCATCAGGTAAATACTAGTGCCCAGTAAGTGTGTTCATGTGTGCTGCTGTGTGTTTTTCCTTCTACATAGAGTAGCACTCTGAAAACCTGTGAAGTGAGTGAGCAGGACCCTCCTAGGAGGGTGCTTGCAACTCTAACCACAAATGTTCAAGCCCTGACTGACCAGCAGTTTCCTGGAATGCTGAAGGTTTCATCTAATCTAAACAAACGGCAGTTGATGCTATGTATGTTTACATCTTGAAACAGAAAAACAATCCTGGAAGACAAAGAGTTGAAGCATTTGAGATAGAGGACTGTGTACTAACGTTTGTCTCAGTTAAAGAAAACGGGAACAATGTACACTGGGCTGTAATGCAGCCATTTCTGCTCTAAAAGTACTGAAAAATAACAAAAAGGGTACTTAGTCTTAGCTATGCAGGATAAATTCATTGTCATAAAACTGACGTTGCCAAAGATTCCCCAAAGAAAATGGAAATGCTTCAATTAAGAGTTGCCAAAATGACCTTGCTTCCACCAGTGAACAGATGTCTGTGTGTACTTTTGTTCCTTTTAGCCTGTTTTGTAAAAGATCTATTTGCATTCAACATGTGTTCTCTCAAACAGTTGTATACCAAAGGAATTGGTTGAATGCTTTCACCAAACCATGTTTTCTCAGAAGATGCTGATGCAGAGCAACGTGCTTGTCCTTCAAACTTTTTGATCCCATCAGAACTTCCATTGGGAATTGGGCAAGTGGGAAAGTTGCCCATAGCAATGAGCAGTCCCAGCATCCTGGTTCCCCATCAAGCTTGATAACTAGGTGTCTCAGGCTCATTGGGAGCTTGCTTAGTTAAATGCTGGTGATTCAATTTCTCTTCAGGCAGCCCAGTTCCTTTGGTGCTTGTGTAACTTGGAAAATAAGAGAAAACAAACAAACAAAAAATACCCCAAAGACTTACTCAGTTCTTCTGAATTATATATAAAATATATTTTCATGGAAAAACTAATTGCTAAGGTTTTGGCCATAACGTGAATGTTTTTTATTGTAAAATGGCACTGTCCTCACCCATCCAAAAAAAACCAACCCAACATGATAAATTTTTTGGGGGTTATTGTCAGCCAATTCTGCTTTTCCCTGTAATGTTTAGTGTTGATGATACTGTCCAGTCTTGATTAGGAAACGAAACAGAGATTTTCAACTAAAAGTGGAGTGAAACAAAAATGATTAAATGACGAAAACATAATAGATATGCTTATCACTGTTATGGTAAATCTTTTCACCCTGTGTTGAGCCTTTTGGAATTGATACGTCTGGCTGTTGACTTGTATCCATGGTCATAATGCAGACAATCCAGCCAACTGAGATAACTGTTAACACTGGCACACAGATACAGAGTATGACTCTATCTGTCAAGGGGAAAATACTCAGCATACTTCATTGATTATTTTGGCACAATAAACCGATGACCTGATGTATTGTAGAGAAGGGGCAGGGAGGCTCTTTATGCGTATTTGGGTCATTGTAACAGAGGGAAGAAGATTTTTGCTTTAATGCTGAGTAATTTGAGATTCTTTGATTGAAACAGGTCAGCATGATGCACAGACTTGCCAGATTAAACAGTGCGGTAGCAGGAATGTAAGACAGGTGGCATATGAAGAATAATCTTTTTTTCTTAAGTTGCTGAAAGTGGTTCCCATTCAAAATTGAGTTGCTCTGTTTTTGAGGTCTTTAGGTGCAGATTTTGAACTCCTTATTATGTTGTTTATACTGCAAATTTTAGCTTTACTATTTGATCAAAACAGCTGTTTGTTCTTGTCTCTTCACGTTGCCGTCTTCTCCCCCTCCCCTTCTCCCCCAACCCCCCAAAAAATGGAGCAGGGGGATGGGACTCCAGGTCATCTATCGCTTGTAAAAGCTCAAGAAAGTAAAGCCGATTAGATAAATTTCATTCGCTGTAGAACTGGAAAGGAGGCTTTATGTTAGTCTGGTATTAACAGAAAAGGAAAATGGGGGGGTGGGGAATTGCATTGGATTATGAGTCAGCACATGATGAATAGAGCACTATGAAGCTTGTGAGGTGACTGGTGATTTCACCCACACTTCTGAAGTTCTTCCATTAGCTAGGGGGATCCCACATGTGCAGTTTTCTGCAGCCATTGTTAGCAATTACCTCTTTCACTGTCGTGCTTCTATATTCATGTTTTATACAGTGCAATAAGATAACCCTTTCTCACTACTTTCGTTCCTGAATCATCCTTAAACCTCCTTCCCTGTCTCTGAGCAACCTTGTCAAGAAGTTGGTGGAGAGTGGGAAGACATTCTTGGATCTGTGCGTAATTAATACCATGTCTGCCGATCAGTTGGCTGAATCACTTTCTTTGTAATGAACATGATAGCACACCTAAATTCTCAAAGCAACTCTTCGTTTTAGGTTTTTCTCATTTTTGGTGTTTTTCCTTTCTCTAAGGTTGTTTTACAATAGTAGCTTGCGTAAGCTGCTGGCAGGACATAACATGTTAGGAAGGCTACCAGATCGGCTCGAGCGAACACAAGTGGAGGTCCTGGACGTGCAACACAACCAGCTCCTTGAACTGCCATCTAACCTGCTTTTGAAAGCAGACAGGTAAATATAAAGAAATTCAATCTCAACTTGTGTGTGAGGAACCTTGCTTTGTGTGTTACTTCCTAACTAAAAGGGTAATCTGAGGTTCCCCTAATTTGAAAGTTCCCAAGCCTTGTGTGGTAAGAACAGATGTCTGCCCAACTCACCAAAACACATTCTTTTTATTCTGGTTTTGTTGCCTTATATGGTTGCTTCTTTTTCCCCACCAAGCTCCTGCTGAACACCTACTTCCTGAAATGTAGCTGTAAAGTGAAGCACATGCTATTTTCTACTACATACCCTGAGATGGGTTAGTGGCAGTTTCTTTAAATACATATATCTTAGGCTTGTTTGATGGAGTGTGAAAGCTTTTTTTTTTCCCCTTCAGTCAGAGGCTAGAACTTATTTATACCTGCCAAACAAAACAAAATCTGTGCATAAGGCTGTCAGAGTAACTCAGTTATTCCCCTCTCCTTGCTTTGTGGATTTTTTTATGTTTTTCAAATGTTTGTCACTAATTTAGCTGGTGTCACCACTTGATCTGCTTTCTGGATTCTTATTTTTATGCTGCTGTTTCTTTAGTCTCACAGTCTTCATAATCTTTCTCCCTGAGTATGAACATACCTTGTAAAAGTGACTGTGATTGAAATATAGGAGGTTGGTAGCATAGTCTGGGGATGGTAGATGGGCTTGCCCCGCTTGGTGTCAGCATTCCTTGCACCTCTGTGCTTTCACTTACAGTCATGGGATTTCTGAGTGCTCAACCCATGCATAATTTAACAGACAGTGAGATTGTGTGCTGTAGAGTTTTATTTCTGATCCTAGCTGTGACAAAAGGAACGCGTAGCTCCTGGGTTTCTTGAGAGGTGGAGAAGCAAAAGCAGTGGTGATCTCACTGTCACAGCTCCTCACCCAATTAAGAGAATTGCGAAACGCCTACTTTTATACTGCAGTTCATTCTGTCGTGAACCTCTGGTTAGATTTCCTGGGATTCACAGCATTGGGAGTAGGAGAATTAGATTGGTGGTTGAGATGGTTTCTAAACAAACTCTTAACTTGGCTTACTCTTGAACAGTAATGTTCTTAGGAATTTATCATTTAGGTTAAAAGTTATCTTTCAAAAGGTGAACTTTAGTAGGACAGAGTTTTGGTTCTGGAAACCAATATGACATTTAAGCCTTTGTTTACTTTAAAGAACATTTAAATTTTGATTATGTTTTTTTAACAACAGTTGCATACCTGTCCACATTCAAGCCCGTATATGGTACCACCTTTGGAATAAACTGATTATCAGCAAAGTTATTCTCATGTTAATTTACAGTTTCAGTTGAGACTTTATGTAAAATGCAGTCAAAGCATTGAAACTTAGCAATGTTACTACTGTAATAATTGTGATTATCTGGCACATTTATGTTTAAAAGTGGTGAAGTTCATAGCCTATCCATGTGGCAAGGATGTTTCACATCAGCAGCTATAATTGTCTTGTGGATGACTTTTCAAACTATTGTATATTAGAGATTGTATGAACTTTAGAAATGAAACCTTGTAAAAAGCTTTTTTTACAGGAAGTTGAAAAATTAGGTCAGAAAAAAATGCTATTTACAGGTCCCAAGTTTAAATTCCTATCTCTTAACTTGGAAAGGAAAGAAACCTTTAGGTAGGTTTCAGAAAGCTACTGGCATCTTTGAAAGCAAAGTGAGAAATAATATTGTAAAATTTCTATGAAAAACAGGTTGTAGGTCTAGGATGTAGATTAATGCAATTTTGGCAGTGAGAGAGAACCTGAATTTTTTATACTGCAACTCATCTTTTTAAACTGAGCTACAAAACTGTAGATAGTTGGGGGTTTTGGGTTTTTTTTTTTTGGTTTGGGTTGGGTTTTTTTTTTTGTGATACCAAAATTAACAAGTACAGGCTAAAACCAGGATTGGGGGTAGATATCCAGAAGTTTGTGAAAAGCGTGCTGAGAAGAGGGAGAATTAGAAAATATATTGAAGAACAGTATTAAATGGCTCATTTAGGCTTAGGGATTTTTTCCTCTCTGCAGCTTTGATGTTCTGCAGCTTCTGAGCAGTGCAGGGCATGTGTTTTCAGTCTTCTATGGGTATTAACAAAGTCATGTAATGTTGCAGGAGACGAACAGAGCTTAGCCATTCTGGCGTCTCATCACTGAAGCAGCTTCCCTTGCTTATGGTGATAATTGAAAGAGTTGGTGGGGGTTTATCCCTTGTTCCCTAGCCCTTTGCTGGTGTAGATGACTTGGCTTGCAAACGGCTTGTCCATGCTGGTGCTCCTATGACTGCTGCAAAAGTGATAACTCTGAAGTGCAGATTAGTGCACAGTGTCCGAGTTTTAAGGTGGGAATTTCCTACAGGAAACATCTTTCTTTTTATTTTGTTTTCAAATGTTTGCATCTGTCAGCAGCTAAATGTCAACAGAAATGGGTCTGGGCCAGGGGAAGGTGTTCAGGGGTTTGTTTTGTTTTGTTTTAAAAAGGTAAAATGCTTCTCTTCTCCAAGCATTCCCTGGGAAGCACAGTCTGGACTGACAGACGTGCCAAGAGAACTGGGTTTCCTGAGTGGTCTGCCATGGTCTCTACCTAGCATTTAATGTTGGACAAATCACTTTACCTTGCAGAACCTTTATCTCTCCATAAAATGGCTTACCTTTTGCAGCCTTGAAAAGATTAGCTTATTTTTTTGGAAAGGTACTTGGGTCTGTGCAACTGACAGATGATATCTTGTCTGGATATGAAGTCTCATGCTGTGAATTATAAACGCTTTCTCCTTCTCAATCCTGAATATTTGACGAAGTGGGTGTGAAGTGCCTTGGGCAAACTTCAGCACAAACACTGGTGGGCTTTGACATCTAGAACATCTGAGGAAGGGAGGGAAATCAGTGCATTGGTGCACGAAGAGAGACTATCACTTTCACCAAAAAAAAAGAAAAAATACTGAAAAACCTCTGTTCTCTTCATAAAAGAATCAACGAACATTGCTTTTCTGCCTTAATCCTTCAAAAACCAATGAAAAGGTGTCATTCTCTGCTGAAGAGTGTAATTTAGGGATATTTTGTTGGTCTGCTTTTTAATTAATTTTCTATTTTAAACTGTTACACGAGGAGAAATTGAGGAGTAGCCTATGAAACATTTCTCTGACCAAGACAGACTTGGTTCTGTTTATTGCACTGAAAGTATGCACATCTTGATCATGTTAGCAAGGATTTCTCTTGTAGGGTGGGGATTTTCTTGGCAAGATGAGCGCCACAGAGGCAGCCAGATAATCTCTTCATTTCTCATTACCAGATGCTGCAAAAACAGAGAATTCATGCAAGTGCTACAGCTGATGGGGAAAACTCCCAAACTGAGTCCTGACCCCTTTTTTCGTGCACCTGCATTCCTGCAGCCTTTCATTTCTATCCATTGCTTCATCTGTTGTGATGCCTTTCCCACTCTGTCCGATTCTCTTACAGACTTTTTACTGCCTTCCTTGACCAGCTTGCAGCAAACTACCATCTAATGTGGCATGAAAACTTTTGTACAAAGTGCTCTTCGGATAAGATGAGCAGGCATTCAAGAGCTTTAGCTGGGTATGGTAGAAAAGCAGCAGGCAGTGGTCACAGGAGTTTAAAAATGGAGACACAGTGGTCAAGGGTGTAGTTGTGATGTGCGCAGCTTAAACCTTGGGCTTTGTTCTGTAGTGCCTGGTAGTGGCGAGCTGTGGTGGCTAAGCCAGCGTCAGTTATTCGGAGCCCGTCTAGGCTCTTGTCTGCATGATTCTTGTTTTCAGCTTTGTTCAGCTGTTTTTATCTGTTTTGATTTTCTGTTTGATTGTTTGTTTTGATTTTATTTAATTTGGTTTAGGTTTGGGGGGGTTTGGGTTGCTTTTTTTCCTTTTTTTTTTTTTTTCCCTGGGGTTCTGGCAGGTGACCCAGTTAAACTTGCTCTTGTTTGATACTTGCCATTTCCACCCTCTGTGGCTGTTGCTTTTTGATGCAAGTATTCAGTCCTATCGTGGATGAAGGAGAAGTGAGGGAGGAAACAAAGTCAAATGAATGCAAAGAGCTATTGGAGTGTTTGAAACTTTTGTTGCAGAAATGCTTAGCTGCATTTGTTTCTTTGCTGGTAGGTTAGGATTTGCAAGAAGATGCATTAGAAACTGGGGAAATCCTAGTTAATGAAACAGCTAAAGATAGGTTAGAAAGTAGGAGCTGAGGAGACAGCAGCAGTTAAGTGTTTTTTTTGGCAGTCCATCAACAGGAAGGGGATTCACTTGAATGTTTCCGTCCTCTCATTTATTTTTTTTTTTAAAGGAGAAGAAATACCCTCTTTAGCATGGGCTAGCAAAACTGCCTTGATTTCCTTCCCCCTCCTTTCTTTTCCCCCCCCAAGACATTCTTATCTTAGAGGATTCTTCCTCACACATCTACTACCACAATCATAAATTATTTTAGGATTAGGCGATCAGAAATTGAGGGCATGTCTCTGCAGAAGGGACTGAAGAAGAAATTTTGTATTTTGATTGCTCTGTGCTGATGGAGATCTTGGAGCACAGGCCAAACTGGAGATCTTGATTTCTCTGCATATCCTAAGCTAAGCACACTGGTTTTGATTTGCTGCTGCGTCGCCATTGGATGCAGTTGTCTGCATTGCTCCTTTTAATGTTGAACATTCCTAAGCTTTTTGCAGGGCATATATTTTTCAGTGGTGGCTGTGTCTTACCAGCAAGCCAAGTTTGCCAAGCTAGTTCAGAAAAAGCTGAGGAATTAGGAGATGCTGTATTCTCACAATTGTCTATATTCAGCTTTTATGTGTGCTAGAGGGTAGGCATTGCTGTTAAAAAATTTTGAACCTTTTGCAGTTTTCAGTAGAAGTTTTTCTTCCTCTGCTTTTGGAAGTTCAAATTGAGATCAGAATCCTCTGGGTTTAAATAGGGAATGCATGTGACTGCATATTAGGTCTGTTTTGTTGAATTAAATCCCTGTCCTTGATTCTAGCCTATTCTTTGGGATAGTCTTTTTTTTTGTTTTGTCTCTTGGAGAAGTTATATCCAGCTAGGGATTGTACTTTAATACCCCATAAAACCAAAGGTGACTTATTCCGGACAGAGGTCAATGTTTGTATTATTACCCCAGAGGAGAATTTGCACCTTGTCAAAGCTGAAGAATTCTGGCATCTCCCTGCCAGTGCCTTCATTTCTTTCTTAATCTCTGACACTCTTTTAGTACTTGTTAATTCATGCTCTCCTCACTATATTATACTCTGGTATGTGCGCAGGCTGCTGAATTCAGGTTTTTGTAGTGATGCTGTACTTTTTTCATGAGCTTGTGGTATAGTGTGTGGGTGGAATTGGAAAGGGAAACAATTAATTTTGGACTGAGCTTTAATACTTGACATTCTGCTTCCATCTGATAAGCAATATGAGTGGGATATCTTCAAGGAACACGAATCAGTTTAAGTCCATGCACAAGGGAGATGAGAACAGTTGTGCCCAAGTAAATTTCCACTCCTCTGGAGGGCATTTGTAAGATGTGCCTTCTAAGGTAGCAGCTGGCATGTTGCATGAGGATGAAGAAACAGGGGAGTGGAAATAACCTGGAGGAGGACTCGTGTTAAATCTGCGTGAGGGAAAACCTGATGGGCAAGTACAGATTTTTTTTTTTTTGGACATAAGCACAGAATTGACAAAGCTTTGGCAGTAGCAATCTGCTGGTTCATTCTGTTCTCTGCCCAAAGAATGGTGTGTTGCCCCCCCCCCCCCCTTTTCTTTTTTAATCCAAATAATATCTTGAAAGAATTATCGTTTCAGAATGGTTTTGCCATTTTAATGTAACAGCTGGTCAAAAAGAACATGTAAATAAGCAGCATACTCTTTTCTGAAAAGTTAATTTAATTCTAATGATGTCAGCTACAGACAGAGATTAGTGTGTGACTATCCTGAACTTGACTGTTTAGTGCTACTGAGCCATTAGTTGTTATGTATGGGGTAGGTGAGATGCCCTGCTACCGCAGGGTTCCTGTTCTAGACTGCTGGCAACATTTTGCTAGCCACCTAAACCTTGTTCACATCAAGGCACTAAGCTGTAGGTCAGGATGGTGGGGATTTATTTCCAATGTTATATCACTCTCTGGAAGATTTGGCAAAAGGAGGGGTGGGGTACAGAGCAACAGCTCTCCTCTCTCCTTTCCCCAGTGGAAAATATATGTATCAAAACTTACTTTTGGCAGGAATATGCAGATTCCGGCCGCTTTTAATACCAGTGAGAGAACAGCTTGAAATTTCTTGTTGTATTCCACCAATGTTGAAAGTTTATTAAAAACAGAAGAGCTTTTGTTTGATTCATTTTTCTTTTGAATTTAAAATGGCTTCAGTATAGTAGACTGTATTTATTTCAGCTTTGTCAGAGCAATGTACCTTTTCTTACTTGGAAGCTTTCAGCTGTGTTTTGGGCTAGCTGTACTTGAGCGAGCTTACGTTCTTCTGAACTTCACAGCCATTGGATGCTCTCTAGGTTATCTTTTTGGCTCTGTTTGGTTATTAAAAGAAGGTACCTGTGAAAAACTCCAGGTTATTCTGCTGCAGCTTCCAAGAACGCAAGTAAAATACAGATTCCTCTTCAGGAAGCGGAACATGCCCCCTCTTGGGGGATGTTTTGCTGCCACCTCCTCATCCCCATCATATTCCTGTGAAAGGTCACTTTTCCCAGCAGCCTTAAACCTTTTTATTACTTAAGCCTTTCCAGGCTGAGCTGAAGATGACCATTTTGTACTATGAGTGATACAAAAGATATTGTGGGTTTAATATTAATCAAAGTGCCTTTTTTGTGGAGAGAGAGAAGACTATCATGCATATTAGATTGAAGTTGCCCAAGTAATAGTTGTCTGTACTTTAGCAATAGGTGTGCTTACTGGTGTTTAATTAAGTACAGGAACTGTTGATGTGGTGTGCTTCAGTTTAATAATCCAACATTGAATGAGCTTAATATATTTTTAGTTTATAGCTGAAGGGTGAAATTAAGCAGCATCTTTTTAGAATAAATAAATAATTTTAAAAACCCTTTCAGCTGCTTATTCCCTTCTCTATATTAATCCTCCTTTCCTCCTCTGGAGTTTTACCACCCTTGTGAATAATGAATGAGCCTGAGAATTAAACTGTGTTTCTCCGAAGTGGACTCCTCTGTCTGTGTAAAACAGCTAACCTAGTTTCAGTTCTGTGCAGTGCTGAGAGATTTTTACTTCTAATGGAAATTGTGGTTTTTTTAATCCTTTGGCATTCCACGTGGCTCCTCTGTAGCATGTCTGACCCTTATTTGCTGCTGAGCAAGTTTCAACCAGCTGCAACTCTTGCAAATCCATTTCATTCATTAATAGACCTTAAAGGTCAGTGTGGATTCCTGCGTGCATGGGAGAAGCTATCAATATTTTATCACTTTCTCTTAAGATCGATGACAGGAGCACACCTACGTTTTCTGTCCTGATTGGTGGTTTTATAGGCTTCAGCCAGCTCATTGCTGAGTCTTGTTTCTTGAATGCAGCTTCGCCCATTGCAGCTGCCCGTTCCCGTTAGTTGGTAGCAGCAGTACAGCCTGGTTTGAACACAGTCACTGCAGACTGGTCCGCACACACTTCTGTATTGCAAGTTCTCCAATGCAGCCTTTTCTGAAAAGGGGAGGGAGGAAGAGAGAGGTCTTATTTCTGTTGAAAAGGCATGGTCATGCCAGAGTTGGTTACTAAAGGATAAATAGCCTTATTTTTCCATTTCTTTGGAATTGCTTGTGTGAATTTTAGCCCTCAAGATGCCTGCAGCGTGTATTCCTCCAGTGCTGCTGTGATCACCAAACTCCCCTAAAGAAGTACAAATCCTTTGCCCACAGAACTTGACAGGCAGGAGTGGGCAGTGCCTATACTTCAACAGGTCTTGTTCCCATCCTGGAAAAAGTCCTTTGAGGGAGAAAGAATAACTTCACTTCTGTGCTGCTTCAGTATTTGCTGCTTGTGGTGGGATGGCAGAAAATACTGACAAGGGCTTCTGCTACTTTGGGGAGTAGGGGAAGGGCACTCAGGAGCTGCATATAGATCCAGCTGTCTTGCTGCATACATCAGCAAGCAAGCATATAACTTTTAAAATTTAATTTACTATTAGCACTGTTTCCCTTTAAAATCTAAAAGGCAAATTACTGCTTGGTCTCAGGGCTTTTTTTGTGATTGGTGCATCTTTTGTTATCCAAATGTTCAAAGAGTACTTTTTCATATTTTGTAGTTGCTTTCAGGCATGCAGGTTTAAACAAAATATTGTCTGCACCCTAGCCAGTATTTAAAATACTAAAAAATTGGCTGGCTTTTTTACCAATAACTTCTTTTAGTCACTTGAAGGGCAGCTATACTCTCATGGTTCGTTGATGATGAATTCAGAATTCATTTTTACGTGGAATGAATATGGAAATGATGTGGTTTGTTATTGCTCTTACCTGTAGGTACATCTGCAGTAGTGTTGGAGGTAATGAGGTCTTGATAAGGGAATAAAGGCATTTTGACGTACACATTGTTCGGATGTTTTGTTCGTACAAATGTGTTCGTTTAAAAACGTGATCAGTTTTGTTCATATAATGCTAGTTTTGAACTTTCTATCAGTTGTTGTGAACATGTTGGTTTTGACCTTTGCTTTATAACTGTCTTAACTCTTAAAAATAGAGATTTTATTTATACTTCTAGACAAAACCTGCAGGATGTTTCACTGAACTCCCTTATGCAACTTCTCTTTGCAGCCTGAGATTTCTTAATGCCTCTGCCAACAAACTGGAAATGCTTCCTCCAGCCACTCTTTCTGAAGAAACCCATAGCATCTTGCAGGAGTTGTATCTGACCAATAACAACCTCACAGATAAATGCGTACCCTTGTTAACAGGCCATCCACACCTGAAAATCTTGCACATGGCTTACAATCGCCTACAGAGCTTCCCTGCAAGGTAAGTAACTGGTTTCACTGCCTCTGGCCCACTGGTGGGTGGGCATCATGAAACATTTTCACGGCGAGAACTGAACTGCACAGAGATGAGGTGGCACAGGCTGTATTTTCAATGTAGTGATACTGCAGTAAGTGGATTCAACTGCTATGCCCTCTTGCACATTGCTACTCTCTCTTGCATTACACAGACAAGGGAGTGCTACATGTTAGTTGGTGTGTTTTGATTGCCCTTGAAACTCTTTTCAACTGGACTAATTCAGCACGACTGCAGTATGCTTTTGAAGTCAAGCAAGGAGGTCTTCTGTTTTCCCTGGCTTGGTCACTTTGCTTACACCTGGTGGGCTTCTCCTTACAAGATATTTGTGAGCATAGCAGTCTGGAAATGTCCTCTGGAAGTGGACTAAACTTCACTAGGGAAAAATCCTCTCCCTTCAGAAGGAGATTCTGCCTTGGCAGCGATTTCTGTACTTTCAATTCACTCTGTTTTAATCAGAAATCTTTCAAGTGTAAGATGTGCTGTAAAGCTGATGGGGTACAACCTTGGAAAAGAGATGCCAATAAATAAAGGAAGAGACATCTCTGTCCTTGTGTGATGTTCTGAGCAGCTGGGCTTCAACGGCAAGGGGGAGGGAGAGAGATGAATCAGGGGGAAGGGCTGAGTTGGGATGCTAGAAGGTGGAGGGGAAAATTTGGGATGAAGTGAGAAAGTAGGGTTGAAAGAAAGGGGAAGAAAGGAGGAAAAAGAGTGAAAGTGAGCTGGTGAGCAGGAGGAATGGAAGCAAAATAAGTAGTTTCAAAAGTAGCATTAACAAAACATTGACAGAAGAAACACACATTTTGTTCCGCAACTGTGTTAGTGTCTGATGTGAGGAGAGGTGACAGGCACTGCTGTGAACAAGGATCAAAGTCTGCGATTTTATTTTCTTAAAATAATGAAAACCACTGCTCTTATCACCACTTCAAAATAAAATATGTGTGTCTATTAAAAGAAAAATTCTCAAATTCTTGTTTTCATAGCAAAATGGCCAAGCTGGAAGAGTTGGAGGAAATTGATATTAGTGGGAACAAACTGAAAGCCATTCCAACAACCATCATGAACTGCAGACGTATGCATACTGTAATTGCTCACTCCAACTGCATCGAAGTCTTCCCAGAAGTCATGCAGCTTTCTGAAATAAAGGTAAGGAATGAGTGTGCTTTGGAAGAAGCAAGTATAATGCGACTTTACCAATTCTATTCTCTCCTTAGGTCTCTCATTGCTACAGGATAGTATATTCTCACTGAGATCTGACAGCTGCTTTCTCCTGTGAGGTCATATGCAAAGTATTTGCCCCTGTGCTGCCTCAGAGTGGAATGAAAGAAAAGCCTCAAAATCTGATTTTACGCTCACCTTCACTAGATCCTATCTTCTCTGCCAAATAAGTGTTAATTGTCTTCCTGTGACAGTCTGTTATGATACAACTTAAACATTTGGCAAGAGCTATGCATAATTAACTCTTGCTGCTTTGGCAATTGGTTGATTGTGTAGGAATGGACTTTGTTTAGAGCGTGTGTTAAAAACCGCTGAAGCTGCAAAATAGGATAGGCCTTGGGGACAGAGATAAATTCCAGGAGCGCAGGATTTGAGTATTTAGGCAAGCTACTTTAATTTTCCTAATTGCAGTCATATTTTGGACAACCAGAGGAATGCTTAATCCGTCTCTTGTGTGTGTTTCCAGAAGTAATTATGTACTTTTCCTGACACTTCTTTTTGTGGGACGCATTTACGCTGAAGAGCACTACTGCTTATCTTTTCTGAATTGAGTTCCTGCTTCTCACCTGGCTATAGTGCAGAATATGTCACACTGTGTGCTGTTTCCGCTGGCCAGAGCTGGGAGACGGTTAACTCACAATGTACAAATCTTGTGATAAGGCAGAAAATCTGTCCTTCTCTTCTCCGAGGCCAAGAACTGATTACCTATTCACGGACTCAAAACAACTTAAGTGTCCTTCAGGCACTCTGTAAAGTCAAAAGGCTAAGTTCCCAGACTGCCGTGTGTGCCTCAGTGTCTGGGGTCAGGCACAGCAGCAGGAGCAATAATTCTGTTGGACAGCGAGTAGATGTAAAGATGAGCTTTGTGGTTTTAGCCAGGAAATCTCAAACAAACTTGTGGGGTTTTGAATACTCCTCCCTCTTTGGAACAATGGCCAGAGGAAGCGGAGGGCCATTTAGAATCAATCAGAAGCAAAGCTTTTTTACTTAGAGGAAGAATTGGGGTGGGTTAGCGAGGCTCTGCGCAGTAAACATTTCTTTAAAAATATGAGGGTAGTGTTAAAAAAAAAAAAAGATAATGTAAACACTCTTACAGGGAGCAATCAACTTTTTCCTTTTGTCCATGCGTTTTGGGGAAAGCTGAATATTTTATAAAAGCATCAGTATTTAAAGTGCTACTTTGCCACAATGCTTAGCAGAGAAATGCTCTTGGAAGACCTGGTAGTTTCTTCCTGCTGGTTCCCTTTGGTAATTAAGTTCTCTTTAGCAGAAGAAAGAGGCACAGATGTCACTAACTGTTTTGGGACTGCAGGGATATAGCATGCGTGACTTCATCTAAGAGGGCATAGTGCTCTAGGACTGACTCCACCTTTGTGGAAAGAAAATGCTGGTCAGTACTCAAGCCTGGTTTTGACTTATGTGAGATGAGTTCATGCAGGTGCCAGATGGGAAGGTACGTTTTTGGGCAATGGGGTTCTTCTGGCCTCTTAGTGATTTCTCTAGGTCAGAGTTGGTGTTTGTCAGTTTGGAGCTCAAGCGTGTATCCAGTTGCCTGCCTGTATCCGTTACTTAGCTTAACCGGAACTCCTCTTAGGTACATGAGAGAATTCAAAAGGTGCCAAAGTGAGTTCAGAATTTATTGCTTAAGTATGGATTTGGTCATTTGGTGAAATAAGCTAGCTTGTAGCAAAGCACAAAGGTGTATAGTCTCATGTCACCTCTGCGATTATATCTCATTTGATGGTTAATTTTAACTGAGGTGGCATTCATACACTTCAAACTTCTTGGGAAATTGTTACCTGAGGTAGCGGCTGTTTTGCTTTTGTATTTAATTAGCCTGAGAGGCTGACATACTATGTTTTTGGAGTCATTGAAATTGGAACAGTTAGTAGCAGCAGTTACTATGCTGTCTGAAATAATTTCGTAAGGAAAGCTGGTATAAACGATGATGCTTTTACAATTGCAGTAACTCCAGGATTTCCAAACACAAGGTCATTTTAGTGATACAATTGTCTCTAAGCCTTTTTTTACACACAGCAGTCAAGGCTACAGGAGTTACGTGTTGTCCTCTGTGTTAAAGAGGCTGGTGGATGTCTCTGAGATATCTTATACAACACATTTTTTAGATTTTTTATTGTCTTTTATGACAGCTATTTATACTTCAGAGTTAGGTTTATCTGTGCACACTGAAATGTCTTCTGCAAATGGCCGAGCAGCTGGAAGCACATACAGCTGAGCCAATGCTCCAGCAGACTCTTCATTACAGCCATCATTTGACTTCAATTTCCTTGCCTTACAAAATAAAAAAGGGCACTTTTTTTAATTATTATCCAGGATCCTGGTGTTCTTTCACAGTCAAACAGTTGAGTAATCCCTTCTACTTGTGCAGAGCTCAGTGATCCAGACTTGCTTTTCCCACCTGGGACCTGGCTTTACTTTGTCATCCAGTTTTTGTTGACTGATGAGTTGCTTCTCTTTCATGGTTGTCTTGCTGGGCTGCTGCAGTGAGGGTGATATGGAGGTTTCTTGTCGCGGTTTTTGATCAAGCTTATCTTTGACAGGAGCATTACCTTGAGATCCAAAATAAGTGAAGATCTAGCAGCAGTAGCATCTTAAAGACGAAACTCTCAATCTTTGGTAGTTTTTTCTCTTAGTTAACTAGGTTAGTATCGGTACGGCCACCTTCAGTCACAACTGGAGATAACTCAAGTCCCTTCCAGCCTTGAACAAAACAGTTACAAAGCCTTAAATGCAGTGTAAGCAAATGCTGTATATGAAACCCTGTCTTCCAGCAGGCCCATCCAGTGCAAAATCCTGTGTGCAGTTGCAGGAGTTGTTCTGGCGCTGCATGGGTGGGGCTAAACCAGCTTGCATTAAAATAATGCATGAGGAAATTGGGATCAGTTAGGAAATATGCTTTTCTGCTTGCCTGTGGAGTAGAATAAGGACTAAATTTAACATAGATATGCAGAGACTCCCTCTTAGCCTATTCTTCAAGCAGTACAAGTAAAATCTAAGAAATCCTAACCTGATAAATAAATTATCTTCACTAGTGCCTAAGAACCAAGGGATCTGCTGTAGAATGTTGCTACCTTTGGAGTATTGGGCATTTAATGAGAACAATTAAATTACTTTACCGATTTTTTTTGTACTTCTTATTCCAGCATGCTTTCCGATCAAATTTGTAATGGCATTGAGGTGTTGAACACAGCAAGGCCTGCTGGCAGCTTCTTTAATCTGCAAAGTAATTACTGGTTCTCTGGAAGCAGCAAGGAGTTGCGCAGAAGAAAAAAGCTCACTGGAATAACTGTTCTGTTAAGCTGTCTACTATTTTGTTTGTGTGACAGATTTAAACTCTGATTTCCTTATCAGGCTTAGATAACATTAGCAGTTTGTTCTTCACAGATAATAAGGCCTCCATATTAGACAATCACAGGATTCAAGATTTGGGTCGGAAATGCATTATTTCCACTGCATGTATTTAGTAAAGTGTTAGGAGATTTGTATTTTCCAGATTTTACTAGGTTATCTTATCAGGACCCAATTTCTTTGAATATACCTACAAAAATTAAAACATCTTGCTTGTATCAGTGGAAATTACATAATGGTCAAAATGTGTAGCTAGGAAAAGCTTCCCCACACCCCGTTCAGCTTTCTGTTTTAATAAAGTTTTTGAAGTCTTTCTCTTTTTGCAGGTTGAAAGTAGAAAATGGTCTTTGTGAAAGATGTGGATAGTTCTTCTATCCTCTGTTAAATACCTGACTGCTCTGTTATCTCCAATTTGTTTTTTCAACTTTTGATGCGTGCTACACTGGTGGTCCTGTAATAGGGTTTAGAGAGTTGGTTTTGTTCTAAAATGCCATATTTTTCCCTGTGTATTGACTTTCATCTGGATATGCAGCTTTAAACGATGTTTATCTGGGCATTTTGTCATTCTCATGCACTTGTTCTAGCTAATTTGTGCGTAGCTGGGGGATAGCCAGCAAGTTTCTCTGCTGTTTTATATCTTTTCTGAAATATTTAAGCTTTCTTTTTCTTTCACTCATTTTATTGACTTCATATTTAAATATGAATCCATCTAAGGTGACACGAATTAAAACTACATTTAAAACTACTCCAGTATTTTTTTTCCTTTGCCACTGCACTACTCCTCCCCTCCACATGCATTCATAACCCTGCTTATTTTAATATCCTTCAGTAAATATAGAATTCCTGAGAGCCTGCTCATGCTCATGCTGGTTTAAACTGACTTCTGAGGAGGGACTGCTATGCCAGTGGCTTAGAAGCCCCAGCTGAATTTATTTCCATTTCCTTTATCTATTAAAAGAATGGTTTAATCGGTACCATTTTTTTCTTAAATACTTGAAAATAAGCTGACCATCTTTGTCTCTGTGAAGAGCAGACAAAAGTAGTAAGTTTTGTAATAGATGACACCTGGCCAGAGATGGAAACGGAGTGAACATATTTCTAGGTGTCCCAGACATCTGGTAAGATGGCTAAATGCCACATTAATTTCTTCTGTAAGAGCCATTTACTTAAATGAAATGAATGGTCTTAGGTCTTGGTTGCAGTCTTTATTGTTCGTGAAACGTGCATTACTACATTTAATCAAAATTTGTATGATCTTGATGGCAGCTGAGTTCTCTTGCTTATTTGGCTGCTTTCCTTTTGCAGTGTGTGGATCTAAGCTGCAATGAACTGAGTGAAGTCACACTGCCTGAAAACCTGCCTCCAAAACTACAAGAGCTGGACCTGACTGGAAATCCTCGATTAGCCTTGGATCACAAAACCCTAGAGCTGCTGAAGTAAGTTACCTTACAGAGCTGGGGAGGGGGCAGAATGACTCTTGTCACTAGGATGTGACAAAACCACAGTACACAGAAGTGTAAACCTCTTTTAAGGAGTATGGCTCCCCGATGTCAGTGGATCAGAAAGTAACAGGTTATTTGGATAGGTCAGAAATCGATGCTTAATTAAAGAGGATGACTTCACCCACTGCAGTGCAGTTGCTTTCAGCTGTAACTCCTGAAGGGGTCTGCTAGTCTGGTATCACGATTATGGGGCCAGTTTGATCTCCATTTTACTGCTGACATTAGATTCAACCAAAATACTTATTTTATTCAACTGTTGAGATGCCAGTAGCTACTTACTAACTTTTTTGCTCACATTCATCTGCTTGGGTCTCTCTTCACCAGTGTGCTGCTTTTTACCTCTTCACATGCTATTTCCTGTTACCCTTCATACCTCTCTGCTTTTGTCATAGAAATATATTTTATTTTTTTTTTCATATTTAAACCTCTCCTGAAGACTTGTATCTCCCACTCTTCTTGCAGCAAAGCTAGTTCCCTTGCTTTGGGACCCTCTGTTTCCTTCCTGTCTACCTGTTTGTTTCCTGCCCTGGGACTTGTGTCATCTATAACTGAAATTTGCCAGGTGCCTTGTACCTCCTTCTGTGGGGTGTTGAGAAACTGTTGCACTAAACCAGATCATCTGTGGACAGTGGTGCTGCCTTGAGCTTTTCTTACATCCTGGAGGGAACTGCACCAGCTCCAAGTTTCCTTCTAAGTCTCTTTGACCCTTAAATATTGAATAATTAATTCCAAGAAGGGTTGATTTATTTTTTAAGGGTTGAGCAGTTGTTTTGTGTTGTTTGCTTTTAAATGGTTAAGATCAGACACTGGAGTAGTAAACCTCATCTGCTGTGCAAGCAAGGAAAACTTATTTTTAGCTTGAATCAGCAGATTTTAAAAAATTTAAATGGAAATTTGAATAATGATGAGTCTTCACAGATAAAAACAAGAGTCCATGTTTTGCAGCAGATAGCAGAAAAAAAGGGGCGTTCCTCTATTTTAAGAGCTGCTTTATTGTATACAGGAAACCTTCCTGCATAAGCAGTGTGTAATGTTGCTCTGGTTCATAGGGAAAATAAATATATGTATTACAAAGCTAACTGAATTGTGTCGAAACTTAAAGTGAAAGATCAGCTTTTCTTGTGTATAACCCAGCAGTCAAGATGGGCAAGCCAATTTCTTGCCACTCTAGTATTCAGGCATCATGCCCTGTATTTGTATTTGTATTATACAAATTTAAGTCCTGAGTAGTAGAAGTAGTGTGGCCCAGTTTCATGCCATTTTTTCACTGGCATATGTGTTGTCTTTAATTCACAGAAAACTTTTTTCCTCTTGTGTGTGTATTTTGTTTGGTTATTTGTTGTTTTTTTTTTAAATAAATTATTCCTAAGACCTCAGATCTATTCTCTTCCCTAATATTCATTAGCCACAGTCAGGAGTTTCAGGCCTCCTGAAGGGGCTTCTTAGTGTCTGTACTGATATACTGCACCGACTTCTAGGGTATACTGCTATAATTGACTGTGAGGGAGGAGGTGCTCCTTTCACTTGATTTTTGTGGCAAGCACAAAAATACTTGTGCACTTGGTACTTTTTATATCCTCCTTCTGCATGTGAAAGGCAGCTCTCCATCTGTGCCCTGACAAGATTCAAGCAGGTAGTAGGTTAATATGTATTCTCAGTGCTGGTGAGAAGAAGAGTCCTGTCATGCATGCGTGCTTTTTTAATATGTATGGAGATCTTAAAAGGAGGCTTGCATGCTTAGGAGGATGTTGCCAAGTGACTTACTAGATGTAAGAATTTTCAGTAGCAATTAAAATGAAAAAGAAAAGAAAAGAAAAAGAGATGCTGCTACTCTGATTTTTGGGAAAGAGTATCTAGTTCAATTGTAACAGTCATTTTAAATTAGGGGGGAAATAAATGATGCTGTCCGGAAGCCTTAGCCCATATTCCCTGCATATGATGTGCTGCTGGTTATCATTGCTTTCCGGGCACATGGTCTATTTGTAGTGGTGCCACTGAGGAAGCTGAAAGCCATGCGTTGAGGTAGCTTTTTTCACCACTGCTGGGAAGCCTTGAGACAACTCTGGGTCCTTGACCTGCCCAGAAACCAGGGGTCAGTCAACCCAGTTAAAAAAGAAACAAACAGAAAAACTTTTTTGATCCAAGTTCCTCTGCCCTGGAGGGTAAATGCCTTGTCATGAGCCTGCAAAGAAAGTGTGTTTGCTCATGTGTGTAGTGTTTTGCAGGTGCAGACAGAATTAAAATCTCTGCTACTTTAGAAGAGATCCAGGTTTCCAGTTTGATTTGGGGTCAGATAATCTTTTCTAACGCTCGTAGTGAGATTTTTGCCTCCTGTTTGTCACACAAAGGGCTGCAAAACCAAGGGCTCGAAACACCGGCAGTTCTAACATTATTTATGTAATTTGATTGCTTTTAATCTGCCCTCACTGATGTACATCCTGACTATTAGCGTAAAAAGAAACAAACTGGATGTGACAGTACTTCAGGTTATTTGAGGAAGGCTGTGCAATGCTGAAAAGACTTTTCTGTGTGTTCAGGTCAGGTGGGGGTTTGGATAGAGAAAAAAGAATGCTCAGAGTGAACAGTTAGACCTTTCTGCTTGTGTCCTTTTATGATTCATTTGGTTCATGAAAGGTTCGGGTGCCTTTGAAGTGTCTGCAGCATGTGGGGAACTCACTTTCCCTGCCTTTGGAAGAGAGCAGTAGGGAGCAGGGGGGAGGTCATCTCTCCCCAGCAATGCAGGGCTGTGAAGAGAAGGGTATAAACAGAGAGGGCTGGGCGCTTTTAAAGTCTTTACTATGTTGTGTGAGATACATGAAATTCAGGCTAAAGGCTATGTTGGTAGTAAATTGGAGGGTAGAGGATCAAGGGCCTAAGCAAAAATTGGACTGCACGGTTGGAGAAAGCAGAAAGGCTGTGCCTGCTGTCGGGACCACAGACTGGCTCTTGCAGGTTGGTGCGAGACCAGGATGGAGCGAATTTCTGTTTTGGGGCCGTTCTCATGGAAGGTTGTTACTATAAGTTGCTGTTTCTAAAGAATTTCATTTTTTTTTTCTTTTTNAACTCAGAGATTTGTTATTAAAATGGGTGGGAGAGATGTATAAGTTTAAAAATCATTTCCCTGTACTGGCTTTCATCAAGCTAGTGACAAATTTGCCTTATATTCTTACTGGGCCAGGTTTGAAACAAATAGCTCAGGGGTGAGGGCAGGGAAGGAAAAGCTGGCTAAGCAAAATAGTGCAGCTGACACTCTCAGAGAGGCTCCGTTATTTACTGCTTTTTTGTTCTTTGTATACAGACACATAAAAGTAACCACTTTGGATGTCCTGCTTTGTATTCCTCTATCAAATGTATTACTAAGAACTGGGAGGGGAAGAAAAGGTGTTATCTTCACATTTTAAACTGCATCATGTCAGCACTTCAATCCAGTGCATCTTTCCTTTCTCCTTGCAGCAATATCCGTTGCTTCAAGATCGACCAGCCCTCGGCCGGTGATGCCTCAGGAGCGCCAGCGGTGTGGAGTCACGGTTACACAGAAGCGTCGGGTGTTAAGAACAAGTATGATCTGGCGTGGTTTTTATTATACAAGCATCCTAGCAGCAGAGCGCCTCTATGCCAATACAAAGAAATCCTTTTTTCAGTGGAAGTTTTGGGGACGTTTTTGGCCTCACAAAGGCAGAGGCCATGCCATGACTCTATATTTGTATACCGGGCCCCTGCCTGGCTCTCCACTTTGGTCTTTGTTAGGGAAGTTGCTAAGATACAAGTGTAACCGACACATTTTGTCTATGCAAGACTTTGGTACTTGCAAAAGATCTGAGTGTTTAAAAGCATTTTCCTCTTTGCAAAGCTTCTTTATCTTCAACCAAAGGATGTTTACCAAGCAAATCAGAGATACTAAAGGAAGAGGCAGGATGGCCAAAACTCTGAATATTCATAGTGTGCAGAGCTCCTGTGACTAAGGCAGCACTTGACAAATAATGTACCAAGAGTCTGCTAGTCTCTGTGTTGCTGGCAATGTGATGAATCTTTCTTTGTTCCTTAAATACCTTTTTAGAAATCTTCTGCTACCTAGGTTTCCGTAGCAAGTGCCAGCAAGCCTTTACTTAAGTGATTTAACGCACAACTTGGTCATCAGCATGTTAAATCACAAGGATGGCTTTTGGAGGAACAAGTGCAGTTTAAACTGATGTTGCTTCGGAGATACTTTTCCCCCTATTTCTACAAATAAGGGACTTGTTCACATGCTGAAAAGGAGGAAGAATCTTTAGGGCTTGGCTTGAACTTCCAGAATAGTTCTCTCCACATCTTAGCTCTGTTGAGGGGCCTGACTCTTCTCCACAGCTCAGAAAGCAGCCCTGAAATACTTGTGAACAGAGGTGGTTAAAAATAGCTCTCAGACCAGACTGCATCTCTCCGGTCAGAATGACAAGATGAGAAACTAGTAGTGGGTAGCAACCTTGATGTTCTCCTGCTTTGTTTTTTCAATAGGCTGTGTGTGGCAGCACTTTCAGCCAATAACTTCTGCGACAACCGAGAGGCACTTTATGGTGTTTTTGACGGTGACCGCAACGTGGAAGTACCGTATCTGCTGCAGTGCACAATGAGCGACATCTTAGCAGAAGAGCTGCAGAAAACAAAAAATGAGGAGGAATACATGATCAACACTTTCATTGTTATGCAGAGGTGAGTCTTGGATCTGAAGCCTTTTTTACCTTGTGTATGCTCACTGGGCAGTTTGTTTGCTTTCATGTCAAACATGTGCTCTTTTCTTGCTTCAAAAAACCACAATGGGGGGAAAAAGCCTTGGTACCTGGCTACAGTGTTTTCTTTTATTGCTTCTTTTGTGAACATTGCCCTCTGTTCCTTTCAGGTGTGGGGAGAAAAACCCCAACACCTCCCCATCCAAAAAAAAAAAAAAGCAAACCACCTGCAAAGTTACTAAATGCTCATGACTAAGTGGTGGAGGTTTACTCTTTTCTGGTATCTTCTTTAAGTCTTATGATTCACAATTGGCCGTAACCAAGTCAGTGGTATGAATCTCTTGATCATCTTTTAAACATCCTTACTACTATTGGCTGCAGAGCCTGGGCTGATCTTTTCTGTTTCTCTGTACCAATTCAGGTTATTTCAGGCTACACAAATATTTAAAACATGTAGTCTGACTCCATAGAAATGTCTATCTCCTGTCATTCCTTTGGCCTTTAGAATATTATTTGAGCAGGACTCATCCAAAGAGATTGTGATACGATAGCTGTGAGTGTAATAGTAGCTCTGTGTACTGGTTTGGAAACCTGCGTGCGTGCTGTTCTTTACAGAAGAAGAAATTGTGCCTGGGGAGACACTGAGCGAAGGAGGAATATGAAGGGAATTGAACAAAGGAGAATGAAGAGGTCAGGGAAACAAAGGAGAAAGCAAATAAGCAGCTTAGAGACTGAGGAAATGGATCAAGTTAAAAGTAGCATTGCTTATCGCTCGATTGCTGCACCTTTGGAAAGGAAAAATACTGAAGCTCTGTTATCGGGAAGGATATGGAAGCAGTAGGGTGGTATTGAACCTTACAAACACAAGACAGTAAATGCTTCCTTCCCATAATTGCTTATAACAGTGCCTCAGACCAGCAGCTGAGAGGGTGGTTGCCAAATACTTGAAATATTCAAAAATAATAACAAATTGGAGTATCAAAAGTATTTATTAAGTGGTTTTGTTTACTACTAAAATGAACTCACAGGAATGTGGCATTCCTACAGAAAGCTGCTTTGCTCCACTTCTTTGGAGAACCAGAAATAGTATTTATTCCAATTGCATTTAACCATTCATTGAGGATTATTACAGATGATATGCAACACTCCTGAAGTGTATTTTTAAAAAATAAAATTAAAAAAGCAGATTGAAGCGTGGTTAGAGATTTAGTTGTGTATTCTCTCACCAGGATTTTGAATCTAAAGTTCTTGCCAGCTATACCTAGCCTTAATATAAATTTTAGTAACCTCTATAATTACCTTTCTAATTACTGTAATTCCTAATTACCATAGGAGAAGGCCCTGATAAACAAGATACTGGGAAGGACAGATGGTTTTTCACAATCTAGTATTGAAATTAATTTACATTCTAATGACAGGATTCTGAAAACTTTTTTACTAAAAGGATTTACTTCTAAAAACTGTTTTATCCATCAATTTTATTTTTTTTCACTATGACTCCTGCTAAAACAGCAGGCTTAAATATTTCTAAGAACCTATTTAACAGGTTAGTAACTGACAGGATAAATGAAAAGTGTGCCTTCTTACCGTGGAGTTAACAGCCACTGTGCTTTTTTGGTCATCATTTGATACTTTAAGAGCATTATTCTGAAGACATCACAAAACAGTGAACTTCTGTCTTCTGTCTTTGCTCAAAAATAGAGTTTTTACATTTAGGATTATTATGTTTATAATCAAATCTGTAGCTTCAGAAGCCAAAGAACCAGCTGGATAATATGAACCCCCTTTTTAAGCTCTACCTGCACTCATTTAATAGTCCTCAGTACTTTTCTAACCCTCTCTGTTTCCCTCAATCTGACCTTTAAAACAAACATCTTGAAGATGTAGAGGAATAGAGACAACTGTGCAAAGATTTTGTTGTTGTTGTTCTAAAATTGAGCAGATTTGTGTCTCCATATGTGTAACTAACACACTGCCCGAGAGTTGCACGTGATTTCTCTGCAGTGCTGCTGTAGTGTCACAGTTTTCAGTAGAGACTTTTGTTTCTGTCCCAGTGATCCAATAGAGTCAATGCCCTGAGTGCTTGTGGTTGCAGAACGGCAGCTGTTTCTCCGTAGTACCCATAACACTTGTTTTCCAATTAAAGAACAATCATTGTTTTGTTTAAATTCCAGGAAACTTGGAACAGCTGGACAAAAACTTGGAGGCTCTGCTGTCCTTTGCCATATAAAACATGATCCCATGGACCCCGGTGGATGCTTCACGCTAACCTCAGCAAACGTGGGGAAGTGCCAAACCGTTCTCTGCCGGAATGGGAAACCTCTGCCTTTGTCCAGGTGTTACGTGATGAGTTGTGAAGAAGAGTTGAAGAGGATTAAGCAGCATAAGGCCATTATCACAGAGGTTAGACAACAACAAGTTGCAACTTGCGACTTCCTTGGAGAGTATTTGCACAGCAATGCATGAAATTACATGTTGATATTAGTAACTAAGAGGTAGAGTTAATGGTAGGGTTCCAGAGTTGCACTTTTCCTTTCAAGGTGATTCATATCACGCAATTAAGTTATCATGCAATCAAGTTGCTTTGCCATCCCATTGCCATGCTGGATTTTAGTTAGCTTCAGGGAGTGAGCAACTGTGAGCATGTTGCGTTGCAACAGGAAAGCAGATGCCCTACTCCTAGTGGGGAAAGGCATTGCTGTGTTGGAGCTGTCATGAAGAGCCTCTCCAATCGAAAAGGATTAGAGGGCAGAGCACTCAAAGCAATGCTGTCCTTCCCTTAGGAGACTCCTTGCTCCTGGCAGGCTGACTTTGGTATCTGAGCCTCCTGTGTTCCCAGAGTTGCCCTTTCACAGGCAGCTCTTGAAGAGAGCGCTTGCCCAAAAGGAAAACCCATCCTGTGGTCAGCTGAACCATGAGAGGGGAGAAAACTATTTGTTCCCTTCTTACAAGCTTGAAGCCACTGCTGTCAGTTTTGTTTTGCCTTGTATGACACATGCATAGGAACAGATAAATACTGAATCCTCCTAATGGTGGAGGAAGGGGCAGAAAACTCGCTGCTCTGTCCCCGTGAGCAGGGTGTGCGTGTGTATGTGTAGGGGTGGTGGTGTGTGGAATAAGTCGTGTGCCTATTGATCTTGCCAGGGAAAGGTGACGGCTGGGATCTGAAACGTGACAAGTTGGAAGGGAGTCACTCCAACATAGTGTGCATCACTGAGGCACACTCATTGTGTTGTTTCTTAGAGGAAAAGGGAAATTTCTGCACTGAATCTTAAGATGACTCACTGATTTCATGCACGCTGATGGCTTATCACTGCTGTCAGCCTTCTAATGGGGAAGTTAACAAGCTGACAAGTTTTTTTTTTCTTCTGAGTGGTTTTAAAGTGGAAGCTTTTTTTAGTCTTCGTTCACTTTTCTGTGGTTATTTGCTTTATAATAACCACCGCAGTCCTCAGCTGGACCAAATGAGTGTAAATCCTCACCTTTGTTATTCTTCTCACACAATTAGCAGGGTGCAGCTATCCCCGGCAGGCTGACAGATAGCCAGGCTTGCTGTTTCAGACACTTGCTCTGCTTATTCTGGCAGCTTGGATTCTAACCAGGACAGGATCCTGGGATTTGGACGTGCATGGGATTTACTTCTCAAATATGTCCATTTTTACTGAAATTTTTCCCTTCGTATATTGCTCCTCCTCCCCTTGGAGATGCTGTATCTAAGTGGAAACGTAGTAATTGGGGCATGTAAAACATTTCACTACAACTCAGCTGACTGAGAAATGCAGACTTGCTCTCTGCTGCATTTGACTTGCATGCTTCATTTAAAGTCTTTTTTTTTTTTTAAATGAACTTTTGTTTCCAAAGTGATGAGCCAAGACGAAACCTACAATTGTTACAGCTGCAAGAGAAGAGTCATAACTGAATGACCTGCCCCTATATCAAATGGAGCTGTGTGTGGCTTTGGCCTGTATAAAGCCAGATATCGTGGGTGGAGGAGGGATAAGTCTGACTCACTGGTAAAACATTAGTCCAGTTGGCTCTCGCAGCTGCAGGAGCAGAATAGATGGCTCTTTGTTGCAGTCTTCTGCTTTGTTGGTCTGTGCATAGGTGATGCTGATGACAAATCCGTAGGGTGTAGGAGGCATAGCGCAGGATTGCAAACCAGCCATTGCTGTGCTCTAATCCTAGCTCTGTCACCTCCTTGCAAGTCACTTTACAGACGAGAAGATGGAAAAGCAAATGGCAGTGTTGGGGGTACTGCAAAAACAGCCATTGGTAAAATGCAAGGAGATGCAGGTGCTGTGTATCCTTATCTGCTTTGTTTCCAATTTCCTGTCCTTTCTAATTTCAGGATGGCAAAGTGAATGGTGTGACGGATTCAACAAGAATCTTGGGGTACACCTTCCTTCACCCGAGTGTTGTGCCGCGTCCTCATGTCCAGTCCATCACCCTAACTCCGCAAGATGAGTTCTTCATTCTGGGGAGCAAGGGGCTGTGGGACAGCCTCTCGATGGATGAAGCAGTGGAGGCAGTCAGAAACGTGCCTGATGCGCTGGCAGCCGCAAAGAAGCTTTGCACTTTGGCCCAGAGTTACGGCTGCAACGACAGTATCAGCGCTGTCGTGGTTCAGCTCAACGTGACAGAGGACAGCTTCTGCTGCTGTGAACTTAATGGGGTCCCACCCCCCAGCCCAGGCATTTTCCCCCAGTCTGTCAATGTGGTCATCAAGGACAGGCCAACAGATGCGCTTGGGATGCCATCTTCGAGCAGTGGCATGGCTTCGGAGATCAGTAGCGAGATCTCCACCTCTGAAATGAGCAGCGAGGTAGGGTCCACGGCCTCCGACGAGCCTCCCCAGGTAGCCATGAATGAGAACAGCCCGGCCTACCCAGGGGAGCAGCGCTGCATGCTGCACCCTGTCTGCCTGTCCAATTCTTTCCAGCGGCAGCTTTCCAGCGCCACCTTCTCCAGCGCCTTCTCCGACAATGGCCTTGACAGCGACGATGAGGAGCCGATTGAGGGGGTGTTCACCAACGGCAGCCGTGTGGAAGTGGAGGTGGACATCCACTGCAGCCGAGCGAAGGAGAAGCAGCTTCTCCAAGTGCCAGTGGAAGCCAGCGACGAAGGTATCGTCATCAGTGCCAACGAAGACGAGCCCGGCCTTCCCAGGAAAGCTGAATATTCTGCCACGGGCACAATAGGGCGCCGGCGAGGCAATGGTTCTGTGGCGCCACAAGAGAGGAGCCATAACTTAATTGAAGTTGCAACGGATGCGCCGCTCAGAAAGACAGGGGGCTACTTTGCTGCGCCAGCGCAGCCCGATCCCGACGACCAGTTCATCATCCCACCAGAGCTTGAAGAAGAAGTCAAGGAGATTATGAAGCAGCACCAGGAACAACAACAGCAGCAGCAGCAGCAGCAGCAACAGCAGCAATGGCAGTACCCGACAGATCACCTGGCAGACTATTACGATACACCACTATGACCCACTCTATTTACTGCCCAGAAATAAACTAACAAACAAGGAGACTTGAGTGTGGGACCCAGTGGGCTCGCATTGCAGCAGGGGTTTTCCTTATCCTTTTCCTTTATATACTTCCTTTTCCTTATCCTGCCACTACAGATAACTGCAGCTTTTCAGTTTGTTAGGTTTAATATTCATTGACTTTCTTCTAGAGACGCTTGACCGGTAAAGTTTAAAATAGTTAACCTTCCCTTAACATATCAAGTGTAAAAACAAAAACAAAAAATAATAAAAAATAATAAAAAGGTTTAATATATTGCTGAGAAACAGATGATGATGTAATATTTTTTAAAATGGCTTGTTTGTTTCGTTTGAAAAGCAGGGCAGTAGCCAGTGCTAAATGATTTAAGTAATATTGTAATACTGTATTTCTTTGAGAGAAAAGGCTTTTTTTGGTCTTGAAAATGATAGACATTTGTAGAATATGGAGACTAACTCCTAGGAGTTGCTTTACTCTTTCAGGTGACTTAAGTCACTGAGATTCACTAATTTTCTCTGAGAGAACAGCTGATTGGGAAATTCCTGTAAATAGCTCAGTGTTGTATAGTGATGCTTACATGTTTTGTAGCCTTGGCATTAAGGACACAACCTTAAAAACTGACCTTTTTTCTTAAGTGACTCTTTGGGCCATGGTCATTGAGCGTAACGAAGAGTGGCTGTGTACAAGTTAGCTAGAGCCGAGATGGTGTAGACCATTTAAAGAAACCCACTTTTTCTTCTGGTCTCTTTCTTTCCTTACTTTTACAGACACGTTTTCTTTGTGTTCCTTACTGCTGCCACAACCAGCATGATTGTATAGAGCTCATTTGCTGTAGAACATTTACATACCAAGAGTTATATTAAAGCCGAATGCACAAATGAACATGTCATAATTTTTGTTATAATAAATATGAAATTTACACCTGATGTCTGCTTTTATGTCTGAGGAGCTGAGCAGCAGCTTTCAAACAGTAGCTTGCTGTGGTTCGTCAGCCTGCTGCTCAGTCTAAACCAAGAAGTGTTGAAACTTTTTCGGCTCGATCGCATTTTTACACTAACTGCAGAAGCTCACGTGTATTTCTAGAATTTAAAGGCCATGCAAAATGGCCTTTAAAAGATACGAAACAACTTTCTGAGGAATTGACCTGTTTCTTTTTTTCTTTCTCGGTACTAATTCAGCACTGTATTGATTTGCCCTTTGCCACAGTATTGACAATGCCAGAAGACTGAAGGAGAGCGGTGCTCTGGCTCTCTCCCACTGGGCCCGAGTAACTGACGATAGAAATGATGAAGGGATAATGCGAGCTAAGAAAAGGGAGAAAGAAAACATTCGATATGGAGAGAAAAGGGAAAATGTAAGAAGGAGGTGGAAAAGTGAACTCAAAGCTACCTATGTAAACTCAGATTCACTCGAATGTGTTGAATGAACATGAGTTCAATGGCAGTTTGAATATGGCATTTTTTGTGATTCCTGTGGGAAAGGAGCAACACCCTTTTTCAGTATTGCCTCCAACCAACTGCTCCATTTTACTTGTCACTCTTTAAAAAGCTGAATCAGTGTGTGATCATGACGCTGTCTTGCTCCTGCTTGACGTTTGGTCTGTATTTTGGGAGAGGACTGTAGTAACAGGCTGTTCTCCTTATTCTGTTCTATGGTGTAATAGCCAAGGTAGAACAGGATTGCTGTTCACAAGAGATTTTGAGTTTCTTTTCCTGAAAAAATAACAATAACAGCAGAGGAGCAAACGTGAAAATACCTGGTTTGGTAAATGTTTATAGCACTGTCTACTGTAGATCTAGAAGATTGTACTTTATTGTAATTTGAGCTTCAAAATATCTCTTTCTTAAAGAAAACTCATTAAATAATGTATTTAAACAAAAAAAAAAGTTTATGGTTTATTGGCTAGTAACGCAGATGTTCTTTGGTAAGCAGTTTATTTCAAATTTTGTTGAATGATTCATTTTTCTTGGTGTCCTCGGAAAGTGGAGGACTTTTTTTTTTTTTTTTTTTTTTNTTTTCTTTTTTTTTTTTTCTTCTGTTCAGAAGTTGCTTGAGGCTGAAGGTGATAACCAGCCAGGACAGTACCATGGCCCGGGCAAGTGATTACAAGTTTAGGGTTTACTGAGCAAGCTGGAAAATTCTCCGTACCTTGGGGCGCGGGGGGTGGGGGGGAGAGGGCAGTTCTCTTCTGCGTAACACCCACTGCTAGCAGAGGAGTAATCTTGCTGCCGCCGCCTGTGGTGTCTGTTCATGATAAGGTGCCTCTGGTGTGCTGTACATGTGGTACCCTGGAGAGAGGAGCAGAGGTCAGAGTAGGGGTGGAAGGGCAACCATTTCATGTGAGTTTAAACTTTGGCCCAGTGCTGAGAATTGACCCTCCCTGCTGTCCCTTTTTCTCATGTGAATAGGAGTATATACCCGTGGGCTTCATAAAGACTTTCCCTTCCCTTCATTTGAAGGACAAACTTCGACAAGTTGCTGACTCCAGTGGCATGAGCAGCTTACAGACAACGATGCAGTTTCTCTCCTTACGTCCTTACCTTACATCCTTACCTTGAAGCGTAGATGGTCAAAACTGACAGCCCACCAAAGCCTACCGCTTTCAGCACGGTACCTTCTGTAAAGTTAGCGATGGCATTCTGGAGTCAGGGCTTCTGGAGCATCAAAGTGAGAGGATTTTGGCTGAGGAGCTGCACCTTTGGTACAGCTGTACCTGTTTCTGGTCTGCCTGAAGAAGGCATTTGCGTTCATAGCCTGTCTTAACAAGTCAAAATGCGAAGGCTTGATGCATTCATAGGGACTTCTTTATCCCTCTACTGGGCTTCCCATAACGTGCTGAACTAGATCAGTAGGTCGGATGGCTGGAAGCATCTTTGGAAAGTTTAGCATTTATTTGTAAACAAGGGCAAAGGGTATTTTGTTCTGGCTTTCAACTGGGATTTGGAAAACAAGGTACAGTTTTTTGCAACTCATGGCTTTTCTGGACATTTTTGTCCTCTTTCATAAAAGGGGGTTAGTGTGTTCTTACTTTGTGAGGACTGAAACTGCAGTCATTGATGTCATCTAGGTGCATGACTTATATAATACGTGATTTTATGATTAAGTGCACAGTATATTTCACACAATCTTGACCTACCAGGAACTGACTTGAACAGAGAAGTGGACTTGTTTGCAGAACTTGACAACTGTAGCACGGGCAAAAGTTGGGGGCTAAAAAGAAAGGAAGGCTTTCAACTGAGGAAAAGATAGGGTTGTATTACCTCTATAATCAAACCTTTCATGTCCTTTGAAACTTGCCGATAGCCATATCTGAGACAAGCAGAAATGCACGAACAGGAGGAGGTGGATGGCTGTGGTAGAACAATGAACATATTTACGTTATGTCCTGGAAGATAACTTAAAATAGGAAGCTTCGATGGCATTGGGAAGTAACTCCATTGCTTACGTGCTTGTATATACGAGCCTTTTTTCGTGGCATAAAAGCTTTTTTCTTGCTTTCTGCCATAGTGCTCTAACCATAATGTGTTTTGTTGTGCATGAACAGCCTGTTGGTGTTCTGCTTGTGCATTCAGCGTGCGGCACCATCTTCTTGTTGGTAACCAGTGCCGTGGTGGCATTGCCTTCCTCTGGCTCACTGCTCTTGGAGTGAGCCGACTATGTCCATGTAGGTTGACTCCCTCACGACTAGGAGAATGTTGTGCTGCGACTGCAGCACCCCATGTGTTACCCTTTACGTGGTCTCAGCCTGATCGCTAGCCATCGTGCTTACAACTCCTACGCGTAATTTTCTAGCAAATTGTATGTATTTATTTTTTGAAGTATATCTTTGCCACTTTGGAAGCTGTCCTGGATGCGCATTCAGGTGGGGGTGGGTGTTAATGAAGTGTCACACACACCTTTGGAGGTAATTTCTGCATCTCTGCCCGAGTCATAGATGATGTCTTTTGGGTTCAGCCTTGCAGCTCGAGGCTTGCAAGTGGTCACTTGAGTGGGTTGGTCGGGATGACCTAGAGAACAGCTTACAGATCTGGGGTGCAGAAGGGCAAAGCAGTAGGATTCCAAGGAGTAAAGAGAACAGTAACTTTAGCCCGGTCAGCCTGATTTCCCTGGACACTGCCTGCCGTCCGTGAAGAGATGACCTTTTCTAAGAGAAGAGGGCCCTCAAGTCATAAACTGAGCAGTTCTCAGCAGTGCTTTAAGGTCAGGTCCCTCAGAGCTTTTACTGCAGGGGGAGCTGCCTGGCCAGAAGTTGGTTAAAAAAAAAAAAATAAAAAAAATTCAGGCTTAGCTGGAACCAGGACATCTTGCTGTCTGCTAAATGACTCTCCGTTTACTTTTTTCTGTTAACCTGCTTTGCTGTCCTGCTTTAATTCGATTGACTTGCTTCAGGGCCAATTTATTGCACTATTGTTGGATTAATTGATTTGTTTCTTACTGATTTAATTGTTACCTACATGTTTGCACTGCTTGCAGTGAGGATTTCGTGGAGTGCTGCATGAACCAACGTGTTCCTCCTGATTGCCTGTGTTTTGGTGAGGGATACGCTGCGTCCTGCGCTGATGCTGTCAGTGTTCAAATGCCGAACCTAACAAGACTGCTGCTTTTATAGAAAGATAAAAGTTAAAATTCATCTGCTGCCTGGAAACAAGTAAAACCCTTCGCAGCCATTTCAATCAAAAGGGGAGGGTGGAAAAACCTTAAATATTTCATGGATTTACAGCAGCCCCAGGTCAGAATCGGTATACAATTTATCTAGGACATCAGTGGGGGAAAAAATTCCTTGTTTGCTCCAAGTCCCTGGTTTAAATGATTGGTCCCTACTTTTCCCCAGACTTTTTTATTTATATTTCCACTCCTGTTGAGTTCAACAGTTCATCCTTCAGATCACCCTTTCTCAGGCTGGCAAGTTGGGATTCACCTGTGGTTGACTTGGATGGCTCGTCCTACCTTTTATCTCCTGCGATGAGCTAAGCTTTGCCCTCTGGGTTATGACTGAGGCAGGATCTGAACGGAGCAGACGCTGTCTCATCTTTTTCCATATTTTCTTAATATTGTAAGCTGAAGGGAGACGCTTAATCTGCAAGAGCTCGTCAGGAGCATGACAGCACTGCGGCGGTGAGGAAGCTGTCATATAATAACTGCAACGTGATGGAGACCTGGGACAGGCCTGGCTGGGCTGCTCCCTGGCGGGGAGACCCAGGAGTAGATGAGCCCCTGAGGCTTTCTGCTGTAGGAGAACCGGAGAGCCTGGTTTCCTGCACCTCAGGCTATGGGGGGAGGATGAAGTCGGCAGTGGTAAGGTTGGGAGGTAGTGCCTGCTGGTGGATGAGGCTTAAGCTGGCTCTCACTGCCCTGTCCCCCATTAGAGTCTCAATTCCCTTGTCCTGGTGCTTGTCACAGCCCCTGGCACCCGTTTCATGTTTTCATCTGAGCTTGCTCTTCTGTGTCACGTGTCAAAACTTAAGCAAACAACCAAAAAGGGGTTTTTTTTTATGAATGGTTCTGTGGAAGTGCCTTTGGAGGCCTGTGTTTAGCGTATGTAATTCCTTAGGGGTCCCAGTGGCCAGGGATGGGGCTGAGGAGGCTGTCGGGAGTCTCCGGTGTCAGCTGGGCTGCAGCCCTATGGTGGGAGCCTGGGCACTAGACACAACGCTCTGAGCACAGCAGGTTCTTCTCCCCCCCCTGTCAGATTAAGCACAGCTGCAGCAAGAGAAATACGTGTATTTTAAGAGTAAAGTTGTCAGTATTGACTCACAGAACAGATGGAATTGTTTTGCTAATTAAATGTATGCTGTTGAATGCTTTAAAGAAAATTGGGACGCAGAACTCTGAAGGAAGGCTGGTGTAGCAGGAGTATGTGAGTTGGTGACTTGTGAGTAAGAAGCTTTTTCATTGTAATCCCTCCTAAGGAGCGAGAGACCAGTATTTTGTAAAAATATAAAAATTTAAAAAAAAATTTTGCAGTAGGCGCACTTGCAGTTAGTACTTATCTTGGTCCTGAAAAACAGAATATATAAGTACAATTATAGAATATATAGTGATGTACTATGCATAGAATAGCAAAGTACTCTGCTCCAATGTATTTAAAATTGGGTGGCAAGGGAGAGCAGAACTGCTGTGTCCTTTCGAAGATGAAGACCAATTGATGCATGTGCCCCAGTGGCCAGAGCTGTCCTCCCGAAAGCAGCAAAGCCCCCCAAAGGAAGGTTTTGTGAGCCCTATTGACACATCACCTGTGGTAGGGCCATTTATTGAGGGTTAAAGAGTTTATCCCATTCTGTCATTTCTGTTGGGCAAAATTTGACCGCAGGGCTATTCAGAGTCAGCTCAGGTACCAGCAAAGTCTTTCTCCGGCATTCTTGGAGTGTGTTGAAATGACAAATTAGATGACAACATGGAAAAATGAGTCTGAGGTCCACCCTGGCCCCTCTTCAGAAATGGGGATGTGTGAGGAGGGGATCCATACCAAGTGACCTTCCCCTCTCCTAGTGATCTGTGCCTTGCGCTTGTTTGAACCAGAAGCGGTCTCCTTGTGAAGAAGATAAGAAATGTTTTTAGGCCTCCTGGGTTTTTTTTTCTGATTAGGAACTGAGCCTTTGGATTTGGGGTAGAAGGTGGCGTACGGCCGCCGTCTCTGTCAATTGAAAACTGCAAGGGCTCCCCCTCGTGTTACCGCAGGACAGGACCAGAATTGCTGCATCTTCATCCCTGGATGGTGCCAGTGAAAGGGGTGCAAACCTCACCCTTGTGCACACCATCGTCTGAAATCACGCAGGACCACCGGTGGTCGGGAGAAGCCTTCCTTTGGCTGAACGAGCAGCAGCAAAGCAGCAACACCGACTCAGCAGGCAGCTGCTTCCTATGGCCCAAGGACCATCATACACACTGAGGCCCCCCAAGTCATAGAAGCCATTGCTGCAAGTCCAAACAAGGACAGGAGGGCTGAGGGAGCCAGGGAAGCCAGACCTGCTCCTGCTCGGTAGAGCATCTGCCATGCTGCCAGGTAAGACGGCCTCAGTGAGCTCTCGGTCTCAGCAAACAGGCAATGAGATCTTGATCAGAGTGTGCTTTATTTATTTGGCCCAACAAATAGCCTAATCTTCACCACCAGAGCTGATCCACAACAGTGTAAAAATCTGAAGTTGCTTGGGGACATAGAGCCATCTTGTTGGGGAGTTATTTTTGCAATCTGAAGGAAGGAATCACAGAATGGTCAGGGTTGGAAGGGACCTCTGGAGATCATCTAGTCCAACCCCCCTGCCAGGGGGGCAGGTTGCACAGGACGGCATCCAGGTGGGTTTTGAATGTCTCCAGAGTGGGATACTCCACCACCTCTCTGGGCAGTCTGTTCCAGTGCCCTCCTCATGTTTAGATGGAACTTCCTATGTTCAAGTTTGTGCCCATTACCTCTTGTCCTATCACTGGGCACCACTGAAAAAAGACTGTTCCCATCCCCCTGGCACCCTCCCTTTAAGTATTTATAAGCATTGGTAAGATCCCCCATCAGTCTTCTTCCCTCCAGACTAAAAAGGCCCAAGTCCCTCAGCCTTTCCTCATAAGAAAGATGCTCCAGTCCCCTAATCATCTTTGTAGCCCTTTGATGGACCCTCTCCAGCAGTTCCCTGTCCTTGAACACTTTTTGCTGTTTTTGCACTCCCGCCCCGGTGTCTAGGAATGGTAGCTAACCTCCACTTAGAAAGCCTTAAACTCATTAATTTTCTGTCACCAGCTCTTTCAGTGTCCCATGGCTTCCATTGTCCTGTGCTGAGAATCCTGCCCTAAAATACCGAGTATTTGGAAGTCACTGTGGTGGGTCTTTCACACTTGCAGATACGGGCTGCTGCGGTGGGGGCGAGAAGTGGTGTGGGTGTGCAGATGATAGTGCAAAGCTGTGTATAAATCTGGGTATGGTGGGAAGCCTATGAGTAATGTATATGCAATGCACATCGTATCTTCACAGCTGATGAAATTTCCAATTTTCACGAAACAGCTGGGTAAATGCAAGGCTCCTTTTTTCCTCCTGCACTTCCATTATCCATATTTATCTTGGAAGTCAGTACAGGATAGCAAAAATTCAAGGTTTTCGTATACCTATAAATGCCTAAACACCTCCTTTATACAATTTCTCTTGTAGTACTGAAAGTCATATATCGAAACCATAACTGGGTTTTCTAAAGCCTGCTGAAAACATATGGTCCTTACCTTATCTGTCTCGCGAGCTTTTCTACATCCTTCTGAAAAACTAATCACCTGTAAAGCACATGCATGCATTTCCCTCGCTTGAGCTCTTCAACACAGCCTGAGAGTTTCGGGAAGTCCCGTAGCAGGTGCAGGTCTGTGTGCGAAGGGCATCGCTGGAAATCAATAGACCATTTGTCGTAATGAAGGGCATCCTCTGACTCGCCCGTTTTGCACTGTCACACGCCAAAACCAATTACATCAAACGCCCTGACAACCCGCGGACCTTGCAAGGAGAGTCTCGTGTTTTATGTACGACGGGTGACGGTGAGCATCTGTGACACTTTCTATGCTGTGCTGGCATTAAGCTGCTGCAATACACCGAGCGTCACCTTTTCTTGGAGATGGGTGTTGTGAAAGAGATGAGTGACGAAGAATGTCACAGCCGTCATAAACAATGCGGTCATAGTCCCCTTCAGTAACTTGCCTGAGTCTTGAAAAAGAAAAGGAGACGCGCGAGTTCTGCAAATGTAATTGAGAGATCAAAGGTCCGTTGTGTATCTACAGCTTTACTTAACTTACGGTGAATGTACGTTGTGGTGGAAAATTACCAGAAGAGTAACTTTAATGAAGATAAATCTGCGCTGGGAGTAAAATAGATGGATTACGAAAGAACAATTTCCATTCAGGCTGTTCTTTGGTACTCTAATCCCTGTACGTATTCTCATCACTTTAAAGTGGTTTCTCACGTAAACTGAGATCCCGGCTTTTCTGAACGCTAAGCCTTGAATTCAGGTTCTGCTGTTGCACAACCGGTTTGTGTCCCTCGTCGTTTCTCCACATCAGATACACTCAAACTGCTCTGAAGAACTAATGGAAAAAGCTCGAGTCATGATAAAATTTAATATAGTCTGGGACTGTTGTCTTCAACGCGTGAAGAAAATGCAAACGCTTGCTGTTTACGTTTACTTGAAAATTTCCTTTCTGTGGATGGATATAGAGGTCCCTCCTCCTTACAGCTGGTCAGCAGCAGGAGGGCAGTGCCCCAACACCTGCAGCTCTTCCAGCAGTGCTGGATTTGCAGTTCCAGATGGCATAACCTTCACATTTACTGAATAATTCAGTTAAGCCTATTTGGAGGAGTAAATATCCCCTCTCCTCACCAGCCTCACCCCTTACAATTTTGCTTTTTACGTTGAAACAAGATGCCTGTGTCTTCGGATCCCGGTTTGCTCCGTTCTGGACAAGATTTCCCCCAGACTGAACTACTTTTATGAACAATTGTTTGAATAAAGGAGACGTTCAGGAAAATGGGTGCTCAAAGGTACACAGTCCACCACGATTAAAATTTCTCAGCAGTTTACTCAGTGGTGGGATGCAGAATCAGTAGAGGGGGGTGGGGGTTTTTCTCTTTTTCCCTCTCTCTTTTTCCCTCTCTCTTTTTCCCTCTCTCTTTTTCCCTCTCTCTTTTTCCCTCTCTCTTTTTCCCTCTCTCTTTTTCCCTCTCTTCTCTCCTCTCTTCGCTTCTCTTTTCTCTTTTCTTTTTTCTCTTTTCTCTTTCCTTTTTCTCTTTTTTCTTTTTTCTTTTCTCTCTTCCCCCTCTTTTCTCCTGTTTTTTCTTCTTTTTTTTGTCCTTTTTGCCTCCTTTTTTTTTTTTAAATAACATAGTAATCCTAAATATCTTCTGCCCTTTGTTTTGCCCTCAGAATTAGGGCACAGAGAGACATTTTGTCAAAGAGAGACTGTTTTTCTCCAAGACTCTTCTGTGGGGAGGGGGTCCCTTTGTGGATAGCTAATGGCTGGTGAGCTCAGCTGGAGGTTTTGCTCTCTGACTGCCTAAAGCTGTTTGCTCCTGTGTTGAAGGAGACAGGTGCAATTTGATGGTTCAGATCTGAAGGGGCTTCCTGACAGTCTCACAGGTAACTCGGAGATAAATGAGTTACTCAACTCACCTCGGGACCTTGCACTGGTGACCCATCATCTGCAGTGGGGCTTTTCTCTTGTCAGGCAGCTCTAGCACACCCTGCAACCTGCATCCATTCCTTCGCATCTCCAGGGAATGGCATGGTGACCATTTTATTCCTCTTTTTGAAGGTTCAGAATAAGCTTGGCGTGCCAGAAGGCTTCCTACCGCACCAGTGGTTGGGACCCCATGGCTTTTAGGTTGAGAGAGGCCATACTGTCTATCCACAAGACAACCTCTCAGGGAAGTGCAGATTTGACCTTTGCTGTCACTGTTTCCCTGGCAGCAGGTGATTGATAAGCTGATGGTGGTGACAGCGGGCAAGCTGGATACACCCTGAGGCTCCCTCTCGCCAAAGAGGGACTGAGGGTGACGACTGCGTGCGGTCCTTTGGTTGCAGGTGAAACTGGGCTGCGAGGGGCTGCTTCGAAGCAGCAAGGAGAAACAAGTGAAGTTACCTCCAGTGCTGCCCCTGAGGGTTGCACAACGGAGGTGCACATGTGCATGCACGGGGCAGGCAGCAGCGAAAGGCTACAGGAAATGATAGGGCTGACAGGAGCCATTCGCTCTGCCTTTGTTTACCGCTCCAAATGCGGATTATTGTCCCGTACTAACGGGCGGTCCCCGCGCAGGGGTAGCGGTGGGGCACAGCCATCTGCAGCAGAAGGTGGGAAGGCTAATCTGCCCTGGAGGGTAGGACCACCTGCAGTGGCAGCTGGGGATGACAGCCTGTTGCAGCCTTAGTCATCTGTGTGCGCCAGAAAATCTCTGCTCTTGTATTTCAACTTCCCAGCTTGAGCAGTAAAGATTTTCAAGCCAGCTACAGGCTACCAGGCATGGTCTCGTTACAGACAGGGAGGAGGGTTGTTTGGATTGCTCTGATGGTATATGGCTCGCCCTTCACCCCCAGGGGAAGGAAAGCTGCTTCTTCCCTGCCCTAGTCCCCTGAGGAGCATTTCTGGGATTTTCCTCTCTCCTCTCCTATGCTTCCCTCCATGAAGGTGAGTGGAGGAAACAGCACTGATGTTTGTTTCCTCTTAGCAATTATTTCCTGATGATCTTTCTTCATGGTGGCAGGGAAGAAAAGAAATTTGAAGCATGAAGCTTTCAAGAAGCAGGCAATCACTGGGCTTTGGCTTTCTTTGTGGTCCCTCTGCTCGCAGCACTTCAGGACCTCAGCGAGTTTGTGGGTGACACCAAGCTAAGTGGGCCAGTTGGTATGCTCGAGGGAAGGGACACCATCCAGAGAGACCTGTCAAGATCTCAAGGCTTGAGAAGTGAGCCAGTGCAAACCTCACTAAGTTCCAACGAGGCCAAGTGCATGGTCCTATACCTGGGTTGGGGGAATCCCTGGTGTCAATACAGGCTGGGGGATGAGGGGGTTGAGAGCAGCCATGCAGAGAAGGACTTAGAGGTACTGGTGGATGAAAAGCTGGACATGAGCTGACAATGTCTGCTTGCAGCCCAGAAATCCAACCACATCCTGGTCTGCATCAAAAGAAGCATGGCCAGCAGGTCAAGGGAGGTGATTCTGCACCTTTACTCCACTCTGGGGAGATCCCACCTGGATCTGCTGGAGTACTGTGTCCAGCTTTGGGGACCCCAGTAAAAGACAGATATGGACCTGTTGGACCGGGTCCAGAGGAGGGCTGCAAAGATGATCAGAGGGCTGGAGCACCTCTCTCCTATGAGGACAGGCTGAGAGAGTTGGGGTTGTTCAGCCTGGAGAAGAGAAGGCTCCAGGCAGACCTTATAGCAGCCTTCCAGTGTATACAGAGGGCTGATAAGAAATATGGATAGGGACTTTTTACCAGAGCTTGTAGTGACAGGACAAGGGGTAATGGTTTTAAACTAAAAGAGGGTAGATTTAGAATAGATAGAAGGAATAAACATGAGTCTGAGGAGGTTAGAAACAGGAGGGGATGGTGAGTGCAGGGAGGCAGCTGGATGAGGAGCGGAGAGAACGTGACTGGGACCAACTGGATGCTCAGGGCAATGAGCAGGTCCCAGGAGTCCCCAGCTGAGCACCTGTAACTAGCAGCTGCTTTTTGACTGTCCCCATAAAATGCATAACTTTGCTCCTGTTAGCAGGATAGGGACCCAAAATGGCCTGACACCCAAGTGTCCAAAGGAGGAACACTACACAAAGAGTCCACAGGAAAACTCTGCACACCTTTTTCTTAAGACCAAATCTAAAGACCAAATTGCCACAATACATTGGAGGCCTTTACCACACACAGAAGGAAAAAAGAGAGAGAATCGATGCTCACAGAGGATTGTTGCTATTGTGCAGTGATGGCAGGCAAGCATTCAAAAATGAATGGGGCAGAGTAAGAAGCCCTGAGATGAAAATTCCTGTTCCACGTGTATTTAAGGACTGAATTTAGATTTATACATTCTTATCTGCAGCCTTTTCAAATGTGTCACTTCAAGGCGCTGCTTTTTGTTGTTTGTGTAAGTTAATAACAGTGTGTCACCACGTAACTAAGCCTGCATTCAAAAGGCGCAAGATGTAGAGGCAGTGCAGGAACAAACGTGCAGGCAGAAATGCCTAAGAAGTGGTTAGCTGTGGCTTTAGCCGCATGCCAGATATCCCCGTAACAGACCTTCCAGCCAGTTCCAGCGTACCAGTGAAGGTCTGGGTTTGGGCAAAGAGCTAGAAATCGAAATCTTAGTTTCATGACTCTCACTACTGTGAGTCATGGCAAGTTTGGAAAAACTCTTCAGTCATGCCTCCACAAAAGCATAATAACGCTATGAAGAATGTTGATGCTCAAAGTGTTAAAGACATGGTTAAGATATTATATAAATGATAAATACTTATTGTAAAGGCTCATGTAATCACTTCTAATCAGAACCATAACATTTTCTTGTTTGGCTTATCTTACCTCACACACCTTTGAGATCTATTTATTGTATACTTCATATGTATACACATAAGGTCTACTATGGTTCAAAAGAGCCTCATCTGGGCAATGACTCTGAGCCAGACAAAATTGAAAAGAGCGAGCACAGCCAGAATCAAAATTGCCTCTTCCCTCCTCTCAAGCTGACAAATCTTACGCACTTCAAGAGCAGCCTTTTTTTCTCACTCCCTCATCTATGAAGACCAGTGATCTATTTCATCTGTCTCAAACAAAGGACTCTCAAAAGATGTTGTCTTAAATTTATTTTCTCAACCCTGGGGGCATGCAATTACTGCTGTTCACTCATGCTTTGTGTGTTTAGATATTGGAAGGACGCATGTACTTTCTGTCATTGTTACAGCGTTCCCATAGAAAACTCCAGGGCAGCCAGCGTGTTCCCGACCTGGGCTCTGCCCACCGCCGGCTGTGGAGTCAGCAAGCCAAACCTTGTTTAGGTGCTTACAGAAGCAAGTGGTATCTTTACTAAGCTGACAGCTGACCAATGTTCTGCCTCTCAGGCTCTGATGTGTGCCCACTGAGATGGGGAAAACACAGCAGGGAACTGGAGAAGGACCCAGATGCTGCCTTTGAAATTGCAGCTAGTTCCTCCCAGCAGCATTCCTCAGGGAGCACATGATCGGCATGTGTCAACCCCCGTGACTCGAAAGATAAAACGCTTCACTAGCCCAAGCAAGACAGGTCACAAATGTAGCTTTGGTTGTGATTCAGAAAAGCACTGGAGTGTCCTTTGCTTTGTGAGCGGCGTGGCGTAAGGTAACAGGATGCATCGCCAGGCACAGGATCTGTTGAAGGCCGCCCATCCTAGCTTTGGATTCAATTCCTTGTGTCGTGGGAGAGGGAAGGAAGTGGTTGTTAGCACAAGTTTGGCAGCACTGCGGCTGCAACCTGCTAACAGCCCATTGCTGCTTGGATTTGCTCTGTGCGAGACGAAAACATTACAACCAAACACATTTTAAATGCAGGAGTCCAGCTTGAGAGACTGATGCAAAAAACCTTGTTAAAACATCCACTCAATGACAATTTTATTACATCATGTTATAGAGGTATTGTTACATTCGGTGATTCACTTCAGCACCTTGTGGACAATACATTGTGGACCCGTCGCCTCTTTAGCATGCGAAGCCCAGTGTCCATCCCTTGCTGAAGCTCCTGCTCTCTGGTGCAGTCTGAAGCCGGAGCTGGCTTCACACTAACGTGGCAAGAGCCTGGACGTTGTGGGAACTTTCAGAGGTTCTGTGCGTGGCATGGTGGTTTCTGACACTTCTGTGCCTAATGCTGCTTTTGGGGCTGTGCTGAGCCTTGGCCACGTGGCTCTGGAAGGCCCGGACAGTTCGGATAGCACGGATGCAGACTGCAAAGCTGGCAAAGTACAAACAGGCAGCAGCGACACCAAAAAGGCCGACGGCCGCATCGCCACCCTGGACCACACAGTTCATGGAGGTATAACCACGGCGTGCATACAGCCTCTCGCGCCTCTTGCAAACATCTGTCGAGTTCACCTGGCTGACAAAATGCAGGTAGAGGCCGACCGCCGCGATGTACGCCACGCCGGCCAGCAGGTTGAAGGCACATTCGCCGGCCAGCAGCCCCACCCTGAGCTGCTGGATGGGTTTTGCCCCCACAACAAGGAAGACAAGGGTAAGTACTGCTGCTGTTAGGCTGAAGGCTACTCCGCCATACACGCAAGGGGCTCTCATCTGGGTGAACTGCATGTCCAGCTCCCTCACCTCCCGGAGCTCCGTGCCCTCGAAGGGGCTATACGCCGAATTCAGGTTAAAGGATCCGAAGCCGCCAAGGGAGGTGAAGCCTGCAACAGAGGCTTGGGCAGCGCCCACGCAGATCAGCACCAGCAGGTTAACCGTGATTTCCACGAACTTCAAGATGCCTGTAAGGAGCAGAAAGATGGGAATAGCTGTCAAAATCGCATCTTGGGCAAACCAGGGGTGACAGAAGCACACCAAAACCATAGACAGAGAGCACTATCACTGAGATAGTCCTTTTGGCTACCGCTACAGAAGAGCGTTGCTTTAAAAAAAAAAAAGCAGCACGAGCTCTCCTGGGTACATTTCAGAGGTTGGGCAAATTACTTTTTTTAATTTGTCAGTATGCTTGATAAATGGATCTTCATGCGGGGAAAGAAATCCATAAAAATTTTACTGTGCATGTGTTATTGCCAAGGCAAGCACACAGTGATTGTATTTTGGCCTGTAACTACTTGGCATAAACACACCGAGCAAGAAATATCCACTATGAACAAAATGCTGAGGTTAAAGCTGACAAAAACCTAGAAGCTTCTAATAGCTTAAAATATTGTGCGAGTTATTTAGGTCCTTTAAAATGTGTTCACTGCTTTAACGTACACCTTTTTTTTTTCTTTCTAAGTGTCTGTTAATTTAAATTTATTATCTAACCAGATGCAACTTCCACTTCATCTCCTTCAGAGATAAAAATCATAAGTCTGAAGCAGCAGTTCCTGATTGCACGAAAAAAAGGAGCAGGGGAAGGAGGCAAAAACCACCTTATATGCACAGGTAAATTAAATTAATTTGATACTGGATCATGTGTTCTCTTCCACACCCCCACCTTGAGAAGAAAGCCTTATGACCTCTGAGCTGACTCTTCCCTTCTTTTTCTTATGTTATGCTACTGATAAAGGTAACTAAGGTTTTTTAAGAAAAAAAAAAAAGTGGATTAATGACTTCTTTTTGTGGTAGTTGCAAGTCAGGAAGGTGCAGCATCTGTTAGATAAATCTGATTATTCTGTGACAGCTCACTAGGGGTCAGACTAAGATTAGTAAACATGACGGATGATGAAGCGTAGCTAGAGTTGCCGATTCGGGAAATGAAAACCCCTCGTGTATCACGCGTGTTGCTCCTCGAGTTCTGAAGTTAATTACAGAATTGTGAATCTTATTATTCCATGGCAGTCTGACAGCCAAGAACATAAGATGCTCGACACAGTGGTCCTATATTTGTCCTTAAAGTGGGGCAGAAACTGAGGTTTGCATACAGACTTTCATTTTACGCTGCTAACATTGATCAGCGTGCCGTTTTCCTCTTGAGCAATGGCTCAGTTGCTGTCAAGACTGTATGGGCTTGAGAAGAATGGGCTGAAGCAGCGTGCAAGGGAATTAGACAAATTCCTCTCATGTTGCCAGATGCTTCTAACCGAAGAAAGCCATTGACAGCCACCATGAAGGATTATCCAATATTCCCGTTCTGCCCCTTCTTATTCCCTCCACAGAGGGCTGAGGTAACGAGCACCTTCCTGCTGCTGCTTGCTCTTCACAGGAAAGGTGCTTGCAATGGTTTGACAAGGGTCTTTGGCCACTTCAGGAGTTCCTGCTTCGCCCTGTACCCAGACTGGTCCCCTCACTTCTGCTAATGCAGTTGTAGGTGGGTACTGAGGCCATTCACATTGTGGTCTGGCAAACCATCCCAGAAGCACAAAGGGGAGCAGTGATAATGGTGGTAATACCTGGGAACAGAGTATCTGAGGCTCAGCATGTTTCAGTTTGAGTGTGCATGTATATACATATATATATATATATACACATATGTATATATACATACACAAGTGCATACATGTACAGATTTCATATCCTAAAAAGAATTAGGTAGAGCAGGCAGAGAAGACAAAATGCTTTTGTTGAGAAGGAACTAAGCGTGCAGTTCTATGTGTGTGTTCTTCAGAGGTGATGCTGATTTCTGCATGACAACATGCCTTTTCCTTGACCCCTCCGCACAACCCTTTCTGTGAAGCAGGTCAATAACCACGCTGGTTACCAAATCTCTTCAGAAAGCTTCAAATATTTCAAAGGAAATATTTGTGAAGCATAATGTAAAGAGAAATTTAAATCTTGGGCCACAGACAGGATTTGGAACTCCTTGTACCAAATTCAAACAATGCAGCCAAAAGACTCAACGTTTTTAATGGGTACAGAGTCATTGCTTTACCAGGACTGTTCAAAATATTTTGAGAGTAATAGCTGTACAGGACATTCATTGGAACTGGATCAGATATTTTTTGTCTGCTCAGTTGAGCTGTACAATACGCCTTCCAAATACAGGGAGTCAACTTAGGCCCTCAGGGCCCTTGGACAGTGTTGGACGCAAAAGGCCACTTCCCTTTTTAAGGGCTGACTACTGATTTCATAGATGCTCCATCAGGAAGCAGTTCTTACAAGTCTACAGGGAGGAAAGACCATTTGATTAAGGGAAACATAAATTTTAAATATGTTTGGGAACTTTTAAGTTGGGAATTCATGACCAGTCAGCTGTCTTCAGAACTTCCTTTTCATCTACAACTGGTGAGGCGCTCTGACCCGCTGAGCATGGAATTTTCCTGTACCTCACCTCGCTGAGCTTTAGAAAAGGCAATTTTCTGTTGTCAAAGTCATCACCACCTGCAGCTAACCTCCCCACATTTATAACTGACCCCAATCCTCAGTGACGCTGCTCCAAAACTTCCTATGTATTCACACAAATTCTGTATGCAACCCCTTAACTTCACTGGGCTGATTGCCGATGCCACAGTAGGGCTGGCAGAACGTGTCTCTTTGCTCATGGGATGACAAATATGATCAATGTAGGTCTACAGTATTTTTAACTGCAGCAGCAGATGCTTTAATGGCATGCTTGAGAAATTTCCTTAGACAGGGCATTCAGGTTGGACAGGTTTTGTATGTACCTGTACAGTTTTCACACACACCTGCTATAGAATTGAGTACAGTAACTAAACAATGGAGAGAGGTTCATTAGCAGTTACTCCACCAGTTATTTGCATCACATGGATTAACTTTTTTTAAAAAAAGTGCAATAACAAAGCCTCCTGTATTAAAGAAAATCAAAAGAAAATATTAAAAAAAATCCTAAAACGATAAGCAGTATGTAGAACAAAGCTGTAAATTACAGGTCTACAATGAGAGCCATCACGGTTTGTGAAAGTGGCAGACAATTAGTGGAAATCCCTAAGGCCTTGTACAATCATCAAGGCTTTGATGGAAATATTAAGTCCTACAGTATGTTCAGATCTGACCCGAGCACCCCAAAAGCCTCATGCAACCTTGAGCTGTGACAGTTACAAGCCGATACCCAATCCTACTCCACTGGTATAAACAGGAGGGACAGACTTGAGAAATAAGGAATAAAAGGACAGTTATGTTTTGAATCTTAGCACTGTCAAGGTATGCTAACACACACACATACCTATGTAAAGCGGTGTACTGCTGGCAGAAAGGGTTGAGTAAAAAGCCACACTTCTGAGTCTGTGCTGCCGTTCCTGCCTTCACAGGCTGGTTAGCTACACCATCTTAAGAGTTACAGCTGCACAAAGTAGACTGCCAAAAGGTCTTCCGAAGTGGAAGTTACTTATCTCTACAACTATTCCCTAATCCCATGCAACAATGAATGCATTGCAAGACTTGAGTGTAAAATGACTGCAGGTCTGAAAATCTCAGAACTCCACTGGTTTGACTCCTTTCCCAAGTTCAAAATCTTGGGACCTATCTAAAATGTTACTGATTTGTATTAAAATTAGCACAGTGAGCAGTTGGCTTTGGGAACTAACCCTCTTCATACTAAGCAAGTAATGAGACTCAAGTCTGGGCTCCTGGATTTCCATTTGCTTCTTCCTTCCTGCACTGCTTTTCAGCACTGAAATTGAGCAGAATGGCTGCAATCTAAAAGACAGTGGGTGTTGCCAGAGCCTTCCTGAGAATTGTTTCATTCAGCCCATAAAGTCTAAATCTGCAATGGATAGTAACTTCAATGTATCGGACTTGTTAACTTTGAATCCAATCTTTTTTTTTCTGTGAGTAGTCTTCCTGCTACAACAAACAGCAGCCTTCCAATTTATACTATTAAACTACTATTCACTTTTTCTTTCCCTTCTATACCAAATGCACACTGGGCTATTGCCATGGTATTAACCCACTGATCAATGGTTTTGTCTTCTGTCAAATGGTGGGCTCAAATGTCCAGTGAAGCAGCCAGAGAACTGATCCACAGGCAGCTGACCTTACTCTAACTGCTCCTACACTTGGCTGGGCTGTCACCACTTTTCTCACCTGCCCAGTAATAACTCTGGCCTATCACTAGGACCTTCCAAGAGCTGTTTCAGTAAGTTAAAACAGCAGGAAACAATTCAACTCTTTTTTTTTTTGCGTGCTGCTGTTTTTTCATGCAACTTTAGCAACTTGAAGTGACTCACAGAGTATCTGATGAGCAATCGTGCTGGCATGAGTTTAGCAGGGGAAATAACACAGCCAGGACCAGAGAAGGACCAGAAACTCCCCTTTGCAGGTGAGGCGAGGTGTTAAATCTGCATGCTCTGCCTCATAAAACTACACTGCGGCTGACTTTGTGGCACCCAGTAACTCAACTGTGTGCTCGGGTCTCGTGCGTTAGAAGCTGTGAGGAAGCTTTTTCATCCAGGCAGTGTAGCCGGATGGCCCCAATGCTCAGATGTCAGGATCACAGTGTGTGTATGTACCTGTCTACATAAAGTAAAATGGTCCATTCTTGTTTGTTCCTATGTTTCTGAAGCTGACAAGAATCAATCTGTAGGGCAGTCAGTTCTGGCTGTTTCTGCTGAACTCGCCCTGACCCCACGAGGGCCTGACTAATAGAGGAGGCCTTCAAAGTGTCTCCCTCCACTGCGTCTTGGCACAGTAGTCACTTTTTTCCTCCCTTGACTGCACATGGACTCTTTCTCCTGTCTCTTTCGGTATCATTCTTTCCTCTTGAGTTAACATCCCTGTGTACTTCTAAGATATTTATCTTTGGCTTTCTCCATTCTTGCTTGCTTTCTCTCTCTGCTTCCTTTGCAGGCCACGTACCAGCAGGACCAGTGGTACGCAGCTGGCAGCCCCGGAGGTGCCCAGATGCCCCTCTTGGACACCTCGCCGCAGCAGCAGGGCAGCCACACAGGGAGCTGCACAGGTGAGTGCTGCCTGTGTCACATCCCATTAGGGGTCACTCTAGGAGAAGGGAAGAGAGGAGTAGAGGCTACAACACACCATTAAAAGTCATTCTCCTACCCTTTCTTACTGAAAGTTCTCATTTGGGGTTTTTTCCTCAGTTTGGGTAGCTTTCCACACCAGAGGTAATTTTTTTTTTTTTTCTTTCCCCCCAAAGGAGCAGACAAGTATTTTGACCATACATAGTGACTTACAAAAGCAGCAGTCAGTCCTGAAAAGGATCTCAAATGCTGAACTTCTCTTGCCAGAGCAGGTTTGGCATTCCCCAGAGAGTAAAGGCACAGTTCAACGCGCAGATTTGGTCATCTCTCTGCTAAACTGAGTCGGTGGCAGAAGGAATAGATAAGGGGGAAGGGGGAGAAAACGTCACAGAAAGAGGGGTTTTGTTCTGCTTTTAGACAGAGAGAAAAATGTGACAGAAGTAGGGAGGAACCAAAACAGTGGAGGAGAACTGAACAAGGGAAATGAAATGGAGAGAACAGCCACAACAGATTATAAATATTAAATCTGGATGCAAAGTACTAAAACATCTTGCTAACAGTATTATTCTGCTTATGTATACCAGTACAAAGCAAGATCTTACTGAAACCAGTAACAGGAATTCAACCAACTTCACTAGTGCGGGATCAGGGAATACGCAACTTTGTCATAAACAAATCTCCCCCAAGCCCCCACCCCACCATTGTTTTTGTAGGTCTCTGTGTTCTTCAGCCAGTGGTGGGATTTAGCTTTCACTGAGTTATGCTAAAATCTCCCTAATGGAGTAATGTTCAAAGGCGGAAAAAAACACAACCCAACCCTAAAACACAAAAGTTAGGCAATGTAACACCAACAGTTATTCACTGAATCTTGGCTTTTCAAAGGACCCAAGGGAACTACATACTCAGAGCCAACTGCATTTAAATGGCACGTAAGTGCCCAACACATTTATGCTCATTTGGGATATTTGTCTTACTGGAAATCAATGGGAAAATAGTTAAAAACTGGGAAAATTAAATGATTTATGTGCTCTAGAAAGAAGCGTCATTATTATGTTTTAATAAGTTGTCCCTCTTTAGTCAAGATAATCACTCCATTAGGAAATCTCAAAGGATGACCAGCCTTGTTTTTAATGATTCAGAGAAGCCTTGTGCTCACAATCAGAGTGCTCAGATCCAAACGTATTGTCCTGTTTTTCCTCTGTATCATCTTCCTTTAAAGAACTACTGTCCCACCTGCTCTACTCCTTCTGCGTAATACCCTCCCATCCTCTAAACAATTTTCACAGGAAAGGGTGGATTTAATTTGTAGAACTACTGCATCAGCCTCTATCCCCATACAGTTTCCCACCACTGTATGACACTAAGATTTACTTGCCATCAAGACACAGTTTCAGTACAACCCAGCCCCTGCCTGGGAACAACAGCTCTGGTTTACTTGTTCCCAGTAGTTCTTTAAAGCATCACTTCTAGCATGTTCTTGATTTCTCTCCTGTTAACCAAGCATGCGTCATCTTCCACAATTTTGGAGAGGGTGGGAATCAAAAGGTCTTACATTAGGCTGTAGCATTTGGCAATAGCGATTTAACTACAACAGCTGTAAAAGGCTGTACATTAATTTGTAGCATCGGTAGGTCTCTGCAAGGTCACCTCATGTTCCGCATTTCAGGAAATTGCCTTTTTTCATCCTAATATACCCATAGTTCTTTCAAGTAGTAAACAAGTATCTTGGTGCCGAAACAAACTTGCAGGAGGTTTGTTTTTTTTTTTACAGGAGTTCAGAAAACAATGAAATACTCTTGTTCCTTATGCCAACTTTCCATAGCCACTCCCTCCGTTTGAACTGAAACTGAGCCGCCTTTTGGAAGTACAAAGATTGGGGTGTTATTGCTCTTTAAGTAATCATAGCCTAGCTGAAGGTAGGTCAGGCTGGAGGCACCTGTGAACCCGAGCTTCTCATTCACTTTACCAATTGTGGGTTGTCACACCTGGTGAGCAACATTCCTGACTGGGTGGATTTTTCTCCTTCAAGTGAGCTAAGATCACCTGCTCAGGAAATACAGCTACATTCAATATGTAGTCAGTCTGCTGGCTTCGAGAGCCACTTTATAAAGAGAAGATGTTTTTTTCTTGGTTTCCAGAATTTGGGTCCGATGTGGGGAAGACAAACCCAGTGGTCTTACATGAAAGGTGGTGCGACTCCTGTTCTATACAATTAGGATTTCCCAGTAGGGAAGCACAGGGTAGAGCGTACCCCATACCTAACAGCTAACATCAACTTTGCCAGTATCTTCCCCTGCCAACTCCAGTCAGTCTTCTCAGCTGTTGTTCTCTCCTCTCTAAAAACAATAGTGCACATATTAGCACAATGCCAAAAGGTGGATGAAAAAAAAATGATATAAAGATGTGGGCAGAGTGAAAGCCCATATGTTGGCAGGGCAGCAGTTTGCTAAAGGTAATGTTTGGCATCTGCAACTAGCGTACCTCCCCTGCATGTTTTTATAGAGGTAACTGCTCATGGCTATTTGTGTTTCACAGCAAACGGGACTTACCTCCAAGTGAAATACTTTAACTTCAGAACAGGAAGGCTACCTGCAGCTCTGCCTCTGTATCTTGTTACTGTGCAATTTTAATTAAGCATTCTGAGTAACTGGGATTATTTTAGTCTGTACGGCTCTGTCCAATTCCCGCTACTAATATCCTCTGTCTTCACAATTACAAGATTAAAAAACTTGATGGCAAATTTAGTCTGTTAGTCACACTGTATTTAAAATACACTTTGTAACAGGCAGGAGGGAGAAGCCATCTAATTACAAATGAGACTACAGGACACCTTAGCGCTCCCTTCTTACAGCAGAAATATGTTGAAATTAACTGCCACGGGAACAGTGTATGACAGCTTTGAGTGCAATTTAAAGGAGCTAAGCATGGCAGGCTGTAGGGGAGAAACGCGAAGATGGTGACTACAAAATATAGCAGTTTCTAATACTATTGGGTACCTCCACAGAAATGTAAGTATTCTGCTGACCACTGCTGAAAAGATACTGAAGGTACTTGTCAAATGCTTGTTTTCACCCACAGTCACCTGCATTACGCACATTTAACGACCCTTCAATGTTTTTGAACACACATACTGAAGTTACAGAAAGTCTTTTACTTCAGTCCAATGCCTCTTGCAAACCATTATTCTCCCCGAACATCTCCACAGCACTGTAAGGGATACAAGTACTCTGCAAAATATTGTTCCCCTCCTGCTCCCACATCTGACTCAGGACAGAACAGAACAACATAACAGCAGCAATACAACGGTTGTGAACAATGGCATAACTCAAACCAAGTGTCTACTAGTGTGAACCCTGTGTTTAGGGTGACTTTTCATCTCAGTATTTCTTCCAGTCTACGACTATTTGCCAGCATGCATAGCTACAGGAAAAAAATTGGACCGTGTTTTGTAAGAACAAAAGCTTATAGATGTTTACATTTGAATTAATGCTGGCTTGTTAATGCATGAATATATCCTGGAGAAAGTCATTGTTACTCCCTAATTCTATTTCCTCCTCCAAATAAATTCAGTTTGATATTTCCTCCTGGCTATGCCTGAAATTGGAGACTTTTCATGTTGTTGCAAACGATAATGCTGTCTTTTTCTGAGAGGAAATTGGTCTGAAGGTTTTAACAATTGTGGATGTTAGAATGTAGGCTAAAGGCATGATTGTTTGGAAGCGCCTACAATATGCTTAAGAAATCTGACACTATTCATGGTGCCTCTTTAAACTGTATTCATGGCAGCAAAGAACAGGGATTCAATTATACTTGCTCCCCCACAAACCATTTTCTAACTTTTTTAGTGCTGTCTCCCTTAAATGCCAAGTGGGTTGAAGAATTTTTTTTAAAAAAAAAGTTATTTAGCTCTGAAATTATGACCAACACAGTACAATTGTATACAAGGCAAAAGTGCAGGCATTTCCCGAGTCACACACTGACTGAAGAGGGGAGAAACTTACTTTACCTTCACTGTTTAAGCAAAACTAAAGGAAGCATTATCCCGGAATTGCATTGCTCCACCTCCTTCACACCAATATGCATACTAAAAGGAAAATGAAAAAGTATCCAGGACCAATTTACAATCAGCAATTCACTCTTGGGTATGACTCAGATTTTGCTCTCCCTAAGGTGAAGGAAGCAGCATGACAGCCAGCCTTGAACACTTCTCTCATTCCCTCTGGTAACCAAAAGCACCGAACCTCGTTCTAATTTCAGAGGACCCGAGGGGGGTCCTTTGAAAAGCAAATACGATTACTAATTTAGTTTTTCTACACAGAAGAGAGAACTACAGAAATTTTACCTGCACTGTGAAAAGCAAGTTGAATGTTTTCTTCTAAAAGAATTTCAGCTCTAAGTACCCCCAGGCCAAAAACTCATGTTGTTTTCAATGTGTGCTGCTTTAAACGGCACGCACTATTGTGCTTAAGTTGTAAGGAATGATTATTGCAAGCAGTACTTCCCTAGTTGATGAAAGGTTTGTCTTTATCGGGAACAGTTTATTTCCAATTCCTACATAATTATATAAAGCACCTAGACTGCTTTACACCACTCTATAAGCTGTTCCTTAAGTCTCCTTCACTACTACAGAAACAGAAGGCGGCGGACTTCTGCGTTTCTATTGCTTTTTGAATCTGTAATCAGCAGACCCACAAGTGTGATGTTCCTATGAAAAAAAAAAGTATAGAAACTAGACCTAAAGATAGCATAGCAGGGAAGAGGCAAAAGTTTGTTAGAGTGAAGTTACTTGAAAGAATCAGCAGATATATGAAGAAAGGCAATCTTAGCGGGTAGTGCTCCTAAACGACACGAGCACCTGTGAGATAAAAGGGAAGATCCTCTCACAGGTTAGTAGTGGTTAAAAGAAAATAAAGACTAAGAGGAAACAACCAGTTTTCAAATGATTAGAGTTAAGGAGAAACCTTTGTTTTGTGCTGCCTGTCACTAGTTATGCCCATGATAGCAGTGCAATGGGAGTGGATCCACAGAGTGAAACAGTTAGAGCCGAAGTCCCAGGAGCCACACGATAGGCATCTTCTGGGGAGAGAGGAGTACTTTATTCTAGCTCTAGTTTGGTCCAAAGGACAGAGTGCTTGCCCGTAGTTATAGCTCACCCTCTCATTTAGTTTTATCCAAAGGAAATATAGTTTGTGCGTCCTGAGACTGCTCTGCACCATGACCCAAAGAACTGTAAGTGGCGGCTCCAAAGAGATTCAGCTGAAAAGTACACACCAAAAAACTACAGTAGATGCACAAACTAACGATTTGAAAAACACTGAATAGTGAGATTGTGAAGTATGTTTTAATAATAAACACACCAAATTCTTCCATGATTGCCACATGTAAAATTGGTAGGCTGCTGAGAGTTCAACCTCTAGAACGAAAAATTAATGAAATCAGTGTTTAATAAGTAACTTCACACTTCACGCTTGTACTCCAGCACCCCCTCATCTGCAGAGCACACAGATGGGCTCTAAATAAAACACTTCAGGTACAGGTAGAGCCTGTACAGGGCTGACAGGCTAATCAGAAGTGGAAAGAATTCACTCATGATAAGGACAGAACTGACTATTCTTCACTCTGCGAAGAAATGGTATGAGCACACTGACAGGGAGAAAGGGAAGACTTCACTCTAAAATCATAAATATCATGAAGAAAGTTAATATATGAGATTATCATTAGGTATGTTGAATACCACCAGAATCAGAGACACCTTCTTTAAAAAGCTTTAAGGAACAAAACAGTACTACTTCAAGTAGCACAAAGAAACCTTGGAACTCCTTGTTGTAAGATAATATGGAGGCCAAACATATTCAAAAGGGGATTCAGAAAAGGATTAAATAAAATTGATAGGTCTGTAAAGAGGTATTAGCATAATGGAATTGAATACAGTTTTCCAGCTCAGAAAATTCCACCAATCTGAAGTTTGGAGAGTATTCCAGAGGACAGCTCACTCTCCACTGATCCAAACTCTGACAGTCTTCCTAAATTTGCACTCTAGTACATTGTTTCAGAGGATGCGTAATTAGTTGCCTTGTATGATCCAGTACTGTTAGCCATGTGATCCTACCTGAATGGTTTTGAACAGGTATTGCTCATATAGTGTTTTAACAGACTTTTTTTCCTCCTGTTTTCAAGATGAAAGGAATAAAACAGAGCAGAGTATTTTGAAGTTTCTTAGATGGTATCAAATATTCCTACCAGCAGAAGGGGTATCAGTTGTTTCTTCCATTATATTTGGGTTGGGTTTATTGTCTCAATGTGGTGGTAGGAAAAAAAAAAGGAGGGGGCAGGAATTAGGCAGGGAAGGTTAGAATAACAAAGATAAGAGAATGATGTCGATTTTTGTGCTGCTGCTTGCAGCTAAGATGTTTGAATGATCCCTGCAAAAATAACTGCCTATTTCTGAAACTCAACTTTAGCTTTTTGAGATATTTCTGGTGAAAAGCATGGATGAAGAGGGCAGTACCTGGGTGAAGGAAATACTTTTAGGAGCTCTGGTTGTTTAGAATTCCTCTCTAGTTTGCCAGATTGGTCAACATGCACAAAGACCATAACTATATTTGCTAGGCAAAATAAAAAATAAAAAAAAGCCATAGTGAAAGTAGAGTGATGTAGGGTCAGAAACTAAGGTTCACATTTCAGTTGTTGCTTTGGAAACGACTGTGGTACATCACTTGATTTCCTGGCCTTGTTCGATACTAGTTCATTTTAGAATTACAGTGATTGGGAAGGGGGAATTTCACCAGAGTGCTGATAAATCATTGGCAAAAGAAAGAGATGGTCAAGAAATATTTACAGGAACTTTTCATGCTGTAAGAAGTCGTAGCTCACATGTACCAACTTCTTAGTAAACAATTCATGTAGCTTTTCATTTATAACATTTACTATTGACTACAAAATTCTGCAAAACAATTCTAGGAAATTTGCTAAATCTTGGTACTTTCGAAAATTAAACAAGTGAGTAACATTCTCATAATCTTATCAACCTCCAATATCTTTTCATTTTTTGAAGTAAAACTGCTAATAAGTGTTTATTTTCTACATGGTCTCTTTTCCTTCCTCCACTGCAAGCTCAGACATTAAATTTTTGGAAAATACTGAGCAATACCTGAGGGAGGAGTGGGAGTGAAATCATCATCATCATCAACTGATGCATCCAAAACTCAAGACATTTTGAAAATGTTAATGATGTTTAATGCACTGAAATAATGAGAAGCAAACGCGGGTCAAAAAAACCCCAGCAAGTCACATTAAGCCATCCGTAAGTCTAAACAACCAGTGAAACTGAAAACTAAACATAACTTGCCACTTCATTTTTCTAAAGCTGTGATAAAATAAGGCATGGAGTTTTCTAGAGCTTCTCAGACAAGTTAAAATAATTTAGTACTGCTGAAGAAGAAACTGCTGGTACAATTTTATCAGGGATAAAATAGCTGTATGGCTCTGTATCTTTAAATATGCTCTACTAACTGTTGTTAAATCTCCTTTAGAAGTAAAACAAACTGTATACAAATACACAGAGCATATTTATAAGAGAAAATAGTTCAGCTCACTCTTAAAATTGTTCACATATTCACACACAGACAAATATTACAAGCAAATTGAGTGTATTACTTAACTCTCCTTCATGGAGTGAAGAAATAACCTAACATTATGTATTTTAATTTACTTCCAACAACTAAACTCTTCATTTGTCTCTCCACTGGAGGACACCAAATGGCTGTTTATAGACTTCGTCCAAAGACTTTGCACCTAGCTGCAAGTTCCAACTCAGACTGCAGTGGGCCTCCCCTACAAACAAGGTGAGAAAACTCATTGTCCTGGAAGAGGACAAACTTTAAAGGAGTAATGGATATTTTAGTGCCTTCTTTTTCAGTTTATGGGAACAAGTTTACTAAGTGTTAAGGCTTATTTCCTCCCACATGAACGCTCATTTCTCCACTTGTAGTCACTTTCTAGCTATGAAAAAACCAAGTTATTTCAAGAGCTCAAGAGCTCTTTTATTGGATTCAGGTCCATAAAATAGTTTTGTCTCCCGCAATGTTCATTATAAAGATGTATCGGTGATGACTGGATTAAATCCAAAGTTGACAAAAAGTCTGAGAAGAATGTGTCAGAAATAAACTAGCATCAAAGTTGCAACAGCCATCTTTAAATTGCCTACAGATGCAAACATCTATTTTATTCCTAAATCTCAAAGGTTAATTCTTGCTGTACAACCTGAGTGGTTAAGCACCTGACCCACTCTGATGCTCTCTATGCATACTCTGGAGATGCATTTTCAAATATCTAAATATCTCTACAAATCTTGCCTTTAGATGCTAGTAACCTGGAGTTATGCCATTCACTAACTTTAATTCTCCCAGGGTTTTTTTTTTGTTTGGGTTTGGGTTTTTTTTTGTTTTTTTTTTAATATTCCCCTAGTTTTACTTTGCTGTGCTTCTAAACACAGAAAGAAACCAAACTCAAGACAAGTCCTTGGAAGGAGAGGGGTGGATGGCAGGCAATAAGAATCTCACATACCTCTTGTTGTGCATACCTTTGAACACTTCATTGACAAGGTTTCCTTGGGAGGATAACATTCTGGTGATGGGCCAAAATATTCCTGTGTTGTTCCTGAGGTTTTGGAGTAAGGGTCTGAGCAAACAGTGGAAGTCTTTGAGTGCTGGCCACCTCGGTTGTCTTCTGTTGATCTACAATGGAATAAACAACTGATGTATATTAATTAGATCATGCTCTCTCCTGAACATTAGAACATGAGAAACTGGCAGATGTTCTTGTTAGTGGAACTAGCTAGCCTGCTTCACAGGTATCTGATCTTTTTTGCTCGCATGTTTGGAAAGCAAATATCCCAAATACTTGCATAAATCCATGTTCACAAGGATATTTGCACTTGATCATTGTTATTTTGGAAAACTGTACTCGCTGAGTAGGCTGGCTGAATTGTGTAGGTTATGTGCAAAAGGTAGCAGGGAGGAGGGTGTGGGGAGAGTTCCTGTTCCCATAAAAACAAGTAACAGCTTTTTCATGAAAACCAAACATTTTTAGCTAGTCCATAGCAGTCCAGAGAACAAAAATGAGAAATATTTTCATGTCATAAATATGTAAGGTAGAACAACTATTTCACGGGTGTTTTGTCAAGTTTGTGCTTCCAATTACCATGTCTCACAAAGATGCCTTTTAAAAGAATGAAAGCTATTAAAAGAAACAGACAAAGATTTTAAAGTGGGGAAAAAATGCCAGTTTAAATATTTCTCTTTTTTTAATGATATTTGAAGAGGAATCTAAAATTGACCCCAAAACAATTTCTCATGTCTCCAATTAGACTCTTCATTTGTATACTTCAAAATGGAATTGTCCGCTTTGCTGCAATGACATACAGCTCCACATCTGAAACCTGATGATTTCTAAGGTTGGTGAGATTTAGATTATTCTATGGGAAAAGTGCAATTTGCCCTTTTTTAACTGAGCTGACACTCAGATTAAAAGAAACATTGGCTGTAAATTGTTTTATAAATGTCTGGTTTAATCTAACTGTTCTCCCTCATCTGAAGGAGAATTGGAGCTTGCCTTTTTCAAGGCACAGCTGGATGATCTTGTTATTAAAGGGCATTTTAAGTCTCATTCAGCATTACTATTTTTTAAAGTCTTCTTCCTATTAAGTTTTTATCTTGAATTTCTTATCCACAGATCAGCATTTTCAACTGTAGTTTTGTTTCCTAGTATCACTGCACTTCACTAAGGTTTATCTTCATCCAATTCTAAATTCAACTTACAAATATTATCTCATTCATCCACATTAAATCATGTTCTTTGTAGTTTTTACATTTTAATTAAGACATTCAATAACAAGACCAATGCTAACATCTCTGCGTGTAGTTGCCAACAGCTCTATTTGGCCGAAACATTTCTGATTTTTCTGACCTTTGTCCTGTGTCTTGTGCAACCACCAAAGCATCCTGCGCAGCTGTGTCACATAAATTAAATAAGCTGCATGATTTATAAGACTTCCAGTTAACTTGAAAGCAATCCCTTTGGTACTTCTGATGCAGCTGCTTCTCTCTATTGTATCCTGCTACTTGCCAGAAAACAAAACAAAACAAAAAAAGCAAAACAAAACCCCCCTAATGTTCAGCAACAGAGTACAAATAGGAAAAAAAAATCTCTTTCTTTTAGATGCTTTTTTTCTCACAATGGCCTATTCTGGCCACCTTTGCTCCTGGACTTTCCAGTCCAGGATAATGCAACTCTTTCTCCTCAGCAATGAGAGGAAGCTTGCTATAGAAGTTTCAGACAGAAATGCATTTGGAAAGAGAAATACTCTGGCTAGAAAGTCTTGCTCGTAAGGAATGAAAGCATTAGGTACCCAAATTACAGTTTCCACAAAGCTCTTCCCATCTATTTCATTACAGCATCTGGAGATCTTTTGGTCCATTGGCCTAAGCCTTCACCAAAATAACTGAAATTTCCTTACAAAAGCAGCTGGTTTTGTCATGAGAGCTAAGCAGGAGAAATGCTGTTAGGTTAAGCCAAAACTCCATCAAAATAACTGATGAAAAAGTGTTTTCGATTAGTTGGAGTGAGGGCTGGTGCCCCCCAGATTCTCGGCTTGACTCTAAGAATTATTTCCGTGGCTATTCCAGATCTGTAGCTGCAGCTTCCCTTCCTCTAATCCGCAGTGGATACATGGATGGTCTGTTGGCCTTTACAGTCCTTCCACCAATTTTCAGTCTATGTGTCCGGTCATTTAAAACTAACAGCAAAACCAAAAAGTCCAGAGAAGCACTTTACTAAGAAGCAGTGGTTTAATTTATAGCTGTCTTTCATATACTGCTTTTATTATGCTACAAAAAAAACAAACAAACAAACAAAAAATCAAAACCCCCAACCCCTTTTTTTTCCCTTCCGTAGTGCAATTAATACATTCTTGGTATTTGCTGCTCTCACTTCTAATATGTTCAAGATAATTTAACTATATCCCCTGCTGATCTCTGCTTTTGCTAAGGACAGTCATTCAGCCTCTGAGGATGATTCTTAGGTTGACCTTTGTTCCCATTTCTCTCCAATTTTTCATGATTTAAGAGAGACAGAAGAAAAATTCATTAGCTATTTTCATAATACAATAGGATTACTGCCACCCAAATGTTTTATACTTAGCCATAAGTAGCCCTTCTAGTCCACACAGTGCTCTTCACTATTGCTTTTATTCTCATTCTGTTTTTCTTGTTAAAATGTGTATTATCATGGAGTACTTCAGTACTTCAGCTTTTCCGTAATCTTAATTATATTTATTTCCTCTCCCTCTTTGCCTCTATTCTTAAATTACCCTATAGTCATGCCCCCAGAGACTAAACAGGAGTGATGATCACCTTACTGCCATGGCCAATTTGCCGGTGTTTAGAGCTACAGACTTCTCCCTTACAATGCAGTCACTGGCATGCACTCAAAAGAAAACAGCCTACGCTCATTTCTAATATGCTGTAGGTTAGCCAGGCTGAAAGAAGAAGTGCAATATCCTACGAGTTTATTTGTCACTCCAAACCCTCTGTTAGTTGATTTGCTTATTGTGCTGATAGGGGCTGACCCACTATCAAGTGCTGCAAACAGCCTTAGACAGTTAAACAACTACTCATTTATTGACTGCAATTACTGAAATTAATTTTGCTTTGGATTAATATGAACTTGTTCACAGCTGAACTAGAGCAACCCGAGAGTTCAGTAAGTCCCTGTGCTGGTCTCAGTCACCTAACATTCTTGTTTATGCAATGCATATTTGGCAAGCCTTGGCTTGCTGTCACCTGCTGACCAGTCTCTTCCGGAACTGTACTAAGAAACATGGCCACCCTTCACCTAGTTGTGACCCAACTTGATCCAGATAACCCTATGAAATTCACATCTCTGACTGTGCCACACAGCCTATCTTTCTCCCTGTTCTTGAGCTCAGTACAAAGAAGGTTAAAAATTGTTTAAAATTTCTAAGTGTTTCTAAGCTCCCTGACTCCAGATGTGGAATCACACTTCATGATTTCAAGGCTGAGTAAATGCTTTCTCTCCTACTGTAATATGAAGGTATTAAAAAGCAAACAAACAAAATGACAGACATTATAGACCTGCTGTGCTGTTTCTTTAAGGTGATAAAGACGTACCTTCCATTGTATGGGTATGGTTTTCTCGCTTTTCTGTCTTCCTTGTATCTATCAGATCCATGATTCTCATGGTGCCTGTATTGCTTATCTTGGTATCGTCTCCCGGCATGAGACATCTTGTTTCTTACATGTATTCTTTCTTTCTAAAATAACTTCCTGAGACAGAGAAATAAAACTGGTTAATTTTATAGCTCTACTTAAAGTTATTCATTGACCAGCACTCACATCCATTTCATGCTGATTCAAGACTTAGTACAGACTTCCTTGAGAAGTGAAGGAAGTAAACCCCTTTAAACGCCAAGTAAAGTAGCTTCATTAAAGACGGACGTTTTTCTTTACGTTTTCCTAATCACCAAGTAATTGTAATGATTCTATATTCAACATTTATTGCACTCGGCTTATTTACTAGGTCTGCTCTGACTCTCCTACCTTTGCTGCAAGGACAAGGCACGGTGTCCACTAAGAGCACGAGCCTTGGCTTCGCTAATGTTGTCTCTCTTAGACGAGGTATTAAACCCAGCAGACACCCCGGTGCAGTGCAGCAGCGTGCGTACAGCTGCCGCGGGCAGCAGGGCGAAGCTGAAAGGGCAGGCTGTGAGCTGTGCGCTGGAAGTTTCTGAGAGGAGTGCACCCTTCGGGGTAAAGAGAGGCTGTACCCAACGTCACCCGCGATTTGGGTAAACATCAGGTACGGGCAAAGCTGTGCTGGGCCGAAAATACGTTTGCAGGAAGATGCATCCTTGATAATCTGGTGTGAAATGCTACAGGAATGTCATTTCGTGAAAGTGTCTGTACCCTTTCAAGTGCAGCACACCGAAGCCCTGACCTGCAAAATGGGGGAACGCGCAGTTTCAGCAGTGGAGCGATCGTTTGCCCCCACCACAGCCCCTCGGCACTACTGCAGCAGCGCCCGCAGCCCGCTCAATTTTGACCGATCAAGCCGAGGACTCGCTTACGGACTTCCCTTCCGTCTCCCAAGGGTGTCACTAGAAGAAATAAATTAATTTTTATTTGTTTACGGCTGACAAAGAGCCGGTGCCTTCCTCCAGGGGAGCTCTGCTCCGGGCAGAAGCCATTAACCCGGCAGCAGCCCCGCACCTTTCCCCAGGGGCGGGCCCTGCTGCCGGCCCCGCCGCCTCAGCGCCACGACGGCAAGCCGAAGCCCCCTTCGCCCCCCGCCTCCCCGCCCCCGGGAGCAACCCTGCCGGCGGGGGCCCGGCCCGAGGCCCGCCTCCAGCGGCCATTCCCCCGCGGAGCTGAGGGGAAGGAGCGGCGCCCGTGGCTTCCCACCCGCGGCTCAGCGGCGGCCCTCGCCTCCCCTCCACCTGCTCCTCTGAGGACACCCCCGTCCCTCGGCACTCCGCGGGCCAAGGCCAGCGGGCCCCCGCCGCCCCTCACCTGAGGGCAGCGCCTTGCTCCGGCCCGGCCCGCCCAAGCAGCAGCGCCCGGGCCCGCCCCTCCACCTCCCCAACCGCCCACCTCCCTCCGCCCGCCGCGCCTGACTCCTGCGGCGGGCCGTCCCCCAGGGCGGCTGCTGCCTTGCCCCGCCGGCTCGCCGCGGCCTTCCCGGGGACGATGGCGGCGGGGGGAAGGAGGGGTGCTGCCTCCCGACCGGCCCGGCCGTCGGGGAGAGCTGGTGTGTGGGAGCGTGGGGCGACCCGGGCTGTTGTTTAATTTAAGAAAATGGGGTCCCGTGTACCGCAGTGCTGAGGAAGAATCTGGTAAGCGGGGAGGCCCTGAGAGGATGTCAGACTTGAAGGTTAATAAAGTTAAAATTCAAGGGTCCCAGCATTTGGCTTTTTGTTTTTGTTTTTTTTAAAGCCAACTTCATTGACTGGCCGTGCTTGGGGTGGGAGGTAGAAGACACACGGAGGATGGAAGGCAAAAGAAAATGGGGGAGACTTGTTTGAAGGAAGATGTGGGTGGGAACGGGTCGTGCTATGCCAGATGTGTTGACGAGGGAGGGTGAGAAACTAAACTATGCTCTGATGTGAAGCTGCCTTTTAGGTAACTGCCCATTTGGATGTCTGCAGTCTGGTTAAGCCATCCCCATGCTGGATCTCCAGGGGCTTTGCCTCCTCGCTGCCAGCCCATGCTGTTTCCCTTATGGAGGAACACCGCGGCAATTCCCTCAGAGTGATTTCTGGTGGGGATATATCTGTTTTTGCAGAGAGCCCGGGGCAGACCTGGGAACCCACGCTGCAGCGACTGGCTCGTTCTTTGTGCAGCCCCACACACCAAGGCAATCTGTGCCCGGGAATGGCAACACAGCGCTGTGCCTGGCTAATCTTGGGCCTTGGGAAGCTTTCCTGAGGCTGTGGCGGTCCCCTGCACAAGAGCTGGGACCAGAAAATCCCTTTCCTTCCCACGGCTTAGCCAGCAGCATGCGTGGGGTACCAGTGCTTCTTGAATTTGGGCTTAAGATCCACAACTGTTAGTGCAGTCCTATGCTAGAGCTAGACCTGAAATCACCTTGAAGTAACACACGGGTACCAGAGGAACTGCTGTCCCTGAAATGAGGAGATAACTACAGAAACTGAACACTTAAACACATGTGTTTTGTAACTTGCTGGAGCGCGGTAGGACTGTGATTCCCTGCTCCAGGCGAGCTGCGTTAACAGCTTCTTTTGCTGCGTACCATTCTCACCTGGCCTAGACCTCTTCTGCTGTTCCTGGTTTCAGCTGTGCAGTTCATCTTCCCTCTGTCTTGCACTAACCCTCGTGCTCGCTTGAACACTGAGTAAGCCAATTCGGCTTGCTTTCCAGCCGAAACCAATTTACTTTCTCCGGTTTTAGTGAGTTGAATTGGCTTTGTGCTGCGCTCAAACATGTGCTGGAGCAAGAGCTTGGCAGAAGCACGTGTCCCACAGGGAAGGAACTGGGGGAGGCAGGGGGGAAGCGGGCTACCTCTCTTGGCAGCAGCGAGGGGTGAATGCAACTGAAGCCTGAACGTGAAGCTGCAGTTTGAGACACAGCTACCTATCAGTTAGTTGCTACGCTTTCTCAGTTTGCGGCTGTCATCCTGCTAGCGAAGGCAGTCTAACAGCAGGAGTGTTTTACTGCTGCATAGTTGTGTTTGTTTCTAATTCTTACTGTTTCTAATTAAAGGTAGTTTGGGCTAGTTTGGCGGATTTTACCCTGAAGGAAATTAGGGTGCCTGCATGAGTTCTGTTCTGTCTAGGTGATAAACGTTTGGGAAATATGTTCTTCACTTCCATCCAGCAGAGGATGTCTGCTCTTGATGGGCAGCATGAAGAATCACAGCTCCTTTTAGGTAGGCGGGTTTCACGTGAACAGTAGAAAAATCACAAGGAGACATGGCTGGAAACAGACTTTTTTGAGGGGGCTGAAATATGAAAGTACCTTGACAGTCACTGTCTACAGCATAACTAGTAGTTTTGTTAAAGCATTTGTCTTTCTGGGCTGAAAGGGATTGGGGTGTGGCTATTTTGGTTTGATGGAAAACTGGGTGGAAGTGAGGGGATACGATTATGGACTGAGTCAAATTCAGTGAAGCTGACGGGCAAAGTAAGTGTTTAAAAAGTGCTTAAAGTCATTATGGAACCAGGTAGTTGAAATAACAGGGTCGCAACTGACCCAGAATTACATGGTGAGATCTACATTAAAAACTTAACTATGTGACCAAAGGGATTTTCCCTGGGAACTCATAAAGCAAACACAAGGCATTGAGGTAGTGATTGCTTGAGTTGCCTATATATGACATAATAATCAGTGAAACAAGCCACAGAAAATGGTGCTGAATAGGGAGAAACGGCCAAAGGTAGCAGTAGGAAGGTGTCTCTAAGCAGAAAAATGTAGAAGGAGCTCACGGAGGGATTGGATATGGTAATGGCTGAATTCGGATGAGAACCATCAAGGAAAAAGATCTCCGCTTTTTCTTACCTTGTTGCAGGTAAAAGGATGCTGTGTTGTATGTAAGCAGACAGCTTTGTATCAAAGGTATGCCTGATTCTGTCATCAATTTCTCCTTTTAATAGAAATAACTTTTGGGACTGGATTTTGGCTTGCTGCTGAAGTCCTGAGGGACTAATTTGCAGAAAATGAAGTGTGAACAATTTTGATTTTTTTTTTTTCTGGTAATTTACTTGAGTAGGTCACATCTGTGTCTTGGATCAACGCAGTCCTGGATACTTGCTCCAGTGTAACAAAACAAAACAAAACAAAAAAAACCTAAAAACCAATCTAGGTATAGGGTACAAGGTGCTGTAAATAGACCTCCAGGGACAGATTTCTCCAGCAGGCAGGCTGGGCACCACTGGAGTCTGTTCAGTCTGACAGGAACATTAAGCTCCTGAGATCAGCAGGACTAAAATTAGCTTTAGAACATTTTTTTTCTACCCTCTTGGTGTTGCTTTTACATGAAATCTGTTGTTTATTGTTATAAACAACAATAAAAGAATTTGGGTTGAAGGCTTCCTTTTATTTCTTTTTTTTTTTTTTCCTTAAAGACATTTTGAAATCCCTGGTTTTTGGAACGGAAGGTAAATTGAGTTTGGGAACTTAGTAATTGGTTATGCGTTGGTCAATTTTTTCTGTCCTAGTGGAAAAAAACCCATCGCAACACCAACTACTGAACTAGTGCTAAAGCTGTGAATCCTGTTTGGTCTTGTGCTCAGTCCTTTGAGATGTATCCCTTTAAGGGATATGCCACGCATATCAAAAAAATGACCTGCACACACTCCACAGATGTTTACTGGTAAATGTAAACAATCATTATTGATTTAATATTAATACTGTATCCTTAGTGTGCGCTATTACAAATAAGTATTTTTAAAAGCAACGGAAGCCATCCTTAGGCTTCTTTTATTGTTGTCCTTGGTAACATGTGACTTGGTTGGTTGGTAGTTGTTTCTTTTCCAGGGCTGAGTTCTTCCCAGCATCTTCTGAGCAATTGCCTAGTTCTGATTTAACAATCTTACAACGTGGTTTTCTGAAAAGTGGGATTTTGTCACACTGAATCTAGACTCTGGCTGGGGAATAGCCAGCTTCTGGGACACATCCAAAACAGGCTGAAGGCAGTGATGATGTTTCTATTGAAGCCTTGAATCCTGTTATCTGTTATCTGTGGGCCCCTTCGTATTTATATCAGCCTGAAGTACGGAGCTGTAACACCAGCCTCGGTAATGCTCTGCATCACCACAGCTCAGCTGTCACTTTCATGCTGATTTTCCTCAAGTTCTGCTGCTGCTGGCCACCCAAGCTGTATCTGAAACCTTATCGTTTTCTTTTTCCCTGTTCTTAAGCTGAGTTGCAATAGGCTGAAGCCATTTTCCCCCTTCAAAAATTATGAGCAAAACCAAAATGGCTTTTGAAATCTGAAAAACTGTTACCATTAAAATTTCTCCCTCGTTTCTTAAGAGTCCTTTCTCACAAATTTTGTCTCTGTTGTGCTGAACTTGGGGGAACCCGTGTCTGAGTAAATCTTGGAGACTATCTGCAGTCCCATACTTAGTTTTCTATAACAATTTACCACATAAATGTAAAAGCTTTTCAGGACTGAAGTTTGCTTTCAGGGGACATTTAGATCCTGCGCAGATATTATAGCAGTCTGACCTGCTCTAAAATTCACACTGGTGGACCTTTGTGAGGTGCCTTTGTCTTGACCAGCCTGGAGGTCTCGGTAGTCCTGGGCTTATGATTCTGGGTGCCAGCTTGCAAATTGCACGAAATTGCAAAAAGAGGAGCTATCTGGGAGCTCACGCCACTTCCCTGTCTCCTGGCATGAATACATGACATTCCATTTTGTATTAGTAAAATATTTATGAAGTTTTATTAACATGGTAGGAGCTCTTGCCTCTTTTACAAGAGGTAGGAATTACGAGCAGTCTGCCTTCTCCCTCATTTAATCTACTCTCCCATCTAGTGTTTTTCTTCTCTCATCTGGACGCAGATAAAATCCAATAACAGGGGATATTTGTTTTGCGGTCAAAACTATCAGGGTTGGAGTCAACACTCCTGGCAGTCATTGGAAAGATTTCTTGTGCATAGAAAATTTATGAACGCACAGAGATGCTGGGTTCAGTAATCTAGCCTTAAAAGGTATCCAAACATTTTGTTCCTGATCAAAACACGTAGTCCTGTGGAAGTCTGAGCTATTTACATCTGGTCGGTCTGCCTGGGGGCTGTAATGTTGGCAATTGTATGCGTTAAGAAGGGAAAAGAGGCATTAAATTTAGGTGTCCAGTTCACGTAAACGATTTGTCGCAGTTTCTTTTGACCTCCTGAAAAAGAAATGCAACAGTGGCATCCTGTGGCCTGAGCAGTTCATGGCAGGTGGGTCTGATGTAGGGCAGAATCCACCACCGAGGTCTTCCCACACTAAGTGGGAAATGGATCAAGTTATCTCTAAGAAAGTTTACAAAATACATCCACAGGATTTCAACCTGGTGTACATTTTCAACCTGAAGTGCAAAGCTGCTATCTATTTCTCAACAGGGGCTTTACACCGACTTACCTCATATTCTGCTGCTTATTTTCCTACTAAACACTGTGGTGTTTGGCACAGAGAGGATGACTTCAGTTACCCACCAAGGAGACAGGACTGCTGCATTGCTGTCTTTGTGCGGCTGAACATTTCCTCAGAAAAGAGGAATAGAGGAGAGACTGAGCGTGTTCTGTTTTCAGCTAAACCAGGGTTTCATGCGGCATACTTGGTCTAAAAATGAACGTTCCAGAAAAGTCCGACGAAGAGAAGACTAGTAAGAATTGTTTTCCCTTGCACCTACATCATACCCCAGTGCTCACTCCCACACACCGTGTGTGTGCATGTGTGTCTCGATTTTTTTCAGAGTTCCTGGCCTTTACTTGTTTAACTTGGACCGACTGTGCTTTGCTTACCTCCGCACCAGCAGCTATTGGCAGCCGTGACCAAGAGGCTTGCTAAAAGCTTGCAGGCGTGCCAAAGGCACACTAATGAGGAACATACCGGCTCACCTGCGCTCCTCTGGGCAGTTGTCAGGGAAGCTGCTGATGGCCTCGTTTTTCCCTCGCCTTCTCCTGGTCTTCTGTAAAAGAGGAGATGTTAAGGTGGCATCTTTAAAAGCCTCTTCCTTCCTACTTCTCACCTTCGTACGCAGAGGTGTAAATGCTATTGAACTGTCAGCACCAAGAAGGAGCGGGGAGGGGCAATGAAACAACTTTGATCACTTTAATTTTGCTTTTTTCCACTGTCCAGAAGGCTCCAGCTCTGTATGTTTTGGGTGATCTACCTTGAGAATTGGAAAAGCAGAGTATGGGCAAGGTTGTCCCCTGCTGCCTGTGCATGGAAGAACTTGAGAGCATTAAGTTTTCTGTTGTGCGGGAAGGTCACCACAATCCCCTTCTTGGGAAGGCTGAAGTAGGAGTCAGGGGAGCAAAAGCAGCAGCGGGCAGGAGCTTAATTGTTGCCTTTAATAACGAGTGAGTACTCTTAAGATTTTTGTGAAATTGCTTAACTGAGCTTGCACCACAGTTTCTTGCCAGTATTAATCCCTGAGCTGCCTCTTAAAACACGCACATGCATGAAAACAAACAAATGTTAAGACTGGCTGTGGCTCCAGTGATGTTAACCCCTGCTCCTTTTTGTCAGTTAAACTGACAACCAAGATAAGAGGAGCCGGTGTTGGTATCGTCTCTTGCATAACAAACCACTCTCGACAAAAGAAGCAGCCTCCTGTCAAACGAATTTCCTTTACAACTGCCGAGGGGACTATTTTTAGTTTCATCTGCCATTCTTTACTCCTTAATCATCTGGTTCGCTTTTCTCCGTTTTTCTCTCTTTTTTCCCTTCCCCACCAGCTCCGATACCAGCTACTGCTCATAATCTGCTGCTTCTGCTGCCATAGAGGAGGAGGGCATTGGGGCTCTCGGCCATTTCTTGGGGACAGGACCACTGTTAGTACTCATCTGGACCAGGTTGCTACCGGCCTCGCCGTGTCCAGCTCAGCTCCGGTGTGAGAAGGGAGGGCACCTTCAGAGAAAGGCAGGCGGAGCGCCCTGAATCTAGACAAGGGATGTCAAAGACCAATGAGTAAATTAGACCGGTTCTTGTCAGGAAAGGGTTCTTGCTAAGGCTGCATTCAGAAAACATGTGTTAAGTTGCACGAGGGGAGCTGCAAATGTCCAGTGTTGAAGCAACGTCACAGGCATACTGCATCAGGCAGCAAATTCTTCATATGCCATTAGCAAAGCAAGGCTGAGCCTGGCTTTTCCACTGGAGATAAAATTAAAGTGCTTTAGGAATGATGGTGTTTATTCCATAGGTCTTGACTCCGTGGCAGTGGCTGCCTTCCCTTTTGGTCTGTTTGACCCACTTGCATGTTTTCAGCTCGTTGAGCAGCAGAATCATTCTTGTCTTCTGGTTGAGATATAAAACAGAAGTCCTGCCTAACTGTAATCCATTAGTGATTTTGTGGTGCTGTTTGCAAGAGTACGAGTGTCTTAAGGCTTTGGTCATTCAGGAAATAGCACTGCTTTGCTCTGTTGCACGTTGTAGTTCAGTCAAGTCCATCATCCTCTGCAGCATCTTTCTAAAGCCTAATTCGTGTGAATTATTTTATATTCTATACCGTCTTCCTCCACAATATAAAGAGCGTCACAATAATGAGTGGATTTATGCCCACGGTGCTTCTGTAAGGTACAAGTTGCTATAATACCCATTTTGTAGCTGGATCTGAGGAGCACAGAGGCAAAGTGAATCACCCAAAGTCAAGAGGGAAGTCTCTGGCAGCAGGGGGAATTATGCCTCTGTCACCTGAGTGAACGTAACAGTCCTGAAGTTGGCATACTAGCTAATGTTTTCCAGGGAAGTGCCATGAAAGAAGGAATCACTAGAAATGGTCAAAAGTTTTAACCGTCACTTATTTTCTTAACAAACGTGAGTTTTCAAGTCAGACAAAATGTTTGCAGAAAATGTGTGTATTCTGAGAAAGCAAAGTAAAATTTGTTGGATTCAAACCAAAATGAGTTAGGTTTATAATGTAAATGTTCCAATCAGTCTCTTTTTCCCCAGTGGAAAAAAAAAAAAAAAGGAAGAAGACCTGAGAAGGAAAGCAAAAAAGGGACCTGGATTCTCAAATGGGATGAGAATGCAAATGTGGCATTGATGGAAAAATAAAAACTACATTGCATCTTTTCTTCAGACTTTCCCCTCTCCAGTCTTTTTGTCTTCTGAGTATGACTGACTAGTGCAAGAGTGACTAGTCTCCTTAATCCTAAAAAACATGCACCAGCACTTTGAACAACACTTCTTAGCCAAGGAAAGTTAGAGTTGGGAAGAGGTCTTGTGGCTGACAACAGCAGCTCCTTAGGTCTTTGGCTGCTTTACTCTCCAACAGAATTGAACAGGGATCTCCTAAGCATTTTTTGCTGGCTCACCTCCTTCCACTGCTTGGGTTCAGTAGCCCCCAAATTCGTGCACCTGTGCTGGGAGTCCCCTGGTGTCATCCCAGTCAATGCATAGCAGAATTATTTGTGTGCTTCTCAAGGGCTGGTTACCCCTGCTGTAGCAGACACCGCTGTGCAGCCTATGGGCTGACATAAAACTGTTCCTCCTTTTCTTTTCCCCTTTATTCCATTGCTTTTGACAGTATAAATTTTTAGTTTCAGCTTTCTTTATCAGGATATTCGTGAGCTCTATTTCTGATTCTGCTCTTTTCAAGCCCTTGAATTAGATTTTGTTTTAGGAGCTGGAAGTGGGGGAAGCACCAGAAGCAAGGTTAGGTTTTTATTTTTGATGGTGCTTGAAAGTCTGCCAGAGAGCTGTCAGGTTAGTGATGGCTTGTGACATATCAAAGCAGACAAGCGAGGGTTCATAATAATTCAAGATCTGTTGAAAACCAGACTAAAACATGGCTAGCAGTGAGGGCTTTTTAAAGAGAAAATTATTATTGTGTATTTCAGCCTTTGCTGTGGGAAGAACCTGTCGTTTTAGCTTCACGTGCATCCTTTGGATTTTGCCTCTCTTACTTGGATTTTCAATGTTTTCATCCCAGTTCATCTGTCACATCCCTGGCCCGAGTGCCTGGCGGGGACACTGCCCTTACGTGCCTGCACACACGGACTCCCGTTTTCCCTGCAACCGGTGCACGCGGAGCCTTTCTTTCAGGCTTTTATCCCGTTGCTCAGTAGTCCAGTTGTCGGCCTCTGTAAGCTTTTGTTGTTGTACAAAAAGGAGCGGTCGCATCTTCTCCTGGATCAGTGGCATGAGAAGTAGCAAGAAACTCCTTGGCGGAGAGCCTAGAAAAAATCATTTGGGTTCCACTGGGTGAAGAGGGTCTGACCTTCAAAATTTCTCACGGCATGTTAAGAGGTTTTGGGCAAAGATGTCAGGAAGAAAGGAGAACTCTACTTTCAAAATGGCTATGAAATGAGAAATCCAAAGAAAAAAAAGCAAATTTTCCTCTTGCACTGTGTAAAGGGCCTCTATGCTGAAGACATCACCAGCTGAATGCATATAAGAAGTCGCCGGCGATCATTAAGCTCAATTAATCTTATTCTTGAGCCCATGATAACATCTGTGGGTTATTTAAACAAAGCGACAAAGCGATAGTGGGCAAGCGGGAGAGGAAAATTAAAGAAAAGAGGTTCTGCTGTGAACACCCGTACTACCATCGCCCAAGCGACGCTGTAATATAGAAACTGGGTCAGAGACACCCTTCCCCCTCCACACTGTCAAAGTTATTTGAGCGTCTATTGAAACCCTCACAATAGAAGAGTTTGGCTCCTGCATTCGCTCAGCAAAACTGATTTGTGTTTCTTGGTTCAGAAAAAGCTGCTGGGTAATTTTCTGTGTGAGTACAATGCGGCAGTTCAGCTGATCCCTGAAAGCTGATTTCTTGGTGATTTGCTTTTTGTTTAATAAGGCACTACTGCTTTTATTTAGCATTTCTAAATCGACACGCTGAATCTGCCTTAAACCTCTCTCTTGCCTATGTTAGTTTTAGGAGCTGCTCTGGTAGCCTTCATTCAAAGTTCAAAAGATTGCTGTAAGTCTCTTGAGACGTTGCCCGCTCTGTTGTCTTACTGATGATATAAATCTAAGTTAATTAGTTTATTTGCTTCTAGGATAATTGAATTAAAATGTATTAGTTCGGAAGTATGGCTTGGATAGATTCAAGCACAACGCTCTTCTGGAGCCTTCCCGCTGCCCTTTTTAATCCCATATTTGAGTCTTTCATTCTTGTTTACAGCTGTCCCATTAGCAGCCTCAGCCTTCTGGTGTGCTCTGTCTGCTCTGGGTTTGGGGTTTTTTTGTCTTGTTTTTCTGGCTTCTTTATGGAGTCCCAGTGGTTCCACCTTGTCCCAAAAAGAAAAGCAAGCTATGCTTCATACTCGCAATGACTGTCTGCATAGGTTGTCAGCGAGCACAGAACCTGGGTGTCAGCCTGCCAGGAGTGACATTAGCTGGCAGTGGTCGTAAGGACTTATTCCAAAGGAGACACGAGTGAGACGAAATAGCAGGGTCTGGAGTTTGAACCTGTTTTCTAATATTCAGTTAATACATTCTCTAATTTCCCTTCCCCTCCCTGCTGCCTTCTGCATGCACTTTTGCAGAGTGAGCACACGCCCTCTCACACTTTTTTCCCCTTACCTAAAAATGTCACTTGTCTCTCGAAAATTGCCTGAGTTGATGGACAGTGTTGCCTGGAGGTGTCTGCAGGACCTACTTGGCCATGGACCCAAGAAGGCTGTTTGGGCCATGACTGCTGGCAGTTGCACACCGTAAGTAGTTGTAGTGTAGCGTGCTAAGGGGGCATGGTTGGGGGTGGCTAAGGAGGAGGAGAAGGAACATCGTTTCCTTGCTTCCTCTGTAGCTTAGTCCACTCCCTGGACAAGGTAATTATTGTTAGCAAGCAACAGTGAGAACTTTCTGCCTGTTCATGTCTAGCTCAATTCTGATTCTTCGTCTTACTGCGTGTTAAAAAAAAGAAGGGAAAAAAATACCCCATTTTGTGTGTTAGTTTCAATAGCAAACGTCTCCTGAGCTACCTTCCTTGAACAGGCACACAACTATCTATGTCAACATGTCTTCCTTGCATCCTTATCACCAAGAAGAAATAGAAATTCTTGCAATTCCACCCTGTTGCCCAAGTTTTGGGAGGAAATCAAGAAGGGAAGCCATTTGCGCCCTGGAGGTTGACAGCAGAATGAGTTCTTTTGTTATCGAGGCTCATCACTTTCCAGCCTTGTCTCTGGCAAATACTCTATCTGTAAAAATCAAGTCCGTGCATATGGCATAGTTTTTTGACAGGACAATATTTCTTAATAATTTAGTAGCATCGCACACACACAAAAATAGAGTTATAATTAGCTCTCATCCCTAAAGTTGGAAGAGCTTTTCAGTTCGTTGGAGGCTGCTGGCCAATTCTCTTATCTAATTGGATGAAGTTCCTACTTTCTCCCATTTGTATGATGTCTGCTTTTACACAAACTCATTAAGTGCAGCTGTACTCAAAGTTTATAACAACAGCCCCAGTGAAGACTAGGCAGAAGTTTAATAGCTGTTCTGTTCTCTCCTTTTCATCTAATCTCAGTCCATTTTGGTGGTTGATGTGTGCCCAAACCTCTTTCCCTAGCACCTAATTCTCCCCCCTCCAGCTTTTTATTATGAATTATCTTAATAATTAGAAACCAGACAAATTGCATAAGATTCATCTGTCTGTTTTGAAACTGGAGAGTTTACAGCTTGCTTTCAAGGAAGATGGATTTAAAGCAATTACTTGTTTCTGTGAGGCATACAGAAGTAATTTTTCCCCTTAATTTTAAAGCTGGCATTAAGGTGCAAGCACATAATTGCTACACTATTCTTTAAATCTTAAGAGGCATTAAGCTGATTATACAGGTAGAACAGCAGCACCATAGTTAACATTATATTAAGCTTTTGCGTTTAGATGGAATTTTTGGCAAAATAAATACATTTAAAAAAAAAAACCCACACTTTTGTCTGTGTGACTACTTTTTTCTCATGTTCATGTGTGTAATTTTGAATTTCTACTTAGTAGAATATATGTAGTAATCAAAAGTCTTCATTTGCCAGAACTTGAATTTCTTTCACTGTATTGCCTACATATATTCAAATCATATTTATGAAGAAAGATTCACCACATACTTCCTGCAATACAGATATATCAGTTTTAGAAGTGATTTTATAACTTCCATGGATGTTTTTCTTCCACCGGAGAACTATTCCAAGGTTTCCTGGGGAACTTCCAGCTGTGCAATTTCCTTCCCTTAGCATGTTCCATCTTCCCATCAGACAAGGTCGGGGAGGCTGGAGGAGAGAGGGAAACTCAGGGAAAAAGTTGTCTCACGGCATTGATTGTGTCATGAGGGCACTTACCTGTGACGATAAATGCTCTCTATATAGCCCAGTGGTGGGGAGACCGGTCTGACAATAAGAAGGATGTTCATCGGTGCTGGGGTCTTAAGTTACAGCTTTGTACATGCACATGTCTGCAGTGCAAAACAGGGGAGACAGCAAAGGAGCAGAGTGAGACACCAGTGGAGGGATTCAAAGGGACTCCCTCCTAAGCCAAATTCCAACAAGGAGGGACATTTCCTTCTGCCAGTGCCCCACCTCCTAGCATCAATATTCCCTTCAGGTTGTAGTGCTCTCCTGGCTCTGAAGGTCACCGAAGGCTTGCCCCTTATGAGGTTCATGATACCCTTAGCTCTGTCTAGGATTTAAAGTTGCAAACGCCTTGCAAAATCCAAAGCCTGATATGAGTAGGGAGGACTCATGAGTCGGGAGGACCTACTGAATCCCACTTGATCTTGCTCTACCTTATAGTCCTCCCTCAGTTCAAGTAATCATAAAGAGGTGCTGGCATCGAACATTTTGCTTCTGCTCCTGTGAGAGAATGAAAATGAGAAGTGTTGTAACCTGATTATTGCTGTCAATAGACCTTTATGGCAAAGTTCATGTGTGCAGGTTGATTATCAGTCTTCTCAATGATGACACAAACAGGTGGTTTAATTGATTGTTCTAATATAAAACTTAATCTCAGCATGAGTCACAAGTAGTTTCGACTGACAAATGTCTTTACTCGAAAAATGAAATCTGCTAACATCTCTTGTTTTCAGATAGTTGGCTCCATCTGTGGACGTGTTCCATCATGTACTCAGCTCCTGTTTAGACAAATTATCAAATTTGGGCATTCTTTTTGTTTAGAGTCCTATAGCTTTTGCTGTTTCCATTTGTGGCTGCTGCCTCACACGTGCATAAGATAAGCTTGCCTGACATTCATAAGCGAGAACATTTAGGTCTCCTCTACCCAGTAAATTTTTATAATTGACCTCTACCACCCTGTTGTCTTCTAAGTATGCAAGCTTATTTTTATAGGAAATACTTTATGTATTAAAAGGGCTCATATAATGCTGGAACATTTGTTTTGCCAGCTACAGTCATCACAGGCACATCATTAAAATGACAATGGTAGCTGCTCTGTGCTGTCTAATTTTGTAATGTTTTGGGAGAATTTAAGACATGAATGTATGTTTGTGCTACTAGTCATTGGTGAATCATACCACTTAATTGGATGGGTCAACAAGATAAATAGATGCGGTCTTTGGGAAATGAAAATGGCTTCTTTCATTTGTGACTTTGAGCTTGTTTGTACACTGCTTTTGTTGGAAGTAGCATTAGTTGATGGAGATTATGGAAAAAGCAGTGACTTATTTTCCTAACACTTGAGTGAGTGGTGATAGTTGTTGGAGGATGTGATGACAGAAGAAAAGCGGGTTTTAATTTTGGTTTTGAAGTGGGTGGGGGTAGGCAAATGGATACTCAAGACACATTAATGAAGTTATGTTGACAACTGTTAAGTGTGAAGTCTGTCATGTATCTCATTGCAATGAATGTGTCTTTATGAGCATACTGCACTAGAGACATCTGTGCAATTGTCAGCTGTAATTAAAGAAAAGGATGATTCGGCAGTGGACATGCAGTTGAAATTGAAGGACAGTTGTGGGTTTTTTTTTCATGTGGGTGTGTATACTTCTGTTTGCCAAAAGTGACGTATTTTTTGACGAGCTAATTCTTTCCAAGTAACTACTAAATCGAAAAAATGAACCAGGGACTTTGGGGTTTTTTGATAATTTTCTCCTGTAGGAGAGAATTTGAACATTTTAGGGCAAGCAAATGGAGACTTTTTGATCATGTTCTTATTGGTGGCATTCTGGAGATGGATAGAGAAATTACTTCCAGAAAGCCTTGGGAAAGCGTGAGGTAAAATGTCACTTGTCAAGCATGCAAAATAAGCACAGAAACCGACACCGCTTACAGCGGGGTACATCTGTGTTTGCACGTGTTGTGCTCACTTGTGATACATGTCGCAGCTGTGTGTCATGTTCCATTTTCCTAATACCTTTCTGACTGTATCAGGGGTTTTGGTGTTGCTTTCAAAGGGGCTTGCAAGTATTGTAAAGGGACAGCTGGGGTTTTGTCCTCATAAGGGATGAGGCAGGGCTTGGGATGGCGCTCTGATTTTTTATCCAGGCACGGAGCTTCCCACTACAATCAACTTGAACTTAAGAAAAGTGAAGATATTTGAAGAAAGACCCATGCGTTTCTCAGGTAGTTGAAAAACCTTGTGTAGCAGTTAAAGCTGTTTTGCAGCTCTCAATGGCTCCCCTTCCAGTGCAAGTACTAAAATATCCTTCCCTGGCTCCAACTGATATTAATGAGAGTTTCACAGCAGATGATGATGGGAGTAGTTCCCAAGTTGGTAGTGTGCTTTGAAAAGCGTGTGGTGTGAAGAGGAGCCTGGACCTATCTGAACCTCGGAAGCTGTCTCATCTCGTCGGAGGTAGCTGTATAGTTTTTTTCCTTTTATATTTCTTGAATATCTTTTATGACCTCTGGACTGGCCTTCCTTTCCCCCCTCCATCTTGGCAGAAAACAAGGAAGCAGCCGCAAAGTAACAGGATTGACGTCTAATTCCAGAACTGGAAGCTGTGACTTGGATGTAACTGGAAGCAGTGCTATTTGTCCTTGGTTAAAGATTGATTTTACATCCCTGATGAAAACACTGGGACAATTCATCATGCTGATTTAGGTGGTCAGCAGCTAGAGTGAAGGGCTTATTAGATACCTTGTCTGTGAGGCGGAGGAGTGAGGAGGAGATGAAAATGAGCACCTTTGTTTAAAATGCATCTGTTTCTTTTCCATGGCCACGTTTTTCAAGTGTAAAATCCATCAGCTTCTTTTAGAGCTGCGGGTTGGAGGAAGCTGTGCCTGCTGCTAGCAGTAAATGAGTTACTTAATGGGAAGAATGTTTGCGAAGCCTGGAGAGAAATAACAGCTGCCTTTTTAAGTGCAAAAAAACCCCAACCCTATAACATTTCAAAACTGTAGCAAGATCAGGGATTTTTTTTTTTTTTTAAAGGCCGGGATGAAAGGAAATTAGTAATGTGTACGGGGTGCTGAGTGGCCCAGGCACCTCACCTGCTTTATTCCTGGCTGTAGAGGGAATTCAAAGTTTGACGCCAGATGGAAAGCAAACCCAGAGCCACGTGAACCACTAGCCAGTTTCCTTCAGCAACATTAATTTACAGTCTCGGGAGAGAACACCTTGGTTTGCTGCCAGTTTTGGCTTCGAGCGCAATTATGGGCGGGTAGAGCAGTGCAGGCAGCGGTGCCTTTCAGGCCACGCCGTCTGGGCGGTGGAGCGGGCAGGCGGCACGGGCGGCTGGCCGGGCGCTGCTGAAAGCATCGCAGAACACGTCTGCGCCCCGGCTACCCTCCCAACCCCCCCTTGGAAAGCAATATTAATTATACTGCGGCGCTGTGGCCTCTCCTCCGCCTGCCGGGCGCGTTACAGGGTGCTGGCATCTTTACGCTACGAAAGTGGGCTTGCCAAAGCTTGCGTCTGAGGTTGGTTGACGTGTTTTGCGTTGCGGGGTCCTGCCGGTGGGTTCCTCCGCTGTTCGGAGGGAGGGGGCAGGGGACGTGGCGCACGTCGGGAAGAGGGGCTGTTGAGCCAAAGTCGCTCTGATTTGCTGTTTGCAGTGCTGTGGGATCCACGTAGGAACAGATATGGAGGCATGATGCCTCTTAGCGTTTTGCAGTGATGCTGTCTTGAAGGAAGTGCATTTCTGAACCACCTTGGTGCCTGTTAGGATGTCCCACGTGGCACTTAGGTTCACTTTCTAATCCCCTGCTGTTTTCTTTCCAAATTATCCAGGAGTCACAGTGTGAATTTATTTTTAATAGTTCTGAGGTGCTGTTAAGATTTGAAATGTATAGGTTGTGACAGCACAGGGGGCAATGGTTCAAATTGGAAGAGGGTAGGTTTAGATTGTACATAAGGAGGAATTTTTTTACCATGAGGGTGGTGAGACACTGGAACAGGCTGCCCAGAGTAGCTGTGGATGCCCCATCCCTGGAAGTGTTGAAGGCCAGGCTGGATGGGGCTTTGAGCAACCTGGTCTAGTGGGAGGTGTCCCTGCCTATGGCAGGGGGGTTGGACTAAATGATCTTTAAGGTCCCTTCCAACCCAAATTATTCTCTGATTTTATGAAATACTGTGCAGTTTGAATGTTGGTAAGCACACTCAGACAACTAGAGGTACATGCTGTCACACAAGTATCTTGGAGGGCTGAACACCAGAAGAGAGCAAGAGGCTTTTTGACAAGTGAGTTGGTTTTGTTTGGGTTTTTTTTTTGTGTAATCTTTTAGTAAATCATGGATGATTATTTCCACTGCAGCAATAATGTACAATGTAGGGTTTTTGTTTGTTTTACTGCTGAACACAGCATTTTCTCCTTTCACAATTTCTGATGTAGTTGCCCCAACAAAAACAAAGATTAAGGGTCTGCCAAAGCTGTTACCATCCCAGTGTGAAGGAGCATGTTTGTGGCCTCAGTCAGTGGTCCATAATAGACTGCAGGCATTGACCTTTTATGTGTTTGCATCATCAGATACACTTGTCAGTTCATGTGTATAAGACATGAAGCTCTGTGAATGGAGAGATTTCTTATTGTATTTCAGTGGTACAATAAATCCCATTTTGTAGTTCATGATACTTGACAGAACAGTTTTTGGAGGAATATGAATTAGTTGTATGGCATGTATTTACATAAATGCATTACACAAAGTGCTTCTCCTGTGTATCCCCTGCGGGGTCAAATTGACCAAATTTATTTTTTTTTTTCCCTCCTGTAAGTTAACTTTCTGCCATAGGGCTTTATGGTGGATGGAGTAAAACCTATTTGTGCCATTCTAACTAGATGATGCTGGATCAGGTGTCATTCATCCCCCTACAGCCAGAGTAAATACCTTAGCATGGGCTGTGGATGCATGGACAAGAACTGACATCAGGTATCCCTTCATCATCTGGATGAAACTAGCATAGCTCAGGGGTCTAGCAATGCAGAGACCACCATGGTGCTTATGATCGTAGTAGCGTGGCCTGAGATACACACATTGGACATTCATCACCCACCATCATACCTTATCTGCTAAAGCGTCTTCAGTCTTCCCAGAGAGGTGAGAACAGTAATATTCTGGAAGGCACGAGTGGGAAAGGGAAAAGTTTACTTACTGGATATATTGATGATCAGTAATCTTTTCAGAGTGGGAATGTGCAGGTGAGGAGTGATTTGGACCTGCATGAAACTCCAGGTGACCTTAAGAAAGTTACTTACTAGGGCACTGGACAGCATCTCTGACCATGTAGGCAGGTAAGTGTCTGTAGCTTATCAGGTGGACAAAGAAAGGGAAGGAGGTTCCTTTTCCATTTCATCTCCAAATAAATAGATTGGCTGGCTTTTATTTCTGTCACCCCTGGCTTTACAAAGCTTTGTGTCAGTACTGTCTGCTCCAGATACACATTTTTATCTGCATGACCGGCACCTTGTTTGAGTTAGGGCTGATTTCAGAGCTTCTCACTATAATTGTGGTCTTGCTTGTAATGGGAGTTCTGGAGGATGCATGCAGAAGGGGGCACACTAATAAATTTATCCAGGATATCCAAGAGGCAACTTTATACATTTTAAATGTTGCACACGTCAGTACCAGAGCGGGTATCCCCATCGGAGAGGAAGAGGCATCTTCTGGCCAAACTGAGGCAGAAACACTTTTAAGTATATGGCAGGATAGCCAGGAGTGTGCCTGCACCTTGGGAAGTCCTGAAAAAATTAGATACTGAAGGTTTTTACTGACTTGTGCTTCTATCCCTTTGAGGTTTTAGAGAGCCATTCTGAACATTTTCAGTACTCACGCTCAATTGTAGTGAGGTGCAGTAAACTAAGAACTATGACAGGATGCTTCAAGAGCTGTTTTGCTGTTTGTTCACCCATGCAAGTAAGTTTCTTGCAGTGTACAAATCTTGACTACTTGGTCTTTTGCCCCGAGTAAGACCTCCTCAGAGGCAGTTCTTGATACCAAAATGTTAGTCGCGAGAAGAAGGCAAACTCCTCTTAGGGTCAGGAGTTATGTGAAACTTAAATGGCATGCAGTTGTTATCTGGCCATTCTTACAGAAATAAATTTCGCTTTGTATCATTTGCAATCTCTCGTTAAATATTTAATAAGCTAGAGGGACAAAAGCAGGAGCTATAGATACTACGGGACCGAGATCCTGCTGCACACTGCCAGCAGTGCAGCTTCTCTGAAGACTTACAGTGCTTGAAACCATTCAAGTATATTTTGAGAAGACAGTTTTCTGGTTTTGGCCCAGCAAAACTTGTTTTAAAGGTGCTCCTACCTAATTTTCAAATAGCCCAAACCCACCTTAGTTATCAGGTCTAATGTTCATTTTGTATTTACCCAGACATCTTCTCTTCTCCCCATCTGTTCACTGTGCTTGGTCCCAGTGGTAGGGTCGGCAAGTAATCATGGGTGCTAATCTGTTAGCTTTTTAGAGAAACTGGAGTCATCTGACCAGGCAGAAAGAGGGAAATCACTGAAGTAATTTAGCTGGTTTTTCTGAACTCAGTTTGCCTCCCTAGAGAAATTTAATCCCATCTCTTTTTGTTAGGTCTTAGCTAGAAAAAAAGACAGTCCTGAGGCTACTTCCCTCCAAATCCTTTTCTTCTCTTTTCAGTCTCACAGAATAATGAGGGGAAAAAAATGTCAGTACTTGGAGAACTGCAAATTTTCTTACCTTCTGCCTTGCAAAGGATTTAGTAACCTTGTTCTCTGCTGGATGGTTCAATCCCAGCACAGGACAGAGTCTATTAGTTGTGTTCTGCTGCTGTTGCTTCTTCTTTCAGTTTCAGGCTGACTTCCCCCACCTTCTCCATCATCAGGGACACTGACAGAGTTTTGTACATGTGTCTCAATTGTCCTTGAAAGGCATTAAACTACTGACTTCAGGCACTCACAAGTCCATCCCTGACAATACACTGCACACACTAGGCTGCAAAACCCACTCAAGAAGTTGCGTAAATTCTTAGGGCAGTTAACCTGAGCTAATTTAGCTATGTTCTACATGAACTAAAGCCATAGAAGGTATGTAGCAACAACTGTAATTTGAGAGCCAGTTTATATGAGCCTTTAAGAAGCAAAATACCTAAATACCTGCCAGGAACCAATCATAACTGTTAAAACCTTCAGCAGTAACAAAAATACTTTACTACTTCTTCTCCTGTTGAAACTTGCTAGTATGCTTTTCCAGCTCCTTTCTACTAGGATGAAAAGTGGTTTAAGCAAATAAATAGAAGAGTCTCGCTGCTCTTCCCGCAAGAAATCAGATATATGGGACAGCAGAATGGGTGACACTGTTCTCAGGTCCTGAAGCACGTGGTAGACCTGTGGACTGTATTTCACACAGCAGCAGCTTATCAAACCTGGGTTGTTGCATCTCGATGCCCAGAGACCTTTGAAGATGGCTAGTGAATACTGGCTCTTTGATTGCAGGCTTTTCTGGAGGTTTCCACTCCAGAGAATCAGTCCAGAGTGCAGCTCTTTGGGGTTATGTCTGTAGACATGGTTCTGGCTGCTCTTTTTGGGGGATCCAGAGAAAGAAGAGATGCAGTAACAGCAGGTAAGTGTTTGAATGTAAGCTATGTGCCGTCCTTTGTCAGCTGGCGGTGGCAGCACGGCTACTTCTTTTGCATGGCTTTAGTGCGTAATTCGCGTTGTATTTAAAGGAAGTTTCTATTGGTCCTCTTCCAAGTACTGGATGTAGTTAAGTCCTGATTTTTTCCCATTTGGAGCTTGCAGTACTCAATGAACCTACCTGGAAAGAGTGACATGTGAGCTGATGAACTCACTCACAGTGGGAGCTGTGATAGAAGAGACACTTGGAATAAACCAGGGTCTTCAAACAATCTCACTTGAGGTGTTGTCTTGCAGACCTACAGCTCTGAGTGAGCTGGAGTGAGCGTGATGAGGTGCTGTGAGAGGTAGTTACACTGTGAAACGTTAAGCAGCTGAATAACCAGCCTCCAAACAGTCAAAACAAGGAGAGAGCTCCTCCATCTTCTCTCACGATGGTCCAGACAGACCAAGTACCCTCTTTAGCTGCTCTGAGTATCACCTTTCCACTGACCTGATGGGCAGCCTGTGGAAACTAGTTGGTTAGAACCTCAATGGTGAATTTTATAACTACGTTCTTGCACAGAGCCCCTTTGGTTTAATGGAAATGTGGTATGAGTGCAAGTCACCACCCACGTCTTCTAAGCATGTTGATATTAGCTTGAAAAATAGCATAGCATTAACAAAAAAAATCATACATTTAAAACTTTACATGCCTCTTTTGAATAAACCTCAAAGATGTGAGGGTTTTTTAAAGCATCTCTGCTATCATGAAGTTTAGAAAAGTTTTTTTCTTTTTTTTTTAAGGAAAGTTGCATTCTCATAGGTCCAGGGTCTATACCTTTACAAAATTAATGAAATATTTTGGATTCAGATAAAAAATCAGTCATGTGGGTAAGTAATATTTCTACAGTATCACTGTGGCTTCCAGATGTTAATATTGAGCAGAACATGTCAAGAGAACTATCAGGAAGGAAACATTATGTTTCATTGATGGGATTACACTCAAGATGTTTAGCAGTTTTTTATCAACAAATCCTAAACAATGCAAATGCAAAAGAAGTAACTCACAGTGTGCTTTATTATTTTTTTCACAATATTAACTAGACAAACATGGAAAGTTTAATGGCAGCATGTTCTTATAACATTTTAAAGACAAAGAACAACATAATCATATTAAATGATGATAAACTGACAAACTACATTACCATACATACATCATCCAAAGGTACTGGATAAACGATATCTGCTTATGTACATTTATGCTGGTGATAATTAAAATTCAAATATCCAGAAGAAAAAGAAAAAATACGCTATTTAAATTATAAAAATATACAGGTTTTGTGTGGAATTTCTTAATGCTGTATAACTTTTTGGAAAAGATTTCATTGTGTGATGAAGCTGCATTAACTTAGTATAGAAGTGTGATTTAAATCAAATACAGATCAAATTGGCTCTTTTGTCTTCCTTGTATTCAGCCTTGTTTGAAAGAGAGAGAGGAATGAAAAACAAAGCTGGGCTTTTGCAGTGAGAAAGAATTTTTATACTCATAAATCAAAAGCTGTTTAATTTTTCATATAGTACTGATCCATTAACTCATAATACAAATGAATCATTTTGCTAGCTTGTTTAAAGATAGAGGGAAAAAAAAAGACAGGCTTTAAACATGCTACTTCACTATACTTTTAATCAATAGGACTTCTAGGTTTGTGGAGTGGAGTGCAGGTGCACAGCTAAGCACAGTGTCATGCTTCAGGGTCAAAGCATGCAGTCCTTACGTATAGCTGACTCCCAGTGCCTCAGGTGGGGAGACTGTGTGCATGAAAGGATTGGGGGTACCGGGTCTGTATGCTCTGAACTGCATCATCTTCATGTTTCCTTTGCACATCTGGTTTCAGAGAAACAATTTTTTTTAAATAGTTGTTCCTAATATAGTGCCACCCTACTCAGGCTGTGTAATCCCCAATCACAACAGCAAATCGATGAACTTTTATAGTGATTGGATAGTTTTATAGTAATTCACAAATAATTTTGTAATTGAAAATTTTCAGTAATTGTAGTCATGTAGTGCACACATTTGTAGCTGGTTTTAGTTAACAGTTATTTTCAGATCACTTGGGTGAACCCCTGCATCATATGAAACTCCAGATTTTCTTACATACCAATGTCATTTACAATATCTTCCAGCCCCCTTCCTTATCTGTATATTCTCTGTTACCTCAACAGCCCCATTACTCGTTTAGTGGATCCAGTGCTCATTCTGTTAAGAAATGTCCACTGTGTCAGCTCTGATTTCAGAATACTTAACTTGCAGAATTTTCTTCTTGTTTTTCCATCTGTTCCTAAGTTACTGATCTATAACAGATCTTAGATGATCTTACAGATTATTTTTTTCAAAAGCAAAATATTTTCCTTTGTTATTTTCTTAATAAATGGAGTGAAAAAGAATTAACAACCAATAAATTGAATACAGCAAAATTAAACATTTCTGTTAAATTCCTATGGATTTCCTGTTTTGCGAAAGACTGCCTTACAATTTAACAAAGTTTTATAGTGAAGAATAATTGTGGGGTCTCTGTAATCTTTTACTCTGCCATTATATCATCCTTTTTTCAAGGGAAAGGATGAGAGATAAACAAATTCCAGGTAACAGTCATATTTAAGCCAAGGATATATTTCAGTGTTCTCTTTGTTTCCCTCCAATTCTTGACCTCTTCCTTTGTTGTCCTCTGATCTTCGACACCTAACCAACTTCAGAAGTGTCCCTCTTTTTATTTTTTGCTTTTACAGCGTGGATATGCTGGGAGTGGTCAGCTGTGTGTGCATACATAGTGACAGAGGATGGACTTTCACTGAAGCATAGTCTTGGAGCATGGAAGTCTATAAGGCATTTTGTGGGGGAAAAAAATCGTATGTGAAAGCGTAATGAAGAATAGGAAAGACAGGAATTACTGCAAAAGAAATGCAGGAGTGAGAGGAGAGGCTTTTATTAAAGAAGTTCAAGCTTTTATATACATTCAATGTTTCTAACATGTTTCTTAATAAATGTATTATCAACTATCATTATACCTAATGCAGCCACAATACTGTACTATTCTGCAGTCAGGACGGGAAAACTCCATTAGCTCTTTAATAAAATAAAATCATCAACAGTCATCATGACTCTTCTTTCTGCCTGGTATTAACTAGTACACTGGGAAGTCCAGTGAGTAGACACAACAGAACACAAAATCCTCAGTATTTATTTAAATGTGTATCATGTGTCTTCTTCATATTATTTCTAAAGCAGCTTTAAAAAACTTTTGCCATTGGAAGGTATTAAAAAATAAACCCCATTCAAATTATCCTGGTAGTATAGCAGCACTGGAATTGATAGATACTCTTTTACTACTTTTGACAATGTAAACCTTTGATAAAATAAACAATATTGAAACAATTTGAGGTCTAATAGTTCATGAACTTTAATGGGTGTATGGGCACAAATTGAAACGAAGACTTGATTGTGAAATGAAACATTAGCTCGATACCAGCCAACTCCAGTTGTGAAATTGGCTGCAGACAAATTCGGCTTGGAAGCTGAAAAAAAACAAAGCCCACACTCAATCCACAATATTCGGTTGCTCCCATTTCAATTATTCGTCATACGAAGCCTACACGAGCATGCCCACTTCTGACAGAAGCACTCTGAAAACATTGCAGGTGCCTTTCATTTGATGGTGGGATTTTTCATTTTTCTTTAATCAAGCATAGTTCACATTTTTGTGTTCTTAGAAACATTGCCTTTCTATGTTTCTATAAAATTAAAAGTAATTTCAAATTTGAAATGTAAGCTCGCTCTGTCTTTGCTTATACAAAGTGTAGGTGCCACGACTAAATAGCAGTAAAAATGCTGAGATGTACAACTCTTAAAAAAAACAAACAAACAAAAAAGCAGCTTTGAAGACACAACATCAACTACAGCCTTAACATTGAACATATTACATTCCCAAGTTAATGGAGATATTTTGCATATAATGCCACAAAGTTACTCAACTGAAATCGTGAGGTTGAATCTACAGTTTATTCACTGTATTTTTTTCACCCTTAGAGCACTTATGTATTGTACGGTACACTTTATCCAAAGCTTTGCAGCCTTTTCTTTTTAGGTCTGGACGTCCATTTACCCACAAATCCCAGATTTCAAAAGTTTCATAGAAAAAAAATAGGAGCGCTTGGCTTAAACATTTGACGCTGGACACATCCATGCCTCAGAGCAGCCTGTGGGACTTGCTTGAGACTCTTCAGCTTCGTGAGGACTCCTGGCCCCCTCCGAGCGCACGGAGAGCCCCGCTTTAGAACTCATTGACACATCTGGTTTCAGAACACAGGTCTGTTTATAAAACTGCACACTGAGTACTCTGCATTAATTTTACTTGAGTTGCATTTTGTAATGTGAGCAGATGACTTCACACACCACCACCACCCCCACCCCTTTTCCTCCACCCTATTTTCGCTTGAAACGACAGCAGGCACCTGCGCGACTGAGGTGTCAAAGAGTCTCTGTCCAGAGAGAGGATTTGGAGTTTCTTCATCATCTTTTTTTCTGCAGACAGTCTTAGGAAGCTATTAGCATGAAATAATTTTGAGGGCGAGGGGCAGGAGGATAAAGCTCACTTTCCTTTCCTGTTATGAAAATGAACTTGATTTTGGTGTCCAGTTTGATAAACAAGGATAGTCAGAGCTAATCTGTAACTCAGCTGAGGTCTGCTTCTTGCCAAATAAAATTAAGATCTTTTTCAACTTTCAGGGATTTAGAGACCACATCTAATTGGTTTCAAACCCCTGGAGGAACTCAGTAAGTAAACAGGATTAGTTGCAGATATGAGCCCACTAAAGTGGGACACAGGTCAGGTCTTCAGACTCCAGCTCTGCTCTGTCGAAGCAGGCACTTAAGGTCTCCTGATGTTTCTGTGTCAGTAGCCGCAAAAAAACGTTTTACTGCTGAGAAGATCATTGGAACGGCAATTTCCTGCAAGCTCCAAAGATTTAACTTCACACTTCTATTAAAAAAAAAAAAGTATTTGAGTTGACATGTACTAGGGTATTGTGATTATGACGTGATGGCACAACTGGTAACTTGAAAACACATGTTTACAAGGCATAGGCAATCACATTTCCAACTGTTCTCCTGTAGGGATAGCCAGGTGTCCTTCAAGAAGTTGCCATCTTGACTCCACGTATGTACCATGTTGAATCGTTTACTCCATCAGTTCTTGCCAGCAGGACAGGGTGAGAACTTTGTTCACGCTGACCTTGTCTTTCAGATCCCTCCCAGCCATCCGGAAAATGCAAGGAAAATCAACACAATTACGCAGCCATTAGCAGCTCAAGTAACTGCCCTCCTAAATGTAAGCAGGTAGGTCTTTGTCAGTATATTTGCTCTTCAGAGATAAAATAATCCAGCTAGCTGCATTAATTAAAAAAAAAAAGAACCTAAAATACTTTGGGGGTCATTAAAGTTAAGAATAACAACATGATGTGATGACAGATACAACTTGCAGAGTTTCTGAAAATAGCAGGTTAAAATGTAAATATCTTTTAATAAATAATTTTCCTGCAATGTAAAAATAAATGGTATTTCCTTTGGCAGTAATAGCTGATTTAATCTTTAGCTGGGAAGTTGTTTTGCTCATAAAATATCATTGTGCTACAGAAAAAAAAATATTATTTTGTTGTTTTGAATGACTTTTGTAATCCACGATAAACTGGGTGACTCTACTTATGTCCAAGATAAGCGCCAAGAGTGATGCAAGCTCCCACCAGAACCAGACTCAGGATAGTCTTCAGAGAGATCCAGGAGAAATCGAACAAAGGCCTCATACTGTTGCCATACAACTCCACGAAGGCATCCTAGAAAGGGAAATAACGGAACATCAGAATTGCAGTAACTTTTTCAGAGCAGGAGGGCAACAACTTCACACTCAATGGTCATCCAGCAATCACACCAGCACAACCCCCCCACCCAAACCTATTAAAAGAGTGATTTGGGAGCTGTGGTTTTGTGCAGTGCTGAGCACAAAGTTCTCCTGCCTATTTCTTTACAAATATTGCTATAATTACTTACAGTCGTGACTTCTGCTTTAGGCATGCCGAGTCTAACAGAAAATACAGGAGTAAAAATTTTTAAATACGAGTACCACCATTTTGGCTCCTGAATGTTGTATATACAAACACACACAACAGAGGTAAATGGACCGTCATTCTCCAAACCCTTCATTTCCACTGGACATGGGGCATCTACATTGCTGGTCGGCTTCGCTGAATATAAGGCAGTATTTATTTGGTTCCCTTGGGATGGGTTCAGAAGACTACGTGTAGTAGCCACAGATGTTTCTCCTATATGAAATAAAGCTGTTAGGGTTGTGTTACACATCTGACAGTCTTTCAGAACTGTCACCCAAAGGGGTGACACCTTGGTCCTATGCTCCTGCTAATCATTCCTTGGATGTGGCAGTGGTCTGGCGGTAAGGTCCATTGGGCCAACCAGCTGATCGGACCGCCCTGCCTAAAAAAGAGCTGTCTTGCAGTGGGATTGTCTTGTCAGTCTGACTTGCCCTCCAGCCTACAGCCAAGACATTCAGCTAGAGGAATAGGAGGGGAAGAATAGAGTGATGCCACTTCTCATGGCCACCCCCAAGTCACCTGGCATGAGGTGTAGGGGGAGTCCTCTCCCTCAGCCCAGCCCAAGCCACGCTGGGTTTCTTCTTCAAGCTGCAGTCCTCCACGTATCTAGAGCTGCTTTGTAAAGCTGCTCCAGGAAAGTCTGGAGGTGCATGTAGGCACCAAATGGAAAGGCTGCTTAAGAAGCAAAGATGAAGCTTTTGTGACTCATAAATAGAACGGGATTTGACTGGGCTAGCGATCAGATGGATGATACTCTGTATGTGACGCCTTTCTTTCAGGCTGCAATTCCTAACAAACATGAAGCTTCAAAGCATTCCTGAGAGACAGATAAATCATACCGTATGGCATGAAAGCAGTAAATAGCGAAGCTGAATGACTTTAAAAATGAGACAAAACTGATGGCATCATTTAGGGCAACTTTTTTATTGTGCAGCCAATTGAGGTCTGCTCCCAAACTACTGAGATAAACCCATGAAATAGGTATCTTATGTTGGGGTTTCTGGCTCTACCTTTATTACTCTAGCATTCCCATTTTTGGTAGAAGTTAACATTCTCTATGTTACAGTGCCTTTAGCTGTTTCGTAATGCTACTGTGCTAAGGGGTAACCTGCCTTCTAAAAATGCATATATGTTATGGTTTACAGCAGGAATTAAGGAGGAAGTCTCCATTATTTATATAAACCTTCCAGCCAAGTTAATTTTCCATCAATTATGTAGTCAAATTAGCTGCCATCATTAGCCATCTCCAGTTATTGTCAGAGTAAAAGCGTTTGTGGTTTTACCACGAGAGGGCGTGTAAGGTTTCTTAATATTTTGCCATTTTGACTCCTGTTCACTAGATACTGAATGAGATTCAAATAAATAATAGGTATTTACTTCCAAAATATGTTATTACATTAAGTAATATTGGTGCATGTTGTAGGTAAGAGTTGGTAACAGAATAGCTATAGGCTTTGGCCAACAGATTGACCTGAAAGTACAACTGCCTCCTACTATTTCTCAATGCTTGTTCCTCCAGGCAATCATTTTCAAACTTGGGATTCCAAAGGTATATTCTTAAGTGAAAGCAGCTTAACCTTTGGGGGGAATGTTTTAATGCAAACTCTTCGTTCTGGAGAAAATTTGGCAACTTTGGCTTAGCTGCCTGCTTTTTGAAATAGACGTTTGCAAACTCTGGCCTTAATATTCTGCTGTGCTGTTGCAGAGCTGAAAAAGCACACTCAGTTTGCTGTGCAGCTCTTTGGAAAGCTGCTTTTATTTCTCCTTAAGGCTATGAAGTAACACAATATCCTAAAATGTTACAGACTGGGCTAAATCCTGCTGTCGCCAGTGCAGACTCACTGACTTCCATGGGAGCTTTGTCTGTATAGGGAGTTCAAGACCAGGCCTTATAAAAATACAACAAGGGTAAAGTTCAACACTTGGTGATATTATTATGGGTGGAAAAGAGAGGAAATGAAAAAAAAAAACCCACCCATGGAAATGCAAGTCATGTGAAAACATTTTAACGTTAAGATTTCCATGGTTTCTTTCTGTGGGGACGGTCTCACTTCTGTATATTCATGACAGCAAACGCATACCCAGTATCAATATCAAAATGAGCGTATTTTGTGCCTCCCTTCTATCCCAGTTTAGTAACATTCCTCCCAGTTTGTCTGGGAGACCATTTTCAATGATTTGGTAGAGCTCCTGGTATTGGGTATGAAGATGGACGGAGGGTTACAGTGAAACTTGAAGACAAGGCTAAAGTATGGCATAAGCTATGGCTCAAAAGAGGAATGTTAACAAAAAATGTGCAGCATGCAGTGCTTTTTCGTCCGAGATTATTACAACAATAACATGAACCCAACCTAATGGTGTCTGCACTATATATTACAAGTAGCTCTTTATGATCGTTCCCCCTCCCCTTCTCAAACATCCTGATTAGGCCTATTTCCGAAGCTTGTTTGAACAGCCTGTCACTATTTGTTTAAGTTTCAAACCTGTTTTAAATAAACACATGTCCATTTTATGTACTAAAACAAGGAGAAGGGGGAAGGGAAGTATGACCCGTTGCCGAAAACTATTTTAGCACAAAGAGAACCCTTAACAGAATCTCAACTGTTTCATAAGGTTTGTCGTCTTCTGTAAACCCATGTGTGTGTCACTGGATTTTTGTCACCTAAACCAGTCTGTTTAAAATAAGAGAATCTCTGCTAAAACAAATAAGGCTAGGAAAATTGCTTGAGACACTTAATGTCCTCTGAAAAGCACTCTTTATAATGAAAGCAAGGATCCCCTTGGCAAATAGACCGAGGCAAGTTCTGGCTTGGTCAACCTTTCTGGAAGTCTTACACAATTGGAAAGAAAATGGTTGCAGGCCTTGCTTTTAAGACCTACCTATTCAAAATTTAATGGAAAGTTATATCCTGGATGTAAAATTATATCAGGGCAGTTAAAAATTATATGGAAAAAAACCCTTCATTCAGCTCTGTAAGTTTTTAAAAAGTAATTCCTTAAGAAGTTTTTATTAAGTCAAATCAGTCCATTGCTGGTTTACTATGCAGCTTTATGTTGACTGTTTCTGGGATGCAGGAAAGGTGGTAGTGGGGATGGGAAAGATGCTCTGCCTAAGCTCCTCTTAGCACCAAAGCACCGGAGATGCCTGCCTCGCCTCCCTGGGCTTGATTGGCAGGCCAGGAAGATTGCCCCGAGGGCACCCCTCGATGCCCTCCTGCCTGTTGAACTCTGTGCAGGGAGGACATTGCGTGTTCCTGGCCGGAGTTCCTGGGATTTGCAGGGAGCCCAGGGCAAAAGTGGAGTTTGTCACCCTCGGAGGATTAGGAGGCGTAATAGCACACTGAGTCAGGGCAGTCTCAAAAACAAAGCATCCAGATCACGCTACCCCGCTCTTCCGCTGGCCCAAATTCGGCAGCTCTGATCCAAGAAACAAATGTCATCTTTAATTACACAGGCATTCTTTGCTTGCGCATCAAGCCGAGTTTGTTCAGTCTCGGTCCTTTTGCAACTCAGCCTTCACCCCTGCTTGAGACACTTGATGTCCTCTGAAAAGCACTCTTTATAATGAAAGCAAGGATCCCCTTGGCAAATAGACCGAGGCAAGTCGGTCTTGAGAGGCAAGGCACAGCCTCTCGGCCCCGGAGAAGTACGTACTTCCCTTGGGCTGAGCTCAAGTGAAGCCTTACGGATCTGGCGGCTCCTTACGGAGGGAGAAGGCAGTTTCAGCCTGGCATTTCTGACTGAGGGGGCGGTGGGGAGAGCAAACACGAGGAAGTAAAGGCTTCCTTTTTCTACCTGAATCAAACAGCTGGTGAGGAAGTGACTTTATTTCCCTCGTTATCATTGGGTTGACAGGATATCCTCTTGAGCCACAGTGTATTGAATGAAGAGCCAGTGAGACTTCCATTTTACTGAACGGGAATTGCCTTGCGGCTATTTTACGCTGCCCTCTCCCTGACTCCAAAACAAACAAACAAACACACACCAGCTCCCGGCTTTTGAAGAAACCTGCACAGGTCTGAACGAGGCGGCTTTGCCACGCGCTACGGGGCAGGAGAGGGAATGGCATAAGCTCCGATGCCAAGGTTTAGCAGCTGAATGACTTCTCCCTCACCCCTGCCTCCATACGAATGACATAAATTCTCATAAAAGCTTTCGTTCCCAAATGGCAACTCGTTTCAGAAAGAGTTTGGGGAGGGAGCGGAGAGAGCTGGTTAAGTTGTCCCATGTTTTCTATGCAGTGAAACCTCATTAAAATGTCATCTTGAAGCTAACGAGAAAAGTTCTTGGAACACAAAAAATAGACAAATCTGTAGCTGTTCTTTTCCCAAAGAGTTTATGGGTCTTTTATGCAAGCTTAAGTCGTGAGTACATGCAAATAAGGACACCTCAGACCTTGACCGTCTTGTGCCGAGGTGTAGTGTTTCGTGAGGTCGGTATCTTTAGAGAGGCCGATATCTTTTCACGCCTGGGAGTGCCGACATGCTGGCAGTCCAGCCAGGTGCATGTTATCGAATTATAATGGGAAGGAAAAGAAGGTGTCACCATACAAGCTCTGCCAACCACAGGTGGGGAACCTGCCTGGGGAATGGCTTTGGCATGTGCACCCCTGACCGAATCCCCATCCAGATTTCCCCCCCTCCCCCGGCCTTTGGGTCTATTCTGCATTCTCTGTTTCCACAATGCCCAATATAGTTCCAGGTCTGCAGCTGATGTGTTAGTTGCTGGCTGCGTAACCCTTTTGTTTCTCTAGTCGCTGAGGTTTCTGACTTTGGACAAAACTGATTCTCATCACAGTGGTCTTGCCTAACTTCTTTGTTCCTTCTCCTTGCTATCTATTTGTATATATTCTTGAATCAATGGGCCTGCAATTGTGGGGGCGTATTTTGCAGGTCCTAGTCTTGCCAGGCTCTCACTCAAGTCCATGTGAATTGAAATCAGTGGAAATATTATTTGCATAAGGCTGACTAAACATGGCACTCAGGCAGAGACATTCAAGGAGCAGGGACTAATCGTGGTTAGGTTTGTACATGAAAATGGATGCATATGCTTAGAAATATATAAATGTCAGTGGTTATAGTAACGGGTATGACCGACTATTCCTCCTGTCCACACACCCTGCTCACAGGCAGATTGCCTCCGGACCTCTGTGAGATGAAGGACAAACTCAGGCTTTGGGGAATGGTGAAGCCACCTCTTTAAACATGGGATTTGTAAGGTGTTGATCATTCAGCTTGCATGGAAACCCATGCCGTGTTCAGACTAGGCTGCATTCTTGTTAAACCAAGTCAGCATGAGAAATGTTTCAGTAATTTAGTCTTGGCGGCTCTACTTAATTCAGTTAGACGTGGCTCTGCAATATGCAAAAGCCCAGACCTAGTGGAGGCTGCCTTGTTTTCTTATTCCTGGAAAGGCCCACACTAAAATGAGGTATTTCTGGCATCAGCATAACAGCTGTAATGTCACTACAGCAGCTAACTGGTGGAATTTAACCAGTGCCACTTCTGAGGAAGCAATATTAGCATTAATGAGAGAAAGAAGGTAAGAAGGCCTTCTGGACAAAATCCTCGATGTTCAAACAACATGGTCAAATCTGCTCTACTTGATCCATCACAATTTTCTTTTCAGTTCTTTTGGGAGCTGATAATCCTATTCAACTAATTTGCTATTTGTTTGCATCAACATTTAGCAGTCTTAGTTTTATTAGAAGCTGTGTGTAACTCATACCTAGAAAACAAATGTGTCCCTGCACATACTTTCATGAATCTCAGTTGCACTGAGAATCGTTCAGTTTTAGGCCACCTTCTTTTCCTTCTACTCAAATTTATCAAACCTGTTTGAGAGAGTTTGCATTCACATACAACAGTAAACTTGGCAAACACTCATTTATGGATTTGTGGATCACTTTGGAGGAAAGAACAAGTGTCACAGAGTTGCTGGGGTGGACTCGTCTCATCCCGTAACATCGCTCTTACACCTGCATCCTCTGAAAAGAAGCTAGATGCATTTGACCCCTGTCAAATCTTCAGAATTACTTTAAAATGAAAATAATGACAAAATGGGCGTGAATGACAACGCAGGCCTGTTTCTCTCAAAATCTTGTCTTAATTCTCCCTCTTGCTCGTAACTTGCTTTCAATATGAGTGCCCTTACACTGGAGATAGCCCACCTAATTTAAAAGCCTGAATCTGAAGATTTGGCTGCAGCGGGTACGTTGGTAGTAGAGGGAAACGTGAACACATCCCCCGTTGTGTTCCCTGCCTGCTCCAGCTGCCCAGGCCTCTCTTGGGCCGCCGCAAAAGAGTTAAATCACGTAAACCGCCTGAGAAATGGGAACTGAAAGTAGCTGCTTGTAGAAATACTCAAAGTGCTGTGGCACGGCGTTTGTCACCAAGGCCATGGAGGGTTTTATTTAACAGGCGTGTTCTGCTGTGCCGGGCTCAAGGCGCAGGTATTAGCGGAGGTAGAGAGGAGAAAGCAAGACAGCAAGGCTGGTGAGGAGGGCCTGGCTCAGGGTGGCCCCGGCCAGAAAAGGCAGAGCGTGTGTGTGGACGACACGGGTGAAATTGGACCAGTCCGAGCAGGTTGTCCTATCGGTTGAACCACGAGGGACCAGTCATGCATTTTTCTGCTTCTTGTTTTAACATCCCTCAGGGAAACACTCCATCCCGTGTTTGTTGTCTCAACACTCAGTTCTGACCCGAATCCCTTTGGCTTGAATGACTCGTGCTCGGCATTGAGCAAGAGTAACGTAGAGCTGTAGCGGTGGCCTCAGTGCTCCTTGGTGCTCCCGTGGCAACAGGTTGTGCAGAGCCACTGGCACCTTCTGCAGAAGTGCCACCCATCCCTCATGTGACCTGACGCAGGCTCTTTTTTTTTTCTAAGTCTTGTGACAATCAACTGATGTACAGGGGGAATGAGACAACACGGCTAACCTTATGATAAAGTAACCTCACGATAAATCTGCAATTTAATGAATAAGCACAAAAAAAGCTTATGCTGTAGGCTTCAATGGACAGTTACATTTCTACCAGCAGCCACCTGGAAAATATGAATTTGCGCATGTGTTTTCTTTGGCAGCCAACACCTCATTAGCAGCCCAAACCATTTCTGTTCACCTGTAAAAGCCTTATTTGAGGCAGAGAGTAGGCAGTGTTTTTTGGTTATTGCTTTCTCTTGCCATTTCCTAAGTCAGCCCTTGGGTGCTGTACTCCACCGGGTAGTGTGTGTCGGCATTAGCTGTAGGGGAGGCAGACATGTCCTGGCTGTCAGGCAGCCTGATGGAGCAAGCTGCAAGTCCCCCACTTCCAACACGGTGTGTGCAAGAGTGGAGGCCTCTTGGTGGCTTGCTCCATGTTTTCATCATTTCACAGCTAAGTGATCATCGGAAATTAAAATAAGGGGAAGTTCCTGGTCTGCATCTGCTTGGAAGAGATTGCTTTTGGTCTGGGTGCCTGCCCTCCACTCCTCCTTCTTGTCCTTTCTGTCCTGTGCACCATGTGTGCAAAAGCACAAGATCTGGGAGACAAATGGAAAGTGAAGGAGCAAGGAAAGGAATGTCGAGAGTCTGCATAGACTGAGGCAAGTGGGAATTTAGACAAAAACGAACTGCCTAAATAGGACAGGTGAAAATTGCCTGTGGCCACAATGAGCTGAATCCTACTTTTAAGGCAAGATAGCATTATGAGTTGCCTTGCCCTATGGAGTGGGCTGCTTATAGGTTAGGCTTAGCTGGTAAATCTTGAATTTTTTGGTTCATCCAGAAAGTCTTTTGGCAAGCGTTGTCAGGTAAGAGCTAACAGAGACCACATGAAAAAACAAGGAAGAGTCAGAGTGTAAGAATACAATTCACAAACAGACTGAAGGACTTTGTTTTGTTATTCAAAACAGCTCTTAAATTCATTTGCTTACACAGTTGTAATCCATTAACTATGACCATTAGATTTATTCAAATGCCACCATGCAAACCCAAAATATGAAGACTCAATAAAATGCAAACCACCTGTGCCCCTCCACCTCCAGAACCAACACCAAAACAGGCATTCTATAGGAGAAGTGGGATCCACCTCCCATCCAAAAGCAAGTACCACTGGGATGTTTGCAAGCAACACACTTTCTACCCATATACTCTGTAAAAAGAAAAAATGTCTTGCTAATACAAGAAAGGGCACAAAATCTGTGTGTTTCCTTTTAGCAAGAAGCTTTAAAATGGAAAAAAGTGTTAAGAGACCAGTAGCAGGAGAAAAGGGGTTATTCTGTACTTCAGGAGCTTTGCTGGTGTCACTGTTCTGGCCAAATCCCTCTACGGAGACACGACTTATACCAGTTGAAGGAGTCTGCCAACATGGTTGAAGTACCTCCCAAACAATGTGTGCTATACTGGCAAAAGGACTCCTCTATTTGGTGTAAGTCTACATAAGTCTACAGAGTGGGGAAGGGAATCATGCCAAAATAGTTATCTTTGTAGGCTAGGGATGTGATTTTTTCCCCATGAGATAGTTATGCTGGCCAGACTTTGTCATGTAGACCCTAGGAACTTTTATTTGCAAAATAAGACTGTAATTTATTTTAACCAGATGTTCAGCACTAATCTGTGTCTGTGCATTCACAGTGCACTCCAAGTAATTTTTACTGTGAAAGACATACACCTTGGACACCGGTAAGTTTTTAAAAACATAATGCTGAAACTTTAAAGTTGGGGTGGGTTTATCTTTCCTTTCGGTGGTGATGTGTAGTAGTTCCCAATGACGTAAGCTGGTGTTCTGCGTATTGAGTTTTGCTCCTATCAATCGGATCCTCTACAGGTCCTGTAAGGCAGAAGGCTCAGCCCTCCCGCCTATCAGACATTCACATCAATTGCTGGAGCAAGTCATGCAGGTCCTTACAGCCTAATGGTTGCTGGGAGTGTAGGGTGAGAGCTGAGGTGACCTAGGATCTCTCTTTTTCGTAAAAGAGCGGGAGGTATGTCTTCTGAAACAACAAATCCCTCTTTGTTTTCTTTCGTGCCTAGTGTTCCTGAGAGGAGGCAGGGGCTGGTTCTGCTACAGGACAATGATCATCAGAGTGGTCACATAGCTGTCACTGGAGCCTGAAGTACCTACCACTATCAACAAGTTACACATACACATCCTTGGGAACAGCTGAAATACAGCTTAGCCTGCATTCCTATGGCCAGTCATTCAAAACAGAAACTAAAGGATTTGGTTAACTGCTGCTTTTATTTTTTTTTTTTTTTCATAAGCCTGCATGTTCTTGCAGATCATTCACAAAGGACTGAGCATTTATATTTCCTGTTGACATCCTTTGAAAGGGAGAATGCCAATAGAAATTGGATCTTTTAATGAACAATTTCTGTGGACAGCAAGTCAGATGAAAATTCATGAAGGATTTAAATCTATCATTGTGACCTTGAACTAACAGCATGAGGAAGGAGAAGGCCATTAACTTAGGCAGGAAAGACTGGTAATTACTTCAAGTGTTGGTGTTTCCAAGTGCATAGAAATTTCATGCAAAATTTCAGATACTCAAAGGAAAGAATAAAAAACAAAATCGGGAATATCAGCCAAGAAAATATAAATGCATTACCTGTGAAATCAGTGCCTGAAAGCTTTCCCACTTGCTAAAATAAATAAGACCCCACAGATTGGAAACTGCAGATCAAAATTAATATAAGGTCTTAAACCTAGCCATTTACATTTTTCTAATACTTCTAAGTGCAGGTGGGTCCCCACGGCAGAGTGCAGCTCTATGGAGAGGAAGAGAGCGCTGACTTTGCACTGAACAAGCCAACTACAGGGCTGCAAGAGCTACAGGTATATTAGAATAGTAGTCCAGGTGGGCTAACCGTTCCTGCTGTGAAACTAGTGCAACCACTGTTTAGAGGCAGCTCAAGCATCCCTGTGCAGCTCTGTGCTGCGTCATGTAGATGTGCCCTGAAGCACCACTGGAGAAAAAAAGGACGGATCCTGCTGCCCACAGAGAGTCATACAGCACCGCCTTCCCCGTACAGCAACGTGCGCAGTGACTCTTGTGCCAGCAGCTGCTGCTGAAAGGCCAGTTTTTCTTGCCCAGTCACTTCAAAGTAGCCTCAAGAATTTCATTAAAGCATTAATCTGCAATTAAAGAGCTGCCCTTGCTTAAGAGCCAGAGGAAGTGATTAAAAGAGCTGAGGGATTAACGTGTGGTAGAGGGAGAGGGACTAGATCTGGAAGTAGGTACAGCAATCATGTAGAGAATGACCACAAATAACTCCTGTGTGCAACCACCTCCTGCGTCTGTGTCTCTTCGGGTGATGACCTGTGCCCATCTTGACGCTCTTTTCATTGGAGTTCTGCCATTGCTGTCAACCCACTTCTTCTCCCCCAGATCTTCCATCACCACTATCTGCTGCTTCTACCCCTGAGTAGGAAGGCACAAGGATGGTTTCCATCAGCTTTGCATCAGCAGGGGCTCCCTGCCGCAGGGGTAACTCTCAACTGGCAATTTATGGCTGGAATCTGATGTATAAGTGACATAACCCACCCAGGAGCCGCCTTCAGAACCTCCTATAATTAACTGTTGCTGCTATAAGTTTAGACAAACCCAGGAAATCACATGCAAAACTCTGTCTGATTTGCTATCTAATCTTCTTCTATCTAGGTTCTTATACCACACTCATTGCTGTGGTATCTGAGCATCTTGGTGCCTGGATGCAATTCAGTTAAACCCTTTTCAAGCTAGCAGTCTAAGCTGCAGTCCTGACACTTCTCGTACGCGCAGCCAACTGTTTTGCTACGAGCAAACTGTGAAGAAGCTTCTTCAAAGGCTCCCTGAACGTACCAGCTTCTCTTGTCTTCCTTTCCCAGATAATGTAAGGTTGGGAAACTTGCCAAGCATCACGCTAAACTGAAAGAGACATTCAAATTGCAGCTAGTACAGGAGCCAAGGGAGCCCAGTCTGCCAGAATGTTATTGTAGCGTTCTCAAGAAGCTCACGGCATTAAGACTTCATTTTGTTGTGTGCCTGTCTGTCTGTCTAGGAGATGCTCCACTGGAGGCCAGAAAGTCATTGCTTCCTCAATATTAAATACAAGTGCCTCAACCAACTAGAACCCATTTGTTAGTTTCAAACTTTCGAGTCAGTTTTCTTTCTTTTTCTTTTAAGATTGGAGGCGTTTGATCCTGCGGTTGCTGTCGCTTGAAACAGAACTTCTGCTTTCAAAAGGATTTTAGATATACCCTTTTCTGATGACCGTACAATCGAAGCAAGAACACAGACAGGGACCAGCAGTCAAAAAGGTGATGAAAAGAAGCTGTATTATTTCTGGATGAGAAATACTAGATATGAGTTTGATTGATTTAAGCCCAAGTAAGGGAATACAAAAGTTCAGAACTTATCTACACTTTAACAGTAAAGAAGCAATCCTCCCCCTGGGAGGAACCATTTATACTGATATCAAAGTGTATTCTGACTCATTAACTGAAATATGTTGTGCTGGTGGAAGATAGTTATATCAGCAAGATTTTGTCTACCTAAGGGTTTGCACCACTATAATTTATATCCATAAAAAAAGTCAGATGCATAACCAACATGAGCGTAGAGTACAAACCAGGCGTGAAACATGGGGGAAAATTTGCAGGCCAATGTTTTGGGTTATGCGTTTGATTTTTACAAATTTGTGTTTTAAAAGTTCCTGTATGTCTATAATAAGAGCAGTTAAAATAAATTAAAAAAAATCCCCACAAACAACAATCTAGAACAACACAGGCATCAAGAAACTAAAAGAAAACCAGAGCCCCTTCCTTTTTTTGGCTATTTATTCCCACAGCTTTAGACATAGAGTTGGGGGTGGGGGTGGGGGGAAGAAACTGAACTGACCTGTGATCACGGCATTAAGTTGATTTGACTATTAGAAAACTTTAATTTAAATGTTCCCCACGGGGTTTCTGGTATTTATTTCCTTATTTACTTCTTGAGCCTATTTAATACTTTGACCTGAAGGAAGAAGACTTTGCACAAGCAAGAGGATTAAAGGTTCAAATTAGTTAAAGATGAAACAAATCTATTGATTCATTAAAGCCCAGTGTTTTCAGTGTTACCAGTGATAAGTGATACTATCATATATTAAACTGTTAATATGCTTGAAGTGAAGAAAAAAGACATTTTCAGCATAGGTTACAGACAGCTTTTGATTGGAAAAAATACACTGCTCCTTTGCATCCTTTTTCCCTAACAGTTTCTGTCCCATCCAAATGGCCTTCCTATGTATGTAACAACCATGGGAGAGTCTCTTGTCATGCCTGCCCGACCCTCTACATTGGCTTTAGTCTTATTTTGTCACCTTTGCCCACTCCCAAATTGTAGCTGTTGAATTGCCCCCCCCTTTCATTCATAGGGTTGTTTTTTTTTGCATGCTTTGTTCACATACTCGCCTTCCTTCTCGTGTGTGTTCCTTCGGCTATTCCTCGTGTGATTCCTTCTTTCTATGGCTGTGTAACCTTCTTTCAGTCATTACCTCTGTTTTCACTGTTCATTTTCACACATCCAGTACTACCTTGCACAGTTTCCCCAAAGCATTCGTGCGTACACAAGTTACACTTTTCCTTGCCGGTATATTGCTTATTCCTGTCTACAGAGTTGAAGTTAGCGGAGACAAATGCATGACTGTCAGTCATCGTGCCAGCTAATCGTGCTTGAGCTGTGGTCCCAGCAGGTTTAAACAGCAGCTGGCTGCCACAATGCTGCAGTGCAGCCCAGGTGGATGTAATTGCCAAGTCACCGTGGGCATCGTGCCAAGGGGACTCTTCAAGGTTGTGTTGTGACACAGTGGTAGCCTGAAGTGGAGACTAGCCCTGCCCAGCACTCGGTGAGACTCCAATACCCAGTTTGTGTCTCGAATAAACCTACGCTGAGGTGGTGTTCCTCTAGAAGCAAGCAGGGTAGGGTAGGAGCGTTTGAAACAAGGCTTAGTACAAACACTGGTTGTGTCTGGTTTGCTGTGAAGCCAACACAACACTGTGCTTGGAAAGCACAGATACCTGGGGACTGTATAGCTGTAGTTCAGCCCTGCTCAGTGAATCCTAATATGCGGAAGGCACAATGCATCTATGTGTTTTATCAAGAATCTGGTAGCCGCTGAGCCCTATGAGAAGCTCTCTGAAGGCCTTCACACTCCCGGGAGGAGGAGCAGCTCATAAAGTTGTGTTTAGTACTTCACCTCTGGCCAATTTTTAAGGGTGGATGTAGGAGGAGAAAGATGAAGTTGCTCTTTGTTGAATTTCTTAGGTACCAAAACACGTACTTATGTCACAGTTTTTAAAGAAAGCGAAATAGCACCAACTTGAAGAGATGAACCGTATGATCCATGAACATAGGAGCTGCTGTACTGAATTAGCCTTATGGTCCACCTAGACATTAAGACTTAGTGAGTCAGCTACAATCAGTTTGTGATTAATACCCGAGTTAAGACTAGTTTCTTCCTTTTGTGTGTCACTTTTCCAAGATGCTGTCGTGTTAAGTGTCAAGAAATCTCTCTTCTGTGTGCCTTCTGATCTATTTGGCCAAGCATAGGGGAGTAGCCAAAGTCTCTATTACCACAATTTTGTTAACCGTTCTTTTGAGTTCAACATTGCTCACTCCGTTTCCTTTTCTTAAGCTGTATATTAGCAACAAAGACCTGCTAACGTCTTTACTTTCCAAAAGCTGTTAAAATGCTTGGGAATTTCTAGTTTAGCGTTTATTTATTTGTCTTCAGAGATTCAGTTGCATAGTCCTTCCCACTTAAACTTCAGCTAAATAACGTTCACGTTATCCTTCTATTACAGCAGTATCTCCTCTGCCTCTGTGACCCAGTCTTTCTTTCCTGAACAGTTCGTAGGTAGATAACGATGTTATTCCACTACATTTCCCTATTGCCCATTATTATTGAAATCATCCTCTGTGGCAAAATACTCCGATTGTTCTTTTGCTTTTCAGCTTGTTACATTTGTCTAAATATTTACGCTTATTTAACTCCTTTTTTTGATACCTTCCCAGTTTTACTGAATTCCCTTTTATGCATTTACCAAAATTACGACTCTCCAATGGTTGTAATTGGCATCGTGTTCTCCGAATTCACAAGATGCTGCCATATATACAGATGTCTTTAATAGACATATCTGACTAATATGTTCCCCAGATCCTCATAACTTCTGGCTTATTTGCAGGATCTACTTCTGTTCTGGTCCTCTCCATTTTCCGGGCTCTCCTTTCCCCAGAAGGTTTCCTCACTCTCTGTCTAACAAACTAAAACGCCTTCTTGCACAGTCTTTTCTGGCCACACTCAGAACTGGCATAGATCTCACTGCCTCATCAGGCTTGCATATGAAACTGGGAACAACTGAGTCAAAGCCGTTAACCTTGTCTTGGACCCAGAGTTTTCTATCTAGCCAAATGATGTTAGTTCCCAGACAGTCTCTCTTACTTACTGGTAAGAAAAGCTCATCCAGTGTCTCATGATATCCATTGTTTTGGCTGAAATTAAGAAGCTTGCTGAGTTCATGTTCCTCACGACTGCGTTCCTGGGGACAACTGGGGGCGTTTGTCTCGCCGGTCTCGTTCTGACCAGAGGCAAAAGCCATCTTCGGTCACAAAGAATTGCATTTTCTGCCAGAGAAGGGTGATCCGACCCTCCGCTCTGTAGCCGAGCTTCTCTTCCATCAGGAGGCTGGCTTCTTAAAACAAAGCATTGGCCAGCTTGTGCCCAAGAGCCACCTTTCCCCTCCCAGATGACCTTTCAGCTTCTGAGCTTCCTCAATTTCTCACAGATATTTGTGGGATTTCAGAACACTTGAAAGTAAAGAAGCAGAAGCTTTGTAAGATCAAGGGTCCTTAACAGAAGGTAAGGTATTTTAACCAGTTCTGTAGTCAAAATAAGAGTTACTATGTTTTTATCTACTTGCTTAAGTTTTAATAAAATAGCAGGCTTTTGGTTGGGCAAATAACTGTCAGTACTGTATTGCCCAAGAGGGTTCCTTCTCATTCTCACTGTAGGGTATCCCATTTCCCTGAATCTTCAAAAAATGTGCTTTCAAGTTAGATTCCTAAACCCATGAGCAGACACCTAAATGAATAGACTGAGTTTCACAGAGGGATTCTCCTGCCTTGGTTGTCTGAAGTTGGGTATGTGCCAAGCATTGAAAGCCATGGGCCGAGCAGTACATTACAAAGCTACAGTTTGAATGGGGAAGTTAAATTCCTGATCCAATGTCTAAAATTTTAATATTATGCATTAATAATCATTGCATTGATAATAATTAAATTCAAATTGTCGGGATTTAAAAAAAATCTTTTCTGAAAATTGTGTTTGAGCTTTCTGCACTATTTATTTTACAGGGATCACAGTGGAGCAATGAGACTCTAAGAACGGAAAAAACTTTTCAGTAGAGAGAGCACTGGAACTACCCATATTAGTAAAGTAACCAACTAACTGAACATGGAGTAAATGAGTGACAGGGAGAGAGAATGTAGGGATGGAGATCCAGCACTCCCAGTCCTCATCGTGCAAGAAATAGAGGGATTTCAATTACATAAGGAAAGACAGGAAATTCAAAGCTGGTAAGAGGACGTACTTTTGCACGGGATCCACAATTAGACCATTTTATTGTATAAAGTATTTAAATTAGATGATTGGTACAGGATGCTGAGAAGTGAGTTTAGCAAGCTTCAAAGAATAATTAAATATTTCTATTGTAAACAAAAGCTGTTAACAGTTATTCCAAAATAATACTAATAGTAGTAGTAGCAATAATAATAATAATATTGGAAGCCTTATGCTTGAAAGATTAAATCAGTCTCTGAATTCTTAGGATTAGTGTGACGTCTTCAAGGGGACTATGCAGGACACGGGGAAGGATGGGAGAGAGAAGAGATTATCCTAAATCCATCTCTTGTGGCATTTCTTTGCCTTCATCTGAAGCAGGTGGTGCTGAGCACAGGCACAGGCACAGTCTGTGCTGGATGGATCATGATGTTGGTGAAGAAGGGCAATTTTAAATACCTGTGTATTAGCTGAGCAGGGGAGTTTTGTGTCCTTCAGTGATTTCTGTCTAAACTTTTTAGTGTTCATCTAACTAAAAAACTTTGATTGAGCAAACCCCGTGGATTCCTAAAACAAGATTTGTATACAAATTTAAAAAAATGAGCAACATAGTACCTTTAACTTAAGAAAAAACTATAATATGTCTTTTTATCTGGAAAACTAACGTGACTATTTAGTGTTAAAAAAATTGCTGAAAGTTAAATGTGAGTCATAGTAAAAGGTTAAGAAAAGAAGTTGAAGACATTTTTAAAATGGTCAAGTTCTTTAATCTTAAAAGGAACATTTTCAAAATGAAAACTAAAAAGTAAAAGGAGTAAAAATTTGGTTTTGTCCATGTGTCCAAATGGAAGGAATCGTAATTAAACATATAATGACAGCTACATAAATGGAAGAGACTGTATTAAAAAAAAAGACAGCTGTGTTCCTTATTTAACAGAAAATAAAGCTAAATAACCTGCTAACAATATGGAATTTAAACCTGTGCCAGGGTATAAAATGCTACTGTTCACATACAGTTGCCTTCACTCCTTTGCCCAGCTATAGGCAACTGTGATGGTTAGTTGTGGTTTATTAATTGAATTAATGACACCGGGGGAGCAGGCTCTCCCAGGCTGCTCTGAAGACCATCCCTTGCCACCTAGAGAGGCATCCCTGCACCGCACGGGGCTGGGGTGGACGCTGGAAGAGGCCACAGAGTTACAACTGATGGCACTGGGGCAGTTAAGGCTCCACCAAGCCTCAGATGGGCAACTGGATCCTGTGGCTGGACCCAGGGGCAGAGAGGCAGCCTGAGCGTCCTCATGGAGGGCCACCCGTAGGAGCAGAGCCCCAGACTGTCTCCCTGCATGTGATGGCGCTGCAGAAGACAACAAAGCCACGTTAAAGTCTGCAAGGCTGTATCGGTCTTTGCTTCTTCTCTACTCTCCCTAGAGGACTCCTCGGTTTATTTTTATTTTTCAACCTTCCTTGAACCTCTTTCATTTCCTCCCCTCCTTAATTATAAATCACTATATTATATATTTTTAGATAGAAGTATGTGGATATTTTTAATGACATCGAGTCTTTTAGAATTGCATTCACAGAAGAGAATACAGCATATACGCCTGTAGTGTGCCACAGGTAACGTAGTGGTGGCTTTCTCACGGTCAGCCGTGCTTCCCAAACTCCCCTCCCCCCCAACCAAGTACTTTCACTCACCTCTTTTCAGACCACTAAGCAACCACTGTCAATCACCCTTCACGCCCCATCCCACCACTTTCGCTCTCAGTCATTTGCCCACTGCTGTGACTCTCTCAGGATGCACCTCACCAAACCATTGCAGACGCCCACCCCTTCTTACTCACGTCCCAAACTCTTTCATGCGGGCAGGGATAGTCAACAGTAGCTCAGCTAGAGTTTTCTGTACTGTGGTAAATGCAGAAAATTCAAAGTGAGAGAGAGAGAGGAGATAACTGCGTGAGACGGGCACTAGGTGGGAAATTCCTCAGTCAGAAGAATTAGCAGGTATGACTGTCTCGGAGGGAATGGAGAGTGCAGGAAACTCATCTGCTTGAAGCACTTCTGCAATGCAACAACTACACCCAGAGGTGGGTCCCCCTAGGTTCAGTAACTACAATGATCGAGAGAGAGAAAAACTCTTCCAGAAGTTGATTCAGAGAAGAAACAGCCTAACGTGGCTATCCCCAAGTTGCCCTCTGGAGAAACCCCTCTCCCCCTCTGTTGAGTGTATAGGGAAAGTCCTTGCCTACACAGCTGAGTGAGAACGCCTCATTTAATCTCTGTATCTCAGTGCATCATCTGTGGATGGTGGCAATGAAGTGCTTGACTGGGGCTTGTGGAGGAGTGTTCCTGGAACTTGAGTGCTACAGCAGCTGTGGAGGATCACCCGAGTGGGAAATTACGAGTGGCTCTGCGTGTTCACAAAGCTGGGAAATCCCCCAGAAAGAGGTTGCCCATGCCTGCTCAGATCAAGGATAGATACTCTTCTCTCTGTTAGTCTTGTAGAAAGGGTCACGGTATTTCCCTTTGGGAGTTGTGTATCACGGCAAGTCAATTTTAGTGGTGTTTATCTTAAGTGGTTTTATATTCCTGCATTAGTTTGCTGTAGTAAAAGAATGACTGCCATTTGCATTTGCATATCACCTCAGTTTTTGAGTGGAAGATGATAACGAGAAGAAATTTCTCAACGACTCTTCAACCTGAACATTGCTTATCTTTTATTTCAGCCGACTGTTGAATGAAATATCATTTCAAGCTAAGGGAGGCACTGTTTGAGAGAACAATAGATATCTCTCCACACCTGTCAAGTTAAAGAGTAACTGGAAGGTACTATATTCGGATCTATTATCTTACATAAGTATTATGCAAAATCCAAACATACTTTTCTCTGTAAATAAATCTAAAAGCTAAACACTGGAGACTGTGAGATCCCACTCTCGTGAGACCTCACCTGGAGTACTGCATCCAGCTCTGGGGGCCCCAACATAAGAGGGACATGGACCTGTTAGAACAAGTCCAGAGGAGGGCCACAAGGATGGTCAGAGGGATGGAGCATGTCTCCTATGAGGACAGGCTGAGGGAGTTGGAGTTGTTCAGCCTGGAGAAGAGAAGGGAGATCTTATAGTGGCCTTCCAGTACCTAAAGGGGGCCTACATAAAAGGTGAAGAGGGACTCTTTATCAGGGAGTGTAGTGATAGGACAAGGGGCAACAGTTATAAACTGAGTGAGGGTAGATTTAGATTAGACATTAGGAAGAAATGCTTTACTCTGAGGGTGTTGAGGCACTGGAACAAGTTGCCCAGGGAAGCTGTGGATGCCCCATCCCTGGAGGTGTTCAAGGCCAGGCTGGAAGGGGCTTTGAGCAACCTGGTCTAGTTGAAGGTGTCCCTGCCCATGGCAGGGGGGCTGGAACTAGATGATCTTTAAGGTCGCTTCCAACCTAAACCATTCTATGATTCTATGTATATGCATATGGATGTCATAGACATATGTATATTATATGTATATCAATACATCAATGTACATCAATACATGTGTATGTATGTATAAAGCTGAATGGTTTGAACAACTAAGTGAAAAATCAAGACCCATGCAAAGTAATTAAATTTAGTATTCCATCACTGTTTTCCCAGCTAATGACTGCCCTCTAAAATAGTCTGGTTCATTAGCGGAGTCCACCATTGAGTGGTTACAGATGCAATACATCCATCTTAGACACTGTAAAGGCTGTGTGCTAGAGCCTGCACTTCCCTTAAGCACCTGTTTCATCCACAGCCTTGAGGTCAGCAGAAACAGTTCCCCTGTTTTCATTTGACTTTGGTCACGTCCTCGACGTGCTAAACTGAACTTTCCCACAGTTCAGAGAAGAATGTCTCATCTGCGGAAAGGACCCCAGAGCTAAGCTTGCTGTGCTACCAGGAGTATGACGGTGGTCTCTGCACAGAGACCAGGCGGACCCTGGAAGAGAACGGTCTGGACCATACACTGAGAGTTTCATTTATGAGGTTCACTTAACCCAAGAAGCGGGCTGCTGCAGAAGGCCACAGATGCTTCGTTACTCTTCCTTGGTTCTTCCTATCTTTACAGACGTCACAGAGACACCGTGCATAATACGGGTTTATTCGAGCTTTCCGCTCGGGACTGTGACCTGACCCCAGACCACTGAAGAGCCGATCTCATCCCAGCTAGCAGATGCCTGCGTGAGATCTTACAGTTCTTGTCCTTCACAAATACTTCTTAGCTCTGACTATTGCCAATTAAATCTCCCTATTGTGAAGCAAAGAATGACAGCAGCATTTTCTATGTCCACACATTCCCTAGACTGATAAAATGCTCAGTATATATTAAGAATATAAGTGCGCTCAGTTCATTCACAACACACAATAAGTGCACAATTCAATTAACTAATGCAATTCATATTTCATTAGGACAGAAGCTGTTTGTGACCTTAAACGGACAACAATTTCATGACAGCATTGCAGAATATTAATTAGATAGGAAAATAACAATGACAAATGAAACAGAGGGAAAACGCGCTGCCTGGCAGAATTGTTCCAAAGAACTTAAAAACAAAAGACGCAGTTGTTCTGCTAAGTCCTTCTCCTCCTTCCCCCTTACTAATGATGCAGAGAACAAAACATTATTGCCTTTCTTTGCCTCTGATTAACCATTTGTAGAGAAGGCTATCTCAGCATTTGTGGTACGCACCTGGTATGGTACCAAAAGGCACAGGAAAGAGAAACGTAAGGGCCTGGATTGCCTTTTATTTATGGGTATTTAAGTGAAGAGCAGCTCCCCTACAAAGAATCATTTTTATATCAGTTTTTCAAATTTGTTTCAAAGGCCCAAATATTGAGCCCTAAAATCATTTGTGAAGGAAAGAGGTAACCAGCAACATCAACAGATACAATTAATAAAATTAATTGTTGGTATGCTTAGTACAAAACAATTGTTAGTATGATTAGTACAAAACAACACACAAAATCACAGCACATAAAGGACTGTGATTAAAGTAGAGAAGGATTCCAACATTAAGCTGCGATTGCTGCAATATTCCTTTTTGTGATACTCTTAAGAAAATGAGAAGAGATTAATTTAATAAGGTTAGTTATTACGGTCCTGTAGTAATTTCATCCTTAATCCAAAGTATTACCATGTATGCTGACCCCTATGTGAGAAAAATGGCTCCCTACAGTCCGTGATTCAGTTTCGTTATTTTACTATATATTGCCAAAACTGTATCTTGTATTACAGACACATAAAAGGACGAGATCCTTTGGGTTTAGATAGCACATTTAAAGAGATGACAGAAGGATGAACCTACCAGAGCAGAGTTCACGGTCTGAAAAACATGCTCCCTCCCCTCTGCCCCTCTCCTGGACTATGATTTTTGTTTTGAAGATAAAATCAGTAAATAAATTTTGTACAAAGCCGGCCAGATTTTGTATTAAAGGCAAGATGCTGTATAGGAAGCAATTGGATGCGTAGCAAGATGTGTCTGTTAATCAGGATATTTGTTGATCTGGGTCAGTAACAGGATGGTTATTTGTCCCTGGCCAGTGGGTGGCAATGGCAGCAAATGGCTTCTAGTAGACAAGGATTGATTTTGATAAACATGTCCAGATGGGTATGACTTAAATCAGTAAATATATTGCTTTGTATAAAGACATATTTTAAAATTAATTTTAAACCAATGTTTACATCTAGCAGTCACTAGATGCTAGATATACACCCTTAAAGTAATATTTGAACCAGGAGTATAATCAGTAAAGAAAAAGGAAAATAGCTCTGCCTTCTCCGATCCTAACACCTCTAATGTTTGTCTTCTTTATGATATGTCAGATCAAAGCTGTGTTGTCTGTATATTAATATTACTTGGTAGTGCTTTTCTCAAACGTACTGTGAGCTGCAGCTAATTTTACTGGAACAGACGAAGTTACTTTATTAGCAGTATTATCAAATAACTTTTTAATGCAATGAAAGCATCAAAACAGTACAGCTGCTAAATGAGAGAGATCATAAAAAGGGAGTTTCCAGAACTCACTGATATTAGCTGCTCACCCATACATTCCCTTCCTTTCCAGTTTCAAGATGAGATTATTATAAAAAAAGGCTGATTTGTCAAAAANAAAAAAAAAGAAAAAAAAAGAAACTGTCTGAACAAATCTGCAAATAAACCAACTTGGGGGAATTCCCACGTCTGTGTCTGACCTCCACGATCAAAATAAGGCATCCTCAACCCGATAAAAGATTCTGCTATTTTTTTAGTACTTAACTCTTCACCCGATCGGCGGAGTTCATGCTTCAGGAAAGCTGCGCTTTAACTGTGGTCAGCCCAGCCTGTGCCAGACCTCTCGCAGGCCAGAAGGGTGACTGCTTGGGGACCAGGGTGGTGGCCACCGCTGGTCACAGCGGCAGCATCTCGCCTGGCCCCTGAGCACGGCGCTGAGTCCCCGCACCACGGAGGAGCGGGGCCCAGGCTATTTATTTGTAATGAGCACCGTTGTGCAGCCAAATTGCTCTGTAAGGCTTCCTTTTTATTTTTTTTTCCTGTTAAGTTTTTGGCTTGGCTGATGGAGGACGGGGAGGAAATGCATCCCAGCAAAACTGCCTCTCTTCGGACTTGCGGGGGCCTCGTTCCAGTCTGCTTGCTGGCCTTGGGCTCACCATGTTAGAGATACTATGCTGTGATTACTTTTTTTTTTCTTTTCCTTTTCTACACTTAAATTTACAAATTTGATGCCAGATTTTTTTCTTTCTCTTACAGTACTGCGAAACCGGAGTCACCCCACAGTCGTGCTGGGATCTGCTCTGCACTGCCAGTGATGCCACCGATGGCTTTTAGATAGAAGGAAGCTGAGGCTAAAGAGCAGAGAATATTTCTTGCCCCACATTGTTCTCGGAGACTATTTCTGGCACACAGGAAGGACTCGCAAAATCACCATCAAACTTATTGTAGCTAATTCCATACGTGACTCCAAGTATTCCAGAGGTGTGTGTCAAGCCTTGGAGAACTGATGGCAAATTTCATTCCCTGGTTAGGCATAGAAATAAAAGTACGACACTCTAGGGGCTGCCTGGTTATAAACAGCGGAGAAAACATCCTTCAAACGATAGACAAGAATATTAACGGGAGTGGGTCCAAATATTGTATTCTAAAATGAACACTTTGATAATCATAACAATGTGGTTTGAAAAGCATCACTTTAAAAGGTCAGCTATACCACCCTCTGACTGCACATTGAAAGCATAGCGGATATATTGAGTCATACATATTGTTCATTGTCATTTGCATTTGGTGAAATCCCTGCATTTTACCCAATTTAGTAAGCAAGCACCGCCTTGGGCTCCCTTGGCAATACTCACCTCTAAACGCAGTTACTGTTTGTTGCGCTAAAACAACATCTCGTCCCATCCCGCACCAGTAAATCACTCTTCACTCTTTTGATCAATGTTTGTCTTTTCAAGCCCGTGAGTCATTTTGCATTAATGGAAAGAGAGGGAGCGGCACACTAGAGCAATGCGGGTATTTTGAGATTCACCTCTGGGATTCTTTTGTGTGTGCTGCTCTGAACCAAATGAACATCTGTATCAGTTTGCAGACAGCCACTGGTGAATTGCAAGATCTAACTTCATAGTTGTGTGGATAAAGACCAGCTTAATTCTACAAACACCATGTAGCATCATCGGGCTACGTGTCACGAACAGGCCTTACTGAAGTCAAGTACACATTTTGCATTCCAGCCTTTTTTTAAAAACTGTCCTTGGGATTTGACCTCATGGCCTTTTCCTTATTTTTTGCACATCACCTATCACTGGTAGGGACTGTTCGACTTTCCAATAGTCATGTGAGCGACATTTCCAACCAGAATACGGCGGAAGCTGTCCTCACCCTTCCGGGGGCTACACCTCAAGAGTAAGCAAATTTTGTGGGTGTTTAAAACTTTTTTTATTTTCTATGAGCAATGTAAAAATGACTCATTCGTGCTTCAGCTGGAATATATAGTTGGTAAACACCAGTGGGGAGCAATGGTATTTCTAGGTTTGTAAATAAAAACAGTCCATACTGTGCCAACTCTTTGGTCCTGTTACTAATGTGAGTTTTCGATGGGAAGGGCAGGGGCTCAGCTCGCGCAGCCGGGCAGGTCTGATACCTACAACCACCGGTGCCTGGCAGATGCAGAGATGCACAATGCTCGCAGAGATGCACAATGCTCACAGAGATGCACAGATATGCAAAGCAACATGGAGCCTAATCCAAAGACCACCAAAGGCAAAGGAAGACTCCAGTCATGGACGTTCTGGATTGAGCTCTGCATGGAGGATAGTCAGAAAACACACCCCTGCCACACACACGCTATTTTAAAACTAGTCGGTTTGCTGCCTGAAGGAGAATTTAGACTGAATCACGTAAAAGCACATATATACCTTGCAGGAATTGCTCAGGAGAGAAGTCACCTGAAAGGGCATTTATAAAACCTAACGCTTTTATAGTGCCCTGGAAATCATAATGTTGTTTGTAAGGATTTTTGTAAGTATTCAATGAATACTCTCCATCCAAGAAGGTAGGCACGTCATATGCCTTCTCCCTGATATGGACAGAAAGACCAATGCTCAGAGGATTCCATTTAGACCCCTAACCCAAGCTGCACCAGCACTTCAGAAGGAAAATTTTGAACAGGAAGCTGCTGAATTGCTCCCCCTCTCCATTGTCCACCAGAAGGAGCACACGGGAGTCCTACTGGGGCAAAACGCTGAGTGTCATCTGTGGATCCTTCCCATTTTCCCAGTTTAGTTGGACTGGGGCAGCTGGGTTGCCGTGCCCAGCTTGCTGGTCCCCACAGTCGTTTGCCCGTTGACTCCCCAGTCCCCACTGAGGCTGCAGCTCACGCAGCTCCGCATCGCTCCCCCGCTGCTGGGCCAGGCAAAGTTTCTTTGAGATTTAGCACATGCCCCCAGTGACGCCTGTTCGGAGTTACCCACTGATGAGTAATAGTGTGTAAAAGTCAATTACATTCATATTCATAGTTGCCTGCTACTTAAAATGTTAACGATGGGGAAACTTGCCCTACAGGAATGAGGATGGGGGCAAACTTTTATTAGCCCCACATGGGCTTTTATCTGTTTTAAATGTTACATTGTCCCAGGGAAAGAAGTGCCATTGTTAACAGCATTGGAAGCAGTCAGCTGCACTCAATTTAAAATTAAAAGGAGAAGAAAAAATAAATGAAAAGGAAAAAAAAAAAAAAAGGGTCTGCCTGATGCACTGCAGTATGGCAGGCTGTGGTAACTTGCCCCAGAAACTTTTTATTGAATCCAGCCCTTCAGTACAAAAGAATTCGTTAACCGCTTCATGATGTAAAGTCTGTTAAAGACATTACACTCACTGGCCAGCACGATGCTGTTCCCATGCGCCGTAAGCATTGCCTTCACCGGTCAGCGCTGACTCCTGGGTTGCATCCACCAGTCAATATTATCAGGTCATGTGTGCAAATGGTGCATCCCGGGTTCTGACATGAACCCACGCCATGTCCCAAGGTCACGCCGCTGAAGCCGGGACTGGCAGAGCTCAGCTCAAGCAAAAGCACAGGCTGGGAGTGTTAAGTGCAAAGCTGGTGTTTAAAATCAGCTGGTGTTGGGGCTCTTGTGTGGGCTGAGCTTCCTCCCACTGCTGCACAAGGACTACCAGTGGTGCAAGAGACCCCTTCTCCTGCCTTCCCCAGCACATCGCCTGTGCCACACACGCGGTGCATGGGTGGCACAGAAACCACTGTGCCGACTGTAGGCACCAACCTGATCCCGCATGGCTGGGTACACCTACCCTTGGGGCAGCGCAGGATCTGCTCCAGTGAAGTTATCCCAGTGTAAAAACTAGCAGAACCAGATGTCTTCTGCATGAAAAATAATACTACATGAATGTTATCTCTCTGTTACTGTAGGAGCCTCACCTTTGAAAATGTTCTTTTATTGGGCTTAAATAGGCCGGGGGCAAGAGAAGCCAGTGTGACTCTGGAAACTGCTAGTATCTTCACATTGATTTCAGATTTCCATTCACTATCATACATTTTCCAGGTTGCACTTCACTGACGCACGCGGTGCTGAAAGAGATGCAGTAGTGGATGTTTATTATATTTATCGACCAGGTGGCCCTAACTGCCCGAGTGACACTCGCTGCCTTCTATTCATCACGCTGACTTAATGAACAGAGAGGCTGGCGGATGTCAAACAACCAGCCAGGAGAAACAAAAGAGAAGCCAGGCACGGTGTCACCCAGCTTGAACCAGCCCACCAGTACCTTTCGTGCTGCCGTATCCATTCAGCTCCCTTGCAATCCCGGTGTGAATGAACTAGAGCCATTGCCGAGCAAACAGATAAGAGTCTGGAGGAACTGATCAATATATTTAGATAAGGTGTAACAAGAATACGTAGCAACCTGCCTTTTTGTCTGTGCTTGGTAAAGAGGGGAGGAGAGGAAAATAAAAATCCCTGTATTGGCTGCTTTAGGCTGAATTCTTCTCTTTGACACTACGGTTAATCGACACCACCGTAACCATGGAGTTAGCCTAAGTTCAGGATAACGCGGTGGCTTTATTAAGAAACTCAAGCACAGAAATACAGTCGGAAAGTCCTAGGTCTCCTCGGCAAATTAATCCTTTGAACTAAGCTCAGCCACCTGCACCTTCATGTACACTGGTTTTACAGAGAAGATGTTGGAAGTTTAAAAATAATTCAAAATATGTTAGTCACGCTTGAAATGGCCAAATGAAGATGAGAGAAAAGCTGCAAAAAACCCCCCAACAGCTTAACTGAACATGAGGTGACATTAAAGGGTATGTAAATATTTATATGTAATTTTATAGCATTACGCTATATACTGTACTTTTCTTGCTCACACAATGATTCCAGCGCTCACTAATTGGAATTTCTTCAACTCTGAAAAGGACCTTTATGGGATCGAGAACAGAAAAACTAGGACAGCATCGAATATGAAGTAGCTTTTAAGACAAAAGCCACTTACATGACCAAGGCTTTATTCAATTGCCTTTGCTGTTTTCTTGCAGAGAAGCAGCTGAGCAGTTTTAAATAATGGAAGAAAAGAGTCTGTTTATAGAACAAACTGGAAATGAGACTCTACCTGCAGAGGCTGAGTACACAGCCAAAGTCTTCCTCTGGCTTCACTTAACTTTGAGTTTATTACAAAGCTAAAGAAGGGATAGTTCATCTTTTTCTTCTCTAACCTATATATATCTATAAAGATATATATGTAGACACACATAGAATAAAAAGAGCAAATCTGTCTGTATAAAATCCCCTCTATCTTTAGCTGAAAATTTTTCTGCTGTGTCAAATTCAGAATACAGTGCAAAACTAAAATCTAGAGAAGAGTATTTTGAGACCTGCTTAGTTTTCGGGGGATTTTTTCCTTATAGATAAAATTAAGACTATGAGCTTACCTCTGTCTTATGTAAGAACCTCTTACCCTTCTTTGACTACACGTTTGTAAGACAAAGTGTTTAGCATAGGAAAGTCACCAATTACATTTTATAAAAAGGCTGTTGTTAATCAAATTGTACAGAAAAACTTATCAAATTGCTTATGGGGAAAAAAAAACCCAACCCCACATCCACATCATGTAGCATCTGTGTTTGTTCAAATGTAGTTGTTGTAAGCATGCACTCTATTACCCACCAGAAAAAAACTCAACCAAGCTGCATCCCAACACCGAAGTGCAAAGCGTGTGGACAGGTGCCTCCCTCAACTCGGTTCCTTTAAAAACAACTTCCCCTCAGTTTACTTAGGTACTTTATTTATAGCCCAGCCCAAACTTGCAGCTTGAGTTTTCATCCACTGAGTCCAGTAGATTTCAAGTGTTGTTTTGGCCTGAGAGGTGTCAATCGTCCACCCCTTGGGAAGGCTTTCCGCTTGGCAGCTGGCAGTGACGAACCCTTCAACACCAACAGCATACAGACAGGCCCACAAAATGATTCATACCTTTAGCTGCCATTTTAGGCATGCCAGTCCCAAATTTAGGCAACCCCTCTCAGTCTCTGCAAGTATCGATGTCCTAATTTTGCACCAGTAATATTTTCCTAGGTCTCTAGACGTTGGCTGCCGATCTGGCTTTGCTCTGGCTTGATCTGGTATGCGCCTACACAGATCATTGTCAGGATGAGGCCTTACAAAAAGAGGACTTGTACTATCCTCGTGCTACTACTCCCCTTTTTGGGAGAATCAAGGTTTGTTCCCTCCTTTGTTCACTACAAGGACTACAAGATGACCTACAAGAGTACTCTACAAGACAGTATCCCTTTTTAAGTGGGTCTCTCCCCTGTTGAAGCTTTTGCATTTTGTTTTAAGTATTTAAAATTAGTCACTGGAAGAGGATGAATTCCACATCTTAGGCCTGGGCCAGCATCGGGCTGCAGAGTCAATCTGCAATGGTGTCTAACACAGTTATCGCAGGCAACATGAAACTGCATTGAGAAGAGACGACACAGCTGAGGGCTTGCTACGTAACTCGGGGCCATGGGAAGATTCCTCAGGGATGGCCACTGCAGCCCTCAGCGAGTTCTTTGTGAAGACCAACCCAATGTACGTTGCGATTATGCTTCCAGACTGCAGGATGCAATATTCACAGTAATTATAACCCTAGCATTTGGACTCATATCAAAAAGAAGCAGCTCATGGCCAAGTGCAATTGTAAATACCACTTACATTTCAGCAAAGCCTAAGCCAACAGATAGATCCCTACAATCCAGAAAATGCTGAGCTACAATGTTCCTGATTTGCCTGCTAGAGCCAGGGATGCTGTAATAACCCCGAACTTAAACTGCAATCACGCACTTTTTTCCCCTGAATATTTGCTTTAAAGCATCCTAAATTAACTGCAGACAATAATGATACAAACTGTCTTGTGATCACCTAGGACAGGCACATTATCACCTGTCTGAGCGTAACAGTCTGCACAGAATGCTTTTTTCCCCAGGTGAAAAAGAAAAGCAATCTCTAGAAGAAAGTACTGTAGAATGACCAACAGCTGTGAGAGGGGTGGTAGCGACACCGTCTAGTTAGCAAAGACTAAAGCTCAGCTTCAGAAGCATTATTTCCAGTGAGGTGGAGATTTCTGGGGCAATCCCCACACTGACTTTGAAAGTAGCATCGCACTGGCGAGACATGAGAGGCATGCAAAAGCAAAGCTCTTGCAGAGAGGACAAAGTCATCCACTAGCCCCTCTGCCTCCAAGCCACCTGAAATCCTGAGAATATTCCCCAACACCTGCTTCCCTGGACAAATACTTGAGAAAATAATAGAACAAGAGCCTGGGAGCATCCTTAGCTGCATCTTCAGAGGCAGAGAGGCATATCCTACTCAGGGGACCCCAAGAGCAGATGCAAAATGCCCCTCCCTCCTGCCCATGCTGCGGAGTACTTTTCAGCTCAGCTGCCCAGGTGGGTATGTGTTACTACTTGCAGATAAAGAACACGATGTTAAAGTGTATTTTAACTGCATATCCAAAATGCTCTACATCTGTTCAGCTTGGATGGGTTCAGTGGTTTAGTTAATGTAAGCTCAGACTAGTCTGAACCTGTTAAGTGCTCAATTAAGCCTGATACACTGCACCTCTTTCTTTATTTTCTGCGTAGCTGGATTCTGTTTTTTCCATGACACAAGCATTTCCCCAGCCTTTTGGAAAAGGCATTTAGCTGAAAAGCACGGAGTAGTAGGAAATTGTTTGCTCTTGGTATGCTGCGACGGAAATAAAGTCAACATGATAGATTAGTACTGAGTGAGTGGAAGTTATTTTTCCCAAGATGTCACACTCGTGCTTCAGAAATGAGTGATCTCGAGCATCAAATAAAGTACTGGCAAAACCACCAAAATATACATCATTTACGGCAAAATAAATGCCATAAAGAAATGGGCTATAAGCTCATACTGAGCCATACAAAGCCCAATAAGCATTTGCTTGTCACAGTGCAAAGCAATGCTTACAGCATGCAGAGGAAATTATGTCTACACCGCAAGAGTGTGTGTCTGGACTTAAAACTAGGTGAATGGATCAGATCTTCATCTGGTGTAAGGCACAAAAGCTACAGAGATTTCGGTCAGGTTTTAAATGATTATTCCTAATGAGCTCTTGTTCCCTGAACTCTGCAGAGACGCTTGGTTTACAAGGCCATGGCTTTGAAAATTTATAATCTTCCTTTTAGGCTTCTCCATCAGGAATTCCTTATACAGATTTGTTGTTTGATCCTCCACAGGAGGAAAAAAAGCTGAATAATTCCCGTCTTGTTTGACTACCGCCAACAAATTGACATAGGCACCGAAATTAAAACTCTGCTTAATTCAATTTTGGAATGAAAGAAGAACCTGATCGGGGTGGGGAGGGATGGGGGGGCAAAAATAAAGTCTGCAAAGCAGATTGCCTCCGGCAGCTCTCACAGGTCCTATGAGCCGCTATGACACAGACAAACTGCACCTCCCGAAGCAGGGATGACGGGGAGTTTCCCTTGAGGGCTGTAGCTGTAGTTTATGAACGTGCAACTTCATTAGCAGCCAGTGACCCCATTAGACGGGGCTCTTCGTTTCTTGGCTCGGACAAAACTCTCCAGGGACCATCGCAGCTGTATGCCACGCACAGCGATCTCGTTGCTGGGGTGAGTGAGATGGCTTTCAAAGTCACCTTGAGGAAAGGCTCGGTAATTCAAAGGCTATCCTTTGGATTTGCAGAAAACAAAGCACTTTGTTTCGGGTTCTGCCAAATCCGATTGCTGTAACTTGTAGAGACACCTATTTTGCAGTATGGAAACCCGCTCATCCTCCCAGGTGAGAAGCTGACACTGAAAATCACACGTAGCCTAACAAAGCTCCTCTTTCTATAATTAGGGAGAAGTACGAGACTATTTATTTCTAATATGACTTCATACGGCCCTTTTTTAAAAGAAAACAACTGAAAAAAAAAAAAACAAAAAAGGAAAACTCATAAGCAGCTGATGACCTGCTCCATGTAGATCAGTTACAGAGGAGCAACTGTGCTCTTCACAAAGGACTTTTGATGTAGGCAGCAGGCAAACAGTGATTTAAGACGGGCTGGGCTTGCGGGGTGGTGATGGCAGGGGACATTTGTGGCAGGCCTGAACTCTTTTGCGATTAGCTCAAACCATGACAGACCTCGGAGTCCTGCTCTCTGGGGACAAGGGTGTCTGGAAAGCCTGTGACAGTGGCTGGGTAGCCAGGGGATGCTGCTGAGACCCACTGTTGCCTTCTCGTCCCTTTACAAAACAGAGAGAGGGAATAAATGGTCCTGGTAGGGTGGATGCAGCGAACTAAGCGTAGCAGGCACTAAGAAGATGGTAGAGATTCAAACATCTACTGAGAAGAAAGGAGCTGTGAGAGCAGTGGGGAAGGAAAGGTCATGCAGAATGTCACGTTTTTCACTATTCAAATCTGTTGGGTCACAGATGCTTTCAAACAGCTCGTAATGCTTTACATTGGTTTGTTCAACTAAGCATTGCTAAAGCTTTGACCCGAGTTTAAATTTTGGCCAGAGACATAAGCAACAGCAGTAGCATTCAGTAAAAGTCTACTGTGATAAAGAGATATGCTGAACTCTATTATTTGTACTAGTAGAATTTCAACAGTGGGCTCTAGCTGCTCCTGTAAGGTTCTCACATGTATTTTGGAGAGAAAGGGCATATATATGTTGTCATTTGTACATGCCGTATCAACTGCTGTTCCTAATGCGTTCATCTGGCATGATTTTCTGTTCCTTTCCTTAAAATCTCCTTTTATGGCTGCCATGCAGTAGATCTGTTATTTTTAAACTACTGCATTTTTTTTTCTCTTAATACTCATCTGATTGTTCAAAGCCTGACCATGGACTTTCAAAATATACATCTGCATTTTTCCACAGCTTCATGCCGAGTTCATTCTAGATTTTTATCAGCAGAAGGATTTCAGCCTGGGAGGTTTCATGGCTTCAGCCCCAATGGCTACAGGTGGGAAGTGTTGATTCATTAGCGAGCAAGTTCGAAGGCTGCAAAACAACCTTCTGCCATGGCACCAAAGGCTGAGCAATAAGTTATCTGATGTACCGGACTTTCCAATGAAAGGCGTTTTTCAAGAAGTATCAGCAGTTTTGAACTGCTGGTATGAGTGAAGGGTAGTTTTTTAAACTGTCCCGAACTCTCCCCTCTTCTCACTTTTGCATTGCTGTTCTACTCTGGAAACTTCTTTTTGTTGTTGATTTCTTAATGCTGACGCTTTCGTTTAAGAGAGCTGCTCTTCACGGCAGCGCCGTGGCCGACGTGTAGTGGTTCGGCTCCGCTGACTTTTCACTGGATTTGCGCCAGCTTGTACCACCTGAGACAGAGCCCTCCCTGCATTTTCAGAATCAGATCTGCTGTATTTAGAAACAAAAATCAATTTCGACAGTTTCTTAATCTCGTTAGCTCTATAAAATCACGCAGCAGGGCAGGGAATGGCAGCTGGCAGGCATCTGTTACAGAACAAATTTTACCAGTGAATGGAACATCTCCTCAACCATCTGTTTGTAATGTGTAGAAAGAGGAATTACCATCACTGGTGACTTCAGCCTCAGAGATATTTGCTGGAGATCTCATGCGGTCATTCAAAAAATACCTTAGACGGTCATGCACCCTGCATACTTGAGACGAGTACTGACCTCATTCAGATAGACCAAAAAAAAAAAAAAAAGGAGTTTACAGGCTGAAGAATTAGCAGGTGGCTGTGCATAACAATGACCATATTAGGATCAAGTAGAATAAAGCATCAACCAAGGAAATGAATGACAGAAATTTAAATGCGTCAGTATCCCCAAACTTGACGTATTAGCATAACTGACTGGCAACAAAAATTAGCAACAGAAAGAATTGACAAAAACATGGGTTTTATAAAAAGATATCCACAATTTCACAGGCAAATTCAAACCAAAACAAGCCTAAAACTATTAGCCTAGATAGAAAGATATTTCTACTAAAGGAGATACAGAAGCAGTGATAAAACATGCAAGTACAAAATATGGTGGGAAGACCAAAAAGACATAAATTCAGTTAGTAAAGGATTTCAAAATCAGAATAGGAGCCTGATGTGAAAAGCCTACTGTCTGTTGCCATGGTTCCAACCCAGTGAAAGGAGGATGAGGCTTATCCAGGGGAAGCACTACATTTTGGAGCCACGCATGAGACTGTTGAGGTGCAACACAGCAACGCCATGCTGGTGATGATGTCGCTCTCCAGAACCAGGAGCAGTGAAACTCTGGCTCAACTAGTTTGTCTCTGTCCTGATTTGCTCTCATGTTTCTGGACCCATAGCTAGCCTGGAGCATGCACATCACTGCCTAACACAGTTGCAGCACAGCATGGTTTGGAAAGGTCCCATAACTCAGAGAGACATAGGAAACTCAGGAGTGAATCACAAAAATTATCTGAGGCTGGGAGACAAGCCTACCACTGTGATCCATCTACCTGCTGTGACCATCTGATCTATATTTCTGGAACTACTTGGTGACACTTTATTTTCCCTTCTCTTTGTGGCCGAAAACACCGCAATATAAACTCTTTCAGGCTTAGCAAATGAACATGTGGGTGAAACTTATGCATGACACATGGGCAAGTAGGCTAGACGTGTTAATAGCCACTATGCCCTAACCTCTGCAAACCTAAGGAGATTCCTCCCAGACAGTTTGAGGTGGCAATACAAGACCTGCTCTTCGTCTCAAGGCAGAAGGCATGCAAAGCCGGACTGGGGTCAGTCTGGTGGCAGAGGAACTGCACCTAACGAACGAAGGCTCGACGGTATTTAGATACATCTGCAGGTATCATATCATAAACAGTTAAGCTTTACTTGGTTGTTTTGCAAAAACAAAGTCCAGTATTTACAAAGCTCTGTGTGAAGGTACGTGAGCACTCCAACGAGCTTTGCTGACTCACAGCAGTGAAAGGAGACCACAAGCTCTTAAGAAGCGTATGTGTGGCAGGGGAGCTCTTGGGGAGCAGATGAGGTTGTTTATAATCATCAGAGATTCTGTCATTAGAGCTGAGCCCCTTTTCACCCACAGGGAAACAAATTAAGGGCAAGAGAGTTTGGCCACTGACCAGCAGGAGTCAGCAGGCACAGCCTGGTGGATGCTGTAGGAGGAAGGGTACTGCTGCTGGACTGCTGAAATTTTGGGGTGGGGAGGGGGAAATAATCCTATATTTTAGCATCTGAAGGCTGAAAGGTTTTGCAATGAACTTGAAGGTTCAACAGCTGTAGAGATGTCACAGGCTGCATGAGGCCTGCAGCTAGAAAAACAAAATCCTGTGGCATGGAGATCCTGAGAAAGTTTTCTTACAACTAAGGACATCTTCACATATCCAAGCAGCGGGTGCCAAAGCCACAGGCTTTCTAATCAGCCCTTGGCACCACACATGCCTACCCACCTTGCCCTGGGAGAGGCTTGCCCATGGCCAAGCCTTGCAAGTACCTTGCCATTAGGGTTGAGTACAGCCAACCCCACACGTGGCACCAGGGCTTCCCTGCTTGGAGCAGAGGGAATTTTAAACACTTAAGAAAGGACTTAGTGGAAATAAGCTGGCTGAGCAAAGAGCTAGCCCAGAGAAAATGTGGGAGACAAACCATGCCCTCACCCCAAGGCCAAAGTGTAGGGTTAACTCGGGATTGCAGAGCGATGCCTCCATCCTCGGGGAGTTTAGTTGCTTACATTTGGAAGCACTTACTTTCCTTCAAAGAAAAAAATAACCCAGAGGCCTGTACATTCCTCTTCTTTCCAAAATTACTTCTCTGATCTAACCCAGGGGGTCTGGGCTCACCCCACTCTGCAGGGATATGGGAAGACCTGGGATCATTCCTCTCCCAGCCCGAAGGGATTACAGCCCACTGTTTCACTTCATTTCAAACGCAACGCGTTGGGTTATCCCGAAGTGAAAATGCAGCAAGCCCCTCCTGCTGTAGGGTTTCCACAGCTCACAGCTGATTTATTGAGACAGAGGGAGAAAAAAGCCCTGTCATGGAGCAGCAGATGCCCTCACCCAGGAACAACCATGCGATCCACCATGTATGGCACCAAAGGAGGGCTGCGGGCCCAAAAGTGCATCTGTTCCCCACCACCACCCACTAAAGCAGGAATGTTATAAAGACACCACTTCTGCTTACAAACCCTGCCTCCCTCTAGCGTTAGGGTTCACTGGGGGTTCACTGGGGTAGGCAGCAAACTGCAAATCCCTGTACTCCCCACGTGGTACCTTAGACCATAGAAAGGCTGTATCATCACTGGAGCAGTTCCTTTAGAGGTGTGCACACTGTGCTTTCCTTCCTTTCTTTGAAAGCCGGCAGGAGCATTTAAAGGAAAATAATTCCTTTATCCTTTGCCTTTGCAAGTAGGATTTACCTTGTGTATCTAAAATTTCCTGTAGAACAAATGTAAGTCCTGAGTCCTAAAGCTGTGAAGCCAGAGAGGAATGTAAAGGAACTAAAGGGTGTGAAAGCCTATTGTAAAAATTAATAATTTTCATGTGTCTTTGAGAAAGATCATTTTTTCTGTTGGTTTCTTTATGCAATCACAAATGTGTTGCAAGCCAGTAGATAAAAGCAACAGGATTTACTTATTTTTTTGTAAACAATTGTTCCGGATTTGTTAGGTCTTGAGCTCCATACCTCCTATTGCTTCACTTGGCTTAAAATTGGAACTATTGCTCTTTGACCTAGGACTGATTAGTTTTTCTAGACTCTTGCCCTAGATGTTTGTAATACAACAACCCAGGTTATCCAATATCTAATTAAACGCAGGTGGAGCTTGAATTTCTTATGGGAAGACAGCAGAAACCATTTTGAGCGCTCTGAAAGAGAAAAGAGTGCGTTGGCAGGGAAGCAAAGACAAGATGGTGGGGAAAGCAGATCGCCTTTCCATTAAGGTCAGTAACAGTGGTTCTAGCCTCTTCTAGAGTGACAGCCAGTAGATTTACTTTGTCTTCTATTAGCAAATATATTCCTAAATATTAAACCGATCTTTATCTGTTGCATTGAGGATTTCTTTATGGGTGAACGGCTTTATCTGTAACCTGGATGCATCCCTACAGCCCTCACTTTGAAGATCTAGCTAGCTAATCCTTACCCACACCTGTTTTTTCTGAACCTTGAATGTATTTTGTATTAGGTTACTGCTCCCTGAAAAAAGCATTACATATCCCACCTTCTCCTGCCTGCAACTTCACCATTGATGCAGTAAATTTTTAGGCTTATAGTATAAAGGATACAAAAGCAAGTTCTTTGAGTTCCACTTAAATATGCAGCTACTTCTAAATAAGCAGAGAGCTGTCTTAACAAGTCTGTCCCAAGTGAACAGTTTCACACTCTGGTTCCAAACGTGCCACAAACTCTGTCACTGCGACCTTGTCTCAGAAACCAGTGCTCAAAAAAAGATCTCAAACTCTGCTCCAGATTATTAACTTGTGCCTCAGTTCTGCCCCCAGCTCTTGCATTTTTTAGGTATGTAACAGCCTTAAAGACAATTGATTAAAGACGTGATGCTTTCCTGCTGCCGGAGCGTAGACCTGGACACCAAACGGTCGATTCCAGCACCGCATTGTGAGCCATCCTCCCTGCTGCCTCATCTAAAAGGGTGCTGGATTTATACAGACATTACCATCACAGGTAAGTACGGCAGGTGAACACCCACGTCTGTTGGCTCTCAGTGGGCAGCGCATGCCTAACGCTCCCCAAGTCCCTTGACAACGTTATCCCAATCACAGGTACACACCTGCTACAAAACATGACACCCCTTTGTGCCATCTTTACTTGGATTGCCTCCTCAGCACTCTCCTTCTGAGTGTAAGGGAACAGCAAGAGGCATAAGGGCCTTGGAGCCAGCTAGGTGAAGGCACTACTGGTGGCGTGTCTTTAGCCGGCTGATGACTGCGAAGGGGATGCGTGAGGTGAGCTGGAGGATGGAGCTCACCATCTTGTTGCCAAGTGTCTCCAGCACAGCTAGTTTCAGGAGACTGCCCAGCCAATGTCCTTGAGAGAGGGAGGCCAGCGTTGACATTGGCCTTCTTACAGTAGCAGGACACTGGTGTCTGAGCCTCAACATGACCCTTATAATTTGCTATTGCATTGGGAACACGGAGAACACTGGCGATGACAGGCTGTACTTCTATAGGGAGGGAGTCATTCAACACCCATGGGCATCCAGCATGGACACTAAGCTTGCCCCCATTACCCTGCCAGTGGCCTCAAGCCGTGAAGCTCCCATAAAAAAATGTCACCACAGCTCCAGCCGTCAGCCCCTTGGGACCTCCCCTGCTCTGCGGGCTGGCCAGTGCACAGGGGTGCCCGCCTGGCTCACAGGGCACTGGCAGTACCGCCGCCACTCAGGGCACAGAGGCAAGGGCGCACCCCTTCTGCAGCCAGGGGCAAGGTCACCGTCGTCGCTGCTGAGGTTTTTCCTTCCACGCTCTCCTCCATCCGCAGGAAGCCTCTCCGATGTGACGGGGTGATGCAGCGCGGCGCCAGCCTGCGCCTCCCCCGCTTCTGAGAACCCCGGCTCTCACCACTACCGGCCTTCCGCGAGGCCAGGCACCGCAGCCGGCACGGCACGGCACCCGCCTGCTCTTTTCACTGGAATCCCCGGCTTTTGGCTATTTACATCCTTTTCTTAGAGAGAGACAGGAAGCCGAATGAATCAGAATCATCTATGGTTACCTCTGCCCCGGCCCTTACTGGGCTCCCAGCCTTGATGGAGATACCTACGACTGGGCTCATGCTTTGCCTGCTGCTGAGACAGGGACCAGGAGCGCCCCAGCCTGCTCCATCCCTCCTGGGGGTGTTGGTAGGGACCAGGAATCGTGGTTGCCCCGGGGAGCAGGGACCCCCTCCCCCGGGTCCCCCAGCCTTGCTAGCTGCCAATGCCCCCGCTGGTGTTTCCCATGGGAGGCAAAAGCGGTGCTGTCCTGACAGAGTCACCTGCTGAAATCAGGGAGAGGACCGGTCCCTGGGCAAGCCTGCGGCATCCCCGCCGCCACAGCCAAAGCCCTAATCCCAGGCATGCAGGGCTGTTTGCCGGGGGGAGGGAGGGAGGGAGGGAGGGGAGGATGCAGGCAATGTGCTTCACGGTAAGAGGGCCGGTTCCACGGAAAACTAAAAAGCAAGTTCGTTCCTCTGAACGAGCGAGCACGCAGCGTATGAAAACACCCCACCAGAGGAAGTGTATCCTTTGCTCTTCTCTCGCAACACCTGGCTGACACACAGGGCTAATCGCTAGCAAGTTCTGCCACGCGTCTTCCGTGGAAAGGTTTTCTTCCCTCCGAAACCTTGAAGAACAGGCAAAGAGCAAGGCAGCATCTTAAACCGACGCTTCCCCAGCAAGGAAGCAAACCCTCCGAGCGAGGACAGGGCGCTTCCTCCGCGCGAGTGAATCGGAGCTACAATCTCTTCTGCCCATCAGATGTGGGAGGCTGCCTCTGAACTCAAGTGATGCGTCTGTGGTGCTCGCCACTGCCCTGTTTTAAAGGACACCTCTTGCTTCAGGGAATCGTTCTGACTGCCAGAAAGCAACTGCAAGGAGAAAAACGAACACGGTATTTGGGCCGCCTTTGTCCAATCCTCCTGCCTTAGGCCTTATCAGCTGAGGGTCGGAGCTCAACCCCTGCCACCCTGAGACCAGCTGCACCTAGCTGCTGGGACCACCCGGAGCTGCTGAGACCACCCGGAGCTGCTGAGACCCCCAGCCCCGAGGCAGGTTTCCCACAGGCTTACAGAGAGGGCTCCCTGCTGCTCCAAATTCGTTTGTGAAATGCGTGTGGGGTTCCGGACACTAAATCGGGGTCAGGCATCTTCCCGGCAGCTTTATGGCCAGCCCTCTGCAGCGCCATGCCTAACGCTGTGGCATGTGAGGTGAATCGGGGGGCTTGCTGCGGGTTACACACGGTACCACAGGGGGGAACGTCAGAAGCCTGCGAATGGCACTTGCAGAGCCTCAAATGTTTCCTATGGAGCTCTGCCCAATGCCTAACGGGCAGCAGCATTCAGCTGAGCGGGGAAGCGATGCTGGGAAGCTCCGCTGCCACTCTGGGAAATGCCCTGTCCTGCCGGCTGCCGGTTCCCACTCGCTCTGCCAGACACAGATCCCAAAACTTTGTGCCGGCTCACGCTGCAGGCCTCAGCTCCTGCACGGGAAACCAGAAGCACTCAAGACTTCTGAGGTCCAGGTCGTTTTTGCCAACATAAAATATTTACCGGCATGCCCAGGAGGGCCAGAACAACGCACCCTTTGTGTCTCTGTTGAATCTGCAAAACAAAGCGTATGTCTTCTCTTTTCCTCTTCTTTTCATTAAGGGAAAAAAAGTATCCGTAAGCTACAGCGACAGAACTTCCAAAAAACCCCTCTCAAATCAAAAGAACCCTAAATTTGCAAAGGCAAGTACACAAAAGGTCAGGGATGCCAGAACTGAGACTGCCTGCTCAACACGAGAAGCAGCAGGCAATTGAAATAAAGGACATATGTCCTGCCCCTCTCACGGAGGGAGGACTGCATTCTCTGGCCACGTCGCACTGCCATAAAGTACCTGGAGAGAACAAATGGAAATATTTTCTTCAGCGGCAGGGGAGTGACAGGGAGAGGCGAAGCCAAGCAGCTCCGAGCCAGGGAGCTCTAGCCTGGCTGCAAGTCCCTCCCGCACCCAAACTCTGTCCCAGCGCAGGTCCCAGCGGAGAGAAAACGAAGCTCCGAGTCTGATTCAATATTGCCTTGTTCCGGTTTTACACCAGTTCAACTCCCATTATTTGAAAACAAGCAAGCCCTTGGCTCTAAAAGTCAGATTTTTTTTCTTTTTAAGGAAGGGAAAGAGGAAAGAGAAGACTCTACCAACAATCCATTACATGGAGGCATTTCACAGGAGCCGGGTTGCATAAAACCCGGCAGCAAAGCAATGGTTTTGGTCTTTCCTGAACAGATACAGCAGAAGATGCTTTTTATCAGAATCATATATACCAAGCTATATTTTTTTGGAACTTGCACTTAGACATATTTCTGCATTGTGAATGTAGTCATAACAGCTTGGGTTGTGAACTACTCGGCCCCTATACTAATTCTGAAACTAAATATCTGTGCTTACAAACAAACCCAAATATTCTGGCAGCCCAAATTCACACAGCTATACAGAGTGCACACCCTTTATTTTCTCAATCTAGCCTGCCTCTCGATAACCAACCACTTCATGAAAAAGGTACCTAGCCTGGAAATTCAGGCAAACTCTAGGATCCATACGTGTGCCAAAGGAAAGGCTTTGTTTCGAAGTTTCATTTGCTTCGTGGTTTCAGCCATTCGGTTTATCAGAAGGTGTGATTTATTAGAAAAATACAAACGGTGAATAGAAATTAAAAATCCCGTGACCTTTCACTGCAAGGAACAGCAGTTTCACAATGCATTCCTGATTAGAAAAGAACATCAAATGACCCACATGCTGGTAGCTGAGCAACTGCAAAGCTGACTCTTTGCAATCTACAAAATCACAGGATTTTTTTTGTTTTTTTCTTTAAAAAACATAAACAGTCAGTGTTCGTGTTCCCAAGTGGAAAAAGTGCCTGAGGACCTTATTTACAGACTTGGAAGGACAGGCTAATCCCTTGTCCTTGTAGCCAGTTTTAGGAACTTTCAGGTTTTTCTTGGCAAATATTCAACTGCAACAGTGATGTCTTGCTCAGGGTAGCTTTAGTCAACACGATTTCTGTTAAACTCACCTGCGGCGTGAATCGGGCAATTGTTTGGCCTTATTGCTACCAAACAGTTATTTTAAAGAGTAATCCTTACAGTTAACGAAATGACAGCGGAGGCCTTGGCGTAGATATGCACCAGGAAGAGAGCATTTTCTTAGAAAAGCATAGTTCTCAGTAAATGATAAACCACAGAGCTACTGCTGTGCACATTAAACCACAAAGCTATATTTATATAGAATTAAGGGTCTTAAATCCCACCTCCACCCCCATCCCCCAGCTTCTGCCATCCAAAAGCAAGGATTTTCAGATGCATATCTAGCACTTTGACTCCCAACACAACCTCCTGACCTACCCTATTAGGCGTCCACGTTACAGCCATGGGGAATACGAACTCTTTTTCCATATGACTGTTTAATTTAAGGCATCTGAAACGTCTCCACCACTTATTATTATTGATCTTCTGGGTTACAGTGGTGCCAAGAGGCCCTACCGTGCCAGCTTCATAGCAAAGTAGAAGTCTCCCCCTCACAGAGCTGCAGTCCAAAGAGACCACAGAGACACCAGGAGTCAGAGGAAGCAAGTGCTCTGATCCCAAACACGTACAGGAGGAAATAAATCAGTCTCCAAAACAAGCAAGCATCCCGATTCAGAAACACACTTTAAAAATGCCCACACTTAACCCTTCGTGGACACCTGTGGGACAAGCGGACTCCACCAGTTTCTGCTCGCCTGGGCTACGTGCTATGGCCCAGCCTCAGCCGGTGCTGCCACCAGCCCAGCCGGGTTGGCAGGGCCACCTCTGGCTCACTTGATTTTTCCAGCGGAGAAGCATGAACAGCCTTTACAGCGTGTTGGTATCTGAAGTTGGGTCCACGTGAGCTGTGCGGTTACAAAAACTATTTGGCAAAGCAGCTTCTGTCCTGGGGGCAGAGGAGGGCAAGGCTCATGGGACAGGACAGCAAAACAACCCATGGAGATGTTTTCCTATGCCTAATGCGACAAACTGCCAGTAATATTACCTTTGCAGCCTTTTTTTCACTATTTCAGATAGGCAAGAAGAAATATAAATTAACAGCGCTGCACCTGCACAGCACAACCCAGATCTGAGCTCCAGAGACACAGACCGTCCTCAGGAGAAAGAGGGTTGTGGGACACATCCAGCACTCCTCCAGGCTCATGCATGTCTGTCTCCTTCCCAAGGAAACCAGGGGGAGGAGGAAAAGGGCACACAGATCTTGTCCCAGCATAGCCTTCACCCATCACTGATGTGTCTGCTTGATGGTGGGAGTCAGAAGGTCGAGAGACTCACCTGAGGCTCTGTTAGCATATTATAGCATTTTAAGAGCATTGCAGAGCTTTCTAGGTGACTTGAAAGCCTTCTATTCAGCCCAGATCATGTAGGAAAGGTAGCTGAAGGCAAAGAGCACCTTTCAATGAAGCATTTATTGGCAAGGCTTCTCAGGAGTTAAGGAGCTGCGTGTTGCCATAAACAAGCCCCACTCTCAATCCAAGCTTGCAAGGACTTTGTTCTCCAGCTGACAAAGGGAAGTCTAACAAGCCCCATCTGGCAGAAGAGGCTCCAGGTGACCACAGTCAGACAATTTCTGGCCTCCACTGTTAGGTTTGTGTCAGGATTCAGCAATAAATCCAGCAGAATTGAAAGCTGTCTCAATACTTCAACAGTAAAAACCAAGATGCTCTTCACAGGGTTGTACCCTGTGTGCCCACTGGTTGTACCAAAGCCTCAGAGCAATTGCTGACATTTCCCCTGAATATATTCGCAGTTTTGGGCAGTTATTTGCTGTAAAATGACAACTGCCTGCATCATATTGGTACAGAGTAATGCAGGACATCCAAATACCAGTGGAGCAGGGCCTGTGAAAAGCTGCGAGTAATCGAAAAATCAGTTTCCCTGAGCCCTCTAGAGAGCTAACAGAGCTGTGATCACAGAGGACAGAAATTAAGAGGTGGTTACAGGCAGGACAGGGGCCATGTAAAAGCGTGACGTGCCAGCTCAGCCGGGCAGCACCTACCCACGGCCCACGGGCAGAGCTGGCTCAAGGCACAGCCCTGAGGAGCTCTGCAGTAGTTTAGGCCATAATCTAAATAGGCTCTGGGCACCACTGAACTGAGTAGTTACTAATTACTACCCTTGTTGGCTTGAGTTGGGCAAAGATTTCACGCACCCCCTCTCACCCTGTAAGGCTGACAGCTCTTGGGGGGAAAGTGAAAGGACTCCAGCGATGCCTAGGAAAAAACCAAAACCATTGGGTGACTCACTTTTGCATATCAAATATGATTATTTTGTATCTGTAAAGATATTTAAACCCACAGAGACTCCAACATCAAGTTCACTCACTTCACAAAGCAAATAGCAATTTCCCTCCTCTTAAGCCAGCTGATTTGGTGGGGCACCTGTTATCAAGGGGAGTCAAAACACGTGGGGCTGGGCTGAAGGTACAAATGGTTGTTTGACCAAGGCTGACCAAGCCAAAACATGATGTACTGCAGCTTCCAGGCTGCTGAGGAAAGAGGCAACCGTGGGTTAAAAGTACTCAAATGACCCAGTGTGGAAATACAAATATAATTCTGGTACCAATGAATTCTGTATTAACAACGTATTCACTGGCGGGAGGAGAGGAACATTTCTGTCACCTCTTGAAGGCAAGCGGGAAAGCAGCATTATGCTGGAAATATGAATACTGCTTCAGTAACCCTTACTATATCTAAAGGGGTTTCTGTTTGGGGATAATTAACTTTCTTTCCCTCCAGGCACTGCCTTATGTAAGTACTTTGAATAACAAGGAAAACAATGACTGAAATAGTCATTGTGCTCTGTAAGCTCACGTGCCCCACAACCTCTTAATGGGAAACACTTTGGACAAGTTTTATTCCCTGATGTGCACATGCAGCTCCCACTGAAGTCAGTGAGAGCCCCATTTATGCTTTTCCAAGAAGAATTTCACCCATAATGTTAAACTCCAATGAGCATGGAACAAATCCAAATTAGATATTGGGTGACTGGAAAAATGCCCTAAGTATTTTTAGACAGCAACCTGTAGGACACTCCAGATTCCTGGGTTTACTGTGGCTCAGCTCTAATTTATGAAGCAAGAGTCTGGCGAGAAGAACAAAAGCACATGGACGCAGCGATTGCACATCTCATGATCAGTTCTTAAATGGAAAAATGGACGAGATACCTGAGCTTGGAGTAAAACTGTTCCAGTCCAGGGAATACACAAACTGAGTGGGTCTCGAAATGTTTCAAGGCAATAAGATAACACGAAGGTACCACTCTAAGACTACATCACTATATATTACACAATTATTATTGTAAGAAGGAAATGCTCTTTTTTTTGGGGGGGGGAGGGATTTACTGAACAAGGGAATCCTTGTTTCATTTATTCAAAACAAATTAGAAGGGAAAAAACCCACCAAACAGACCAGCAATTAAGAGGTGGGGAGAGGATGAACAAAATTATTCATCGGGGCCACTAACGGCCCCAAAATTGTGTGTTGGATAGAGTACGGCACGGAAGCAGTCTCAGATGAGGGACCAACCAGTTCATGCTTGCCACTCAGATTACCCGGCACCTAAGACGAAAAGTTTAATTGCTGCATAAAATTAAGGAGGGGGTTCCAGTTTATGTCTCCAGATTAGCTGATGATATACTCTTGGCATTTCTATAACCTCAGAAACTTGCAGATATAAATTTAAAAGAGTGGCTTAGATCTGCAGAAACTTTAAAATGTAAGTGCCTGGGGAAGTGAGGAATCCCTTTTTAAAAGGAAAGGGATTAGGCAGAAGAAATGTGAAGAACTGTAAAAGGGAAAATATCAATGGAAGTGTAGTGAAAGCCTTCCTGATGAGATTAGTTTAGCTATAGAAGGAGTAAAAACACAATCACTGGATGCACATAAAATTTTACTAGGCTCTCATAGATGTCTCGCATCCTTGCTCGCAACCTTTTCTGGTTAGAGCTTCCTTTGTAACAGATGGGTAGGCACGAGGGAGCAAAGAACTGGTTCCCAAATGCTTCTCCTACCAAAAAAGTTAAGGCGTAAGACAGCAGAAGAACTTTTCACTCTTGAAAGAGGCGAATTTAACAAAATCTGCAATACCACGTGCCTTTTCAGCAAATCGTACCGGTTTTGCACAGAGCGGAGGAGGTAATTTTACCTCTTTGTTCAGGTACTAACAGATGGGAAGGCTGGGAGGAGAAAAGCTACCCAGCCATCTCTGGAAATTTTAGTGGCATCAACAAAAGTTTGGTTTGATTCCCCTCATAATAATGGCTCCAAATAATCCTTCCTTTCCCATGCCACTGGAGGTTCAAAGAAAATCACATCTCCTTGCAACTGCGGCAATCGAAAGGACCTTATTTGGATTCCTCCCCCCAGCTCCACTTTGCACTGAGAATACATGGCTTCAAGAGTGTTCACGAAGGGATTTTTTTCCTCCTCTGGCTTAAACAGTGAATGGCAGAGCTCCGAGTCTGAATAAACAGTGTGGGTGGTGACTGCTCTGTGAGGCCCATGTAAAGGATGCAATCATTTTCTGACTCTGTTCAGCATTAAATCATGTGAAACTAGCTTGATTACCACACATAACATTGACTCTGTTACAGACTATAACGTACCGTGTATCCTTCCCTAACTTTGCAGGGGAAAAAAATAACAATTAATTCTCCTAGCTTCAAGTGTTTAATTGTGTATAAAGTTCATTGACCTCACTAGTTGCTGTCAGATGATCTTGCTAAGGCCTGTGAAAAACATCCCAGGAATGCAGTGATGTGGGCAGAAACAAAGTGAGTTCATGCCACAAAATGCTTTAAATGGAACAAAATCAGCAACCATCCGGAGAGCCTGCACTGAAAACAGGACTTCGGAATAATCGCTGGTTTAACCTCACCTAAGCACGGCTAGTCCTTGAAAAGGGGCTATTATAAATCATAGCCTTTAAAAAAATAAATCCTTTAGGGATCCTGCATGTGACTACATGAAGTAACTTTGTTTACTGGGAAATCTCTGCAGCTGACTGGGAGTCAATGTTTTGGAATGACTGGAGAAACTGGGACACTTAGAAGATAAGCTGGGAAGAGTGGAACCTGTTTTTGTGCCCTGTCCAGTTCCCATTAAGGGCAACCATAGATAAGTCGCTTTGCCACCGTGCAACTGAATTTCTTCCTCAATAAAAATAGAAATAGGACTGCTTATCTACACGCAGACACGCAATGCTTTTTTCGAGGCAGGGAAGCCACTGTTAACGGGAGGAATTATCACATATTTGACACATACACGAGTACTCATGCTGCATCGTTTTTAACGTCTCTCTGAAATGCAGCTTCTGAGCTGTGTTATAGGAAATCTTTCCCTGAATGGTCCCAAAGAAGTGTGTTGCGTTGCCCATTTCATACGCTGTTACCGAATGAAAAAAATCAGCATGAATTCTGCTGGTAGTGCCCATTAAAATATAAACTGCTCCTCTTACGTACTTTTCACAATTGACCTGATTAGATGGCAGCTTTCATTAAGCCTTAAATCTTAGCACAAGTTGGAAGCACATCTGCCAAATCTCTCTCAGACTGCAAGGCCTTTGGGACAGAGACCTATGGGCATGGATGGCATTGTGATCATCCCCACTCTGGCCTCAGGGCGATGCAGTCAGATGAGCCCCATATCTCACTGGGACTGGAAGCAGTGCCATAGAGCTCACCCCGCTTCTGGTATTTTCATGGGTGCCTCCAGCAGAGCCTGACCATGTCCATGAAGTGCGACCAGGCAAGCATCACCACAGGGCACTTCTTCATAGACACTTATTTCCCATCCTCTCCTGTACTGCTCCCGCCGCTCCTTCCCTCCTCTCCAAAGGCTGATGTACATGAGGAGGGAACATACAGCTTGGCTAGTAGACAGTTACAAGGTGATTGAAAAGCTGGTCTGAAGTGATGACGTAGGAAATGGGCTTTCATCACATCTGGTATGTTGCCTGACAGCAGCTCTCAGTTTGCTGGGAGGCACCGTTGTCCAAATCCTTTCCAATATACTTCTATTATTTTGCATTTCTTATGGCGGCTACAGCAGATAAGCTCCTGAACAAATAATTCTGGTGAGACCATTTTCCATGTGGTTATTTGGTTCATTTTGGTGACCATAACCGGCTTGGATTATAACTTCTACCATCTGGAATTTAATCTTCTTCACAGACAGATAAAACCAGATAATAGCCATATTAAATTGTGGATTATGATTTCTCTTGGTATTAAGTTCTAAAGTCTTGCCCCAGAAGGGTATGGGATTAAGACAACCTACACTATTAAATGCACTGGAAAAGATGTAGTTCATAATTTCTCATATCTATTTTATCTACTCATTATCACTGATAATAGTGGCCTTAATCTTTTAAGAAAATACTCCAATCAAACTCTAACCAAAACAAAGTGTATGCGGGAGAAGGGGGTTTAATTAATTTTTGCTTTCCATTGCCCAGTTGCAAGTATTTGGGTGGGAGGGGGGCGGAGGAGGAGGAAAAAACAGAAAGTGTGATGCAACTTCATGTTTATGGGAAAAATATTTGGAGGACAAGATATCTATGAAATCAATGGGTTCCAGGCCTCAGCCAGCATTTCATGCTTTTCACAGATGGTGACATATTGGAATGTTTTCCCAAACAGCAAGAAGCCAAAATGGGGTTTCCGCAGCTGCAAATAGGTAAGAAAACTCTAACCCAGTTCCTCAAAAAGCTACCAAATGTCAAGCAATTTTAAGGTACTTTTGAAAGAAAACTGTAGTACATGAAACACATCCTTCTGGATTCTATTTTTGCTAATAACAGAGCAAAATACCTAAGCAGTAATAATAAGAAATAGGCTTCTGAGCAACACCCACACATTTAAAGGTACCACGAAAACTTGGGTTTAGTTCAATCATTTCCAAAGTTCAAGATAAATAATCTGTAACATAGGACTTCATGTAAGTGCAACCCTATTTTATTACCCAGAAAACTGTGCTCCACCAGAATAAACTGAGAGGGAATTCACGGGGTTTGCAGCTTGTCAGAAACGGAGAAGACATTAAACGTGCCTGAGGGGAAATACACATATATATATTATACACTATGCAATACCCAGGCACTAAGATTTCCTCTTACCTGAAAATGCCATTCTCTTTTGTTAGGACTTCAAAAATACAGCACTAGTAATCCAAGAACAGCTGGTGAAAACCAAATAAACCTAGGAAACCATCTGCATATCAGTTCAGCAATTCTTGCCACATCACTCCCTTTCTTCAGTTTTATTTCATGAAACCTAACGCAACCTGGAAGCAGAAGTTTTATCTGAAAAAATCGTGTACTTCAGTCACGTTTGACACTAAATAGCACCTTGAATCCTGTGCTCCCACCTCCTGCCTGCTGTTTAAATCCAAAATGATTTTAGCAGCCCACTAGCTAAAATTTCCTCGGACTAGCAACCCCTGCTTTGTACCACCCGAATGCTGCGTTTCTGGACTGTATGAAGAAGGGGGTTGTTACGTCTAACAGTTCCTGACACAATGGACAGCAAAAGCATGTTGAAATTTGAATTAAGATGACAAGTATTATCTATATATACATGAATAAAGACTTTTATTTATATAAGGTTAGTATCCTCAGATAGTATAGTGCTAGAACATTGTTTGGATACTGTTGCAACAGTATAATCCCGGCGTTCCCGTGGGATACGGCATGTGTTTCTATCCCTGGTGATTTATGAGCTATTGGACCTTAAAACTCTTGCTGCTTCTTTCCTCCAGCAACGTTTCGCTGGCACGGGTCCAGCTCTGAATATAGCCAGTCCACAGCCTTTGACTATTAAAAATATTCCGTGCCTGTTCATTTCGAGGTGAGGGTCCGCACCACCCACTCCGCAAAGCCCACTGCTGGACCGGCGAGGTCTGAGACAACCCCACCAGGTTCAGCAGCGCCGTCCTGATTTACACCCCTTCAGTATCTTATCCTAGATCCCACATCCATACGTTAAAGAAACACCAAAAGTTTAAAAACAAACAAACAAATCGGCCCCGCATTCCCCTTAAGATAAAAATGTGAAATGACCATAAAATGAAGGGAGATACTGCTGTCACTTCAAGGGGTGAGGATTAAAGGACTCCAGCCTCATCAGATAAGACTCTGGATTTTCTTGTCTAGCACTCTTGTTTTAATCCATTTTCCAGTTCTATATGAAATGAATTATGGCTAGATCTGCATAGCGTTTAAGGACATAAATCTATCCTACAGTGTATTTGAATTTAAAATATACACTGCCTAATATCCTTCATGCCTGAAAAAAATGGAAGCGAAATCTCAGGGGGAACAGAGCAATTACCTATTTCAGTCAACGTGTGAAGATTAGTCAAATAAATGGGCTAACAGGCCCACCAGCTGGAAAAATTAAACTGAAAGCCTGCTTCTGAATATATGCATTATATCACCCTTAGCCAGAACGGCTTTAATTATTCTTAAATATAGCAGCGGAATGAGAAATAGGAAAATCTTACAGCCCTTTTCTCCCACAATGGAGAAAGAGATGAAAAATGCCATCATTATAATTTTTATTGCCTTTAGATAGATGGGTAGTTTTCCGGGTCATGGTAATCCTTCTTGGCTTTTCATATCATCTATTTAGCCCGAGGAGCTAAAGAATTTTTTTTGAAGTGCTTGTGAATTCTGTCACTCATCCGTCATCTGCTGGGTATGGAAATAGCGCTGGGCCCATTTTGCAGGCGGGGATAAACACCGCTGCGTCGGTGACAAAGCACGACCGCCGGCTGAGCCCTCGCTGCCAGTTCCCTGCTCACGCTCTCAGGCCACTCAGAGGAGTCAAGAAACGTAGGCTGGGATGCATTTTACCTAGCTCGAGTTGTCTTAAAACTGCAAGTCTAGACTAAGCTAATCATGTAGATTTTTTTTCCTGGATGAATCATCTCGCTTCGCCCTACCTATTTTAGGACAAGATGAATCACCTTCTGAAAGTGTCTGTCTGCTGGATGCCTAATTTTTAGATATCTCAGATCCATCCTGTTCAGAAAAGCACAATCATCTCTAACTACTAAATAGTTAATAAATTCTATAATGAATCTATCTAAGGCTAGTAACATAAGTGTTTTATCTAGTGTTCTTTGACGGTAATCATAAAAATACCAAATTCTTAATTTTCGTAATCTCAACAATTTCTCCTGACAGAAGACAAACAAAAGAGCCACTACGTTTCAACAGAAAATGCTCGAAGAAACTATTATTTCATCAAGCACACTACACAATTGAAATAAAATCTCTCAGTGGAGATGGTGAGGAAGAGAATACAAACACATAATCAAACTTTGCAGCAAACATGCCTTTTTCTGTCATTCTAGCTCTTTATGCATGTTTCAGGAGGGGCTGAATTTACATCTGTATTTCCTCTCCAGTCATCTGCTAGATGGGCTCCTTCTTGAATATGTGCTGCTGCCAGACCCAATTTTGCCTGAAACAACAGAGAGCTCCTGGGTCAACCCCACTTTGATGCTACAGGTGGACACAAATCTCTTCTGCCCGTATAACCCTGTGCCTGCTGCTCACTCTACTTTTGGTGTCCAGTCCCAAAGAAGATGGTGGAGCTCAGTACAGATCTAGCTGTAGGAATTAATTGCTTTAGGATGACAGAGAGTTTCCCCTCTCGGGAAAACTCCCTAGTGAATTCCCACATGAGAACCAAACGCCTTCCAAGCCATCAGCTTAAAAATAACACGTTGGGTTTTGGAAAAAATGTAGTTCTGGGGGGTTTGTGTAGCCTCTGGTTTTGACCCTTTAAGGTTGCGCTGGTGGTGAGTTTTCAGAGGACTGCTCCACAACCGAGAAACTTCTGTGCAACCAGCTCCAGAAGTGGAGGCCTTAAGAACATCAATCAGGGTGAGATGCAGCCTGGTAAGACTTGGCAATGCCTCCAATGTACGTGGCAGCCCGAAAGGCCTCCGAAACCCAAGAGGCCCATCTGAGCAGAACTACAGTCAGACAAATAGCATCCCCACTCTCAAAGTGACAAGTGCCTCAGAGATACCAAAAGGCACTCACAACAGCAAGTCAACTGCCTCAAATTCAAACTGATGAGTCTCTATTTCATGACTGATTTCACTCCTATGGGTAATCCCCAGGGTAAAATTTCTCCCTGTTTCATGCCAAACTGCTACCAACAGGTTTTAGGGAGGTTCTGCATAGCTTGGGGATTTTTCTTCAAGTGTTTTAAAACCTACACGATGAAAAATAGGGTGACTAAAACTGAAAGCCTGGGCATTCTGCACCATTTGTTACTGCTTTGCCATAGAAAACTTCAGGGTTTCAGGGTCAGCGACTGGGAAATGATGGTCTCATGCTCACGAAGTTGCAGGTATTTAGCACGCTCCCACTACTGCACCATTAGTTCTCTGATTTCATGGGTAGCAGGAACAGAGGTGAGTTTTTTTCTTAAATCTGTTTCTCTACAAAATACCTTTTAAAACCTCCCAGCAGAAATGGACTTAGTGGATGCGCAGAGATCACAGAAGGACTTCTCCCCTAGTCCCAAAGTGCAGTTTCCCTACTTTAAGCAGTCAGCTGTCACACTGTTCAGTTCCAAAGCAAAGCTTCTGAACGTGACCTGATGTGATGCTCATGTTCTCAAGCCAACCAGCATACTGGCCGAAAAAGATCAAAGCTCTGGGAACTGTTCTTGTTGAGCTATAAGGACAATTTAAACGATAACAGCATCAAATTATTGCATTGCTGATTATATTAATGGAACAACTCCCTCCCCAGGTGTCAGGGCAGAGCCAGTGGTTATGGGTGAGCCTGAATATAGCTGTACTTCTTCCCACCAACCTCTAACCTTGTAGTATCTTCTCAATATAAATAGCTGACAAAAACACAGATGCTCTTGAACCTTCCTCTACTTAAGCACTGAAATCCAGGAAAGAGATTATATTACGTTTTACCTTATGATAAACTAATTCCTTCTCAGAATGTCCATTCCAACGCCAGGTTTGTCAACTATGCCACGACAGTTAGAAAAACTGTTAGTAAGCGTAACTTACTGGTAAGGAAGTTATTTATCTAAAAACACAGCAAGGAGAGGGTTATAAACTCCAAAATATTATGACACAAGTTCTTCTAAGACATGTATGTAAGTAAAAAGTGAATAAAGGGTGGTAAAACTGAAGGCACTTTCCCTATTCTGGGTGACAAGATTATTTGGGATTAACTTCTGTATTGGATGGATGACTCTGAGTACACTGTGGGTAAGAAGGAAATAATACGCATTTTTGTGGCTACAAACACTAAACCAAAAAACTAAACTGTCTGGCTTTATATTGCTCAAACACAGACTTGCGGAAACACTGCTAAAGTTTTGTTGGTACAGACCATGGTACTAATCTTGTCTCTTTCTGTTTCTTTATCTCATGCTTTATCTTCCCTTTACTTTCTACTTTTTCCCCTTTTTCCTTTTCTCCCCCTCCTTCTCTCCCCCTCAGCGTTCAGTGTCTTCCTGTCTCAGGTAGAGCAAGGTCGTTCAGCAAGGAAATCCTGATGCAATCGTGATGCTTTCCTGTCACCCTTCGTTACTCACTAAGGCTATAAAACCATAATGAATTATATCATTACTACTAAATAATTTCTGCACAGATTAGATTTCAATAGCCTAATCTTCCCCTTTTGCTTCATTTAAAAAAAAACACTTCCTTTTTTCGGTACAGCACATGGAGGGCACAAGAACATCTACAGCTGATCTCTGGACATCCTCTTTTTTTTCCTGCACTGCTCAGGCTGCAGCGGTGGCACCCCGTGAGGCCACCTCGGTGGCATAAGGTGCTTGTGGGGTATACCAGTGGGGCGGTCCACCCTCCCATGCCCCATTGGCACTGTCCCCTCTGGTGGGACACTGGCCGTTGAGGTGGGTGGCTGCTTCCTGAAGCTCCTTGAGATGATGGAGTGCATCCCCCTGCCTCTCTGTACCCACGAGTGGGAACCACAGCTTTGCTGCCAGCAACACGCTGCTGCACTCAACAGGAGGGCGGTGATGTCCTCACCCCAGGATGTAGACAGAGATGGGGTTACCACGGTTCCCTGGGGTATTTGGCAAATAACCCAGACCTAAATAATCCAGACCTCAGGGGGAGCTGTGGGTGGAGAGGATTTTGAAACTCAATCCTAGGCTAGAAAACGCAGATCCTAACATCTCCTCTCTATTTGCCCCCTGCGTAAAGCTGTAGCCACACTAAGGTCGGCAAGATAAAAGGAGAGAGACGTACATACTGCGCCTACTGCTTCCCCCTTGGCACTCTCCTATCGCTTCCATACTCATTTCCATCTGTGCAAAGTGCATGTAAAACAACTTAACCCCTTGCCAGCCGGACACTAAACCCCGGGATATGAATTGTTCTCGGTTCCTGGGCCTCCTTAGGTACATAAAAGCCGTGGCTGCGCTTCAGGAGGCGACTGAATCGCAGCCTTTGTGTGCCGGGCGCAGGGGAAACGGAGCCCGGCTGTGGGCATGTGCCAGCCCCCACCGGGTAAGAGCTGGCATTGTCTGCCTGACGAAGTGTCGACATTTCTACCAAGCAAGGCCAGTAAATTTTCAATGGCATAATCAGGCTGTACGTAGTAAAATAAACAAGTCCAAATTTCCTAAAAGCGGGAAAGTATATGATAAAAACACACAACAGAAAGACCTGGGTACAGCAAAGGGCTACAAAGATGATTAGGGGATTGGAGCATCTCTCTTATGAGGAAAGGCTGAGGGATTTGGATGTCTTTAGTCTAGAGAGAAGAAGACTGAGGGGGGATCTTATCAATACTTATAAATACTTAAAGGGAGGGTGCCAGGGGGATGGGGACAGTCTTTTTTCAGTGGTGCCCAGTGATAGAACAAGAGGTAACGGGCACAAACTTGAACATAGGAAGTTCCATCTAAACATGAGGAGGAACTTTGTTAGTTTGAGGGTGGCAGAGCACTGAACAGGCTGCCCAGAGAGGTGGTGGAGTCTCCCACTCTGGACACATTCAAAACCCGCCTAGACACCATGCTGCGCAACCTGCTGTAGGTGACCCTGCTCTGGCAGGGGGGTGGACTAGATGATCTCCAGAGGTCCCTTCCAACCCTGACCATTCTGTGATTCTGTGATTCCCAGCCTGGGCAAAGAGTAGAGAGGGTAAAACTTCCAGAGCATCCTTGAATGCCGACTTTTAGAGCATCCTCAGCTGCAGCAGCCAGTGCCTAAGGATGTTCAGTGCTGCAGGGCATCACCCAGGGGTGCTCGCGGGGGATGTGCTGGGCAGGCGGAGGGTTTTGAACATGGCAGCTCTATGCAAAATAGTCTTCTCTGTGTCTTGTTTCCACCGGGCATATGTATCTCCCTGTCACAGAGTAGTGAGCGTACACAACACGGCAAAACTGAAGAGGAGGAGCCTTACAACGCAGCAGTAATTCCAGTACACATCTTCCAAAGAAAGGAAGAAAATAACTTGCAGTCTGCCACGTCAAAAGGTCTTTCAGCAAAGTTTTTCCAGCTACAGTGAGATACATATAACTGCATATTTACAGTTAAGACACCAGGGAGATAATCTATGTACATATACTTCCAAAGTACGTTTGGACAAGAACTGGAATTTTCCTCTGCAAGTAGCATAACAACTAAATATTTAAATGGTTGGAAGGCCAAACAATTGCAAACAAGTCAGTAACAACCATATTTCTCACAGTTCCTGATATCGCCCACGAAGGACAGCTGTAAAACAGGGCCCAAGTAAGCCCAAAATTATTCCTTAAAAATGAACATAATAATTAATAAAGAGCTATATGGAGTGGAAATAAGTACACCTCCCTTGGAAAATCTCCAAAAAGACAAGACCAGTGCTTTAGAGAGCTCACCATTTTTTTCACGTACCAATCACCAAACAGTTCTCTGATAAACTGTTATTGCAAACTGAGGCTTGACGGAGTTTTGGACTAATTACATAGTCTTATGTCAGAGACAGACTCCTAGAAGAGCCTTATACGGGTACCCGGCATCTCAGCAAATGCACCCAGTCCCGTCTGCTCCACTGATGCTGTGCCCTGCAGGCAGTTCGTGATCGCTGGCGCCTTAACGAGCCCACGCTTCGCAAGTAACGACCGACCAGGCTGATTAGAAACAGCCAGCGACGTTTCCATGTTTTGTGGTGAAAGGCCGCTGTCCTCCCCGGTGCGGGAGGGAGCTGGGTGCGGGGGGCATGGGGAAGGACACCATGTGAAGGAAGAAGCGAAGCGCTACAGATGTCCCGCTGGGACAACGCCGCAGTGTTCCTGCTACATCCCGGCAAAGAGGAACACAAGGGCGAGCGCAAACGGGGTTTGTGTGCATTCAATGAAATTGTTTTTGTATACAAAGAGGATTTCAGCTGCTGTGAGGCAGATGGAAGGCGCTTTTGGCCGCGCTGAAATGTCTGGTACTGCCTGCGTTCGGAAGCATGCGTGGGGCAAGAACAAAATACACTACTGTGCGATGTAAGTTGTCTGGTAAAAAATTAATTCAGCACAGAGCTCTCTGAACTACGGGAAAACAAGGGGGAGTGGATGGCTTACCCTGCCGCTCTCCTCTTTCTCCCAGAAGAAAGAGAGCTGCTCACACCATTGGTCACGAACCCGGGCAGCTCAAAGGAAGGTGAGGGGACAGCAAGTGTCAGAGGGCAGCAACAACCATGAGAAACGTCTGTTTCAGAGCAGAGTGAACAGGGAGCAGCTACAAACGGGCAGCCTTTGCCTTGGGCAGGCCACCGCTCACCTCCTTTAGTCACCGGTGGCAGCAGCTCCATCCTCTGGGCTGGGGGGAGGTGTGGGCACCTCCAGCCGGTCACCACAGCCCACCCGTCCTCTGCTCCCCTCTCCCCCAGGAGACGAGGTGCTTCTGCATGACTTCCAGGGTGGCACAGTGACAGGTGAGCCCAAAGGGAGCCCCACTTTCAGAAAGTTTGAGAAGCTCTTTGCTAGACCAGCTAGTTCATCCTACTAGGGTGATTGCATCACTTAAATATCTGATTTGCTAAACTCTTTAATTGGACAAGTGTTTTTCTATTGAAATTTGCAGGTCTCCGTAGATCATTTACCTTCCAGTACCCCACGCCTGTTAAAAATCTTTCTCCCAGCCCGGTTTTGTATGGTGCTAATGTCAATCCACATCAAAGTCCACAGGAATTCTACACATGTGAATCCAAGTTTAAGCAAGAAAAAAAAAAAAAAGGGCTCAGATTTTTATTACGTGAATTTTATTGGAACATTCCCTTCATGTCCCTACATACAGAAGAGCGTCTGGATTCAGTTACAGCTGCATTTACTCCCACACATCTGCTCCCTTATTGTTATAGTTACCTTTTCTCGAGGGATTTAAGAAGCTACCCCCCCCAAAAAAAAAGGCCCTTCACCTTTAGGTCCATGACGACGAAGATCAAAAAGCCTTCAGCATTCCTGTACCGTGACATGAATTATGCTTTGAAGCTGTTTAAAAATTGCTTTTCTAATTTGAACGCTGCCGTTTGACCGCTGGGTTTCTAACAGCGGTGTGCAGCAGGGCCAGTGCCCTTCCTCTCCGTGTAGGTGTACAGCTTGTGTTCGTAAGGCACAACAACCCGTCTGTGAGTGGCGTTTCACTGGAAGGGACGTAAGGCAAGGTATAGCGGAGCTCCCTAGCAACAAACGTAGAAACAGAAAAATAAACTTTGGATGCGCCGGGTTCAATTGATTACACAAGCTGCTGGGCTGGCTGCGTGATGGAAAGCAGCAGGAGGACAGCCCCGAAGGGGGCCGAGTCCGCCGATGGAGGGTGTCAGTGGGATTAAAGGTACCCAGAACATTGAAACATAAGGTCCCAATCGTGTCAAAAATCTTATTTTAATAGAATAATACAGTGTGAGGTGAGATATTTCCCTGCTTCCCAATTAGGCTTATGTGCAGAGCCTCCGTGAGGCTGTCAAGACCAGATCTTATCGTGGTCTCACTGCAAAGACGAATTCCCCTCTGGCTGAAGGCAGGAGCAAAGTTCTGGTTTATTTCAGCGCTAACGAGGGTGGGCACTAAATGCATATGTTGATGAACCTCAATGCGGGAAGGCAGATGAGGATGCCAGGGCCGTCAGGGATGAAGCATTGCAGCAGCACACCTAAACACACACCGTGGTGGGGGGCACGGGGGGACGGACACTTGGGCAAAGTGGGGAGAAAGGAGGAACCACTGAGCTCCTGCAGCAGCTACAATCGACCGGGCTATTGCTGACATGTACAAAAAAAAAACATGGTCCATTTTGGATTGTTCTCATTAGCTGGTTAAGGCCAGCTAGCGCGTATTTGGGGTTGGAGCTTGAACTGATTCAAAGTCAGACACCGGCTGCATTTTCTATGCAGGAAAACACAAGCTAGGTCCCAGAATTGGTCATTTTCCATGGAGACAGTTTAAAATGTTCAAGTACGGATGGACATGGTTTAGAAGAACCAAACCGGCGCATCAAGAAAGATGTGCTTGGCAGGGATAAAGGCGAAGACAAGGGGAGGCACAGCCTATCTCAACTATCCCCTAATAACCTCACTAGTGACCTAACATTACTGGGACCTGAAATGGTGTGGGCAGACAGGGGTGCAGGCTGCGAGGCTGCCTTTGCCCCAGCCAACGCGCAGACTGCCCGGGGAAGATGCTAGAGAGTCTCGACGGCAACGTGCGCGTTATCCTCCCAACCATACAGTAGCAGTCCTATCTGAGTCCGGTAAGTAAGGAGAAACAGCGTATTCCTCAGCTTGTAAATTAATTTAATTCCTGGAGTGCACTCACAGAGTAATGCCTGAGGCTTACGAAGGCAAAATGGAGCGAGAGACAGCACAGTAGTCTCTGGAGAGACATACCAGCTGTTTCACGTCCTGATGGGGGGTAGGGTGGAAAACAGTTGCATACGGTCTGCACCATCTACTTGAAATGAGAATATTTTCCCCTTACTTTCCCATACTATTTAAAAATCATATACCTGAATAAATATAGGAAATCAGCAACTTCACAGAGATGCATTAAGTCCAAATCCTGCAGTATACCTCTGAGGTGCAACGCTGAAACAGAAACAGCAGCCTTCTCCTCCTACAGAGCATTACCAAGAAATAATGATTCTCTCTGATGAAGAAACAGATTAAAAGGGAAATTAAACTGCAGATTTAATTTCAGTAGTAGTGCACCCAAGTCAGCTCATAAATAAGCCAATCTCACCATCTAAATTAGGCATCAATAGAGAATTAGTGTCGGCCTTAGGAAAATTTTAAGCCTTAAGAAAAGGAAAGGGTTCCCCTTTCAAATAAAAGTCTATAATCAACCCTCTCAAAACCAAAGATGGTTAGGGGCTGATGGCAGGCAAATTTAATTTAATAAATATGTAAAGGGTTTTCATCTCACTGAAGGGGCAGGGTTGGCCCCAAAGCTGAGATTCAAATGCTCCTAAACTTTGTGGAGGTCTAAATTTACATGCAGAGATTGTGACTAGCCCAAATATTTTTAATAAGCTGTATCGAGAGCCTGCATGCAGATACCTTACCATACCGAGACACCTCAGATGCAAGGCTCTTCTCTAGATCCTGAGCTTCAGCTTCCATAAGAAATCCGCTTCCAAAAGCTTGCAGTAAGTGCTAGGGGTTTCTGTTTTGGCATCCTCATTTCTGCCTCCCAATGAGTGGTGGTTTGCACAGTACTTGAGTCAGAATATCATGTCTCCAGCTCAGCTTGAATCAGTCAGGTAAGGCACAATGCAGCTGATCGCTTAGAGCACATAATTATAGCATCCCTGAGCTGCTCAGAGGATGCTGGCACTGACAAAGCAGGAAAGGCTAAAAGCATCATATTAAAATGTCATAAAACATTCATTTTGCATGATTAGAGAAACCGGTAATTAGCATTTTTCTTTTAGTGCTTGACTTTTTATTCCAGCTGCTCTAATCCAGCTTCTTTCTACGGCAATTATTGCCAGTAAAGCTGAATTTGGCATTCTTTTCATGTCCACTTTAAAACCTGCTCTGTAATCTGTCAGCTAGGCAGGTCTCAGATGCAGTATTTGAAGATAAGTGAGGGTGGTTTTTTTTCCCCATAGTCAAATTACTTTCGTAGTAAGCTTCAAATGCTAAACACTGAATTGTAGGAATATGTCCATACTCTATTAAACAAATCATATAAATATGTTTCATCTCTGTGAGTCTAGATTGATCTTGCCAAGGCTGAAGCTTTGTGTAAAAGGACTGACCCCAGGAGTGCATATGTCAAGCTGAATTAAGGAAAAGCAAAAAAAAAAAAAAAGTACAGCCGTATCTAAACTTCCTAAGAATAATAGGATGTTGATTAAATTGTTAGAAAGTTAAATAAACAAGTGATTTTTTTTTAAACTGTCCTTTGAACGCCTCAGACTTTCACTCGCCCTGGCTGTCCTGAAGGTACGGAGGAGAAACAGCCCATTGCCAGAGGGCATGCAGATTTCAGGAGGCAGTGCTCCGTCAAAGCTTTCTGAGTGACATTGGGTAAGTCACTGAAGCCTGCGGCACTTTGACATCTCATTTCCATCAAACTAATTGAGTTGTTGTAGGAGTAAATAGAGAACAGAGCTTTGCAGCAGAAGGGCAAGCTAACGTCTGCTTCAATGGGTGAGGCAAGCGGCCGCCTTGCTCTAGCAAAGAGCCGCGCAGGGGCGGTGGGCTGGCCTCTTGGAAAGCCAACGCCAGCGCCATCCTGCTGGGAGCACAGCTAGAAAACCTGGATCGGGAAGCACTGAGAAACAAGCCATTGCAGGGCTCTGGCCGGGCACCGTTGCTGCTAGAGGTATCAAGAGAAAAAGACAAAAGCTAGCAGGTATCCCCAAATCTGGTGGCTGCTTCTGACCATGAGAGGGTCGCACGTTACTTGCTGCAGACTCAGGTAACATTGCCAAGTCCGTGCTACAGGTGGAGACGGTATGCTTTGGAGGCTAAAGCGGTCATCCATCCTTGCTCTGCTTCTGAAGGTTTTTCACCCAGGTATCACTTCCATCCGTCTTTAGGAGAGGTATCCCGGCTCATGTTCTGCAAACATTCACTTCCCTCAGGAGACAACTGCAAACCCTAAAAGCTCTTAACCTACAGGAGAAAGATTTCCTTGGCACTTAAGCTAAATTTTTGCTTTTTCAGTGGCATTCTGCCCCTGCTGAGCTCTTGCCATCAGTCCTCATTACACCAATCCTGCTTACCAAGAGTCAGTGGCTCCGGCCACCCGTGAGCTATACCGCCTCCACACCACTGGAAAGCCATGCACCATGCCATGGAAAGCCAACGTGGCACCTCACTCCAGCCACTGTCTCCAGCTTCCCAGCAAGTGCATTACCTTGGGGACAGCCTCATGCTCACCCATGTACATAGATTTTGGACTGGAACTGGCTTAACCTTCAAGCTGCCCTTGGTGGGTGAGTGGGGTGAGCACAGGACTGTCTGCATCCCCCACACTGTGACCCACAGCCACTTAGAAAAAACATAGGCATCTTTCCTCATACATGTCTTTTTAGCGCTCCTCCACTAACCTGCTTTTGTGCTTTCCTGAACTCCTGCAGAGCTATCAATCTCTTTCTGACAAAAAGCGTCAATTTTTCCAATTATAGCAAAGCTGTACAGGAATGCAGTAGCATTTCTTGGCTCATTAATTATTGCAGAGAGATAACCCCATTTTTCCTCTGTTGTATGATTTACGAGTTTGGTTGTCGTCTCATATTAAATATCATAGGTAGACATCAACTAGCTAAACAGAGATACTCTGATTTCCCAAAAACAATGCCTTAGATATTTCAAGTTCTAATCGCCTTTCTGGTGCCACACAAATTCCTAATTAAAAAAGTAACTACGAAATGCTCTTCTTCAATATGTTAATAAGAAACCTCAGTATGCCTGCACACTGCCATAGAGCTCTGTAATATTAGAGAAACTTAGAAAGGTGCTTGTATTAGTTTTACTTCCTTACAAAGGGATCTCGCCAGCATTTGAGGAAGAAAAACATGAAAATCAATACCAAGAAACATAAACACAAACAAGGAAGATATTAAATTAAGCCACATTTGAAAAGTTCTTACTCCAATGAGTACATGATGTGCAGCCAAAAACCTATTTTTATACTACAGAAAGTATGTAAGTGAGCACATCTGCAATAAGCTTCTGTGGGAACATATACCGGGGATCTTGTTCACAGAACGTACACAGGTGCGTTCACGTTTAGACGGCGGACTCTGGAGCATCACGAGCCACCCATGCCTTCTGCCCACCTTCCCTGATACACACAGCGTTGGAAAATCGGTTCAGCCTGAGTTGCCAGCATTTGCAAGATCTCTATACATACGGCTGTGGATCTTCCCATTGCCTCTATGGTTTTGCTTGAAAGGGACTGTGATTTCCAGCACACCATTTCCCCCCCTGCTATCTCCCTGCAGCACGCAGGCAAAAGTAACTCTCTTTGCCAAACTGAATCTCGTGCCTGGAGAACGTATCTGAGGAAAGCGCCTGCCTTGCTCTCCTTGGCCACCCCCTCTCCTTTTGGGAGCCCCGCACGCCGGATCAATACGAAGGGCCCCCGTGTTGCAAACGGCTTCCCAGCAGCTGAAATTATTCCAGCAGAGCCGATGGCAACGCAATGCCTGGGGGAAACGGCAGTTCCTGACAGATACCATCTCCTGTCTTCAGATAGGATGTCAGCAGTGCTCTTCGTTTATCTTAGCGAGTGATAAGACGAAGCGGCTAGGTGATGTTGGACCTCACAGGAGAAACCTGAAGAGCAAAACTTTCACGGCTGAGCAAAACCAGTCCTTTTTAGTCACTCCTCTCTTTAGCTCGCAGAAATGGCGAGCTCTGTAAATGTTTTCAATAGGCTGCAATTCCTTTTTGTGCAATTATAAATATTTTAACATATGACATCAGTACAATATGTTTTCATTGTGTTTAGATCTCTTTAATTAGGATGGGGCCCGAGTTCTCCTTGCTGCCTTTGGTACTTGGACTTGGCAACCAAATTTGTTTTGTCTCAACGTACTGTTCTTTCTTCCAGTGCAGAAGGAGCAACGCGCACTTCTTTTTTATTTATTGTTCTTGATAATTGGCTTCGTTTTCAGTCAGAACTGATCTGATCATCATGGAAAAAGAAATAAAACACATAAAAAAACCATTAAGGGATATTTATCTCCAAGTTAGAAGGGTAGTGAAAATAACCAGAAGGATGAGATAAGTGGTATTTCTAATCTAAAGGATAAAATCCCCACTTAAACATCTACAGACGATGATACAGCTTTCAAACGCAAGTATTTATGTCCTTTTATTTCTGGACTTTGCACTTAATACGGTGGTTAATTTATAGCAAGCAAAGGCATAATTTACAAGATTGCAATAAGCCAGGAGCCCAATCCCGATACGAAAGAAGTCAATGACACACCACCCGCTCCCCCGCCATCACACGGGCCATAGCTGCACGCTGGGTCACACCTGGACAATGTCACCAGCCGCAGCCCTGGGTACTGACTGCAGCAGGGCCACCCCAGGTACCCACCACCCCCTTCCCCTCGGGTGAGAACCAGTAGAAGGTCCCATCCCACCCAGCTGCTCCAAAAAGCCCTCGATGCCCTCCCAGCGCACCAAGTCCCACCACCCCGCAGCTGTGCTGGGAAACTCTGGGATTATTCATCCCGCAGCTGGAGCCCTTGTGCATCGCTTCATAACATGAGAAGTGCCAGCGAAGGGTACTTTCCATGGCTTGTTTGATGTTTCCTGGTAATCGCTTCGGTGACAAGCGGGCCCAGAGGTTGGGCAGAGGGGGCTGCTTTGCTGGGGCTTAGGTGAACGTCGCGTGGCAGGCGGGAAATTTCTGTTTGGGTACATCCGACTACCAGAATTAGTGTGCAACTTTTGCTTGCTTATTTGTGGTCATCGAAATTGCACTGCTACACCGCATTATTAGTCAGGGCAGATACTAAAATGATCAAATCGCTAGAAGATGGAAACAAGCTAGTTAGAGCGAAAGATTACAAATTAGCAAAGTACACAGAGTAAGAATGCAACTCCCTTTGTGAGCCAATATGGCAAGGACAACCGGTTTTTTTTTCCCCTAAGCAAGCTAATAAGGAATGTTAAGCAGGGCTCCATTTGCTCAAGAGAGAGTGGCTTTTTAAGCAGATTTAAGTGTATTAACTAACATACCAAGATGCTTTATGAGAAATCCTGGCAATAGAATTACAGAGGTTGACAGCACTTTTGAAGTGAAAAATTAAATCATAACTGGTGTGCCCCATTTAATCCCATTCATTTCAGTCAGTACGAGAGCAAAATTTGTCATAGAAGAAACAAGAACTGAACGAACAGGATGCTTGTGGACTTTCTGGTTCTTTCCTTGATGTCTCCTAGGGGCATACAGAGGGAGTTTCATCCTGCGATTCAGCCAACTGGCCAAAGGTTGCACATATCTGGGTCTGATTCTCTGCTCTCTGCCTGACTCTGGGCACATCAACTCACGGGCAGATCCAGAAAAGACAATCATGGGCATTTAAGCAGGACACAGGCTCCATGGGTCCCTGTAAGACCTGCAGCGAGAACCAGAGAGACCAGCTTGGCACCGCGTAGCCCTGGAGCCGGGGGAACTTGCTGGGTCACCACAACGTTACTTTTCGAAGCTGCCTAACCCAAGCAGGTAGGACCTATTACCTGTGGTGCCAAACCAGTAGAGCATGCTTAACCCACGCACAGGACCAGCCTCCCCCATGTAACATAGCTGCTTTCTTTTCTCTGAACACATAGCAGTAGCCATCTCCAGGCCAGCAGTTAACACCTATCTAGGGAATGGCTTTCTCAGTCAGAAGGCTTTCAAGGTTTCCACCACCAAGGAAAGCAGCCTAACCATCTGAATGGGGGCTGTCCTCCTCAGCGGGGAAAAGAGCCCAAGCATGGAAAAAAAGGAGATGACATGTTACAACCTCACATGAACACCAAAGGCTAAAATTCATTACCCCATACAAAGCACCTGGGAAATCAAAGCTTACAGTGTGTCCTCCTGCAGAAAGAATGACAGTGCTTTGGAGGTAACAAAAATACGTGCTGTGGGTCTCTCTGAATTCAAAAAATATTTTATGTATTTTATTATGCAGCACTAAATGCATGAATACAGCATGTGAAAGTACTGGAGTAGTAACATAAAAGAGACGGATATTTAAGTTTAGAAATCTCCAACTGTTACGCAACTTACATCTTTTTTTCTTTAAGGATAAAAATTTGCATACAAAAGAGAGAAAATGTTTGGGGGATAAAAATAAGGAGGAGGAGCAACACGATCCTCAGTTCAGATCTTCCTTGAAGTTTTGAAAGAAACCAGGAATGAAAGCAAAGGCAAAGCTTCCAACGATACCATAAGTTACTCAGTAAAAGTCTTTAGGAGCACATGTCTTTGAAGTACCACGGGGGAAGGCTCAATCCTATTACAGCCCTCCTGAGGAAGTGTTAATCTTCTAGACAAAGAAACCAAGGCTCACTTTTTATGAACTCGCATGTATTCTTGATTGCTTCTGGCTTGGTTTATTTGTTTCTTTAAGGCTCATCAAACCCAATTTTTTTCTGAACCACTAAACCTACAGTTCAAGTCAAAGGCAAATGGAAGCTGCTACAAAACATCAGGATGCTTTCTTTTAGGAAGGGTAAATTTATGGGCCTATACTTCACCATTATTGATGAAATGCTGGCACTGTGGAAATCAATAAAATAGCGCATTGGCAAAAATGGCACTAAGATTTTATTCTTGATTTAGAAATTGCTGGCTATGGCAAAATAAAAAAAAAAATGAAGAGAAAAAGCATGTTTTGCAGGTTCATAAAGAAGGATGCAAGGAAAAAGGCAGAGTGCTAGGAGATAAGCTATATTGATAAAATGTAATCCTTTTATGTTGGAATTAAAAAGGATTCAAGGTTTATATTTCTGGTGCTTTAGACTACATTTATCACAAATAAGCCTAAGTTAGTATAACGTGGTGGCACAGTCTGTTGGGAAAAATTTACAAATCAGCCCCTTTATTAGGATTACAGTTATTACCTTAAGGGAGGGCACTCAAATCCAAACTCTGGGCTTTTTTTTTATCTTCTAGAGACAGATGAACAGCTTTTGGTTGGGGATTTTTTTTTTTAAAGTATAAAAACCAATTACTGGTCTTGACTGAAGCTGAATTCAATTCCTTTTTTTGATGTTCTGCAGTGCACTTCTGAGCAGCTTTTGCAAGCTATGACTAGTGTACGGCATTTGCAGTCCCTCCAACAAAACAGAAAATATATTTGTAAGCTTATTATTACTAGAATAACGGCCCAGACACGACTCACACACTTTGTTCTTGCAGCGATGATGAAGAAAATTCCCAGTATGAGCAAGGGGAAAATCACAGCGATCAATTTCTGATTTATTTAATCAGTTGGGTTTTTTGTTTTTTTGGTTTTGTTTTTTTTTTTTATGTTTAGGTGTGGATTCACCACATCAGATGTTTTTCATCACCTCCACCTTCTTGCAGAAAGGCTGGCGGGTCCCAAAGGCAAGTTGTCCCAGAGGGCTGCACGCGTCTTAGGCAAACCCGTACCCCGCTCAGGAAGCCTTCAAACTGTGTTTAAAGGATTTAAAGCCATGTTGCATTTCTTTTTCCTTTGCAAGGATCAGGGATGCACCTTTTGCCATGTTCACCCTCGCTCTCGTTGACCAGGGGACTGGCTGCCTGTGCTTTGCCTGTTCTTTTCCCATGGCCCAGCCTTGCTCCTGCTCTGTGCATCGTCCCGCCTGCCGTCGAACAAGCAACGCTGCGCGCAGCCAACCCACGGAGAAGGAGAAAGATTTGCGACCCACACGCCGGCTCCACCTGGTATCCAAGACCAGGATCGAGACTTAAAACGCAGCAAATGCATTTGTTGTGGCGCTAACGCTGTTCTTGCTTGCGCACCGCAAGCTGCTCGGGTCGGATATTAAGTGGGGAAAAAATGCACCGTGGAATCTAGTTATTACATTAATTTGATTTTGTTAAACAGCAAAGGGGAATAAAAAAGATATACGAGAGCAGCTTCAGACATAAACAAGGAGCGTATCCCATTTTGGACAGCCTCACGCGCCGTGTATGGCACAACATGTAGTTTTCTTCTTTTTGTTTGTTGTTTTCAGTTTAGGTTTTATCCAATTATATATCTATTGTGTGACAGGCCTGGCATGAGAGATCCCATTTACAGGAAATATTTCTGAGATCACAGGCCCTGCAGGCTAAATGCAAACACTGGAGCAGATGGTAACTGATCCAGTAGAGCTGTACCTAGGGGTGCTGGAAGGGGGAAAAGACTTGGAAAGTAAAGCCGCTAACAAAATAACCTCGCGTTATTAAAAACTACAACCAAATCAGCCCAGCGAGCAGCTAGGGACCTCATTAGGGATGCTGCTGGCCACCGCCATCGACCTGCTCATGGCAAGGGGCCGGGGGCGGGCGGGCAGACGGGCAAAAGAGGGCGTTTGGTTATCAAAAGACTTTCTACCTGCCCGAGAGGAGGGTGAAGGGGGTGTTTCGCCCGTCGAGTAATCACCCTTGGATAGCGGCAAAACTCTCAGAGGAGGAACACGGGGGCTAAATGTCAACCCACCCTTTAACACAGTCGTTCCCAGGCTCTCCCTTTGGCAGGGCCGGAGGATGTTGAGACTAGCCCTGCGAGACCAGCTCCCTCCCCTTCCTAACAATGCGGCGTCTGTGCCCGGCCCGCGCCCGCTGATGCTCCTATTCAAGCGGGTGCCCTCTAATCTGCATCGCATCTCGTGTTTACGGCAGCCCGGGCTGAGGCCAGGTCGGCACTAGGAATAGCTGACCACTGTAACTGCGGCAGCTTAAGGGCACAGGCGGCGCAAACGCCGTTTATCCTGGGGGAGGGTGGGGATTAAGGAAGGAAGCTTGCATCAATACGCTCTCTAGCACTTTCTTGCAGCAAAAAACACCCTTTTGATGATAAAACTGCATTTATGCGAGGGTTATAAAAGTGCTGTGATGAGAAATCACAGCCCTAATGAACCGTGCTGGAGCAGGAAAACAATTCAACCACAGACCTGAAAAAGCAGGTAGCTCTGCCTCCCCGTATATTTAAGCAGCATCTATCACAGTGAATTTCCAACCTCGGTTGGAATTTCCAACCTCCTATGACAGTATCTCAGTATAATGATGGTAACTTCGGTTCTAAACACATGAGGAGAAGCTCAAGGAGACTGGATGATAAAAGTGAGATTCCAGACCAGTAAACGGGAACAGCTGACCAAAGCCCTTGAGAAACACTGACTCATTCACGATCAGTATTTTAAAGGTTGGTAAAAGTTACATCACTTCATAGGGCAGAGTGCAAACTATCAGCCTAAGTTACTTCACCTACTTTATTTGCTGGAAAGGGACTAATTATGTCCACTTATCTATGTTAATTGTACTGTCTTGACTTTACTAAGTAAGTTTTCATTAAGCTAGAGGCGGTCCCTCAACTACGCCTATGAAATTTTTGAGCCTTCTGCTCTCGTCCTACCCCCTTCGGGCTCTGTGGCTGCTCCTCGCTCGACTTATCCCGCCATCCCTTAGCCTTCTGCGCTCTTTCACAGATGCAACAAGTGGCGTTTGCTCTGGTTTTCCTTGCAGGAGATGCTGCCCAGCCCACAGGGGAGTCCTCTGGACTCCCCCTCCGCCTGATCGACTGCTTTTCTCTTCGAAGCGAGGCACAGCGTCCAGCTGAAGCTTCACCAGCGCGGAGTCTCTGTATAAAGGTTTCCTCACACGTCTTGCGTCTCACTCCCCTCATATGACTTTTTCACCCTTTGGAATGCAAAAATAAGCCTTGATTTACATGAGCAGTCCAGTTTTACCAGGATCCTCTAACATAAACCCCACTGCTGCTGCAGAGCCCTGTTTAAATCAAGAGGCCTTCACATGGGTGAAGATGTCTTAAAGAAAGATCGGGATGTAACTCTGTCACAATTATTATGATTTGGTAACATTTAGCAGCTGTGGTTTTTTGCTGTAGACATCAGTTTTATAGCTGAAACTGTTCCTTTAATTTTTTTTTTTTTGCAAGAATGTTTCGCTATTTTTTTTGTCATTGTTGTTTCCTGGACTCCTAAATATAGCCAAGTGGAATAACTAGCACCTCTGTAAACTGTTGGTTAAATGCCACGCTGAGTTTCATTTTGCACTCTGGAAGGCCATTTAAAACACATCAGACTTGTAGAGCTCAAAATTTAGGAAATTATTTACATTCTGGGAATAACTTCTAACCATTTCCTCAGGCTTTTCTGCCTTTAATACACATTAATGCTATTCCCACCAAATAAAAGCGTGGCCTGAAAAATACCAGGTGTCAAAATAAATGGCACTTCAAAGTTTAAAAAACACAATTGAGAAATGAAAAACTGGAAAGGTTGCTCTGCTGTCACGAGGTGTTTTGTCACCGGGATGTTAAACAGCAAGTGGACCGCTTTGGGCTTCACGGGAAATTTCAGGCAAAGCCAGAGAGGCAAACTCACTGGCGGCCAATGAAGCCACTGCTGCGCTCAACCCTATGGAGCTGAGTTCATTAGCATCATTATTTAGTATAAAGGCACACTATTTCAGAACTAAAAACACCATGGAATTGCGTGTCACATTTCTGCCTGAAGGGGAAGTAAGATGTCCATCCATCTAGTGTCTACACGCCACAAGGTATAAGATGGCGAATGGCATGGCCATTGGAGGCAAGGCATGAATCCCTCACTCCATCTTGAAAAAAAAGCCCCCCGACATAACAGAAAGCTGAGGTATGGGGGTCAGTATTGGGAAAACACACTAAGTCCTCGGTGATCCAGAAGCCTGTGCTACATCCCTTCACTCTGAAGTAATTTGAAAGAATGGAAGCTCTGAAGTCCCTTTGAAAATAAGACTGCCCGACCCACAGAGAGTAAAATTTGCTTATTTATTCAATTTTCTGTCAACATTTCAAAGGAATTATCATCCCCATTTTGCAGCAACTAAGCTGTTTGCCTAAGGTCAAAGAGTGAATTAACGTTAAACTAGATTACAGAGCATCGTGGTTCCCATTCCTGTGGTCAACCAGCTAGGATCTGATTAGGTCACCCCAGTACATTTAATTTAAAAAGAATGTTGAATCTAACACTCTGCCTAAGAAGTGCTCGGGCCTTCAATAAAAAGTCATGTGAAAGTGAGAGAGGGAACAATAAACAAGGCCGCTTCCTAAGTCTCGGTAACTTGCAAACCCAAAGAGACAAAGAGAAATGCAAAGTCCTGCACTGAAATATCGGCATTTGCTGCAAAAAGCAAGCCACATAAATACTATCGGCTTTTCGGGCACACAAGCAGCCTGCAGGGTCTGACCATTGCTGTTGCCTGGGGCTGGAGTGAGCGGTTTTGGGGAGGCTCAGCAGCGGCCCTCCGACAGCCCCAGCAGTCCTCGGTGTCTGCAAAGGCATCACAGCCTGGCCAGCAGGAAGGTATAATGAAAATTAGGTAGAATGAATACCACGCAAAAGGACTCCTTGTACTCTTCAGCTGTAAAACAGAAGATGGGCTACAGGACTGGTCAGGACACACACATGAAGAGCGTCTCTTTCAGAAACACCAACTGGCCAGTGCTGGAAGGGAGACTGGAGAGATTTTAAATTATGAACTGTGTTCCTCTTCCAGGTGCCGATGAAATCCATAACACCAAAACAATGAAGATCTTTTGCTAATTTTTTTTTTTTTATATTTGCTGAATGGGCTGGAGCTTCTCAGAAGAAGAGAAATACTTGTTTTTGCAAGGCCTGGCTATTGCTCTGTTACCATTGGCAAGCCAGCAAAGAGCTGCCTGCCCAAACCAAACTGCAGCACCTCACATATGAGCACTTGTACCCTTGTACACTTAATATTCTCAAACCAACCCTGATCTCTGAATTTGTATTTTGAAGCGGTAGGAAACTTACAAAGATCTTGCTGAAAATATATATTCAACATCATTTGTTGACAATTCCAAACATCAAATAGCCTCCTGTACCTGTTTGGTTATTTAAACAAAGCTTGTTCAGTTTGCCTGCCAAGCTAAATGTTTCTGGAGTCACCCTTCAGACAACCACTAAGTAACATAAACTGTGAAGACAGGTCTTCAGAAGCCCCAAACCAAGCCCAGCAGCACATCCACAGAGCCCACGGAAAGAATAGAGTTCGGCTTTATGTGGGATTACTGAAGAGCAGCTATTTCTGAATTCTTCCGTGAGTTGCCACTCTTGCTCTGCAATAAGAGCGCTTTGTTCCTTTTTAGCCAAAACCAACGTTGCAATACACTAAAGGCTCCTCAGGAGCAACAAAAAAAAAAAAAAGACTACTGGTTCACGGACTCGTTAAGGAACAACTGCTCCTCCATACCTGTTTCTGAATAACATGGGTAAAGTCCTGAGTTCCCACATCCTGGGAAATCTGTGTCATCAAAAATGTCATGCTATGGTCCAGTGAGGTATGTTAGTCACCTACATGTAGGCCATTGTGTACCAAATATGAACAGTGGAGGTTAACTAACCATCCTGGATGAGCTGTATCAAAAGCTGTTAGGAAATCAGAAGAATGGTTACTACAAAACCTTACAGATCAAAGAGTGGAGTCTCCGCTGGCAGAACCACTGTGGGTTTCCCAAAGGGTTTCTGTGGAGCTCTCCCCCTAGTATCACCTTCCAGCTTGGATACAATCTCATCACTGGTGATTTTCATGGCCTGTCATTCTGCGTACATGTGATCCCTCGTGAACATGCCTTTTCACACACAAAATGGTATTCTCTCATGGAAAATAAGCAATTTATATTTGACATATAAGTTCAGTCTTCATGTGCAAAAGTTTACGTGCAAACAAATACATGAAAATTAGTGTCATGCTTTCTAAATTTAATTCTGAAAGTGCACTGCACAAGGAATAGCAAGAAGACATACTGAACATCTAAGTACAATTCATAAATTTTAAGGCAATACTTTCTCTTCCTACTCTTGCCTCTCTGAGGATCTTTCTTAATTCAGCAGTTAGCCACATATCCACTTGCCTTCAAAACATCCCACAAAGGTTTGTGAATGTGTAATAAATGCACAAGACGTGCTTCCCATAGGTTGCATCAGTAAGGGTAGGGTTGCGTTTCAATCAAAGGAACAATAATGACGTACTTAAAGAAACTTTTCTTAATGGGCACGCAGCAGTGAAAAAGAACGTATTCATGCATCTGTGCAATGAGGGCTCTGTCCATGAAAATCCAGTGAGGCTTAATAGTTGCATGAGGAAGATGTGAGATGCCTTTCTTCCTGTCCACCTCCCCGGGCTCATGCACCTCTAAAAGGTCCTACCATCCCAGCTCTACGGCTCTGTTGGTAATTTTCACCAACCAGTTTTACCGAGCCTCTCCTCCGAACTCCCACACAGCAGAAGTATCCAGCTTGCCACCCGCACCTTGTATGCTTAGCATGGAAGAACACTTGAGCGCTACTGCTACGCCCACAGCTGTTTTCCACGAGTCTGAAGAACGCAATCAGCCTAATTGTTTCTTTGAAGATAGACCATCCTTTTCCTGTGGCCTAATTTAGACTCAACATTAAAAGCATATAAAGCTAAAAATGGAAAATCACTCATAATTGAACTTGTAAAATATAGAATCTATTTTTCATGAAACAATATCAAATTCTTTCTTTTTTTTCTCGTACAGACGGTTTCCTACCTCAAATGGAAAACACTATAGCAGTGACCTACTCGGTTAGGAACTCCAGCACTGCTGACCTGTAGCAAGTAGGACACAACCCGAGGTGAAAAAAAGACAGCTTCAGATCTGACTCAAAGTGTACCGAGGTCAAGTGAGAGTCTGCTGGGACTGGGATCACACCCGCAAGGACTGCAGACCTTCTGAGACAAAAGCAGTACATGACAGAAGAGCACAGAGGCAATAGCAGGAGGCCAATAAACATTGGCCTTTCGCTGAAAATGAGCAGCTGTTGGGTGTTACGATAAGCCGCTAAAATAATGCTGTTTACTGCCAGCGAGTAAGCAGTTTCAGAGCATGCTTAGTAGAGGGAATGTCGTACTAGCAACACGCACAATTTTGAAACATGAAACATCTTCAATTTAGCAGGAGAAACTGAAGTTGTGATATACTCAATAACCTGTTTGTCTCAGACCTCAGGGCCCAGGTTGCGCCCAGCTGATGATAAGACCTCCACACAAAGATGGGCATGCAAGGAGCTAGCAAAATGCCCCCAAACAAGGTCCTTGCAAAACCTGGGAACTGTGCTATCCATTCTTCAGCACCATCTACTGGTACCGTACCTAGCATCAAATCATCTATTTGCCTGCGTGCCACGGGTCAGTTGTCACTTGCTGATTCCTCCAAGAAAACCATGGACCCCACCAGGTCCAGGGTCACTCTGTCACTAACAGCAGCCTTTCCCACATGGCGGATACACCCCAATGATACTTCTGGAACTTACCAAACACTTTCCAATGCCGAGACGCGTAGACGTTAGACTTGAACCACAGGCCTGGATTAAGGCTGTTCCAGCTCAAGAAATGTGATGATGTATTCCCATGACCAAGGCGTTCCTGACCATACCTGCAATACTGACCTACAAATATCCTTGGATCTGCTGACCACAGAGTCCCATCTGACAAGTGCTATCTTCCTTCCTCTTCACGCCTCTATCACCTCTTGGGCTTCAGTCGCATCTAAGTGGCATCACCACACTCGAGTGACTTGGACGATGATGTTCCACTCATTCAAGAGTGGCTTCAGGAGGACAAGAGACAAAGCGCAAGGCATGGCAGCATCCCCAAGGATGGTATGCACGCTGACCACATGCAAACATACTAGCTTTGCATGGGGGAAGTGCAGACCACCCCACCTGAGCCTTCCCGAAATGGAAAGATGTTTGGGTCTCACCACGCAAGCTCTGAGCAGCACTCGCAAAACCAGTCTCCAGCAACTACTGGAAACGCAGGTCACAGCTGGTTAGGCTGCTTCTGGAAAGCGAAGCAGTTGAAGGAAATGTTCTCATTAATAGAAGGAGGCTTTCTGGGGCCACATGGACAGTACAACACACAGGCTCTCATCTCTGTTTCAGTGTCCTCATGCCCCGTTGTTTCACTGCTTTAGCTGAATGTTGGGAAAGTGTTGACAGGGATTTCAAAGGGAACTTTCGAGTCTAGGCACATTGTTGAATCCAGGCCCTTGGTAGTCGTTTTGTTGCACAAGAGAAAGGAGGGAAAACATGAAATAAAAACCCCACTGCAAGCACTTTCCCAGGGCACAGGCGCAATCACCCAAAGGGCTGAAGCCCAGCCGGTCCCGCGCCCGGCCCACCCACCGACTCGCTCGCCCCGTCCCTCTGCCAGCCTCCAAATGTCACGATGCCGAATCGGTCAGCACCCTTTCATTTGTTTAAATGGAGATTGCACGGGAGCTGATCGGCATCTCCGCTCTCCTGGAGCAAAGGCCCGGCTGCACCTGGTCCTCCCCCCTTCCCACCAGCCCAGCACCCAGCTGGAAATAATGACCATTTCTCAGGGATGCTATTTTGTAGAGCATAGCCTGAAGAGAAGATGAAAATCACCGCTGGCAAAAAAATATATTCCCACTGGGATTTTTCAGCCTGTTTTGAGAAGACGCAGTATATGTAAAGACCAAAAAAAAAAAAAAAATCATCTTTCTTATCTTATTGCATAAGAAAGCACCTTTGACAATTCAGAACAAACAAAATTTACCCAAAGGGAGGGTAAAGGATAACTACTGACGTTCCATTTTAAGCCTAATTTTTAGGTCTGAACACGGAATTTAAATATGCAATACATAATGTAGGCAGAAGTGAATTTCACCCTCTGATACCCATGTTTTTTTCCTATTTGGCTCAGTCATTTAAAGGAACAACTTTCCCCTTGAACTCTAATCATTTTTGAATGAATTATTAAAAAGCCTGACTTTACAAGCAGATTTCCTTTTATATACAACAGCACACAAATAAAAGAGGAAACTGATTAAACAGGGAACATGACAGTATTCACTTGACAGCATACTTTGTAAAAACCAAATTGGGCACGTGTGGTGCATGTGCGCACATCTGCGGGCAAGGAGGAGTGGTTTATTTCTTCAGTCTTCCTTCTCATTTAGAATAACTTTGTGCTGTTCTGGCACTTTAAATTTTAACATATTCAGCTAATTATAATTTTTTTTTTAAGTTGGCAGTGCCTCTTTAAAAAGATAAAATATTTTAGCTTGCATTTTTTTGAAGTAATGGAGCTTAAGTTGCATTCTTGAATGGCTTGCATTTCATCTCCGAAAAATCCTAATAACTCTGGAATATATAACTTATTCCTTCTTGTTGCAAACAGACTCTAAATTATATTCATAATAAAAAGCGAGGGATGCTGCCAGCTCTCTTTTGAAAAGTCATGGCAATAAGATGTCTACATTTTGCAACTTCATGTACTTATTGAAGACCGATAAAAGACTTCTTTTGAAGTAAATTATAAGTGCGCAGTACCTTGAAGATATTAAAAAGGAGTAAAATACCTAAATATGCTTTTTTGTGTGTGCGTGTGTGAAAACAATCATGTTTATAACAGCAAGGACGTAGCATGAATGGGAACAGTTTTCCCGTAACTCCCCAAGCTTCTCTTGGGGTGGGTGGGCACATGGGCACATGGGACCAACCACAGTTTTCGTGTCCAGCCACTGCACAGGCTGAGGCTTCTGTCGATGACACGGGAGCCAGAGCCATCTGCCCCCCTGTACCCCTCACTGAGGCGTTTCCCACCTGTGTTACCTTTGCACCAAAGACTTCGCCTTCAAGGAACAATTTAATCCAAAACGTAGCAGGCAGAGCTCCCTTAGCTCTGTGCTTCCCCTGCAACACATTTTTTTTCAGACCCTTTCCGTCCATTTCTGCAGAGGGCATACATGTTCAGTAACTTACACATTTGTCCATATTTGATACTATTAGCTTCCCATATGAATCTCATTTAAAAACAAAAAAAAAGATTAATGAGGAACATGAACATACTAGCCAGCTTGCTTTCAGAAAATTACAAATCCATGCAAGAACATGATGACAAGATGATTTTGAATGAAAATAACACCAGTATAATCCAAGCCTAAGAAATAATTCTTCTGATGTTAAGGTCACAAAACACCAAGGCTGATTTTTTGGGTGCAAATCAGACTGTGAATCTCCGTGTACTTGGATACCCAGAATGATACCAGTTACCTCTGTAAAACTCTCCTGCTCTTCGGAGGACCAGCGCCAGCCGACTCACCACCTAATGCCAGCTGGGGCTCACTGGGAGAAGCACCGCGATGCCGGTGCCTTGCCCTGACCCTCGGCACTGGGGTGAGCTCTGCCCACAGTGAGTAACCAGAGGGGACACGCTGCCGAGTGATACACCCGACACCAACCACCCCGACCACGTACCCAGTTAGTGGCTAACGGCCCTGAGAAGACGGCGTGTATCCTCTCCAGCGTGTGATCCTGCAACCTCGAGTGACGCTGACGTCCAAGGACTCCTTGCCAAGATACTGACTGCTGCACTGGGCCCTGGGGTCATACATCAAATGTTCACATGCACTGACAGATGTTTATGTTGGTCATCCTGATTTAACTCCCATTACATCATTTACCAAGCTACTGATGTTATCATAAACGATTAAACAAGCCGGCAAAGGAGACTCGAATACAAATTTGATTCCCTCGTGGTATGAGGGCATTACGCTCCAGACTACGTCTTGCTCCTAAATCAAATTGGACAACTATACAGATTCTTTAATTCATTTGAATTACGTATGAAAAAAGAGCCTTTTTTTCTTTCTTTTTTTTTTTTTTCCCAGAAGACTGATTTCATTCATCATTTGACCATTGCAGGATGAATGAAAGGTATTAAAAGGTAATGGGGAGGGTCAGACTTTGAATCACAAATTATTGGTATAAAACTAAAAACAGTTTTGTGCTTTAATTAAGGAGCCATTCAGGCTGGGATTCATTTCAGCTACCTTAATTCCTGAATGTCTACTGCATTATTTAGTGCTTCCAGTCACTTCTGGTTTGTGTCTGGACTATTTTAACATACTGAAAATAACTGAAAGTTTTGAGGGAGCAAAATTAATAAGCAGAGGAAGTCCTCAATCAGTCCTCAATCTAGTGTGTACATAACGTGCTTGCTGCCTGCCACTGAAATACAGTCTTATTATCAAACACAAGGGGTTAAATTTAAACTCCATGACTGCCTCCCAGCTTGCTTGGTTGTCATTAAGCGTGGGGAGGGAATAGGAAACACTTCACACATCTTGTTTTCCGCTTCTAATATATTTTTGAGTTTTCTAGCACAGGCTTTGCTTGGATGTGTAATCACTGTGGAATGGCTACTATACCCTTGCTACACTGCATAATACTTTCCCTTCCTCCTTCTGTAGGATTCCTCATGAAAATAGGCACTTTGTGTTTTTGGCCCTAAGGACAGAACATAACGTACTGTCTCTAGGAAAAAATAAAAAATAATAAAAAATCATTAAAACATTTTCCACTATTTAAAAAAAAACCAACACATGAAGTACTACTGTATTTCTTTCACACACATGACCTCATAGATAGATGTGTGCATCCACACACACACAAATGCATTCAATTTTCAATTTAGCTATTTATAGAGCTCTATAATTTTTCCTGGCTCAAGTTTTAGTAAGCCTTCCCTGATGGGGTTCAGTTCACACGGTTTCGCAGCCCTTCATTTTGCTTCGAGTTCATATCCATGGAACATCCCCTCCCCATCCCTGCCTCCTCCTAGAATCCCATTTAATGTTTTGCCGATTAAATTGGCTGGTTGCTTTACTGAACTCATCACAAAAGCCAGTGGGTTTTTTCTTTCCCAGGGAGCCGTGTGTGTTTTGTCAGTTTTTCTTCCAAACTCCTAGCGGCAAAGCTCATGGATGCAGTTGTGTCTGTCTAGAACCACCCTTTTTTTGCTGATGTAACATTTGACGCACAACTAGAGGGTCTTGGCAGAGAGTCGCATAAAGGTCTTCTAGCCATGCTGTTGCTCCCATAAGCAGGAGCAATGCAGGTTTCGGGAACGTTTGAGAGTCATGGAGACCTTCCAGCCAAGCCGGCAGCAGTTCTGGAAGATGGGCATCCCCATGATGCCGTTTGTTTGTTCCATTTCCAGCGAGATGCGCAGCAAGATCCAAGTGCTCAGAGACCTCAAGGCGGGGAAAACTTTTTCTCACCTTGGAGTCAGTCTGCTCTTTGGTCCCCTCATATCTCAGCAAACTGGCTTGTCCCAGGGTGAAGGACACCCCTGGCTGATCTAGGACAGTTGGGTCTGGTGGTACTTCATCTCTTCCCATCCCCTTCCCAGCTCTCCAGGCTGGGAGGCAAGGCTGAACCGCACTGCAACCCAGCAAGCTCCTGTTGCATGCACGCTCACTGAGCGCTGGACGCCTGTTTGTGTAACGTCCAGCTAAGCGCCACTTTCTTCTGGTAAGAAATCACCTCCCTGCCGTGTCAAGGTGCAGTGCTGGAACACACAGGCACACAACAACAAGAAGAGAGAAACAACGAATTGCCCCCTCTCTCTGCTTTACAGAGCTCAGCCGACTTGGGCCAGAGGCGTACAGCCTGCATAAAGGACGGAGAGGTAGAGCTCAGAAAGCAAAAAGCTATTAAAGCGAAAACCCATGAGGCAGATAACAGCTTGCTGCCAGACTTTTCAAAATTTAAGTGTTGATTGTTCAGAATTTATGTCTAGATTTTTCTGAAGAATGCAATTTCCTGGCACATGGTACAAGTCGCTCTAGACCTGCATGTCAGCACAGCAGGCATCCTGTTGCAAAGGTTATTATGGAACTATTGAATGTTTTCATGCCAAATTTGTCCAAATTAAACCGAGGGGAATGGAAATACTTTCCCTGGATAGGTGGTGGTTGCATTAGGTGGGTTTGTTTATAAGGAGAATAAAAGTTACAGCTAAATATAAAAGCAGATATATCATAATATTGTCTGAGAACTTGAATAACATGTCATTCAGCCTGCGTGCTGTGGAAAGAACACGAAGGTCAAGTCTAAAATAAGATCAGTGACTGTTTGACAATAGAAACATGTAGGAGGTAGAACAGGAGAATTTTCCACATTTTTTTAAATGACATTTTTCTTTCAAAAAAAATTCTTGCCTACCGTGCTACGGGTCTGATGCAAAACCCCATTGAACTTTGTGCAAAACATACTGCTGAATTCGGCATGTTTTTTGATCAACCCCCTGGCAAACCTGCATTAGTCATTTGTGCCAACTGTTTACTTTTTGCATTATGCTCAGTTGGGAAAATGAAAGAAGGCTGCTCTGTTGCATTTTTGTTTTGAGAGAGTTTCACTTTCTGCTTCAGTCCTCTCATCCTGCTTCCCTGGAAGTCAGGGACTTCAGCGAGGCTACTGCTACCTCTTCAGGGTAAGCACATCTGGGCTCGCAGCACCAGGGAGCTAGCAGAATCCCTGGCAAGGTCAAAAAGAGGAGGGGGGAAAGAAAAGGAAAAAGAAAAAGACCTGAACCACTACTTGAAACACTTTATAAAATCCAAAGCATTCCTTCTGTTCATCCACCAAAACCTGGGGTGAAGATGTGACATCAGGGACTTGCCATTGCTAAAAGTGCAACCAAGGCAGTGATTTCAGCCCCTGCCCTGCAGTGGGGGTAACTGCCCCTTCAGCAAGTCTTGTAGGAGAAACAGGGAACTCGCAACCCTAGTCTTGGCAGAGACAGCCAACGTACTCTACTTTTACCTCAGTCAGGGATGTCGGAGGTACATTTCTCTTTCCTCCCCTATATTCACTTTTAAATACAGTTACAGCCACCTACCTGTCAAAGGTGTTACAAAAGAAGCCTTGCAAATGCCCTACCCCCCTCCCCAACAACCCCATCGACAAAATCCCATGATTTTGAAGCAAAGGCGGAGACAGAAACTAGTCCAAGGCCAAGGTCTGAAGGCAAGCACTCTCCTTCCTTGAGCTGTGTCAGACAGTCCATGTATTTTACAGAGCTAATGCTAAATTATTGATTGCCCTCATCTCCCTCCACGGGAGGACTCACAGGGTTTCCAGGAGGAAAGGTCTGGGGCAGAGAAGGGAGATGTGGGGGTAGACCATCCTCTCCACAGCTCCCCCCAACCTGTCCCTGCCCCTCTGGAGACGCCACACCAAAGCTCAGGGTGGATGAGGGCTACCAGCTGCCCTTTGGCAAGCCCAGACCCACCGCCACCCTTTTGCTACCTGGCATCCCCGCATTTCAAGTGGGAGCTCATGTCAAAATGAGCCACACGGTGCTTTCTTCTTTCTCAAAGCGCAAAGATGCCTCTCTGGAGCAGCAGGGCAAGGGAGGGAGGGAAGTGGTCTGCAAGGTCTCTGTCCAGGGGAGGACTTGTCTCCTCTGAGGGACATCTGATGAGGTTGCAGGAGAGGTAGGGCAAGGAGCCAGGGCCTTGCAGCACATCAGCCTTGCGAGGAGGGTCAGGAGAGACCCCAGGCACAGCCCGGCCAGAGCCCACTGTGGGGGGCTGCAGGGACAGGTCCTGCTCGGATCTGTGCTTCGTGGCCCCCTTCTACCTGACCTCCAAACCTTGGGGCAGGCACGGCCAAAATTAGTATCGCACTGAGGGCTGGCACGCGATGGCTTTGACCCTAACGATCCCACTGGGAATGCCGTATTGTTCTGGCCCTATTAACAGTAATTTGCATGTTGTCTAATGGCCCTGGGAGTTAAAAAATGAAAATAAAAAGGGTGGCAGGCCCTGAGGGAGGAGAAGAGGAAATGGGAGTGCTGCCATTTTCTTCTGAGAACTGGGAACGTAAGAAGGCTGACTTTCTTACGGAGCAAGAGGTAAAACTAGTCATTGCAAAATTATTTAATATCTAACTAATCGCCCAGCCTTCATCGCTTCAAGGCAGGGTTTTGAGAACCCCAGCCATTTAGCTATGCCAAATAGCTCTTGTCAAACCAGCCTGGTAGGGACCTTGATCACAGGAAGCTTATTTTAGCGGGACCCCGAGTCCCTCCCAAGGTGCTGGTGACAGTGACCTTTCACGATGAGGAATTGCTCTCAACAGAAGGATCTGAACTACAGAGATGAGGGACGTCCGCACACAGTGTTTCTCCACCATACTTAGAGCCTTATGTACACAGAGCAGTCAGTAACACCAAGCTGCCGCAGTTCCAGCTTTTTTTTTTNCAAAGTGTCCTCAGAACCAAACAAGCTGGCTGTCCATCCCTTCCAAGGGAACAGGTAGTTTATTCCAGCTGTCAGCAACTGCAAACCAAACAGCTCCTCTCCCACTGTCAGTTTTAGCTCTAGGCCAGTTATTAAAATTAAACAGTTTTGTTCGTGAGAATGATGTATTTGTGTCTGTAGGGGGGAGAGAAGGGAACAGAGAGGAGAGGGAAAAAAAGAGAAAATTTTCTAAAACAAACCCTAAGCCCGTTTACACAGCCTAACGGCGTGCCACTGCTGCCTCTTCCTTCAGCCCATTAAACTGCCACAGAAGTCCCAGCCTGCAGGACAGGCTACCATGCCTACACACGTCCTTCTTGCTGGGTTGGGGAAAAATATAATAAAATAATAAAAAAACAAAGGCAAAAAATGCCAATTGCTTGCAAAATAAATATGCTGTTCCCTTGTGAAACAACCAGCTTCAACAGATACAAAAAAAAGAGGTACGAAGAGATGCCTTGACAAGTTTCCCCACCACTTGTGCCACCCAGGCTGGAGAGCAGATGGGGGAGCTCCCCCTCTCATGGTCCAAAAGCACCGGGGAGGCTCATCCGCTCGCCCCTGGGGCTGAGACACGGCTTCACTGGCCGAAGCTGAGCAGGATCCATTTCCAGAAAGCCACTGTGGTCCTGGTGGGACACCACCGCCCACGGCCCTGTCCCTCCCTGTCAGAGGGACATCTGCAGCATCCTGGGCCAGGTTCCCCTCTCAGCGAGGATGCCTAGGGAAGCTGAGGAGCACTCTCCAGGCAAAACCCGAGGCAGCCTTGCTCCAGCCTGCTGCACAGACATGCCTGACCATCCACTACAACCAAGGCTTTTTACGACGCTTTATAGATCCCTTTTGGGGCGGCCCACATGTTCACTGCTGTATGAGGCTGGATACCGCCGGTTTTAGCATCCGTACTGGAAAAAAATAGCTATTGACTCCAACCGGGCAAGGATTTCACACATTCAGTCCAGAGCCAAATACGTGAATTTTCTACTGCAGGAATTTTTTGCAGACAGCCGTGAGCTACTGCAGAAGCCTGAACAGACTCCAGGCCGGCTCATTTACTTGCAGCCTTGATTGCCACCTGACATTTCAAGCGACTGGTTTTATTTCCTCCCTTGCCTCTCTACTGCTCAGTTTTTCGCTCCAAGTTAATCACCTCCAACAAAAGTTAAGAAATCATTTTAAACCCTCAATGCTGGACTTCTTTGAGTATGAGGGTAAAGATTTTTGAGCCGCCCAGGTGCACCCCACCATCGCACTCCAGCCCCACGAGGAGGACAGCCTTTCCCTCGCCCAGGCTGAACGGCAGCGCTGCTATTTATTGCAGATCTGGGCAACAGAGAAAGGAACAGGTCAAGCTGGAACCTGAAAAGAATAGGGGCATTAGGCCTCCTCCTCGCTTATATTCGGGACCTTTCGCATCCAGCAGCAGACTGGGGATTAGATATTTAGACAGCGTGATTTACTGTGATTTGCCAGACGACTTCAGGAGAGGGGCTTTGGATATGTCTAACTCGAACTAAAATTTGCAGACACTTGGAGCACGATGCAGGGTTTGCTTCTATTATGAACGAGGGAGTTTTTACTTCAGTTTTTTTAATGTCATTTTTTACTCGAGCTGTGCGTACATTCTTAAGAAGTTCAACAGATTTTACTAATCTACAACACTGACCATCTGATTCTGCTAGTGGAAATGCCAATTCATTTACTACTGTATTTGAATTTGTCTTTGAATTACTTTAAATTCTTTTTTCTTCAGAAAAAGATTAGAAATATGGCCCTCCCCTACATTTTATAATACACGGTCTGAACATGTGACGAGTTTTCCTAAGAAAGGAGTTCTTTCCTTTAGACACAAAGCTGGCAATAGCTACTCCATCGCAAAGACACGCTGCAGGACTGTCCCGTACCGCAGAGAGAGGCATTTCACTGGCTTCCCATCCAAGGACCTATCCTGACTTTCCAGTGACTCACGCAAGTCTCTCCAGAGCGTGCAACAGGAATTTTGACTCCTAAGCCTCAGTTCAGCAAGATAGTTAGCACTAACTTCAACCTCGTGGTCAAGCCCAAAGGCTTGATTACTACTCACTTTTTTAAAAAAAAAAAAGTTTTAAAATTGCTTTTTCTGCCTGTATCTGAACACCTAATGGAGCTTGTGGATGGAAGCAAAAGAATTTGTGTGCATGAAGAGACTTCTTACAGGTCCATGTAATACAGCTTATTGCTCCTTCCCCTGAAGTGCCACAGACAGCTTTCACATATGGTGGGAATGGAAATGGAAGAACAATTCCTTCATGAAACACCTGCTGAACTGTGCTGATACATAAAGGAAAACACTAACATTGTCAGTTGCCATTTCTCACACTGCTCACCCTTTTCCTAAATAAAAACTAGAAATCGACACCTGAAACTGATCTTTTTAATCTGTTTCCATCACAAGCATTGCTAAACACATCCAAACACTAAACTGAAAAAGTTTAAGCTGAATTTCCATTTAACTTTTTTGTCTTTCTTTCTTCTACCTCCCCTCTCCACTCAAATCTCACCCCCAGGTAGTTTCACAATCTGACTCACTTTACTCTTTCCCAGACTAATGAGCTCCAGCAATGACAAGATGTAATGCTACAGATTTGAATTTTACCCTAAGCCCCAAATCACCCCGACAGACATCTTGTTCAATATTGTACCTTGTAGGACTTTTTTTCTAATCAAACAAACCATCAGCCCAACTCATGATAGCGTGGTGGGCAACAACACATTTCCCAGACCTGGTGTGCTGTAGAGCTAGCACAAATATCCATTTCACAGCTGGGTTAACCAAAAAAGAGAGAGATTAATGATTTGCCCCATACCCTATCGTGTACTGAGTACTAGAGCCAAGAAGAGGAAGTTAAGTTTTGACTCTCAGTTGCTTTCTCGAACAACTGCGCGACAGCCTCTTTCAGTCACTATGTGAGAAAAATGGGGCCTTTTCTTTTTGATTGTACCTGGCCCATGTACATAAATTACTCATGAAAGTACCCCAAAACCCACTTTTCAATCAACAAAATGGCATCATCCTTTTCATGGTCCAATAAAATAAAACAGCAACAAAATGATACGTGCCCTGAAGGATGCTATTTCTTTTAGCTAACTCTAAGCGTGGCAATTCGTAACAGATCTTCAGTCAGCACAGGAGTAAATTCAGTGAGTGGGTGCTCTTAGCAACACAACAAGCACATTTACAATTACATTTACTTTCACAAAACACATGCAGAAGTAAGAAGTTTTCCCTGGCTGTGCAGGGGACCGGCAGCGCACCTATCTCAGTATTCCCAGTCACTGACCAGCACCAGGTGCTCTGGGGGAGAAGCAATGTAATAGACAATTTTGAAATAGCATTCCCCAGAGAAAGGTCTACCCTCAGCACCTGGTGATCTCATTTCAGCAGCTGATGTTACATTTACCCCCTGTTTCATCAAGGTGTATGACTGACTACCCTTCCAAGCAATTTCATTTGAACATAAGTACAGATGTTTTCCTTACCCTTATAAATACCTAAACCTTTCCTGAACTCCACTTAGTACTTCCACTCACAGCTCTCCCATGAAAACAGCTCCCAAAGGTTAATCATGCGTTGCAGAAAAGGCTGTTTTTCTCTATTAGTTGAAAACCTGTGGCTTTTCCATTTGATCTTATTTTTCTTGCCACATATACAAAGTAAACATAACTACAATTGTCCAATTAAGTGCCTCTTCCTGTTCCTACTGAAGTCAATGGCAACACTTTCTAAAATCAGATTTGTTTTCTTACTCATTAACTGTAAAATCCAGAAACCCACAAGAAACTTTCCAGCGAGGGGTATTTAGCAAAGTCCATCGATATACAATAGGTATGACAGCAAACTAATATTAGGATAAAATAACAGAAAATAAATTCCAGACTTTTAGATGCATTTGCAAAAGTTATCCGGTTTCCTAGTCTTTCAGGAGCCAAAAAAAAAAAAAGAAAGGCAAAAAAAAAAAAGCTATCAGATTGTTAATGAGACTGAAAGCCAGAGTAAAATAAAAATCCCTCAAATCTGTCATCGGCAGATGTTTGCCAAGAAGGCCTGGACGTTATCCTGCTGGGGAAGAGAAGATTTATGGCACCGCACACCTTCATCCATCCTATTATCATATATATGAAATGGAAAATAAAACAGGCCGGTACTGCCCTCAGAAATAATCAGTATTTTGCTGCCACCGAGTAACAAGTGATGTTGTTATTATTACTAAATCAGCAGGTACAGGAGCAGCCACGAGGTGCTCATAAACAAATTATTTTTAAAAAATTACAAAAACCAACAAACCAAACAGGGCTGGGCTCCACCCTCCCAAGGGCGTGAAGGAAAATAGAAGAGGGCAGAGAGGGAGGCAGGAAGGGCCGGACCCAGCCGAGGGCCGGGCGGCACCACCCGGGACGGCATCTGATGCCCAATGCCCGGCACCAGCAGCAGTAACGGAGAGGGACGGTCAGAAAGGCCTGTAGAAAGTCGAGGACCGCCAGTCCTCCACAAACAGACACCCACCGAACCCAGGGCAAGGGTGCACACCGTGGGAGCTGGGAGCGTGCCCAGCCAGCACACCGTGGGGTGCCCGGCTGCACGCTCCACCGTAACCCCCATCCCTGAAAGGGATGGAAATGCAATAGCCCCCAAAAATAAAAATTCACTTTGCCACAGGAAAGTTGTTATTTAATGAGACCTATCGCCCTTGTTTTCTAGCCTCAGCGGCTCGATTGCCAAGGCTGCTGACCCAGTTTGTGGCTGCCCAGACCCCCGGCCAGCAGCGAGCCCCGGGCTAGGACGGCGGTGCTACAGCAGTGGGGGTTAGCCCGGCGAGGCGGCTGCGGAGCGAGAGGGAACGCAAGGACCCAGCAGGATGGCTGGTGGCTAGCTTTAACAAGCAGAGCGGCGTAGGGAGAGCCGCCACTTCAACCAGTCCTGCCCCAAGCAAGCTGCAAGCCCGGCATCCCTCGGTGGTGACGGCGGAGCCTGAGGCTGGCTTGCTATCGGCGCACCAGGCACAAACAGAATCACAGAATGGTCAGGGTTGGAAGGGACCTCTGGAGATCATCTAGTCCAACCCCCCTGCCAGGGGGGCAGGTTGCACAGGACGGCATCCAGGCGGGTTTTGAATGTCTCCAGAGTGGGAGACTCCACCACCTCTCTGGGCAGCCTGTTCCAGTGCTCTGCCACCCTCAAAGTAAAGAAGTCCCTCCTCACGTTTAGATGGAACTTCCTATGTTCAAGTTTGTGCCCGTTACCTCTTGTTCTATCACTGGGCACCACTGCAAAAAGACTGTTCTCATCTACCTGGCACCCTCCCTTTAAGTATTTATAAGTATTGATAAGATCCCCCCTCAGTCTTCTTTTCTCTAGGCTAAAAAGACCCAAGTCCCTCAGCCTTTCCTTGTAAGAAAGATGCTCACGTGAGACCAAACCCACAGCAGAGGTTTCGGAGAGGCAGCCCAGCTCTGCTCCTGTTTCTACATCCACCTTCCACCCATCCACTAGCCCAGTTCCAACACACCCAAAGATGACCATCCCGTCAAGGATGCCTGCATCGGGCGCAAGGGCTTAATGTTTGCTGGCGATGCGGTACAAAGTTCCCGTGCTGCCTTAGGAAGCCCGGGGCCTGGGATCTGGCCGCTGAGAAAACGCTTCTGCTCCACATGCAATTTCACACATCATTGCATGGGTCTTGTGATTCTCCCGCTAGAGCCGTGCTTTGCCATAGGAGAAACGCTTGTGCCTCGGCAGAAAAATTCAACTGGATTTTCTCCGTGGATTACCGATCCCAAATTTCAAGCTACATACTCGAAAAACTAAGCTACTTACTGCCCAGCAGAGCTAACGCTGCAGCTCGAGAGAGGCCTGTGTTAACGCAGGCACACAACTAATTTCTTTCTCAATATTGAAAGTAAAGTAAAACTTTTTAATAGGATTGCTGTTTGAACTTTATGGTTCTTTGCAAGATCAAGGCAAATGACATCATCTCCATCACCGAGACCCCTGGTTCTGAAATTTTAAAGGTCACGGTCAATATATGTATTTTTAATTAAAAAAACAAAACAAACAAACAAAAAAACCCAAAACAAAACAAAACAAAAAAAAAACCAAAAAACCAAGATGAGACTTCTGAGAAAATACGCAACCTGACATTGTTGCAAGTTACGGAGAAAGCTATTATAAATGAAAGGGACTAGAGAACCACAACCATTTTCTCTTTCTGCCCTAGCTCTTCTACTCCTTGCTTCGGCACAGGTCCTCCGCAGAATGAATTTCTCGCTCTTCAGCAACAGCAAAAAGAAAAATATTTTGATAATATTTTGAGAATTCGATTATAAACCCACAAAGCCACAAAAACTGGCAAAGGACCTAGAAGGTGTAACACTTGAAACTGCCAATTCATTTATTTAACTGAGTGGATTTCAGATAGTTTCCTTTTACCAGTCAAACAGTGACTTGGGGTTAGCCCCGCTGGGGATTGAGTCGTTACAAGGCCGCATGTCGCTGGCAAAAAAANAAAAAAAAAAAAAAAAAAAAAAAAATCCCAACCCAAAACTCGATGTGCCTCTGCTCCAGCGTGGGGCATCCGGCTCTGAGCAAGGCACTGTCCCGTGCCGGAAGAGCAAGAGGTTTTTTGCTCGGGGACTCGCAGGAGAGGCAGCGTGCTGCGGCGGCGGGTGCCCGGCCCAGCTGTTGGCAGAGCAGCTCCGGAGCCCGAAAGGGATGAGATTTCGGTCGGTGCCCCATGCGTGAGGACGAGAAGGCCCCTGCGTCACACCGATACGCACGCCCTCCAGCACCGGCCCAGGGGCAGATGCATCTGCCATCCCTCACCTTCACAAGGGGGCTATGGACCGCCGTGGGGCATGGTGACTCTCCACACTTCCTTTCCAAGGCGTGCCACCAAGCAACGAAAATTAATTATTTACTATGCAAAAAGAAAAGAAAAGAAAAAAAAAGAGGAAGCTCAGTGATTAGGGCAGTCAACCCAGGAGGAGGGAAACCTGGTGTCTAGTTGCTGGCCCAAGAAGCATCTATGCATTTGGCTGCAGACAGCCACCTGAGAAAACACATCAGACAGCAGGAATTAGACACCCCGGGTCTTCCTCCTCCACCAAATGAAATCTCACCCCTGCAGAATGAGGAGGAGCCCTGCTGCCAAAGGGGAGGACACCTCGGCAAAACCAGCAGCCGTCTGGCAGGCGAAGCCTCCTGAGATGTCGGAGAAGCGGGCGTATACCCCCCTGCCAGGCTGGAGAAGGTCTCGCAGGCAAACCTCCCATTACCTTGAGATAAGCCTTCACCAAGGATCCGCCAGGAAAAGCGGGGGCTTCTCCCAGGCTCAGTTTGCACGTGAGGATGGCACGTGAGCGACAGCAGCCTGCCCGCTTCAGGACACGCAGGTTTTGGGAATGGTGTCCCCCCACAGTGTGAGGAACAGCTCCCTTCTCTCAAGGCAGGAGCAGCTCCTGGCTGGCTTGGGTGAGGAACAGCGAGAAGCCAGGGACTTTTGCCACCGTTCTGGCCAGGCAGGCTCTCAGGGGATGAAGCATTTCTGTTCCACATCGGGTCCACTTCAGACATCTAAATCCACCCCCATACCTGGCCTTAACTCTCGAACAGAATAAAGAACCGCAATAAAAGAACCAAATCGGATGCAAACACACAACCATCACATTCCTGGTTCAAACCTAACCATTCTATAATTCTGTGATTCTATGAAATGGAAATATTGTCATATAAAATGATGTTTTCTGGGCTGAATTTTCAACATGATGCTGCTTCTCTCACCTGGGCTTCTTTACATTCTTTACATCAAATATATACTTGCCTACACATACATGACTGTGCCTGTGTCTCCCTTCTATAGTTCTCATGCTCTTGCTTTTTTCTCGAACAGCTCAGGGAAGAAGCTGTATGTTGGATACTAGAAGCACCCACAGCTGAGCACAGCTCCCGCCTACGTTAGATGGTGTGCCCAAAGAGGGAACCCATCGCTGCCAGACAAACACAGTTATTCCCCCCGCACCGGCTGCATCACTTCAGTGTTGCCTACGTCAAAGTCAAAAGTCGCCAAGTGTGACAGCCCACTGCCAAGCCGGGCCTTCTGCAGCTCAAACACTGGGCTCTAGAAACCGAAATGAAGCCATTAAGCCGTCAATCAGAAAGCATACATTATACCAAGTACCACGAAACTGCAGAGATGAGCTGGTTCTCCTCTTATTTCTTTTCTAACACAATTAAGATGTTATCAGGCCAAAAGTACAATATTGTGGTATCCTAGCCTACGTGAAAATCTTTGAAAGCTGCATTTATTTGCCACCAGAACCACAAGCTAATAACACAGCCTCCGTGCAGGCAGTCCCCATCTGTCGCTTTTTCTAAGTTTCGAACAAACCCATGATGCTGTGTATTGTAAGGGTATTAACAACCCCCAGACACTATTAACAGCGATGTCTAGTGCTTAAAATTTATACTCCAGCAGCTATACCCCCTTCCAGCCCGCCCTTCGATACGCTGCTTTCCTTCCTCGTTTTCCTTGCAATATAAAGAATCCCTGTCCTGAAAATGCACGGTCAACTTACGGAACCGATTCAAAAGAAACAGATAAATAAGACAGATGTTGCAACCAAACTTCAGACCTGAGCGTTAAGACATTGGCCCATACAATAGACTCAAAGCACCCGCTGTCCAACTCACGCACCGTGTAACGTATGCCCGTGACTAATTCCCACGCTCTCTTCTCTACTACTGCGCAGCCCCTAATAAACTCACCGCTCCGCAACACACCGGGGAGCCACCACGTAAGGGAGGGGACGGCTGCAACAGCCAGCGCTCCCACTTGTTGCAGGAACCTGCGTGACAGGGGAGATCTTGCACGCAGCCCTGCTGAGGTCCTCCAAAGCCTCACCACCTACAAGGTGACCCGCTAGTTCGGAAGAGCCATTTATGGCGCTTTAATAAGGTTTGTATGTGGGGTAGGGTGCAAGTGCCAAGCTGAAGACCGAGTGCGTATATTAATGTATGCTTTTCCACTGACAGATCCCAAAAGCTAGAAAAAGGGCGGGAGGGGGAGAAGATAAAAATCCACTGCCCCCTCCCATCCTTGATTCCTTCTGCCTGAAGAGAGGATCCTAAAAGCTGTGTCTGCAACTTCATGGTAGTCTTTTGCTCTTTGTAACTGGCTAGAAGGTTTTGCCTGTGCTTAATAATCCCATGGCTCAAAGGCATCAGCCATTCACCAGACAGACAGCCCAAAGCCACCCTGGGGTAATATGGTGCATATCTTCATCCATGTGTACGTTACAAATAACGTGTGGCAGTAAACGGCATCACATGCATCCAAACTTCGGAGCTTTTGTTTATAGGAAACCTCAATGAAGAACTAAAAGGCTATTGATGAGAAGCATCTTTTCCTTTTAAAGGCAGTCAGTGTTTCCAGTCCGGGTTTCTTGTATTTCTAACTGTTGAGAAGCAGCTCCAGCGCTCGCCCCATCTGGCCAATCACGCCCAGTAACACCTGTCTTTTCACATTCTGGGTTTTATTCATTATTTACGTTTCTCTTTACACAATACACCCGCAGGACAATACATCTCCAGCGTGCTGACGGATTTGATCCAAAGCTCGCTGGAGTCAACAGAATGACTTCACTGGCTCTGGAGCGCACCGAGGGCCCCAGCTCCGCAAACGGGCTTCCAGCCTGAGGAGGGACTTACGCACAAGTTAGGCATCCCAGCCCAGAAGTGCAATCGCAAAATCCCTAACCCTTTAGCTGCTCGTCTTTTAACCAGCCAAGGTCTCCAAAAGCCCGAACTGTTTGCAGGTTTTTACTTTTTTTCCCCAGTTATCTGTTTTGTGGAGAAAAAAAAAACCCCACCGACAAACCCTCTGTAGTGATCCATGAAATAGGGAATGAGGGAAAAAGTCTCTCTCTCCCAAGTGTGGTCCCAACCACTAAGCGCTGGAGTCATTTTGTGTGTGTGTGTGTGTGTATATATATGTATGTGTGTGTCTGTATACGTATGCATATTTGTATACACATATGTATATATGTATATAAATACACAGACACACACGCACACACATTTTTTGCTCCCCCTTCTGGCCCCATGAATCTTGAATTCTTTTTCTTCTTGGTGGAGGCAGGGGAGAGAGCAGGAGAAGGATCCTGCCTCCAACATGACTTGTCGCCAGGGTCCCGCAGCACTCCTCTGGGAGGTGCGCAACGTGGATTCTGGCTGAGAAAAGGGTCCCAAAGCCTTACTCCCTCCGTGACGGCAGCGCGTAGATGTCCTCTGCATCCCTGGACATGTATACACTTTAGTCAGGTGGGTTTGGCAGCGGGAAGGCAGCATCTTCGGTTTTTTAACAGAGATGGTTAATGCGGGTAGCACGTTATTGACCCCAACGGTGACTTAACAAGAGACCCAATGCTGAGAATTTAACACGGTAATGCTTCACAAACCATATTAAATGGGAAACATATACATTCGCTTTACACACGCCTCTTAAAGGTGCGCTGTGTAACTGAGTCAGCTCTCTGATGGCATTTCACGGGGGACTGGACCTGAAATTGCCGGTCTCCTACCTTGCAGACCTCCATCCCTAGGTGACTTACACCAGCCCTCAGCCCATACGTAAAGTTTATTCTTGGGTATAACTTTTGCCATTTCTTCCTCCAACACGTTAATCTCATAAGTGTTACACATACAACAGGTTTGGTGTGCGGGACAGCGGCTGGGACCACATTTTGTTACAGTCAATCAATTAATACAGGGGAAAAAGGAAAGAAATACCCTTCCAATTTCAATGCGGTTATTTCCTTTGTGAAGAGAGAGGGAGAAAAGGGAAAGGCTTTTGACTGACTACCAGTGTCAAAGCTGTCCCTTTTCCACAAGTGGAAATCGTCCCTTTCGGGATGATGCTGAAGCCAGCCCCGGCCGGAGGTGATCTCTACCCCAGAAACACAGTCCCCCATCAAATCACAACCGATACTCGTTTTCCAGAACAATCCCACTGACACGGCTCCCGGCACCTTTGTTTCATCTCGAGACAAAGACAGATTTTCCACACGAGACGTTATCCTATACCGTAAACACCCCGTTGCCACCGCAGCTGTAGACGCCGGCACCGAGGGCCACCTGCCCGCCCGTAGCACCGGGATGCTGTCTTCGTCGCGCGCCTGCCCGGCGCGTCACCCCTAACGGGCAGGGACGCCTGCACGCACGCACGCAGACACTCGCGGTCCCTGCTGTCCTCCCCGCTGCGCCTGGGACCTGCCACCACCTGCCTGTCCCCGGCAGCTGGACGTGCGCCTCTGCTGCCCCGTCCCACCCCGCTGCAGGACCCTGCCTTGGTCAGGGCTGCTGCCACCAGCCGGAGAGGGTGGATGGGAATAGGAGAGCGGAGACCCCCGATGAAGAATGTGCCTCGCTCATCCTTTTTTCGCTCCCGAGTTGTAGCCGGTGCCCCCATCCCAAACCGCTTCCCTGTAACGCCGCAACAAGGTGAAACCCGCCAGCCGGCAAAAGGCCCACGCTGTCCTGGCTCACACCAGTGCCAAAGCCCCCCAGGCAAACCTTTTGCTCCCCCCCAACGCGAGTGCAACCCCCCCCGGGCGCTGCCCACCCCAGAGCCCCACCGTCCGCCGGCCAGAGCCGGGAGAGGGAACGAGCAATCGGGGGACGTACCCAGCCTCCGTTGTCCTGGATCCAGTTGTGCAGGTGCCGGTTCAGGTACTCGGTCATCCAGGTGGCGATGCTGTCCACGAGGGGAGACATCTCCCGGTTGACGCTCTCCACGCACATCACACCGCCGAACTCGAAGAAGGCCACGATCCTGCCCCAGTTAACCCCGTCTCGGAAGAGCTCCTCCACCACCGCCACGAAGCGGCCCCTGGCCGTGAAGGGGGTCAGGTGCAGCTGGCCGGACATTTGGGCAAAGTCCCTCTGGTAGCGGCGGGAGAACTCGTCCCCCGCCTGGCGCAGGGTGAGGTGGACGACCTGGGGCGCGGGGCGCAGCCCCTCGGCCGGGGGCGCGTGGCTAGCAGCAGCCGAGCCGGGGGGCTCGGGGTGCGGAGACACCAGCCCAGTGTGATCAGAGGAAGTCCCAGCAGCAGCGGCAGCGGCGACCGCAGCAGCAGCAGCAGCAGCAGCAGGAGGAATGAGAGCCGGAGGCAGGGGTGCCCCGTCCTCGGCGGCAGCCCAGTCGTATCCCCTCTGCGAGAGTTTATAGTGGATGTACTTCAGCACTATCTCCCGGTTATCGTAGCCTCTTCTCCCCGGGTGAGCCATAATTCCCAAGAGGAAGCAGCAAGAGGAAGGGAGAGAGGAAGAAGAGGAGCAGGATGAACCCAAAAAAGTAAAGCAGCCAATGATAATAAAATTAATAACACCAAAAATTATAATCCAGTTACTGTATCGGGCACGGTTTCATTCATGGTGGTGTGGGGGAGTTCTCAGGGTCTCGGAGGTACTTTTGTCTTCTCAGTGTTTCCTCCTCGGTTTGAGATGCACGGTATAAATAGGGATTAAAATGCTGTAAATACTTTACTTCCAGGAGCACATTTATTACTCATTATAAATTTACTTTAGGACCATTTCCTCCTCGGTGTTGAAACACATCTTAAAAAAAAAATATTCTACCGATTCAAAATCAGGTGCATTTTCCCTTAGGTGCTGAACTACCACGGACACGGAGCAGCGGACGAACACACACCGTAAAAACTGCAATGCAACACGATTTGCTAAACAGCCTTGGATGAACGTTAATCCAACGCACTTTAAGCTAGAAACCTCAACACTGCTTTTTTTTTTTTTTTTTTTTTANTACACAAACTAAATTTCCTCTGTAAAGTACTTACTTGGACTATAAATATGTTCCTCTGTCAAGTTTCCTCTAAAAAAAAAAATAGCAACAACAAAACCCAAACATCACAAGTCTTCAGAAACGTTAAGTTCTGGCCGCTTTGATGCTTCAAGTCACCAAGGGGATGGGAAAGGGACAAAAAAAAAAAAGATCTCTCTACGATTGCAAATGTTTTTTCCCAGACTCCTGTTTAACAGGCATCTCCAAAGATGTGTCAAAGCTCAGAAAATCCCGCCTCGCAGCCCGGGAAGGCGAACAACCCCAAAGAGACGGAAAATCCTGGAGACCAGATGAACCACATTTGAATCCAAGCTCTCGCAGAAGTGCTCCGTTTTTCCCTCCAGTGCAACGTACAGACATATGCATTTACGTAGTTTCATTCAGACACCGATCGCAGGGAGCCCGGTGCTTCCACACACACGCACGCACACACCAAAAAAAAAAAAAAATTAAAAAAATAATAATAAAAAAATGTATTTGGGTAATTAATTCTTTTTCACAAGGAAACAATAATAAAAAATTTAAAAAAATAAAGAAGGAAAATTGCTTTTGACTCTGGCTCCGGGGAGAAATGCCATTTCCCGAGCAGCTTTGTATATCGGAGGAGGAAGAGCCCCCGGAGGGGCGCGGACGGGGCGTGTGTGCGCTGTGACCG